>JAEQBH010001602.1:0-747337 GCA_016808115.1 Tetrastigma voinierianum
AGAAACAAGGTCGTGATTGACTTTTTCTCTCACAAGGTTGTCAGCGACAAATATTTCCAACATTAATAAGGAAGTTTTGTCACGACATAACAAACTAGGTCGCGACAAAACGATTAAGCTGAACACAAAAGATTCTTGTTATGACAAGAAAATTGGGTCGCCAAAGAAAATCGATAACACCAAGAAGTCAGCGTTGCAAACATCGAACAAAGCTACAACAAGAAGTCAAGCTCATCGGCAACAAGCCTCGCCGCCGGCTGCAGTTTCTAAGTCACAATAGAAATACAGATAATACAAGACAGTTGTCGAACATAACTTGAACAGTCCCGTCAGCGACATGAAACTTCGTCGCTGACACCAACCGGCGTAAGCCGACCAAACCGTGGTTGCGATGATTATCGTATGCCGACATAACCGCTTGAGTAATGCATAAAAAATTGTCGTGACAAAGGAAACTTTGTCGCGACAGAGTTATCATATTGAAAGAAAGAAGATTGTCACAACAAAAATACGTTGTCGCAACTAAAGCAAGAAGGAGCACAAGATCTTCAAGTCCCGACAGATGACTGCATACTTTCAACAAAGACCTGCAACAAAGACACTAAACTCTATCGCGACACAACTTCTAGGTTGCGACAGAGAAGGCAAATATGGGCCATAATTTTTAAGGATTCACACATAGCCTCAATTTTAGGGCCCAAACTTTTAGGGCTCTATAAATAGAAATGATTGCGGAAAGCTAGGTAGTTAGTCACCATCTACCTAACTGTAGTATCAGAGCCGAGGACTCTTTGTATTATATTTTCTTTTTCTTTTCTTTTATTTTTCTTTTCTTCGTGAGATTAGATTCGAGTAGGTCTCGTTTAATTTGTTTAATGGATCCAAATGCAAATTGTTCAGAAGTTTTGAAGTTGGTATTACATGCTTAAATTCATTTACGATTACTGTTTGAATTCAATGAACTCTAGACAAAAGCTATAAATCATTTCTTCAGTTGATTGCAGTTACAGTGGAATTTTCCTGATCAGTATTTCAGTGTATACTGTAATCCAGTTTTCGAAAACATAACTTCCGATGAGAAAGATCTAATGTTAGTTATGGTATTTTCTGCATAATGAGAAGAAAATTTCCTGAGTTAAAATTTGAATTTATTTGAATGGTGTTGTTCTTGAAATTAATTGTTCCCAATTTTAGTAGCTTATACCCATGAAAGGAATATTGTCTGGCTTTGATTTCCAGGAGGCCCTCTGAGTGACACAGAGATGGAGATTCCTGAGAGCATAGACCATTTACTTGGGGGTATGCTAGACTAATATTGAAGAATTAATGAGCTTTGAAAGGTGATTCGTGCCACAGTAGGTGTACCCGGAATCAACAAAATTTATATCCTAAATTCCTCCTACTGTCGTAGCAAAGCTATCGCAGATAAATGCAAGCCTGTGGCCGAACAACACAGGACGGGTTTTCTTTCTCTCACAAATGATTTATAATTGGCCCAAGATGAATTTGTTTTGATTTATGGATTTTGCAAAACAAAGGAGAATTGGTGGTTTGCAGCTGAAAAATAAATAGAAGAAAATAAGAAAAAGAACCTCAGCGCCAGTCATCGGGGGTTCGAGGTCCTAAGGTGAATGAGAGAGGTCCCTGTCCTTTTTCTGGGCTGGGAGGATGACCTATAGTCATTTCCGTAACTGGATCTTCATTTGGCCTTAAAAACTGAACCCTTATAATTTTTTCTTTCAAAAAATGGCATTTAATGAGCATACATGCTCCCAGACAGTGAGAACACACCTCCTAAACCTACCCTACAGTAACTAATAAAGGGCAACTGATTCCGATATCGCGATTCAGCAAATAAGCATCCACCGAACCCAAAAAGTTTTGCCAAATATAGGTTAATCGTGCAGTATAAGAGATTTAACTCCAGAGTGGAGAGAGAAAGATAGAAGTACAAATAATCATGCTAGCATTAAAATGTGAGAACAATCATTTTACCTCAAAACTCCGTTACCTAGTACCTCTCTTCTTCAAGGATGGATAGGTTTGTTCAACCATCCTCGAAGTCATTATCCTCAAGGGGTGTTTCGCAAAGTGAGAAAGTGAGAGAAAGGGAGGAAAATGAGAGAAAAGGAGAAAAGGAAAACTGAGCTCTTCGCGCCTAAAAGTTTCTTTTCATCGACAAAAAGTCTCTGCATAAAGGCATTAAATGGCTTATATAGCCACCAAGACAAAGCAAAATTACCAAAATCAACAAAAGCAGCTTAATCACAAGGACAAAATGGAAGAAATCAAAAGAGGAACAAAAGGCAAAATTGAAACTGCAATAGAACAGTAGTCAGCAGGAGGCATGAATAGTGGCAAGTGTGAAGCAAATTTCAGAACTCCGCGAAATTTCAAGCAGCCACGCATCTTGGCAATCCCGCAGTACCCCCGCGTTGCTCCATTTTCCCGCATTTTCGCTCTTCTTTCCTAATTCGGTTTCTCTCGTATGCAATGCCGAAGTCTCGACTCGAATTCTTCGTGCTTGGATCGACTCTAACAATTTTGGTAAAATAGCTTACAAAACTACAAATTAGCCACAAAAATGCGATCAGAATAGCAAGGACCTTAATGTACAAATCGGTTAATTACGCCGATTAGTACACAAAAAGTGCTCAAAACCTGCAATAAACAAGGTTCAAAATAGCACTTTTTGAGCACTAATCAAAAGGTTACTTAGATAAATCCTCAATTTGCTCATGGTTTGAGAATGGGTTGAGTGATATATCAATTTAATCAATTAGAAATCTCTCCTTGGTCTAGAAGAATGATCTTGATCCTGTGTTAGCATGAGATCTAATCAAGGAAAGAGAAAACTCTTTCAGATCTTAAGGATGAGACATCATTCATTTTGTAGAAATCTAGCACCGCTTCGTTTGGGAAGCAAGAAATTTTGCAATATAAGAAATGGATATGAAGTATTGGAAAAGAAAAATACCTTTATCTTATAGAGAAAATCTAATTACAAGTACTGATTAGAACTTCAAGGATTCGGGAATGAACATGAACCTCCGCTCGAAAGTATGGTCGCGGAGGAATCCAAACTATACTACCTTGCCTCTTGACAAATTCATATTCCAAATAAGGGGAAAATAGAATGAGATGATGATGCAGGAATTGATAATTTCACAAAAGAAGGAAATCCCAAGACTACTTCACTAATAACTCGTTCAAATTTTGCAGTTTATATTTATGATTTAAATTTTCCCTTTATTTTAAATGTAGGATTCCAGTTATTAAAATTCTTATTAGGCTGTAAATTTTCTCTATTTGGGCTGGATTCGAATAGTGTAGAACTTGAGTAGTTGGGGTGGTGAAGTTTAAACTCTTGCAAATCATGTTGTGGGAGCGATATTTGGACTTATAAATTCCACTTTATTACTTATGCGACACATTGCACTTGTATTTTTAAGTCGAGTTAAATCTTTAAAATTATGTTTATGAAAAAATTATTTTCTTATGAGCATACAAGTTACAATTGGTCTCAACAAGTTTTTAGATTCACAGGGATTAGAAAATGCTCCTTGGGTATGGTAAGCGAAATTTGGTCATACACAATTTTTGGTTAACAAGTTTTAGCGCTGTTTGAGGGATCTGAAAATTTAAATCGATATTCGACAAAGAGAGAAATCTTAATTTGGACGTTTTCTTTGTTTACAAAAATTTGAGTCAACAAAACAATTTCAACGATGGTGGTGAATAATCTACTGATCTTTTTGGAAGCCTAATGAATATATAATTTTTATTACCACTGACTCTATTTGATTTTAGTGTGTTTCCATTTTCAGGAAGGTATTAAATGCACAAAAAATCAGAAGCAAAACTGCTACCTCTATATACAGAAATTGAAAGAACCTTGAAAAATCCAAGAGAAGCTACCAGTGATGAAGATAGAAGTATGGCTAATCAAATAGAAAGATTGCAGACTATTCCAGAAGAAGAAGAAGAGAGAGACCACAAAGGCCTAACGTAATGGAGGAATTTTGGAGGCCCATCATCCAAGAAGAATACTTTGCTGTGAGACAACCCCTTATTGAAGCAAAAGATTTTGAAATTAAAGCCCGACTTTGATTACAATGGTTCAACAACACCAGTTCACTAGCCACCCTTGAAGATCCAAATGAAGACATGCAGGGAGATTTATGAGGATAGAGCATTGTGGCTGAATGGAGTTAGACCATATGTAATCAAGCTTCAACTCTTCCCATTCTCATTAAGAGATGTGGCATTCACATGGTTTGACTCACTGCCAGTGGGATCAGTGAATACTTGGGAAGAGACAGTGGGCATTCATAGACGATTTTCCTCCAGCTCACTGTTGAGAGAAGAGGAGAAATCATTGTGTTCAAGTAAGGGGAGGATGAGAGTCTCTACACTGCATGGGAGAGGTTCAAGAGATTGCTGAAGAGGTGTCCTATGCATGGGATAGATCTGACAACTTAGATGGACATTTTCTACCATGCCATGAATTATACCTCAAATGGTATAATTGATGTATCCTGCTGTGGAGGTTTTAAAAAAAGAAATGCAGAAGAGGCAAGGCAAGTTATTGAAGACCTTGCCAAATGCATTTCTGAGACTCCATCTGAATCTTGAGGAGCAACAATAGGATGAAATGATCGATTGGATTGGATAGAACTACGACCTGAAGCCAAGCTTGATGCAGTAATGACCAAAATTTGAGTAGCAATGAGAAAGGATGCACACTTTGCACATGGAAGTTGGACGGTGAGAGAAGGAAGAGAAATAGTCTTTGAGGGTATGAGGAAGAAGAGCCTTACCAAGTTGAGGAAACAAAGTATATGAATGAGTAGAGAAGTTACCACTTCAAGCCTAACCAAGTTGCCAACACACTACACTCTAGCACTGAGGAACCAAGAAAGATTTTCTTATGGTGGGGAAGCACAACAAGGCCACTGAACATGGGCTGAGAGAACACCATCGAGTTTATCTTGAAGTGCGGGTTCAACGTGATGTGACAAAATAGGGACAACGAGGAGGAGAGTATCAAAGGTAGAAAATAACTCCAAACCTTTGAAGATTAGGTGAGTGTAATTCATGTGAAACAAAGGATCCCTGAATGTGCATGAGAAAAATTTCTTTGAACTCAGGAATTTAGCTAACACAAGCTGTGTTTCAAACAAACATCAATCTTTACATTGAGAAACTTGGAGACGCTTCAGTAGAGGCGGTGATTAGTGCCAAAAAAGTGCTATTTTGAGCCCTATTTATTGTAGGTTTTGAGCACTTTTTGTCTACTAATCAACCGAATTAACTCGATTTGCACATTAGGTCGGTTATTCTAACGTCGCACATTTTGTGGCTTCTTTATAGTTTTTAGCAAGCTATTAATGCCAAATTTGTTGAATCGATCAAGCGAAGAATTAGTGAATAACTTATTCTGGATCGAGTGAAGGAAAGAAGAGTAGAAAAGTGAAAATCGAGCACTTTGCGAAGAGTGCGAAATTTACACCGCTATCTGAAAATGCTTCTTTATTTTGGTCTTTTGACCCCGTTTGACTTCCTTTTGATTTTCCCATTTTCCTTCATGTATTATGTGTATTGAAGAGGAGTATTTTGTATTTTGCTTATTTGGAGCACTATATAGATTGAGCAAATCTTGTAGAGACAATCTTAACTTTTCATTTTTAGCGCTTGATATACGAACCTTGGGTGGGGAGTTCGCTCATTTTCTTTCCTTGTTTTACTTTTCCTTTTCTCTCATTTTCATTTGCAAACACCCCTCTTAGGATGACAACTCAAAGGATGGTTGGCTAGACCACTTTTCTCCTTGAAGAGGAGGGCTGTTGGACTAGGGTTTTGAGGTAACTATTGGTTCTCTATTTTTAATGCAAGTTTTTATTGACATTTATGTTTCCACCTCTCATTATAGGATTAAATCTCTTAAATGTATCTTGATTAACTTGGTGTTGCTTAAGCTTTGGGTTGATGGATGCTGTGCTAGATCCTGCGAGGATTCATTAGTTGCCTTCTATTAGTTCTTGTAGGGTAGGTTTTAAGGGATATGTTCTCCTTTGTCGGGGAGCATTAATGTCAAATAAATGCTATATTTCAAAAAAGGAAAATTATTAGAGGTTCAGTTTATAATGGAAATGAAGAAGATCAGGTTCGGGGAAATGACTATAGGTCATCGTCCCAATGCGAGGAAAAGGGCCAGGGCCTGTAGTTACCCTAGGACCTCCAAATCTAGTGTGATGCTTGAGGTTCTTTTTATATTTTATTTCACCTTGTTTTCGGTTTCCAACCATCAAACCCCTTTGTTTTTATCAAAACCTAAAATCAAATTGAATTCACCATTTTGGCCTTAGCATAAATCATTTACAGAAGAACTGACTCATCTTTATGTTCGACCACAGAGCCAGCCCCATCTTTGCAGTAGCTATGCTATGGCAGGAGGAGGAATTTAGGTTATAAATTTTGTTGATTTTGACACACCTGCGGCACACAGATCAAATGTGCGGATTCTTTAAGGATGGTGCTAAGTGCAAGTGATGAATTGTTGAACTTGTGATCCACATCACGAAGTGTTTGAGTAATTTTCATCCTTTAATGCTTTTTTATTTCTCCTAGTAGTTCATTGTTAGGTTGATTCAATGTACTGTCCATATACAATTTCTTTCTTTTTATCTTAGCTAACAGTAACCTTTTTGGTAGCCTTTTTTTTTGTTTCTTGTTGTGTTTTTATGCTGTTTTAATAGGAGTTTATGCACCACTGGGATAGGAACACATCACAAGTGTTTTAAAAGGAGTTTTGTGCAGTGATTGTTGACTTGGTCTATCCTGAAGTGTTAGTCAATTTCATCCCTTTTTGTCTTTATTTTTATTTCTCCTAGTAGTTCATTGTTAGGTTGATTCAATGTACTTGTCCATATCTGATTCTTTCTTATCTTAGCTAACATTAACCTTTTTGGTAACTTTGTTTTTTTGTTTTTCTTTGTGTTTTTGTCTTTGACTTTAATAGGAGTTTATGCACCGGCCCCAGGATGGAGCTCGTGGTGGGTCAAAGGAAGCGGAGTGCTTCACAAGAACAAAACGGTGGCTTCAATAGTCAACAGATGGAGCTGCACGAGAAGCAGCAGGAGGCCAACGAGGGGTTCACGAGAAATCCCAATGCATATAGATCAATGAAGGGATCATATACATCCTCGAGGGTAAGTGCACCCTCACACATTATACACTCCTTCGGAGGACATAATTATCAAAGCCCTACCTTGTGCCCTTGCTCCCCTTTCATATCAGGAGATGGAGTGAAAATCCATACTACGCACATCAGGGAATTCGAAGTATGCAATACCTTCAAGAGAACATCTTCAATGTGGATATGATGAGACAGTTCTTTCCTCCTAACTTTAAGGAGCGAAATCACGACCAGCTCTATATGAAAGAATTTGAGAATTATTAGAGTTAAGGGAGTGTAGGCTGAATTTGTAAAGAAATTCTTTAGCACCCTAAAACCAATGCCCCAGAAGAAGCAGTTGACACCTTTGCATTACAGAAAAATGAGAAATTCTACAGTCTTTGAGAAAGGTCACGAGACCATCGATGCTGTCCTCACCATAGCTTTGATACTTGGAATGTTTGATTAAGTCTTCTATAGCGAATGTCCACGCTATGAAGCGATTGTTAGAAACTTAATATGTGGAGGACTTCCTTGAGGTAAAAATCGAAGAAGCCATGGACTTACTTAATTATGTGGGAGACATCGAGCATGGATGCACCCGATCTCGGGAATCGAAGGGTGAGGCTGCGGCTAATCAAGGGGCATGTACTCACTCTAGAGGATATGGAGATAAAATAAGGCATCACACCTTGGCTGAGGCTGGAAGATCTTGAAATGAGAAATCAACATGAATGCAGGCTGATGGCCAGGAGCCTAATGCATCCGGCCTTATATGTGTCGATCTAATGAGCACGAGAGCCTTGACTGTTCCTTCGATGCAGGGATATGATGGTGAACAAGCTAATGTTGTGAGGTGATATAAGCGACAACGATACGATACAACCATATAACCTAGCGGAGAAACCATTCTAATGATCTGGAAGCAGTCGCCGACATACGTTTATCTGGCGCCTGACAGCAATGCCGGTATGGGTCGATCATCCCAACCACGTACCACCATTCTCATCTCTAGTTGAGCAAGCTATTCTAAATTTGAGCAAGGTGGTAGGAAATTTTGTAGAGGAGCAGAAGGTCATCAATGTGCAGCTGAATCAAAGAATTGATAATGTGGAAAGCTCCTTGAACAAAAAAATAGACGGACTCCAAAATGATCTTAATCAGAAAATAGACCTTTGTAATACCAGTCACAAGGCTCTGACCACAGCGGGTGCGAGAACGAGAAACTCCTTCCCGAGCACAGCCTAATCTTAGGGGAGTGCATGAATTGAGCTTTTCTACTGAACCTGCTCTTAGGATGGATTAAGTAAAAGCCATTATCACACTAAGAAGTGGTAAGCAGGTTGATCAGCCAGTGCCTATACCTGTTGAGGAGACCAAGGAAGAAAAGGAACTGGAGCTAGAACATATAATTATAAAAGAAGATTCAATGAAGAAGAGCATGCCTCCTCCATTTGCTCAAGCATTCAAAGCGAAAAGGCCTCAATCGGTTGAAATTTTAAGTGCTAAGGCAAGAGTGAAGGTCGATAGCCCAGCACTTTGAACATGATTAAACAAGTTCCAACTTATGCCAAATTTTTAAAGGACTTGTGCACAGTGAAGAGAGGATTGAGTGTTGATAAGAAGGCCTTCTTGTGAGCAGTCGATTGCCATCATTCAAAAGCGAGACTCAGGTGAAATACAAGGATCGAATCCCTACCATTTCAGTGAACATCGGAGGAACTTGTATGGATAAAACCTTTGTTGGAGTGGGAGCCATTCAAACTGCTACCATACTCAGTGTACAAGCAATGGGTTTAGGGGAATTAAAGCCTACCACCATCACCTTATCTTTGGTAGATAGTCAGTAATACCGAAGGCATAGATGAAGATGTTTTAGTGAAGGTGGATAAATTTTACTATCCCAGTGAACCCGTCGTCCTTGTCTGGCCGGGTGAAGTACTAATCAAGTACCTATCATACTTGGGAGCTAATTTTTTGGCCACATCAATCACCATTATTATCAATTGCTAGGGTAAATTAAATGCGACTCACATTTGGCAACATGACGTGGAGCTTAACATCTTCCACTGGCAGCAACCGCAAATCAATGGAAGAGCGAGGCCGAGATGAAGTGCTGATTAGCCCAGGTGCAGGAAAACACAGTGCTCACAAACTGCAGGAGGAATTGATGAAGAACAATGAAGTGTTTAATAGAGAATCCGGTCTCGATCCTCCTCAGCCCTGCCGATTCCCCTGACACCACGAGAGAATGAGTGCAAAACAAGGAAGCGAAGCTCAAATCTCTTCTTGACTCACCTCCACGAGTAGACATGGAGGGACTTCTCCTCCTTGATCCACCATGAACTGAAGGCTACAGATGAGTGGTTTCTGTTAACAGAAGCGCCAATTTTGTTAGACTTTATTTGCTTCACCCAGTTTTAATTTGTAGTTTTACATAATTTTCTTAATTTTAGATTTGTTTTCTATGTAATTTTTTCTGTTTTCAATTGCACATTCTATAATTTTGTTTGTTTCAGGTGTAGCAGAAATCCTCCACCCTCTCCATCTCTTCCCTAATCCAAGCATGGTCAAGACTCGTGGAGGGCGCAGTTTTAGGCCTTAGGTGCGTTCTTTGTAACACCCCGAAATATACCCTAGTTGTTTTCAACATGTTTAGGGTATTTTCTAGGCATAAATTGAATTTTTTGTAAATTAAGTAACTGAAAAATGGAGACTAGAAGCTTAGGAAATTTGCTCTGAGACTTAAGGAGACAAGGTGTAATTTGTCCACTTAAGAGCATCAAAGACATGAATTGATAAAATTAAAGGTCAAAGTGGAAATAACATAGCTTGTAATAGAGTGAAGTAGAAGATGGAGGCTAGCGAAATAAGAGAAACTTTAGCTATAAAGAGGAGAGGAGGCAAGAAATACTCATTTTGGTCTCAAACAAAGGCTTGGGAAGAAGAGGAAGAGGAGGAAGAAGAAAGAGGAAGAAAGAAATCAAGCAAGATGGATCTTTGGGTTGAGTATGGAATTTAAAGTATGAAATAGTAAGATTTTTGTCCAAAACTTCTTGGGTATGGATTCTTGGGGTTTCTTTTGGACATTAATTGGTTCCACTTTCTAAGGGTTTCATTTAGTACCTCTAACTCTAGATTTAAAGGAAGTTGGGTTGAAAATCCTGATTGTGTAATTAGATAGGAATCCTTCACAATTCAAGGTTTTGTAGAGTTAGATTGAACTTGGTATGGAATCCTTGGATTCTTTGGCTGATAAAGTGTTTGTTGAAGGAGTTGTATGGAGGGATTCCATGTTAATTTACAGTGAAGGATGGAATGAAGATAGTATGGAAGAGCGATTGCATGAAAAATGGTGAATTACGCCATTTACGGGCAGATTAGAGGCTAGTGTGATACCTGTTTGAGGTGAATCTGAGTCACAGCGTCTGATGGAAGCGATGCAGGTACCACCTAAAGCGTCAGATCTGTATGACGGGTTCGGTACGGTGCCGAGCAGTGGTCGCGGTACCGCTAATTTACGTAACCCCATGTTTTTTGGTATTTTGCACCAATTAGTATAAATTATATCAATTATTAGAACTCTAATAAATGATTAACGGGGGTTGAATGAAAAGTAAGTGAAAAGTAATGCAGGTACCTGTAGTGATGAAACCGATAATGGGGCGAAAACTTCTGCCCTATATTAGATAGAGTTTACGAAGGCACTTCCATGCTTGTAGGAATGCGAGGCGAATTGAAATGACACTGACATAACGTGCTGGGCGGGCACATGGTGTGCACCGATGCTCTCGATTAGTGCGGCGACACTCGTAGTGCTTGGCGCATTAGTACTTGATTGCTCTCACAACTAATGCCGGTACTCTCACAGTTAGTCTGACGGCACTCGACCCGTCGCCCGGCACATTAGTACCGGTACTCTGACCCAAATATGATCTCTCACGATTAGTCTTGACGGCACTCTCCCAGCTCAGTCGCCAGCCTCTGCTGTCTACGACACTTGATCTTGTATAGTATCTTAGGATATTCTTGTCTTGTGTCTTACTCTATTTACTAATCTTGGTCTAGGTATTCCCAAGTTATATGATATCTTTTTGAATGAGGAATAAGAGTAAACAAATGTGTAACATTATGATCTGTAATACCTATGGGTACTTCTGAATAAGAATAAGCTCTGTAACTCCTACGGGAGATTTGAACAAGCATAAAGTTGCTATAAGTACAAGTATGAGTCATATGGGAGATCCGAAGAAGCATAAGTAATTGTATAAGTTCCTTATATGAATGCATACAAATTATGATATTTGTTATTGTTATACGCTTATTATAACTGTGTATATGCATATTACCTATGTTCCCACTAAGCGTAAAGCTTATACGGTTTTCAATCCGTGTAGGCTCTGAAAAAGAAGACGGGGATCTTAGCATTCTGCTGGAAGCGACCTTACCGCGATAAGGGGGTTCATCTTTGTAGGTTACAACGCTGCGATCGGTAAAGTAAATGTATAGTTAACTTAGCAGACCATGTAAAATGGGACTCGATCTTTGTATGTGTGACACTGTAAACACCCTTCCGGTGGTAGTTTTATTTGGACTTGCATGTATATGATATGTTGTCTGAGTTATAAGACATGGACATGCCATACGTTTATTCATGAGGTAAAGTCCCGGTTATAGTCTCGCCCAGACTGTTCGGATCAGTGACTCCGGGTCGGACAGGGGTTAAGGGAGTCTTTGAGCATTTCTTCCTCTCCACCCCCTTCTAGCTGCTTTGGCGAGCTCTCCTCTACTGCAAGCCCACTCACGCATCTCCATTCCTTGCCCCATTCCCTCTTTGCTCCTGCACCTTGCGGGTATGACACGCGAGGTTGGGCCTACTCCACCGTATCACGCTCATCGACCATCCGGAGAACCGGACTTGAGACGGGCGAGCCCGTATAGTTAGGCCAGGGCCCCATTCCACGCGTGCAGGTCGATTGATGACCTACCCTCGGATCTATCCCCTGCTTCTATTATCTGGCGACCCTTCTTCCATTGCGGCCCTATTATAGGCAATTCCGATTGCAGTACCAGGGAAGTGCACTACGAGACATTTTATGATTTTCCAGCCTTTGCTGTCGATCCCGAGCTTAGAGATTCTATGAGGCTTGTGTAGCGGTACTCCCTAGAGCCTTTTATGACCCCACGCCGGTTCTTCTACCCCCGGGTGGTCATCGAGTTCTACCATACCATGACATCCAAAAGGGTACCTCAGCCTACTGTTCTCCATTTCTCGATTGATGGCCGTGAGGGGACACTTCAATTGTCGATATTGCAGCTGTATTCCATTTCCCTGCTACCCTAGCCAACTCGACTGACTACAAGCTGTGGCCCCACCCCTTGCCTAAGGAAATGGTTTGCATATTATCTAGAGACGTAACAGCAGGGTTTATACTTTTTCGAAGGCAACTTCCTCCGAGCATGCTCCTTATCGACCACATCACTAGCGGTCGACATCTTCCAGCTCCCGGCCTGTGCGTGAAGGGAGCTATTACGGGCTCTATACCGCATATATGAGGGTTATTGGTTCAGCCCTGCTGTGCTCTTCATGACATCCTTGTTCCACTTTGAGGACAGATCCTGCATGAAAACTTGATCGAGTGAGTCCACACCCCTCTTGTTCCCGAGGCTACTATGCCATGTGTTAGAGCATTTGGGTTTTCCTGCTGAACCCCGATTGGAGAGCCACCAAGATTGGGAGGACGTTCTTACTATTGGCAGGTGGTCGCTGATTCGTTTAGGCCAAGTAGGTGTTCGGAATCAACAAAATTTATATCCTAGGATTCCTACTACTGACGTAGCAAAAGCTCTTGCCCGATATAGTGGCTCCCAGGGTCGGGTACTGCGGGGATGGGTTTTCTTCGTGAGAGAAGAGTTGCAATGCATTGAAAATGGTGTTTCGTTGGATTTTTAGGGTTTGTAAGCAGTATGTGAATGGTTAGCGAAATGCGCGGAAGTAAATGGTTAAAAGAGATATCCTTGAAGTCTCAGACCCACTTTAGGCTTAGGGTTCTAAGTTAACCGACATGTCCTCGGGTCTTTTTCCTCGTGTTGGAGATCATGACATATAGTCATTTTCTGATGGGATCTTCATTTGCTTTAAAGCCTAAACCCTTAAAGTTTTCCTCTTGAAAGATGGCATTTGATTGGGCATAAATGTCCGCGCAGGTGGGAACATATCTAAAACCTACCTTCACATTAACCTAATAGGAGACAACTATTTGGGCATCGGTGGATATGGTAGTATCACTTTGAACCTAAAAAGCTTGCGAATACACATTAGGAGAGCATGCTGGTATTTTAACTGGGTGAAAGCAGGGAGCCTGTGCCTAAATGCATCACATGAAGGCATGAGAACATGCGGCTAAACCCAAAATCAACGCCGGTGGCCTTCCCTTCAAGGGATCGGGGTTTGCCGAGCATCCCTTGATTTGTCATCATGTCGAGGGTGTTTGGCTATGAATCTGATAAAGGGAGAAGAAAATCACAGCGGTAGAGGGAGAGGCTTCGTGCGGAGAATTTCCTTGATTGATTGATGGAGTGAAAGTTGATTTGATTACAGCGGAATTTGAGCTTATAGGTGCTCGAGTATAAAGGAAATTACAAAAGTGTGCTAATGAACCCAAACTACATGAGGGCAAACTTGTATAAAACCAGGCGAATTCAGCGATGTTGGGTGGCGGTGTTGCGAAATTTCGCAACCTAAGAAAATTCGCAGGTTGCGAAAATTCGCAACCTGCAAAATTTGCAAGTTGCCAATTTTTGCAACCCTCAAAATTTCCACAGCTTGCTTTTCCCTTCTTCAACAATTTTGCTCCGAATTTCCTCTTATTTGAGCATGCACCTTCGAATTTGGCTCGGGTTCATTGTGGTTGAATCGAATTGAAGAAAATGAAGCATTTAACCTGCAAAACTACTAAAAATGGCTACAAAATGTGATTAGTGACAAAGCCCAGGGACCTCGTCATCGATTGGAAGTTATTAAAGTCGATTAGTACACAAAAAGTGCATAAAACCTGCTATAAACAAGGCTCGAGTACTATTTGGGTACTAATCACTACCCAAACGACATTGCTAGTCCATAGTAATGATAAAGAAGGAAGATCATCTGGGATATGTTTTTCAAAATGGTACATTTTATTCGAAGTGTATTAATAAAAAGTGATGCTGACCTTTAGTATGACTTGGAATGATGTATAAAACCGGCTTAGGAGAATGAGTGCCATATAGGAATAAGTTTAGGCATTGTGCATTCGAAAATCAACCTTAAATTCCACGAAATCTAAGTGTTTTGGGTGATTAGTTTTTGACAAGATTTGCGAAACTACCCCCAATAAACTCTTTTGTGTATGTTGACGAGCTAACCAGTTGATTTCACTGTTTTCATATACATTAATATTGGGAACGATAGAAAATCGTTGCGAAGTCAGATGTAGGGATCATCGATGACTCCCGACGACTAAGGTTTAGGGCGTAGTTAAAGGATCCTTCAACATGAGCTTCTGGGGTTCACCGGACTTGAATGATTTCAAGAATCCAACACTGGCTCAAGCTCAAGCTCACCCATCCACCTATGTAGCGCAGGCACTAGGTGACTCCCGACCAGTTGGTTTAGGAACTGGAACTTTAAAGGCTTTTCGTCGTGGAGCCCAGCAGTTTGTGCTCAGGGTTTCAGGCAAGCGGCGGGACTTACTTGACTCTTTTCTTTTTCTTTTGGAAGACTCATTGGCCTTCTTTCTTAAGGAACTCTAATCTATTATGGGCCGTCAACGATGCTAAGGCCGGTTTTGTAAAGTAAGGAAAGTATGTAGCTTCTCAGCTTATTGATGAAAACTAATGTGAACTGTGTGTGTGGCTAGAGAATAGTGGAAGACGATTGATACAGGGTCTTCAATTGACCAATAACTTAATCAGGCATGGAACCATTCCCAGCATTTGGTATCATGCGGTCTTGACTTTTTCAATTTACGGGAAAATGGCTCCCGCAACAATATAGAGGCGAAAATGAGATCACGAAAGTGTAAAGAAAAAATAAATTTGTATTATATATGAGAGTGAATTTTAAAATTTTGCTTTTCAAAATGATGTAAGCAAGCCTCTAAATATATAAAAAATGGGCTTTGCAGGCATGTGTACAAAGTAAAACTAAAGTCAAAGTATGAACATCACTTCAGTAACTAGCGTCCGACAACGGAGCAGAAAGTTAGCGGAGGGAAGTGGTACTCCTCGATCGGTGGGTACGGAGAAGGGATCGTCTCGGCTGAGGCGGGATGGTGCTGGCAGTGAAGTGGCTGATCTTTGCGGTATAACACATCGAGGAAGGCTGCGGGGGCCGATGGTGGAGGTGATCTAACTAGGGGAGGGATGGGCGGGGCTTGAGTAGGACTATGCGCGGGGAGGCAGCGGGGGAGGCTGATGGCTCTGTGAGTTGCGTAGGGATAGGCTGGCTGCGTGCTACAGCAGCCTCGGTGGGATCTCTGCAAGTGTGGCTGGGAAATTTGCACCAAATGAAATTTCTTTGTAGTGGAAAATGTGCGGACCCAGTCTCCGTGAGGAGCCAGAGTCCTAGTAGGGGAGGGTGATGCTGCGAGTGTGGGAGGTCATCGACCCGGTATATCGTAGAGCATTGGGCATGGGGCAGAAAGGCTCTAAGAGGGGCAGAGAACGGAACTGAGGTACTGATCTTTGGGGCTCTTTAATCTTTTGTGGTTGGTGGAGCGAAGGGGCGGGTGGGGGTGCGATGGCTGGGCAGGCTCCCAGTGTTCGGCTATGGTCTGGGGTCCCTCGTGGTTATCATCGTAGACTTGTCCTTGTCGATCCGGAGAAAGATGGAAGACCTGAGGCTACGCATACGATCGGCAGTGGGGTGGCCCTCACGGCCATGTGTCTCCAATCGAGCTCGGCCAGGGACCTGATGTACTCTGATCTGCGTAATGGTCGAGAAAATAAAGAGTCATGAACTGTGTGAGGCGGATTTCCGTGATGGACACTGTCCTCGAAAAATGAAATAGGGCGTCATAATCGTCATCGGGCTAAGCGGTAACTAAAATGTGATATCAAACCTCCAAAATAACTCCTCTCCTCACGAGAGCTGATATCTTTTGGGTTAAAACATATTAGACTCAAAATGTGGTCTATCAGCATCTTATTCTTTGGAGGTGCTGAATAATATCGTCCCACTAGTAGCGTCCATGGAGAGAAGCCGGACCATCTCCCAGGTCGAGGAACGGGGCCACTGTCTATAGTCGGTCACGTTAGCGAGGACCATTGGAAGATGAAGAGCAGCTGTGATATCGGAGGCCCGAAGTATCCTGGCCGTGTCGATAGAAAGGAGTCTGGAAGCGGTCGGGTTGGCCCTCGCGCCTAGATGTCATCGTATGATGAGGCTTCGATGACTGCAGGGATAATAGAATCGACGTGGCACCATGAACGACTTCAGATGGTATCTCTGCACGAGGAGCATGGAGTCTCGGAGCTCCGGGTCCGCGGCAAATCCCGGAAGATCGTAGTAAACCTCCCCATGGAAATCTCTCCCGATTGACATTCCGGGATGGGGTCGTAGGGGAAGTAAGGCCACCTGATGATGGATGCAGGAGATAGGTCCGGGGCTTCGGCAATACCCTGATAAGGTGGTGAGGGCGGGGCCCGGGGTCTCGAAGTGGATGACTCCACAGGCTGAGGTAGGGCCCCTCTTGGCGGTGGGGCCCTCCCATTTGGCTTTGGGATCTTGAAGGAAGCGGCGAGTAGAGACTGACCGGGTATGATATCTCCTACAGGCGGGGGCCATAGAGAGGAACCTCAAACATCAGCCCAGTGATGGTGCCACAGACGGCCCGGTAGAGCGGAAGGAAGCTTGTGTGTGGCGAGGGTCTGCCAGCCCAGAGGCACGCTAGAGACAGCGGCCCGGCTGCTGTGACGGAGGAGCGCCGGCGGCAGGCGGGCCGGCGGAAGAGGAGCGGGGCGGCCGGCGAGGTGAGTTGGGGCTGGAGTGGGAGGTCCCCGGCGAGTGAGTGGGCCACTGGCGCACCTGCGGCCGGAAGGAATGAGCTCCTCTAGTCTTCGCCATTGTCGGGCCTGAGGGAAAGCAACTTGAGAGGAGATGGATTTTTCAGAAACTGGAAGGATGAAGTGAAATGAAAATGAAACAAAACAAGGGTTTATATAGGGGAGGAGGGGTAGGTGGGAAGACATGATCAATTAATGGCATTTGGCCATTAATTGGTGGCTCAAAGATTATAATTTTAAATGCGGGAGCATGAAGCAACGGAGGTTGCGGGAAATTTCACGAGTAGGAACGAAGGTTACGGGAGGCAGTGAAACGATTACGGTAGGATGAGAATTTTCGAGACCTACGAGAATTTCGCGGGTTGCGAAAATTTTCACAACTGAGGATTCTCGAATAAATTTTGCTCTCCACATCTTTGGAACACTGCTGACAACAGATCCAAAAATTATGAAGTTAAGCAGAAAAATAAAATTTACTATTTTTCGAAATTAAAGAATATTAATGAAAATCCTAACTTAAAAATTGAAATAAAATAAAACAAAAATCTCATTAAAATTTGGAGTGGTTTCAAAGTTCCTTGCAGTGAGGTGTGCTACAGTTGAGTTCAACTTCTGCTCCTGGTTGTTAAGCATTATGCTCTCTGGTGGTGCTGGTGGCATGACGGTCACGGGAAAGAGTGGCCGATGCGATTGATCTTTCATTAAAGCGCCCGTGGTTCTTTGTTAGAGAAATTCTCACTGCGGTTTATGAGCATTGTGCTTTCCTACACACCGTGCACTCAGGCGGACTTCTTACGATTTATCTCATCCTCGGTGGCTTATCCTTGTTAATCAAGTGAACAATGGTGAGCTCCAAAGTCATGTTGTCGAAGGTGAGCTGCATAACCCCATTCCGGTAGTTGATTATAGCATTAGATGTGGCAAAAAACGGCCTCCCAAGTATGATGGGCACTTGGTGAGTGCTCTCTGCCATTGGCTATGTATCAAGAACCACAAAATCTACTGGATAGTAGAATTTGTCTATCTTTACCAAGACATCCTCAACTATCCCTTTGGTATTTTTCAGCGTCGCAGTGCTAAGGATGGGTGATGTTGGTAGGCTTGACTCTCTAACAGCCCTATTTGCTTGAGTATGGTAGTAGGTTGACACTGGCTCCCAAATTCAGCAGTGCCTTGTCTATGCAGGTCCCTCCAATGTTGACTGAAATGGTGGGGGTCCCTGGATCTTTGTATTTTACCAAGGTTTTGCACTGGATGATGGAGTTGACTTGCTATGTTAGGAAGGCTTTCTTGTCGATACCAGCCTTTTGACGTACCTGAGTCCTTTAGAAATTTTGCATAGGTCGGAACCTGTTTGATCATGTCAAGCAGTGGGATGTTCACCTTGACCTGCCTCAGCACTTCTAGGATGCCTTCTTGCTTAGAAGCCTTCTTTTTGCCTCTCAGTGCTTGGGGAAATGGGGGAGGTATGCTTTCATTCATTGAATCCTCTTTAATGAATATGTGTTCAGGCTCCTCTTCCTCCTGTTCTCTGGTTTTTCGTGTAGGTTTGTGCATCGGTTGCTCTGTGGGACCTGCAGCCCGACCTGTTTAGGCGGATCAAGGCCGTCAGGGATACCCACTTAAAATCACTCAATCGCTCGAAATCATATCTTTGCGGAGCGATTACAAGTAGACGAAGCCCGCTAAACATTTAACAAAATACATTTAACTTTAACAAAATACATTTACAATAAAGGCATTCAAGCCTTTTCAAAATGATTTACAAAAATAGATATTCGAGGTTTTAAATTGTTTTTACAAATATCAATATCCAAAAGAAAACATGGAATGAATGCACGTAGCCAGACATACTCCGAAATTTCCTTCTTTATGACTCGAAGCTCCTCGATCTTGGGTCCGCTTTCAGTCACTATCTATCACTCGGTACCTGCGCATTGGTAAACAATATGCTAAGCATTTTCATGCTTAGTGGTTCTATACAAATCCATTCCTTAGTTTCGGTTTAAATCACATTATGCAATTTAACAATTCAAAACTTTCAAATCATTATGGATGATCAATATAAATACGATACATATACTTGTTTTATAGACGATTAGTCATGGTTAATTGATCATCCCAAAAATACACTTTCATATTCAATATTTCGCAATCTCAAATCAATTCAATTATGCTCACAAATTCAGTTCAGTTCTGCAAATCAATTCAGTTCTGAAATTCAATTCAGTTGTGCAGATCAATTCAGTTATGCGAATCAATTCGATTGTGAATCAATTCGGTTATGCAAAATCAATTACTTATAAAGCGCGAATTTACTTTTATGTCTTTGATATACAGGATATTAGAGTCACTTGCGTACGGTCCAGCTGGGCTAAGGCGGTATCAAATGGTTTATAACACCGTCTGATCCCCTATTTGGGCTCTTATTTAGTTATAAGCAAATCAAATAGTGAACATGCCCGTCACGGTCCATTGGGAACAACGATCGGAGTGACACATCAATACAATAGTTCGTAGTACTGCTCTTTAACCCTATTGGTATACCAATCTCTTTAACATTCTAATAAGGGCGTTCAAATCCTTTATAGAAAAATATAGTACAATATGTACGCTTGTATAAACAATTTATTTTCAATAATCATGCAATTTTTATATGCAAACATTTCACAATCCACTTTTCTCAAATCAATTAAATCAATTCAATATGCTTTAGAACAAACATGCAAAAACTTGGAAAACTGAGGAATAGAATTGGTCAGAACAAACCCAAAATCTTCACTTTGATTCCAATCCTTGGAATCTCGATCTCGATTTGGCTTTTCCTCGCCGTCGGTCACATTCAAACCATTGAAACGGTATTATTCGTGCGTACTAGTAGTTTGGATTGGGATTAATTTCAGGTTTAATATGAGTTCCAATTTCAACAAGCTATGTATATATGGATTCTTGACTCAATGGGATTTCCATAGAGTCCAAGAACACCTGAAACAGAGCTCGGACGAAGAAGTTATGACCTTCCGAAGTTGGAGGTCATACGCAGTCACCCCCAGCCGAAATTTGTTGACTGACCTGACCTAAGGTAAACTCGATTACGACACCTTCAGTCTGACACCTGACATCCTCCTCAGGCATATGAATGGATTCTTGACTCAATGGAGCTTTCCATAAGTCAAGAACACAAACGGAGGTCGGACGAAGAGGATATGACCTTCGAGTTGGAGGTCATCGTAGTCAACCCGAGACAGGCGACTGAAGCCATTCGTGACGACACGGACAAGCTGACTGACCTGGACGAGCTCGATCTAACACCTCGGTCTGACATCTAATATCCTTCTCAGGCATATGAATGTATTCTTGACTCAATGGGCTTTCCATAGAGTCCAGAACACCGTCCCGGGTTGAGCGAAGGAGATACCATGACCTTGAAGTTGGAAGTCGGTGCGTAGTCGAGCCAGACAGGGCGACTGGCCGACAGGCGACCTGACTGGACGAGGAAATCGATATAACACCTCCGGTCCTGAAAACTAATATACTCCTCAGGAATATGAATGTATTCTTGACTCAATGGAGCTCCATAGAGTCCAAGAACATCGAAATCGGAGTTCGAGCGAAGGGAGATATGACCTTCAAAGTTGGGTCATCGTTTGTCAAATCTGATGAAAACGGCTGGCCGGATGGGCTACAGGCTCTGGGACAAGGTTGCTGACCTCTGCTGCATGGGGTCTGCTGGCTCCTGCTGCATGACCTCCTCTTGGCCTGCGCTGCGAGGGTGCGACCTCTGGCCATGAGGTCTGGCCCCGACCTCCTGGCTGGGCACATTCTCTAATAAAGGCTGACCCTGCGCCCATTTAATTTGGTCGAGTAAAAAGACCATAAGCAGTGCACGAGGTCCAATTGAGGGAATTAAAAGCTAACATCCAGTTTCACATTGAGTGTGGCTGCTACTAGAAGGACTTACTTCCAAATTCTCTTTATTTCGGACCAAAACTCGTTCCTAGGTTCCCAGGCTAGTTGACAGGCGCGAGCCGACCCGTTGAATCTAGCTGGGCGATCTCAGAAAGAAATATATGCTTGGTCTGCGAGGTCGAATTGCGAAGAAATTCAAAGCTAACATCAAGTTCATTAATGTGGCTACAACACCGGGAAGGGACTCACTACAAGTTCTCTTTTGTTCTTACCCAAAAATCAGCTCTAATGTCCAGTTGTCTTATCACAATGTGGCAGCTTAAATTTAGAAGTAAGCTAGTAGGGAAGACCTACCTCTTAGGGAGTTTATCGAACTCGATTCTGAATCTCTACTTGACAACGTGAGGAAGGACTTTGCTCTTGCTTAGTTTGGACTATGGTCCCGATCGTTCGAAATCTAGAGAGAGTGAAATTCTCTACTACAAAATACACTTCATTTTACGTTTTCAGCACTAGCATGGATCCTTTCATCGTATTTTTAAAAAAGGAGAAACTTTCTCCCACTTTCCTACATGCCACATGCCCTTTCCTTGATTTTTTTCTTCTTTTTCTTTATTTCTTTTTTATATTTAGGTCCCTCCATTTCTCTATTATTCTTCATTTAAGTCTCTTATTTTCACTTGAATAGCATAAACATTACAATTGACCCTTAGGTCCACATTTTGCAAATTTCCATATTTTCTCTTTTTCATAGGTTTATTTAAGTTCAATAATCATTTGATCAATATTCATCTAAAATTTCCAAAAAAATACCAAGTTGGCTCCTTTATGCGAATATATAAAAATTTTATTATAAAAATTTTAGGGTATTTTAGGCGTTACATGCACTCGATTTCCTTGCGATCTCAAAGTGATAATGGCACCGGACTTCATCCATTTTTCGCGGGCTCGTGGGGAAAACCTTCATGCACTCCCTGGGATTAGCGGTGTCTGAGAAGGAATCTCACTCTCATGCACTTGTTGTGCTGATTAGTCAAACTCACGATGGATGGCATTTGCATGGTATCGATTTTTGATTTAGGCTTTTGTAGAGCACATCGATTCTTTCCATGGGCTTTCCTGTACTATCTTCAGTGTCGAGCATTGATAGTTTTCTACTCCTCCACAAAATTCCCCACACACTTGCTCAAATTCACTTGATAGCTTGCTCACGGGTGATGAGGTTGGTAGCTCTTTAGCATTTGAGAGGTGGACCATGGGGAATATATCTTTGGAGGGTTTAGGCTTCTAGGCTAGGTTGGGGTGGTTCTTTCAGTTGGGATTATAAGTGTTGCCATACTGGGCATCAGTTGGTGTGGTACGTCACAACATTTGCATTTTCAACCACATGATCCCATACTAAGGGAGGGTGGACAATGTTCTCCTTGGTGACCCATTGGGTGACAGATTGAGGCTGGTTGGCTAACGATCACCTGGAGTCCTTTCCGTACCTCTCTTTGGTTTCTCTTGTTCCAAGTTCTTCCATCCTTACATTTAAGGTGGACAACAGCCTTTGGTTCACATCTCCGTCAGTGAATAAATGCCTCCCACTTGGGTTCTTTGTTGGTTTATTCTCTCTACCTCCCATGAGTTCGGCTCATCCACGTCCCTTGGAGGTTTCATCACGTAGTTCAAAAAGTCAACGAGCTTCATCAGGATTTTTGCTGAAGTCCCCTCACTGTAATTCTCCAGAGTTTGACAAATGGAGGGGACATTCCATGCCGTAGAAGTGGTTCCACTAGCATCCATATCAAAAGCCATGGTGAGGCATGCAGCGATGGTTTGAAGATACCTTTCGGCTGATAAAATCTTTCACTTTCATGGCTGCGAGGTGTGAATATTCCTCTTCAGTTATTGTTCTTATGAGCGAAGAACTTCTTCAAAAAAATTCCGCCTGGCGAAGCTGAAGCCGGTTCTGTATTAACCTTGTTCAGGTGGATTGTTAGCTTTGGCGTAACCGTCAAAAGGAAGCAGCGACGAATTCATATGTGATGCCTCTTGGCTGATTGCTCTTGGATCCGAATAACATGTGGATTTTGATTTCCTTTGTGAAATGGGAACGCAAATGTAGTTCTCTTGCTGCATCTCTGGAGGATAAATGCTGGGTGCCTCACCTCTGGGCAGAGGTGTGTGATCTCATGGATGGTGGCATTGGGTTGATAATTTACTGTACCAGACATTTTTGTGACTGGGATGGGTTCTCATTCAGTTATGAAGCTAAACCTAAGTATTGGTGGAGCTTCAGCCGATTACTCGCGATGTTTATTGCTGCTGGCGCTATGAATTTTCTGTGAAAACCAACACAAACCACAGGCTAACAAAGTTATGGTTAGCTAAGAAATCAAAAACAGGGGTATAATCTCTTACGGTGAGTTTTCAAACTCCTTGTAGTAAAATTTTCAAATTCCCCTGAGTGGCGAAGTGAGGAAAAATGGTAAAATAAAAAGAAATGAGTGCACCCAAAAACTTGTGATGTGAATCCTGGGTTCACCCAGCTTTCTTTCTGTTTAAGGCTGCGTCAGACAATAGCCATTTGATTCGTTTGGAAGGCCGATAGGTGTTGGAATCTTAAAGAATTTATCACAAGGATTCCCTACTATTGACGTAGCAAAAGCTACTACAGTATAGTGGCTCTAGGGTCGAACACGAGGATGGGTTTTCTTCGTGAGAGAAGAGTTGCAATGCATTGAAAATGGTGTTTTCTCATTGAATTTTTAGGGTTTGTGAAAAACAATATATGTGAATGGTTGAAAACTGAAATAACTGAAGTAAATGGTTAAAAGAAGTCCTTGAAGTCTCGGGCCACTGGGCTTAGGGTTCTAAGTTAACCGACATGTCCTCGGGTCTTTTTCCTGAGTGTTGGAGATCATGACATATAGTCATTTCGAATCGGATCTTCATTTAGCTTTAAAGCCCTAAACCCTTAAAGTTTTCCTCTTGAAAGATGGCATTTGATTGGGCATAAATGTCCACTAGCGGTGAAGAGCGTATCTAAAAAACCTACCTACGAGTAACTAATAGGGGCAACTGCAGACCAGAGTGGATCTAGTGAAAGTATCCACGCTGAACCCAAAAGCTTGCAGTGCACATTAGGAGAACATGCCTAAGAGATTTTAACACTTTGGGTGAGAAACTTGAGACACAAATACCCAAATGCATACATGAAGGCGCATGAGAACGTAGCTAAACCCAGGAAATCAGCACTAGTGGCCTTCCTTCAGGATCAGAAGTTTAGCCGAGCATCCCTTGATTTGTCATCATCAAGGTGTTTGGCTGCAAAATGCGAAAGTAAAGGGAGAAGAAGAAAATCCTGCAGTAAGGGGAGAGAGGACTTAGAACATTCCTTGATTGATTGATGGAGTGAAAGTTGATTTGATTACAAGCGGGCGGAAACTTATGTGATTGCTTAGTATAAGGAAATTTACAAAAGTGACACTAATGAACCAAAATTACATGAGGGCCAAACATAAAAAAACCATAAAAAGCGAATTCAGCGATCTTGGGTGTGGGTTGCCAATTTTATAACCCTCGGAAATTTTCCATAGCTTGCTTTTCCCTTCTTCAACAATTTTATAAATTTCCTCTTATTTGACGTACATTCGAATTTCGCTGGGTTCATCGTGGTTGAATCGAATTGAAGAAAATTAGGCATTTAGCACGCAAAACTACTAAAATGGCTCTATAAAAAATGTGATTAGTGACAAGTGGGACCTCGATCTGCATCGATTAGGTTATTAAAGTCGATTAGTACACAAAAATATGCACCTTCCCTCAAGCAGGCTTCAGTGCACTATTGGTGCTAAATCGGTCGCGTCGCCAGTGCTCAACACCCCTCCCATACCTCGGGACGTAGGCGATAACGCAAAGTTGACCATCTTGTAGAGGATCACGGGAGGAGACTCGGTTTCACCGGTAGCTCAATTAGTCATTTGCTTCATTCCTACATCGCCCAGCATCCTTGCACCTCCGGTACCTCGACTACGGAGTGTCGAGGATGGACAGTACATCAGCTCCATCACGCCGACATATCTCATACACTCAGGATTTTCTTGCTATTATGGATGCAATCTGCACCTTCTGACCTTGTGTTGTCGTTGCGGCTGCCAGCCTAACTGGCGGGGGATGGCAGACTGAGAGGTTGCGTGGCTTCCCGGACCACCTCCTTGCTTGCGAACCACCATCCGTGAGATGAAGAGTCACCTGGGCTTATCTATCTCTACATTAGTACTTGCTAGGCCTCTTCCTTGCTTGATACTTGTGATGGGTTTACTCTCTGAGCTATTGGCCCGACTTCTTAAGCACTTATCTGGGGATGACCACTATACTTCATTGCTCACCATTCAGGAGGTAGCACTTCCTTCTCTAACTTTCAATCCGAGCCCCATTGAGGACAATGTGACATTTGGTTGGGGGAGGTTAGTGAAAGTAGCTTCCCATTATGTTTGTTGCCTATTTTGACTAAGTTTTTTGTGAAGATTAATGACTTGCTATTTAGTTATGTTTGTGTAGTCGCTTGTTTTGGTTGTGATGTTGTCAATTTCTTTTTGTAAAGCTGAAAAAAAATAGCCATATATCTTACCTTCATGCCAGCTCCTTCACCAGTTTCAAAATTACACCCATTTTTTTTTGTGTTTTGCCTAACTTGCAGTTGAAAAATTGAAACATTGTCCAATGCTATTGATGTTAGATTGGTTCCATGCTTAATTAAGTGGATGACCAGTTAAATTCTTAGTGCTTTCAACCTTTTTCTTCCACCTCTAGCTAATCTTTGCTGTGCACATATGGTTTATTGTTAAGTTGGCACTTGCCTAACCTCTATATTACTAGCTTTATCTTAGTTTCATTACTACCTTCAATAGGTTAATGACTGAGAAAAGAAAGGCCAATGTGTCTTCCAAAATAAAAGAAGAAAAAAGAAAAGAAAGAAAATACAAAGAAAGAAAATTACCGTGCTTTTTTTTCCATGAAACCGAAACCAGAATACGAGGGTATATGGCAAGTCTTTAAAGCCTAGTACTTACTAAGCGGTAGTTTAGGAGTCACCGACCAGTGCTCGCTTCCTTAAGGTGAATTGGTGAAGTTGAGAGCGAGGTTGTAGGTGCTGGAGTCCTACAGTCTGTTGATGGGGTGAAACACAGAGTTTGTGGTTGAAAATCCTTATATGACAGTGCCACTAAGCCTTGGTGGTTGGGGCCATTGGGGTGGTCCAGTTCCATGGACTTTGGTGAAGTCGGTTCTCAGGCATTATACTGACTTAAAGAATTATGGAATAAGAGTAGGTCTTGATCTAGGTTAGTTGGTGTATTAGGTTAGAGGCATTTAGCTTGGTTGGGGGAGTGAGTGCAGTTTAGTAGTTTATTTTTGAAAACTAATCATATAAACATTTAGATTTTGGTGGAAATTCTAGGTTGATTCTCTAGAGAAGGAAACTCCTTTGATACTGAATTTTGTATGATGTCCTGCTCTCGTGATGGTTATTGACGGAGTTTCGGTGATTCGTTGAGGATAGGCATTACTCATCCACATACTTTGAGAATTCAATTTTTGTGAACATGGTTTGATATTGTTTGTTTGCTCTCTCTCTTTTCTTTCTTTCATTGCTAAAGTTAGCAGTGTGGCCAGGTTAAGGGGAGTGATTAGTGCCCCAGTTCTATTTTGAGCCACTATTTATTGTAGGTTTTGAGCACTTTTTAATACACTAATCCAGCCCAGAATTAACAGTTGCACATTAAGGTCTTGGCTATTCTACTGATCGCATTTGCGGCTAATTTATAGTTTTTGCAAGCTAGCTATTTGGAATTTGTTGAATTGATCCAAGCACGAAGAATTAAAATTAGAAATCAACATTCTTGAGATCATAATTTAGAAGGAAGAATAGTAGAAAAAGCGATTTTAAGCACAATCTGCTCTTCTTGATTTTGCACCATATGACCCCTTTGACTTGCCCTTTGTGATTTTCCCATTTGCCCTTCATGTATTATGGGTATTGAGAGTATTTTGTATTTTGCTTATTTGAGCACTATATAGAAACCAAACCAAATCTTGTAGAGACAATCTTGCTTTTCATTTTAAGCCGATATGAAACCTTTGGTGGAGTTCTCCGTTCATTTTTCTTTTCCTTCATTTTTTTCTTTTCTCTCATTCCTAGGCGCGAACACCTCGGGGATGACTGGAGGGATGGTTGAACTGAACCCTCTCTCTTGAAGAGGAGGCTGTGAACTAAGGGTTTTGAGGTAACTGTTGGTTCTCTGTTTTTAAATCAAGTTTTTATTGTTATTTATGTTTCCACCTCTCATTCTAAGATTAAATCTCTTAAATGTATCTTGATTAACCTGTATTTGGCAAACTTTTAGGGTTCAGTGGATGCTTATTGCTTGATCCACTGAGATTCATTAGTTGCCTTCTATTAGTTACTATAGGGTAGGATTAGGGGATATGTTCTCAATGTCAGGGAGCATTAATGTCCAATAAATGCTATATTTCAGAAGGAAAATTATTAGGGTTCGGTTTTTATAGCCAAATGAAGATCCGGTTTGGGAAATGACTATAGGTCATCCTCCCTAACACGAGGAAAAGGACCGAGGACCTCTCAATTACCCTAGGACCTCAAATCCAGTGGCCTAATGCTTTAAGGAGTTCTTTTTATATTTTATTTCACATTATTTTCAGTTTCCAACCATGAGCTGTTTTTATCAAACCCAAAATCATTAGATTCACCATTTTGGCCTTAGCATAAATCATTTACATGAAGAAAATCCATCCACATGTTCAACCCTAGAGCCACTATACTCACGGTAGCTATCTTCTGTGTTAGGAAGGAATTTAGGTTATAAATTTTGTGATTGGCACACCTGCGACACACAGATCAAATAGTGACCCTATCCTTGCAAAGCCAATCGAGAAAAAGCGGCTCAGTAGTGCGAGATCAATCCTAGATCTCACACCAAGCGCAATGAGGCCTTGATAATGGTGCAAAGAGCGAGAAATGTAGGACAAAGCATGCATGGAGGTAGACAGTAAGAAAGCTCAGACTAGAGGAGCAAGCAAAAGGATGCTAAAGAGAAGACAAATTACATCAAATATCTAGCTAGGGACACTAAACTGAGCAGCTTCTTGGGAGGCAACCCATGCAGGAATTTTCAATTTTTTGTTTTTGTTTAGTTTGATTTATGCAGTAGAATTTTGAGTATTTGATGTTTCAGTTTAATCTGTTAGTAGTTTTATTTTAGTTGTTGATTTTCAGGAAAATGAAGCAAAATTCAAAGAAGAACCATTTTAAGAAGAAAATTGTTTCCAAAAGAGAATATGCAGAAAATGACTACAAGGGGGAGTAATTCTAATTCCCTAAACCTGTCTTTAAGGATAATGCATATCTGAATGTTTTGGGAATGTTATGTTGCTTGAATAAAAACATATTCTGAATGTCTGGGTAAGACATATTGAATTAGGAAGAAAATTGAAAAGGAAAATCATGTTGCAACATAAGTCTATTATGTCACGACATAAATTCAAATAGCCCTGAAATAAATGTTGCAACATACTGCTGTGTCGTGACATTTGACGGGCTCTATCTACAAATAATGTTGAAACTCTGTCACGACAAACTTTTTGTATGTCACGATAAAGAATTAAAGACGTACAGACCCGAGGGTAGTAATTGTAGCGACATTTAATGTTGCACACAATGAATCAATTGGCTTATAAATAGAATTTTTGTGAAAACTAAATAGCCACCTTTCTCATAAACTCTCACCCGTCTCAGCTTCTTTACTAAAGTCTCTATTATCTCACTCCCTAAAACCCTAGAGTTCAGAAACCCTAGCATTACCATGTCTGATCCTACCACCTTGATTCCAAACCTCCACGAAGTCATGGAAGAGTACACTAAGTTGGAGAATCAAATAGAGCAAGGTTTTGAAGCAACAACCAGGCAAGTTAAGGAAAGGGATGATGACAACAAAAATCATCGGACGGTGGATGAACCAGAAAAAGAACAAGGGCAGATAGACGGAAGCGAGGAACTTAATTTGAAAAGGCAGCAGCTTTAATGGAAGGAGTTTGAAGAATAGAGCTTTATTGCTGAAAGGGTTCAAAACATTATCTCTCCTTTTGCTGAAGTGCTGGAAAGGAGAGAATGATAGTTGCTGGCTGAACACAAGGAATTTGGTTGTGCATCCTTGGTAAAAGAATTCTATGCAAATATGGTGGAAAAGGAAGGAAAAAGAGTATATGTCAGAGGCCAATGGGTAGAGTTCAGCAGAGAAAAGATAAATAGATTGTTCAATCTGAATGTGCAAAAGGATGGTTCGAAGTTCAAGAAATAGTTAAAGGAACCAGAACACTAGAAAATAGTAGACCTACTCACATCAGGAAAGGGATAAAGATAAATCCTTTTAGATCCATTGCCATAGGAGACCTAACTGAAGAAGCCAAGGTATGGTTCTACTTTATCAATTATGTCCTAAGGCCATCTAAGCATCTAAGTACAGTTGGAAGAGAGGATGTAATCCTCCTCTACGCATTGCTAAAAGGATACAAGATAAATGTGGGAAAAATTATTGAAACTTACTAACGCCTCTCGGCTTTAACGAGGGTATAACAAAGGACCAAGAGCAGAGGAAGGGCAAGGAAAAAGCAGAGAAGGAATGAAGAAAAGGAAGGAAGGTTGCAGGCTAGAATAGTGGGAACCCAGTGTCCGTTTGCAATCGAGGAAGCTCAGGGAGTCGAGGCCAATTAGGTACCCAGGCTAAGACAAACCCTAACATGAACAAGCTGAAAGTTAGAGCGGCACAATCACTCTGGGGTGAAAATTCGCGATATCTATGCGGTAGGAAATAAGGGAAAGAGACAATCAACTAAAGACACAACTTCAGCTCAGGGATGAGTATTTTGATGCGGAGCTCAGAAGAAGGGATCAAAATTTAGAAGATGCACTGAAGAAAAGGGATGAAGAATGGAGAGTAGAAATAGAAAAAAGGAACATAGAGTGGAGAACAGTCTTGAGAGATAGAGATAATGCCCTAAAGGCAAGCATGAACTCAAGAGATAGAAATTTCATGAACAAAGTTTTCACTTGATGAGCTTTGAGATAATAAACAACAGGACACTCCTGGAATCTCTAGCAATGAGCGAACTTCTGGAAATGTGCAAGATCTAGGCTGGGCTATGAAAGGCAGGAGGTTCCGAGAGAAGAGAAAAAGATACCTCTTCACAGAATTCAAATCTCAAACTGTAGACCCTACTATAGTCCCCGGGGTGTACGGACCACATACCTATACGGCCGGATTCAATTGGGGCACGCACTTCTACACCTTGTACAGAAACACAAAAAGATAAAACTCCTAGAACATCAGGAAAAAAGGAACTCACCAGTAGTGGAGGTAGAAGAATATCTAAGGATGGAAGCAGCCAAGGAGAGGGCTACAAGGAATAATAAATGAACAATACACTACCTCCTCGACTAGTGTCTCTTTGCTCAAAGCAATTCCTTTGAATAAACAAATTTTTAGCAAAAATTTTGTGTTCAATTGTGTTTTTGTTTGATTAGTTTCTTTTGCCTCATGTTTGTCATCTGCTTGGTTGAATAAAGAAGAAATCAACTACCTGGATCAATTAGCTTATTTGCTGCAACATGTTTGAGAGAAATGACTTGATTACAATTGTTGATGTGTTGTATGGTTTTGAGCTGAATGCATGATCAAATGAACTATTTTACTTGATTAGAACAACACAACATGATGTGAGACCAAAAAAACCTTTGCAATTGAAATTGTGAGTGCGCCTCAATAGATTGGAAAAAGAAGTTACGCTGTAAGCTAGAATGAAGTTTAAAATTCAGATTTAAGAAAATGTATTAAATAGACATCACAAATAAGACTTTTGAAACTGTTGTATAAACAATAAGGTCAGTAAAAGTCCTGAAAAACAATCCACATGGTCAAAATGTTCCTTAACAAATTGTGAAGGATTAGGGACATCTTCTGGGTTCAGTCACAGTCAAACAGTCCAAGGTCCTAGAACTTGTTAGATTATTAGTCAAGGCGAAATCCTAGAACATCTGCTTAACACGAAGTGATATAGGCTATCCTTAGAAGTTTGAGTCTTTCAAGCCTACCCTCATAATATGCATAAGCATATACTCTAGTTCCAGATTTGAGCCAAATTGTCTAGTTTCTTCATTTAAACAACAGTTAGAAACCTCAAAACCCTTCCTTTATTCTAATCCTACAGTAAAGAGCCCTTATTTGCCCAGGTTTCAGAACAGGAACTTCAAAATGCAGAAAATGACAAGTTTGGGGGAATGTTATGTTGATTTGAAAGGAAACAAGAATGAAGGATGGAAAAAGAAAAGAACAAATGAAGAAATGGAAAAGAATGCAGAGAAGTCAAAATTGTAAATTGTCAAATGGATTAAGTTTTGTCATGTGGCCTTCCTCTCTTGAACAATTAAGTTCTTAGGGGTGTTTCAACACCTAGTAACCTAATGCCAACTGGTATGGGAGCTGCTAACCAAAAGTTCTCTAAGAGTTGTAGAAAGCATAAGAAGACAAGACATTGGACTAATCCTAAAAAATTTTGACAAGTAAAAGAAAAGCAAAAAGGGAACTTCTCTCTAAAAGATGTCAAGCTGAGAATATGCAGTATGATACATTAAGGTAGGTTGGGGAATATATTTTTAGACATTAGTAGAAAAGGATGAAGGATAGAGGCAAGGATACACACTTGAAAGTGAAATGCAAAGATTAAATTTTTAGCCTAAATTCTCCACTTATCTACCCAATTACCAAACCCAGACTCTACAAACTACAAAAGACCTAATTGATCTTGAAGGTGGTAACACTGCATTAGTGGAGACTAATATGAAAAACAAGCATATGAGACTTTGAAGAGCTAAAGAGTGAAGTCAACTGTTGAGTCGGAAGATTAGGTAAATCACGCTAGGAGGAGGGAAAGAAGACCATCACACACAGGAGATCGAGGTTATTAGTTGAATTGTTACATTTTAAGAATATATTAGTTTGTTTGGCGATAATTGAAATTTTTCTGAAGTGTGGCCAAAAACTAAATTTGAGGGTGGTGCAATGGCTTGTTTCAATTCAAGTTCTGATTGAGAAAAAAAAAAATTATAGTGCAAAACCGAGAAAAATGTCATAAAAATAAAGCTGGTGTTTGAGGACAAACAAAATCTTCTTTTTCTTTGTAGGGACAAGTAAAACTTTAAGTTAGGGAATTTGGTAAGTCTTAAACTCATATATTTTAATCCATTTCTTGAAACTGTTTTAGTATTTTTCTTATTTAATGTATTATGGAATAATTACAAACTTTGTGTTTGCAGAGATTACAATTAAAAGGAGAGATTTCAATGAAAGAAAGAAAACTGACAATTCACGGCGGTCTACGTGCACGAGACTTTGCAGGTTGCGACAAACGTCTAAGCAAATGGCTAGAGAACTGTGTCGCAACAATATTTTTTGTGTCGCAACACACAAGGATCTAAATATCGAAAAATACAGATATATCGGTAATTGGATTTTACGGAAATATCGGAAATATTGGTAAAATATCGGTGGATATTTTTACAAAAATATCGGTTATTAAAATTTTTCATATTTTAATTATATAGATTATGAGAAATGATTCTTATCTTAATTAAGGTAGATTAAAATCAAATGGATTAGTAATTATTAAATTAAATAGCATTATATTTAATATATTATTTAGATATTATTATGTTAAAGAAATATTATTTATTTGTTTTTGTTATTATTATAAATATTATGTAGATAATGAGGAGATTCAAAATATTATATATTATAATTTTAAAATTTTAAATGATATTATTTTATTTCTTTTTCTTTTTAAAATTAATATTTGATTTAAAATATTATAAGTTATAATGTAAAATAAAAAATAAAATAAAATATTATAAAGATTGAACAAATAAATAATAAGATAATATAAAAAAAGTTTGCATTATATAGTAATTTCTGTCCAATGGCTTGGTGGTTAGAGGGTGCCAATTCCAGGCATTTTGGGTGGGTTCGAAACCCTTTAGAAGCAATTTTTTTCATATTTTTGGAGCCAAGAAAAAAATCAGAGATTTCAGGAAAAATCGGTTTTTTTTCGGAAAAAATCGGTTTTTATCGGAGAAAAATCGGTTTTTATCGGAAAAATCGGCGATTTTTCTCCGATTTTTTTTCTTCCGATTTTTCCTTCCCAAAATCGTTTCCAACCCAACCGAAAATCGATAAATCGCCGAAAAATCGGCCGAAAAAACCGATTTTTACTTCCTTGGCAACACAAGATTTAAAAAAATTGGCAAATGAGCTATGTCACAACAAAAGATAGCATATTGCGACAGAGAATGGGAAGAAGCCAGTTTAGACAAAGATCAATTATGTTGCGACATAATGAAAGACCAGAAGGCAGAATCTATGTCGCGACAGAATTTACTCTGTCGCGACACTAACTCTTGCAACATGGAGGAGCTGGTTGAGACAGAAGAGAGCACTGAAAGAAGAAGTTTAGTTGCGATAAAAAAATTTATGTCGCAACAAATGATGCTTACTTGTTGAACTGGCTTGGTCGCAACAAAGGAACCCAACGTTGCAACATACTTCAAGCTGAGGAAATAAGTCTATGTCGCGACATGGATCTTAATGTTGCAACACAGAAATAAGCTGAGGACGAATATTTCAACACAATGCAAAGAAGTTCTGTCGCGACATAACAAACTGGGTCGCGACAGAACGATTAAGCTGAACATAGAAGAGTCTTGTCGCGATAGGAAAATTAGGTCGCGACAACAAATATTGACAACACCAAGAAGTCATGTCGCAACATCAGAACAAAGCTGCAACAAGAAGTCAAGCTCAGTGGCAACAAGCCTCTGTCGTGACAGAGTTTCTATGTCACGACAGAAAGACAAGTAATACAAGACAGTGTTACAACATAACATGAACAGAGTCTTGTTGCAACATGAAACTTGGGTCGCGACACCAAGGGAAGAAAATTGCCTTGTTGTCTTGCGACATGATTATAGATGTTGCGACATAACTATTTGAGGAATTCACAAAATATTGTATCGACAAAGGAAACTACAATGCTGATAGGGATTATCGTCTTGAAAAGAAGAAGAATGTCGCCCAACAAATATACGTTATGCATGGCTGAGAGTAAGAAGGAGCACAAGATCTTCCAAGTCGAGCCAGACTGATTGCATACTTGCAACAAGACACAAAACTCTATGTGACACAACTTCTAGGTCCACGACAGGAGAAGGAAAATCTGGGCGGAATTTTAGGGATTCACACATAACCTCAGTTTTAGGGCACAAACTTTAGGGCTCTATAAATAGAAAGCGACCACACCGGAAGCGAGGCAGTCGAGTTAACGTATGCGAACCAGAGTACCTAGGGAGCTGAGGACTCTTTTGTATTATATTTTTTTTACTTTCTTTTTTTTTTCTTTTTTTTTTCTTCGTAGATTAGATTTGAAATTAGAGGCTTGCTTAATTTGTTTATTGGATCTGAAACAGTAAAATTGTTTAGAAGTTTTGAAGTTGAAATTAAATGCTTAAATTCATTTATGATTACTGCTTGAATTCAATGAACTCGGACAAAATCTATTTCTTCGGTTGATTACGATTAATTAAGATTTTCCTTCTCCGGTATTTTAATTATCTTTGTAATCCGGTTTCGAGAACATAACTTCCGTTGAGAAAGATATGATGTTAATTATGGTCTTTTCTGCACAATGAGAAGAAAATTTCCTGAGTTGAATTTTGAATTTATTTGAATGGTGTTGTTCTTGAAATTAATTGTTCCCAATTTTAGTAGCTTATACCCGCAGAAGGAATATTGCACGGCTCGATTTCTAGGAGGCCCTCGAGTGACCTGAGGAATTGGAGATTCACGAGAGAGCATAGACCATTTACTTGGGGGTATGCTAGACTAATATTGAAGAACTAATGAGCTCTGAAATGTTACTTAGATAAATCCTCAATTTGCTCATGGTTTGAGAATGGGTTGAGTGATATATCAATTTAATCAATTAGAGATCTCTCCTTGGTCTGAAAGAATGATCTTGATCCTGTGTTAGCATGAAATCTAATCAAGGAAAGAGAAAACTCTTTTAGATCTTAAGGATGAGACATCATTCATTTTGTAGAAATCTAGCAACTGCCCTGTCTTGGGAAGCAAGAAATTTGTAGTCATAAAAAATGGGTATGAAGTATTGGAAAAGAAAAATACCCCGATCTTACAAAGAAATTCTAATTACAAGTAATTGATCAGAATCATGATTCAGAAATGAAAATGAACCTCTACTAAGTGAAAAGTATGGTTAGAGGAGGAATCCAAACTATACTACCTTGCCTCTTGACAAATCATATTTATTCAACTCGGGGAAAATAGGAATGAGATTATGATGCATGAATTATTAATTTCACATCGTGAAATCAATTAATCTACTTCTACTTGATAATGCGGTTAAATCGGTTATATTTAAGATTTAAAATTTTCCTGTATTTTTAAATGTAGGATTCTAGTTATTAAAATTGCCATTAGGTTACTAAATTTTCTCAACTGGACGTTCAAATAGTGTAGAACTTGAGTAGTTGGGGTAGTTGAAGTTTAAACTCTTTTCAATCTCTGTGGGAACGATATCCGGACTTATAGGTCCACTTTATTACTTGTACGACTTGTGCACTTGCAGTTTTTAAGACCAAATTAAATTTTAATTGTGTTTCGTGACAAAATTATTTTTCTTATGAGCATACAAGTCAATTGGTCTCAACAAGATTTTGGTGCCGTTGGCTAGGATTAGATAATACTCCTTAGGTAATAGTGGCAGAAATTTGGTCATACACAATTTTTGGTCGACAACTCTACAAGTAGGCATTCCAGAGGGGGGTTACCCTCACCAAGGAGAAGATGGGTAAGTGCTAGAGATACGAGTCTATGCTTAGTGCTTCCGCTTAGGGTCAGACTGCTTGTGGTGGCAATGAAGGTGTCGATATGGATGATGAAGGAGTAGAGAAGGATATCATCAGGGTTGAAGGGCGCGACGAGAGCTAAGGCGTTTACCTTAGTGATTTTGATGTGAAACATTTTCTTGTAGAACTTCTAATTGATGTGAAACATTTGCCACTTGTGGTTTTATTAAATGGGAAGCTTTTTGTTTTGCCTTGTTCGACTATATTTTTGCGCTTAACTAATTTTGTGACTGATTTCCAATTTTGTTTTCTTTGCGAGCTTTTGCCTTGGGTCTGTGACCCTTATGCTAAGGTCGTAACCATAGCGGAATGCTACCTTAGAAAGTCGGCTTGGGTCCGTGACCCCTTCGCTAAGGTATTGACCTTAGAGGAATGCTGTCCTGGCAATCTAGTTTGGGTCCGTGACCCCTTCGCTAAGGTCGTGACCTTAGCCGAAAGTTGCCTTGGCGGACTGGTTTTGGTCTGTGACCCCTTTGCTAAGGTCATAACCTTTAGTGGAATGTTGCCTTGGCAAAATGGTTTGGATTTGTGACCCTTTCACTAAAGTTGTAACCTTTAGCGGGATGTTGCCTTGGTAGACTGGTTTAGGTCTGTGACCCCTTCGCTAAGGTCATAACCTTTAGCGGAGTACTGCCTTGACAGATTGGTTTGGGTACGTGACCCATTCACTAAGGTCGTGACCTTAGAGAAATGCTACCTTGGCAGGCTAGTTTAGGTCCATGACCTTCGCGAAGGTCGTAACCTTAGCGGAATTTTGCCTTGGTAGGCTGGTTTGGGTTCGTGACCCTTCTGCTAAGGTTGCAACCTTAACGAAATTCTACATTTTCACATCATTTCCAAGGTAAAAAATATTCATCTCTCGATGTCTTATTGATAATATTTTCTCAAGTGCACTACATTCTATGGATGCAGTTCAATTGTTTCGCCAAGCCTCTTGAGGCAGTAGGTGTCACTCATGCTTCATGATGCAACATGGAATGGCCCTACCCAGTTGGGTCTCAACTTTTCTTCAAAGAAAGTTCTTTGTAAGACCAGGTCCCCCAACTCAAAGGTTCGCTTCCTCATAGATTTTCTATCTCAGAGATTGCTCGTTGTTGGTAGGCGGTGACATGGATGGATGAGCATTCTCTACGTTCCTCCAACCTGTCTAAGGCTTCGAGAATTGCCTTGCCATCTTGGCTCGGGGTCGAGGTGATTCTGGCTTCGATTAGTATGATTGCTTTCATATCGAATGCAAGGGAAAAGGGAGTTTCTCTCGTCAGGCGTCGCGGAGTTGTCCGATAGGTCCAAAGTACTACCGGAGTTCCTCTGCCCACTTGTCCCTCGAATTGACCCCTTTTTTTAAAGTACAACAATAGGGTCTTGTTTGTAATTTCTACTTGCTCGTTAGCCTACAGATATCGTGGGGACGAGAAGGTGTGACGCCCTAAAACCCGGGGGTCCATTGACCAACCGTTAACCTGCGGAAAACTTGTAGATATCAGGTGACCCGATACTACATTGTTATATCCTGTTTACCGAGATCCATAATTAAAAAAAAAAAAAAACCCGGATAGAGTCTTCTTTGTACGTGGAGCTCTATCCAAAACCCAACATTTACAATATATAATCACATAACCCATCTAGGGCCTAATTTACAATGACCATGCGGGTCCATTTATGAATAAAAGTGATCCTATCGGGCTCATTTATCCATACTAAAAAATATACAAGGCTATATCACAATAGTCCTTAAGAGTTTAAATACAACACTCTTCTACAAAAAAAACATATCAAAACTGATTTGTTCCAATATATTTTACAAAATAACTATCAAAGCCACAATCTGGCTTTCTTCATAATTGTGGCCTCGAATGAGCACCGTCCTCATGTGTCTGTCCTGCACTTGAAATGTTTCCCATATAGTGTGAGCTAAGCCCAATAGAGAAAACTCTTACAAGGGCTACTCCCCACCTAAGTGCACATATAATGGTCATGTTCACAATTTACACTCACATTCCAAGCAAAAATGTAATTTCTACCATGGAATCTTACATGCCATAAAATGAGATGAGACTCAAATATGTACCATGCCTTGAGCCCTTACCGACTCCCATAACACTCGAGTCCTTACCGACTCTTATCACACAATGTTAAGCCCATGCGTGATAAAATCCATCATTTCTGGATTACATCCAATGATCATTTTACAAAACAAATTCATTTATTTTCAAACCAAAAGCTTTTTGGATGTTACACCTCAACGATCATTTGTATACAAAACTCATAGTAATCTTTTTTTTTTTGTGGGTGGCAATTTTTGGTGTACACCATGAGCTCCGCACACCTAGACACTTTACAGACTTTCATCACTAGGAATTATGTCCCCAACATAACTAACGGGTCTTCACGGTGGGGGAGTGTTAGGTGTACGTCGCGCACTGTTACTCGACATAAGTTTCTTTACCACATTATTCAACGTGCAACTCTGTGGACAGTCCCCTTATTAAAGCCCACCCAATTAAACACCAAACGTAGTGTTATTTTCAACCATGCACTCACCCATTCAATACGTGTCCTCGTGCGCATATGTAATGCAATGCCATTGCATGTATATCTGCCACATGTATAATGAATCTTGCATGGACAACTCAAACCACATAATTCATCATGTCATGGAAAATTATCTTAATTATATAATTTCCATACAATCACACATTCCATGTCAATATATTTATACACATATATCGACATCTTATGCTAGCTTCTACCAAACATATTCAAAACCAAGCAACAACACCCTTGATCCTCGAGGCCAATTGTGACAAATCCTATGCCCACAAAATAGTCCACAAAATGGCCCCGAGACAAGCCATAAACAAGCTACCAAACCAGCCATCCATAGGCTTCAATCATGCTCTAAACAGGATGTGAAAACAGTCCAAAATTTAGTCCCATAGTAGCACTGAATTCAGTCCTAATCAGTCTTAAAATTTGGACATAAGCAAATAAACAGCCTTAAGCTATGGTAGTCCCGGGAATGAGATAGACCATAACTTGAGCTGTAGAGGTCCAATTTGGGTGATTCAAAAGCCTAACGTCAAGTGCACAAATGTAGCTACAACTTCTATATAGAACCACGATTAAATTCTCGGTTTCTAACGAAGCAGTTTAAATTTCTACCGCGATTAATGGCCAGGGTCAAAACAAGGCAGCATTCCCAATAGTCCTAAAATCCGACCCAAACAACCCCTTAGGGCAGAAAACACAGCCAAACAACCCTTTAGGGTAGAAAACACAACCAAACAGCCCTTAGGGTGGAAAATAAATCAAAGTAGGAAGAATCCTTATCTCTTGAAGCATAGTAGTACGGTAGGAAGCCTCCTTAGCCCGAAACCCTTGATTTCTTGAAATCTCCTCCTTTGGATCTTTGGTGAAATCCCTCCTTTTTGATATGTATGTGTAGCCCTCATCGAGTATATGAACTTTCACTCTTGGCTCAATGAATTTCGACCGGCGAAACTCCGAGGATCGAAGAGAGAAGCTTGATCTCCTCTCTTTCTCTTCCTCTCTCTCACGAAATTTTCCAAAAAAAAATGAGACCCTCTTGTCTCCAAAATCTGATTTTTTTTCTAACTTATCCTCAACATAAAATGATTGGCCCACATCGACGTGTTCATGACTTGTCCGGGTCCATTTCTGTCCTCAAACAATTCTTTTCGTCCTGGTTCAAGTTCAATTTATTTTAAATGAACTTTGCCTTAGAATATTTGTCAACTTCCCGAGATTTTCTCAAAATCCCGTTTTTAAGTCTAAAGGCGGCGGACCTTCGATAATCGTGGTCGATTGTCTTGGAATTTAACGAAATTCGTCTAGGTAACTAGGTTTTGCGAGACGAATTCAACGGTGAGGTCCATTTCATCATCCGAGATCTAGGAAATTTTTAGGTTTGCAACCTGTACTATAGTTGCAATTTACCGTTTTGCCGTTTTTCGGAAAAATTCAAATTTACCTAGGTTTTACATTCTTTTCCCCTTAAAAGAATTTCGTCCCCAAAATTTTAAGACATAAGAACATACAAATCACATGCACATGCAATAGTTATTTAACACGAATGGTAAAATATACCTTCATCCTTAAATAAGAAAGGATAATTGACACGCATAGTGTCTTCGTGTTCCCATGTTGCCTTCTCCACTCCTCGGTGCTACCACAACACCTTCACTAGCCTCATAGTCTTGCCTTACAAAACCTTATCCCAACTATCCATGACATGTGTCGGTCCCTCCTCGAAGGCTTCATCCACATCAACAACAAGCTTGCTCTAATCCACTACATGAGTCGAATCTGGAGTATACTTCTGGAGCATGGAGACATGGAATATCGCATGAACACCCGATAAGCTTGGCGGCAATGCCAATCGGTAAGCAATCGTACCCACCCTCTCGAGTTCCTTGAAGGGTCCAATAAATCTCGGCGATAGCTTTCCTTGCTTGCTAAACCTGACCACTCATCTCTTAGGCATCACCTTCAAGAAAACATGATCCCCCACCTCACACTCTAGAGGTCGTCGTAGCTCTTTTGCTGATTCTAAACCACTGAGAGAAAGCGGCTTTCATTATCAGTCCACCTTATTAGGGTGTCCCACTAACCAAATCAGGACTGTGGAGGGTCCTCTCCACCCGAGTCAACAAGCCCAGGAGGTCGACATGGCCTCCCATTTAGTGCCTCATAAGGTGCCATCTGTATGCTTGCCTAGTAATTGTTGTTGTAAATAAGTTTTAAAAATTCGTCTCTTCCCAACACCCTTGAGACTAGGATAGCATGCATAGCATGTCCTTTAAAATCTGGATGGTCCTCTTTGACTGACTGTTCATTTGTAGATGAAAAGCAATGCTCATCATTAATTGTGTCCCCATGGCTTGTTGGAAACTCTTTAAAAAATGAGCCGTAAACTTGGGATCTCAGTTCAATACAATAGATACTGGCACTTCATGTAACAGGACAATCTCTTGTATATAGAACCCGCTGAATTCCTCCAATGTGAAGGTCATCCGCACAGCCAAAAAGTGTGTCGACTTAGTAAGCCGGTCCACTATCACCCACACCACGTCATGCCTGCGCGATGTCCATGGCAAGTAAGTCACAAAGTCCATTGTGACGTGTTCCCACTTCCACTCAACCACCTCTAATGGCTGGAATAATCCTACTAGCCTGCAGTGCACCGATACTTTACCTATTGACACGTGGAGACATCGCCGAGGCAGAATCTCAACGTGTTTCTTCATCCCCTCCCGGTAATAATGTGACGTGATCGTGATACATTTTTGTTCACTTGGATGCATAGTAAAAGCGAGGCAATGGAAGAAAGAAGAAAGAAAAGAAAGGAAGAGCTCCACGAGGATTTCCTCTTAGATCTTCTGATTGGTGAACCCTGACCCATCCCTATCTTAGAAGACTACCATCTATGTGCATGGCCCGGCCTTTGTCACTATGCGACCGTACGGTCCCTAATGGTAATTATCTCTGTGTCATGCCAAGTTTGTCATGATAAGGATTTCAATGTCGTAACAAACAGTCCAACTAAGCGACTAAAGGACCAAAGAAAGAAAATGTGTCTAGCAAAGAAGAAAAAAAGTATGTCGTGTAGTAGAGTTCAGTCTCAGCGGTGCAAGACAACAAGACTATGTCGCAATAGAGAAAAAGTATGTCGCGATAATAGACCCATGCAGCAGCAAGAAACTCTATCACGAAAAAAGAAATTATTGTCGCGACAGAGATTGAGAAGAACCACAAAAGTATGTTGCAACATAGCAAAGAATGTTGCAACAAAGTGAAGAGCTGGAGGCAGAGAATTATGTCGCGACAAAAGAAAACTATGTCGCTATAGAAGATGAAGAGGAGAGAACAAAAGATTATTGCGAAAGTGTATTTTATGTTGCGACATTTCAAACTTATGTCACAACATAGAGCAAGGCTGAAAGACAAGAAGTTTTGTCGCGACAAAGAAATTTAATATTCTGACGAGGTCGAAGCTGTGAGAAAATGACAAGTTGTGTTGCAACAAAGTTTTTATGTGTGGCACTTGAGGCAAACAGAATCAGTGTGGGGAATGTAAGCAATTTATAGGCAAAGAGCCTTGGGTGGCAAGCTTCCTAATCCGAGTGCAACAAGGATTCCTACAGCCTAAGGAGTCCTAAGAAGGAAGGACTCCTAGGCGGGAAGGACTCCCAGGCGGGAAGGACTCCCAGGCGGGAAGAACTCCCACTCCTAGGCGGGAAAGACTCCTAGGAGGGGAGGACTCCTACTCCTGGTGGGAATTGCGTGGCTGTGTATAGGAGTTTCATTCAGTCAGGACTCCTAGAGCGGGAAGGATTGCATTGGCTTGCTGGATTGAAGACTAGAGTTAGAGTAGGACTCTTAGTCATAATTGTATCAGGATTTCCCTTGAGCATCCTATATAAAGGGCCTACGTGCCCACTTGGTTAATTCATGTACTGGAGTTGACACAAGACACTCATGTCGTGACAAAGACTAGATAACCTCAGTAAAACTATGTCACGACATTGCCAAATTATCATATGAATTCAGAAGAAAGCATATGAAAATATGTCGCGATAGCCCAGGCCCGCGACGAAGGCGAGGATAAAGATGAGAACTATGTTGCGACAAAAATTTCTCTGTCGCGACAAAGTAGTCAATTGGGCCATAATTTTTGGGGATCCACAAATTCAACTTAGAAGTGCGGCCCATCATTTGAAAATCTCTAAATAGATGCATCTAGGGCACTGTGCGCAGTTTTCGCAAAACCAGGAACTTCTAAGTAGCTGGAACTCCTTTGTATATTAATTTTCTTTTATTGTTCTTTTCTTTCAGGTTGTTTTAGATTAGCATTTCAGTTAGTTCTTTTTGGGATTGAACAGTTATCTGGTGTGAAGTTTTGAGCTGGGTTCACTATAAAAATTTCAGTTTTCATTACTATCTGACTTGAATGAATTTGGAAATTTTCTAGAGTTCATTTATTTCAATTCACTTGCAATTTTAGCGAATTTTCCTGATCAATTAGTCACTATTATTTGTAATCAGTTTTGAAAGACTAAGCTCCCTTTGGGATTGGATTGATGTTCATTATTGTTTTTTGCTCGACTTAAAAGAATGTCATAGTTCGAAATCTTGAATTTATTTAATTGGTAATGATCTGGAAGTTATATATTCAGAATATTAGTAGCATATATACCCATAAAGAATTTGTATCTTGCTTTCGATTTCGGGGAAGTCCTTTGAGTGACCTGAAGGCGGAATTCTTACGAAAGTATGGAGCAGTCACTTGGGGTGTGTTAAACTAATATTATGGAACTAATGAACTCTTAAAGATTACTTCGATAGATCACTAACTTACTCATGGTGTGAGGATAGTTGGATGATGTATTAATTTAATTGATGAGAGGTTTCTCCTCAATCTGATGGAAGGATCTTGATCCCATGTTAGCATAGATCTAATTAAGGAGATAGAGAATTTTATTAGATTTGATAGATGAGTTACCAATTAGATTGGAGAAGGCTTGTAATATCCTCTCTATAGGGGTAAGAATTCTTCAGTCCTAAGATTTGGGTGTGAAGTACTGAAAATGAAAAATACCCATATTTTAGAAAGAGGTTTCTATTCCTAGTGGCGATTAGACTCATGTATGCGAAGGAATATGGATGTTAATTAAATTGAAATGTATGGTTTTATGGAGAAATCCAAACTATACTACCTTACATCTTTGACAAGTTCAGATTTCAAACTAATGGCTGAATTACGTCATGAAAATGATGCAGAAATATATAATTGTACATTGATCTATTTTAAGTAAACTTTCCAATCCAACAATTTAGAATTCTTTATATATAGTTATAGAATTTTTTTTAAATTTTACATTTCCTAAGTTTAATACCAAATCACTTTTAAATTTGGAGTTCAAATAACAAGGATCTTGAGTAGATGGGGTAATTGATGTTTAGATTTTTCAATTAAATCCTCGTGGGAACTATTTCAGACTTAACTCTACTTTTATTACTTGAATAACCTGTGCACTTGTAGTGATCTAGACCCAAAACACAATTTTCAATTGAAGCCTTCCCATTCAAGGCAAACAATGTATTTTATAATTTTGGTCAGTAGTCAACAAGTTTTTAGCGCCTTTGATATAGGAATTGATTAGTTCTTGGTGGTGGTACCAGAAGTTTGGCACATACTAACTTCATCATGTTTAGTTAATTTGGTCTTCAACTATTAGTCTGTTTTTGGTCTATGTAAAAATCAGTCAACAGTGACCCTCATGATCCTCCTCAGGCTTGGAGTAGATCAAGATGTCGTCAACGAAGACCACAACAAACTGATCTAGATAGGGCTGGAATACCCTATGCATGAGGATCCATGAATGCCGTTGGAGCATTTGCAACCCTAATGACATCACTGTGAACTCGAAATGCCCATACCGCGTCCTGAATGCTGTCTTTGAGTAAACCCTCAACTGATTGTAACCGGTGCGAAGATCTACCTTCGAGTAAATCCTCGCCCTTCTCAGTTGATCGAACAAATTATCAATCCTCGGTAAAAGGTACCTATTCTTGATAGTAACCCTATTAAACTGTTAATAGTCTATACAAAGTCGAAGGGTCTTGTCCTTCTTCTTAACAAACACTACCGGAGTGCCTTAAGGTGAAGTGCTCAGTAATAAAGCCCATGTCTAACAATTCTTGTAACTCTTGCAACTCAACAGGCACCATTCTATGCGGAGTCATAGAAATAGGTGATGTACCAGGGTGTAACTCAATGGTGAAGTCTACAGCCACATGCGGAAGTAATCCAGAAATTAGTTCGTCAGCGTCCTGCAGCTCACCGACCACTTGAGGTAGACTGGGGGTCCTATCTCACCTCGTCCTACAGGGTAAGGCTTGCTAGTCAACCCATCAACTGCCTGTGCCACCTAGAGTCGTACAGGGCCCTGGGCAAAGCATCGTGCTTATCCCCTTGAAAAATAAAACAAGTACCGTCGGATGCGTAGGAGGTAACTCTCTTGTGGTCACAATGTATGACGACTCGGTGTGTCGTCAATCAGTCCATCCCAAGGATGACATCAAACTCCGACATGTCCATGACCTAAGGTCCACAATGAGTAGAACCCCTGAGATCTCTAACTCACAATCCTAACATATCTGATCAACGTTCACCCTAGCTCATATGGGAGAACTCACATGTAATGGCTCTTCCAAGGTTTCAACATCTAAGCCCAAGTCTTTCACTTATCTTTAACACCTGCCTCCCAGATGTTCCGTGCGTCGTCCACCTCCATCTCAATGGCCATGGTTGTCTTGACCATGAAGTCCTTGTCTTGTAGGAGGAGTCCTACAATTTGACCTCAGATGGACAATTTTAGACCATCCTCAAACTTTCTCACTTTGGCCATGTTTGTGGCCACATAATCATCCGCGAAACGGGTTAATTCAGTGAACTTAGCCACGTATTTGAGCATTTTCATTGTCCCCTGTTTCAGTTCTAGGTACTCCCAAGCTTTTGCATGTCAAGTAGACGTCGGGAAACACTTGTCCATGAAGAGCTCACGGAACTCTTCCCATGTCATTGCCTCTAAGTTCCTCGAGGCTTTGACCCAATCCCACCATACTAGGGATTTACCCTCTAGATAGAATGCTGCTAGACATTCTCTCCTTGTATAACTAGTAAGGCATGTGCCAACCACTAATAGACCTCAACATTTCCAACTTTTCCGTTCGCTCTTTTCCCGAACCCCTAATGTTATGTTTTCTAACCCCCTAGTGTTCATCTTTTCCTGTATACATTCTACCATGTATATAATTCACGCAATATGTAACACAGATCACACAGTATAAAACATGAAATGCACAATGAATGCAATGGTCTAAACCCATGCCCATTAAGTCCTAGGTAATCGCATACCTACGCCATGATACCAAGCTGTGAAGCTGGTACCAGATCTATTAGGCACTAGGTAATCATAAACTGAAACCTTTATGCCATAAGCGCATAACCTAGACCCTACCCACAGAAGCCACAGGTGTTCGTATACCTAAGCTGCGAGGTACAGTGCAGGATCTATCGGGCACCGGGTAATCGCACCTAGGCATGTTCATAACTAGATGTCCTAGACCCATGTCCACTAAGCCATAGATGTTCGTATACTTAGGGTCTGATACTAAGCTGTGACACCCTAAAACCCGGGGGTCCGTTGACCAACCGTCAACCTGCAGAAAACTCATGGATATCGGGTGACCCCATACCTCACTGTTATGTTCCATTTACCGGGATCCATAATTAAAAAAAAAAAAAAAAACCTAACATAGTCTCCTTTGTATGGGGAGCTCTATCCAAAACCCAACTTGTACAATATATAATCACATGACCCATTCGGGGCCCAATATACAATGACCGCGTTGGGTCCATTTATGAATAAAAGTGACCCTACCAGGCTCATTTATCCATACTAAAAAATATACTAGGCTATATCACAATAGTCCTTAAGAGTTTAAATACAACACTCTTATACCAAATATATATATCAAAACTGATTTGTTCCAATATATTTTACAACATAACTATTAAAGCCAAAATCCGACTTTCTTCACAATTGTGGCCTTGAATGTCAATCGTTCTGGTGTGTTTGTCCTGCATCTGAAATGTTTCCCATATAAGGTGACCCACGCCCAATAGAGAAAAATCCTGAGTACTCGCTTTAAGTCTGTCACGATGGTCATATGTTCACAATGTACACTCAATTTCCAAGCAAAAATGTAATTTCTACCATGGAATCCTACACGCCATGAAATGAAATGAGACTTAAACATGTACCATGCCCCGAGCCCTTACCGACTCCCATCACACCCGAGTCCTTATCGACTCCTATCACACAATGCCAAAATCCATGCGTGATAAAATCCATCATTTCTGAATTACATCCAATGATCATTTTACAAAAAAAAATTATTTGTTTTTAAACTAAAAGCTTTTTAGATGTTACACCTCAATGATCATTTATATACAAAACTCATGTGTCTTTTTGTGGGTAGCGAATTTTTGGTGTCACACCGTAGGCTTCGCACACCTAGACACTTTTACGGGCTTTCACCACTAGAATTATGTCTACCACAACTAATAGGTCTTTCACCCGAGGGGGTGTCTATCCCTGCTTGCTATTACCCGACACAAGTTTTATTTACCACATTATTCAACCGTGCGACTCTGTTGGACTTCGTCCCACTTGACCAAGCTGACCTAATCAAACACTAAACGCAGTGTTGATTTTTCAACCATGCACTCACACCCATTCAATGCGATGTCCTCGTGCATATGCAATGCAATGCGCCATTGCATGTTATATCATGCAACATGTATACGAAATGCTACTGCCACCTAACAACTAAACCACACAATTCATCATGTGTCATGGACGGCCTTGTCTTATCTCGTATAATTTCCATACAATCACACATTTCATGTCAATATATTATACACACATATATCACTACCCACAGTATGCATCAAATCATAACAGATCTTATCTGAGCTGGTGTGACACACACTCATACTCACAAAACAATCGCAACACGGTCCCGATACGTTTGCTATAACAGGTTACTAAACTAGCCATCTACTGTGCCTCTAATCATACCCTAAACAGACGCGTGAAAAACAAATTCCCAAATTGAGTCCCATAGTAGTACAATTCAAATTCAAATCGCCCTGAAAATTTTGGGACACAAAAAACAAATAAACAACCTAAGCTGTGGTAGTCCTGGGAATGAGATGGACCATAACTTGAGTTGTAGAGGTCCAATTTGGGTGATTCAAAAGCCTAACATCAAGTTGACAAATGCAGCTACAACTTCTATGAAGAACATGAGTCCAAATTCCCTTCGTTTCCTAGAACCGAAAACCATCTCGACTTTGGATGTAAACACCAAACAAATCTTGTCATGGATAGTCTGAGAATGAAATGCACCATAACTTGAGCCGTGAGATCACCTGGGGTGATTCAAAAAGCCTAACATTAAGTTCACAATCACAGTACAACTCTATGAAAAATACGCAGGACCCCCTTTTCCCGACCCGAATTGTTTGGGCGGATCCGAACCGAGTCCATGATGCCACTAAATCACTCAATCACTCAAAATCATATCTTTGCGGCTGACATAAATTAAGTGCTTCCATAAACATTTAAAAATACATTTAACTTTAACAAAATACATTTACAATGAAGGCATTCAAGCCTTTTCAAAATGATTTACAAAAATATATGTTCAGAGTTCAAATTGTTTTTACAAAATGTCAATATCCAAAAGAAAACATGGAATGAATGCACATGTCGGAGCATACTCCGAAATTTCCTTCTTTATGACTCGACGCTCCTCGATCTCGGGTCCTCTGAACAACACTATCTATCACTCTGAGACTACAAGCATTGGTAACAACACGCTTAAGCATTTTCATATTATGGTTCTCCTATGCAACCATTCCTCGCTCAAATTAAATCAAATCATGCAATTTTAATAATTCGTATCCAAATCTTGGTGATGATCAATATAAATAATACATATACTTTGTTATATATATAAAATCGCTATAGTTCCTCGATCATCCAAAAATACACTTTCATTCATTATTTCACAATCTCAAATCAATTCAAATATGCTCATAAATTCAATTCGCTTCAGAATTCAATCTGGGCTTTTGCAATCTAATCTGGGTCATTAATCAATTCAATTATGCCAATCAATTCGCTATGCCTCTAACAAATTTAACCTATGTTTTCGATGTAATGTGATATCGAAGTCAATGCGACGTCCTACTGGGTCAGCAGTCGGTATCAAAATGGTTTTATAACATGCGACGGTCCCGTTTGGTCATTGACCGGGTGATAAATAATCAACAGGTGAACACTACCGGCTACTGCCTTACTGGGTCATTGGACGGAGGACACATCAATACAATAGTTTGCGTGATCGCTTATTCGACCCTATCAGATACCAATCTATCCTTAATGCGAAATAAACGGTTAACATTCTATTGCATGCTCAAATCCTTTATAGCAAAATATAGTACAATATGTGTTTGTATAAACAGTTTATTTTCAATAATCATGCAATTTTTATATGCAAACATTTCACAATCACTTTTCTCAAATCAATTAAATCAATTCAATATGCTTTTAGAACAAACATGCAAAAACTTGAAACGAGGAATAGGAGTCAGTAGAACAAAACCAAAAATCTTTGCACTTTGATTCCAATCCTTGGAATCTCAATCTCAGTTTGATTTTCCTCCTCACAAATTCTCATTCCAAACCATTAAAGAACAATATTATTCGTGTGTACTAGTAGTTTTGGTTAGGATTGATTTTTGGAGTTTAATATGGGTTCAAATTTCAAAAATATATATATAGATGGATTCTTGTCTCAATGGGCTTTCCATAGAGTCCAAGAACACCCAAAACGGAGTTCGGACGAAGGAGTTATGACCTTCCGAAGTTGGAGGTCATACATAGTCACACCCAGCCGAGCTGACTGATTGAGCTGAACTAACCTCGGTAAACTCGGTCTGACACCTCGGTCTAACATATTCTATCCTCCTAAAGCATATGTATAAATTCTAGACTCAATGAGCTTTCCATAGAGTCCAAGAACACCCGAATCGGAGTTCGGACGAAGAAGTTATGACCTTCCGAAGTTGGAGGTCATGGCACGTAGTCGCACCCCACTCGAGCCGACCGACCGAGCTTGACCCGAATTCCTGCAAACTCTGTCCGACACCCTGGTCTGAAACATTCTATCCTCCTCAGGAATATAGAATGTATTTTGACTAAATGGGCTTTCTATAGAGTTCAAGAACACCCTAAACGGAGGCCCTGACGGCTGAAGGCGACCTTCCAAAGTTGAGGCCGCACGTTGTCAAATCCCGACTGGCCGACTAACTGACGAGCCGGGAAGCTCTACAAGACGAGGTCCGCCGACCTCTGCCAGATGAGGTCTCGCTGACTGGGTGCTTGAGGTCTGCTGGTCTCCCGCTGCATGAGGTCCGTTGACCTTCGCGCATGAGGTCTCGCTCGACCTCTCGGCCGTGATGAGGTCCGCCGACTCGCCGCATGAGGTCCTCGACCGGGCCGGATCGACCTCTATGGGCCACCTCTCGCCAATTTGACTGCTCGTATAAAAAAGACCATAACTCGGGCCTCATAGGGTCCCACCAGAAATTCAAAGCTCAAAATCAATTTCATTGATGTGGCTACAATTTATCAGAAGGACTTACTACAAATTTCCTTTATTTCACCTAACCCATTCTATGTCCTCGGGCTAGTTGACCTAACCTGACGAACTGGCCCAACCAGATCTAGCTGAGCTGACCTCGGTAAAAGGACCATAACTTGGTCTACAGAGGTCCAAATTGAGAAATTAAAAAGCCTAACATCAAGTTCATTGATGTGGCTACAATTTACTAGAAGGACTCACTACCAAATTCCCTTCACTTCGTACCCAAAAATCAGCTCTAAGGTCCGGTTAGCGCGCACTACCACAATGTGGCAGCTTCTCATGGTTTAAAATACAACCAAACATTCCCCTAAGGCAAGATAACCACCACACAACCCTTAGGGTAGAAAATAACCAAAGTAGGAGAAGACCTACCCTAGAGTTTATCGAAACTCCCCGATTCCGGTCTTTACTTGGCAAAATTTTATCACGAGGAAGGATTTCTCCCTTGTTTTCGCCGGAGACCTTTGGTCTGATCGTGAATCTAGAGATAAGTGAGATCTTCTCACTCTAAAATATCTCCTCTTTTCTCTGTTTTCCTTTTTTATGGATCACCCTTAATTGTACTTTAAAAATGAGGAAACTTCTTCCCTCTTTCCTACATGCCACATGCCCATTCCTTGATTTGTTTCTTTATTAATTTTTTTGTATTTAGGTCCCTCTATTTCTCTATTATTCTTCATTTAAATCTCCTATTATTTTCCCTTTACTCATTTATTTCTCCTAATTTCACGTAGACATATAAACTTACTTACAATTGACCCTTAGGTCCCCATTTTACAATTTCCATATTTTCTCTTTTTCACTTGGGTTTATTTCTGGATTCAATAATCATTTAATCAATATTCATCTAACACCCTTAAAATACCCAAGTTAGCCCAATTATACCCGGAATATATAATAAATTTTATTATAAAAATTCCAGGGTATTTTTGGGGCGTTACAACATGAGTCTAAATTCCCTCCGTTTCCCAACCAAAACTAGTCCCAAAACAGGGCAGCATTCTCAACAGTCCCAAAATCCGACCTAAACAGCCCTTTAGGGTAGAAAACACATCCAAACAACCCCTTAGGGTAGGAAACACAACCAAACAGCCCTTAGGGCAGGAAACACAACCAAACAGCCCTTATGGTGGAAAATAAACCAAAGTAGGAAGAATCTCTACCTCTTGAAGCGTAGTGGCAAGGGTAGGAAGCCTCTCTAGCCTAAAATCCTTGATTTCCCGAAATCTCCTCATTTAGATCTTCGGTGAAATCTCTCATTTTTGGTATGTATGCATAGCTCTAGCCGAGTAGATGAACTTTTACTCTTGGCTCGACGAATTCCAACCAGCGGAACGCTGAGGATCGAAGAAAGAAACTTGGTCTCCTATTTTTCTCTCCCTCTCTCTCATGAAATTTTCCAGCAAAAAAGGAGACCCTCTTGTCTCCAAAATTTGATTGTTTTTTCTAACTTATCCTCATTGGCCCACGTTGCGCCACGTGTCTATGACTTGTTCTAGTTCGTTTTTGTCTCGAAATGATTTATTTCGTCCCGATTTAAGTTCAATTTATTTTAAATGAACTTTACTTAAAATATTTGTCAACTTTTGAAATTTTTCTCAAAAATCTTGTTTTTAGTCCAATTGCACTTCGACGCTCCGAAAAATCCGACTGGTTTTAGAAATTCAACTTAAATTGCCTAGGTAATCTAGGGTTTTGGCGAGACAATCCAATGGTGAGGTTTGGTTTCCACAAATCGCGATCTAGAAAATTTTAAGGTTTGCAACCTGTACTATAGTTACAATTTACCGTTTTGCCATTTTTCGGAAAGATTCAAATTTACTCGGTTTGTACAGAAGGTGTTTTTTATCCCATATTTCTAGTTGAAAAATTTGAAAGCGTTGATGATGAATTAGGGGCCATTGTCAAAGACGATAGAAAGGGGCAACTCTAACCGGTAGACCGTATTTTACCATACGACTTTAATCACCCAGGGCTTTAATTGGGGTGAATGCTCTCACGCCGGGTGGGAGGTAAAATTCGACTATGCTGATGGCCCAACTTGCAAACCAATTACGGGCTATTGTCTAGTTGAGACTTTCCGCCGACGGATGATCACTAAGCATCGACATGTATCATTGTGTTTTTGCATATGTCCCCGTGTTGCGCCCTCGGGACAATGGATCAACTCCATGGACCATTCCTCAAGCGGTGAACTTTATTCAAGTACCCAACGACTAAGCAGGTATGGGATTCTGTTGCCACAACATACTTTGATGGAATTGATACCTCGCAGGTATACGAGCTCAAGCGTCGCGTATCTCAAATGAAAACAAGCAAAAAGGATCTATAGAAAATATTATAACGATCTATGTGGTTTCAGTGCAGGAGATCGATTTTGGCCGATCGAATCCAATGAAAATGTGAAATCGATTATACAAAGCTACAACCCATGTTACAAGAGGAGCTTAGGTATATTTTTCTCGACTCCGACTAGATGATCGATTGGATCTTGTTCGAGCGATGTTCTTCGTTCGAAACCTTTCCTCCAGAATTTGAGCAGCATATGCTCACGCTCAGCGGAAGATCTCCGACAATCTGATATTATCCGAGCGTAAGTAGTAACTAGTGGTGTCAAAGTATGGCCACCAAAGGTGTGAGATCTGGCCAGTCACAAACTTTACTAAAGTCTGGGTCTTCTCACGATCCGTAGGTCATTTTGATAATAAGTGCACTCATTGTGAGTACAAAACATACCCCGGAGACTTGTTTCAGCATGGCTACCCAGACCGGCAGTGGCATGGATTACAGTCCCGAAAGAACGAGATGCTTCTCGCAACTCAAGACGCCGAGGTCGAGCAGCAAAGTGGCCACGGCCGAATCTCAACCATTCCTATTCCAAAGGGCAGAACCTTCGTCTCAACCCCATCAAGGTACTTCAGGGTCAAGTTTTTGGCACCCTCTACTCGTAATGATGGTGCCTCGGATTATCGACCCGAGCAACTGCGGGACCATATGACATTGACCCAAATGACTTCTCAAACACGACTTCACCTGAGGACTTGCATTGCCAATGCCAATGGGGTAACTCTACCCAGTCACGTAATGGAATCGTGCCATTGTCTCCCTCTTCTTTAGCTCACACATCTCTTGCTCCATCTCTTTCCAACAAGTCGATGTCAGAGTCAAGTCACTAAAGAGATTAATTATGTTTGTATTGATCTACTCGTTTTGTCTTCTTCAGATATTCTCAAGCGAAGGGAGATTAATGGGCGTGGTACTAAGAGGGGGATCAGACTAGTTGATGATTTCAAACAAAGTAAAGCACATCACACACACCATCGTAATTCAAGAAATTAATTTAACGCGCATTGCTATGGCATAGAACCATTGGGGCACCCATCATCGGCTATCTTTCGACATCTATATTCCTATCTTTATTTTCCCGTCAGCAAATGGGACTTTAAATGATATGTATCAAGGCTAAAAGCCAACGAGTCTCTTATCCAAGGTTAGCTTGAATAAGACTAATATTCCTTTGCATTGATACACTCCAAGTGTGTGGACCATCCCCAAACATAATCACCTCGGTCACCCTTGGTTTGTAATTTTTGGTTTATCGATTGTACTTAAATGATATGGCTCTATCTTTAAACCAAAGATGGAAGTTTTCACCATTTTTCAAGTGCATTTCATGCCATGGTCTCGTACTCACTTTCCAAGATAAGAGTTCTTCGATATGATAATGGTGGGGAATTCACCAATCGAAGATTTCAGGCCTATTTCCAATAACATGGCCTCCTCCATGAGACCTCATGCTCTCAAACACCACAACAAAATGGTGTCCCAAAGAGGAGAAATCGACATATTCTGGAAACATCCCGTGCTCTTCTCCTCGGTGCACATGTGCCGAGTTGCCATTGGGGGGATGATGTGGCTATTGCCGTGTACCTAATCAACCGTATGCCAACTAAAATTTTGCACTTTAAAACCCTTTTACAAATCCTCTCTACCCATATATCCCTTCCTTCACTATTGATGCTTCCTCCCAGAATTTTCGGGTGTGTTGCTTTTGTCCATCTCCACAAGAATCAACGTACCAAACTAGGGCCCATGTGGCTGCTCTCTAAGGTTTGTTTTGGCCATGGATTACACAAAAAAGGTTTCGTGTAAAAGAGGACTACGGATTAGTGCCCAAAAAGTGCTATTTTGAACCCTATATTAGATAGGTTTTGAGTGCTTCAGACGCTTAATCATGTCATTTATGCCAATTGAAGTGTTCAAGTCTTCTTAGTATCACTTATATGCCGCTTAGAGGTTATTTTTGGTTGTTTTAAGTGTGTTTTTGCGCATTTTGGGAGTTCAATATCTAGATATAAGATGAATCATGAAGATTGAACCCATTCATCGCCCATCAAGCAAACCATAAATCAAAGAGAGAATGAAGGCAGCGAAGAAAAATCAATGCAATGAGGATGTGAAGCAATGCAAGGATGAATCGAAGAATCTCAGAATTTCGCGAGCTGCGAAAATTCGCTGGGATTGCGGGTACTGTACCTTTAGCTAAATTTTTAAGAATCTTAGCTTAAATCAACACCTTCGCTAGACACCGTGAATTTCGCTAGGCAACCGTTCCTAGTGAAATTTTGCATTGCTTACTCACATAAATTCGCTTGTTAGTGAAATTTCGCTTAGCTAGGCTAAATCACTCACCGTCGTTAATTTGCTTCGCTTAGCTAGCTAAATTTTCACGTCTAGCGAAATTTTCGATCCTTAGCGAAATTCACGCTCATGCTTCTTTTGTAATTAATGCAACCGACTAATTCTTGGTGTATTACTTTGTCCCTAAAATTAGCCAAATTGTTAGGCTTTGTGGTATTTTCATACATTGGGTGGCCTATATAGTTCCCCCTCCCCATTTTGTAACCCTAAGCAACAAATTGAGGAAGCAATTTTTGGTAAGTTTTTATTTTTTTGTCTCGTTGTTTAGTTAGGGTTTTGCTTTTCTCTCTTCTCTCTCCTCTTTCCCTTATTTTCTTAGCTGCCAAACACCCCTCTTGAGGATGACAACTCAAGAGATGCTGGCTGCCTCTTTGAAGAGGAAGGAAGCTAGCCAGGGCCGCTACTGTGTTGTCCTCTTGTACAAAGCTACAGTATCGTGTTTGTGGCCCTATCTTCTCAAAATAGGGGTTGAATAGCATTGAATGTTATTGATTTGGCTAACATTTATCACATGCTTTAGGATACAAGTGTATACTTATTGGGTTAGATGCACTGTAGTTTTTTAGATGGTCTTTACGAGCCACCGAAATGATATTTAATGTTGGGTTTCAAACCGTAAAGGCCATAGATGCATACAATTCCGTGTTAACTCAAATAGGAGTTGCTTTTAGGTGAGGCTAGTTAAATGCTAGATCCGGGTTATGGCTAGACTATAGTTGCTTGTCATAACGTGCCGAGATAAAACCCGCGAGGACACTTGTTCGCCCTAAGTTACCGAGTTAGTGACCTAAATCTTCAAAGTTAACTTTCACACTTCATTTTCGCTTTACAGCTTCATCGCTTTTCTAAACTCATCACACTGTTTTTGAAACAAAATCCAAAAAGTCCAAATAGAAAGTCTTACCTTCGTGCACTTATGCAAATCATTTTTAGGATGAAACCCATCCCCGTGTTCGACCCTAGACCACTATATATCGCAAGAGTCGACTACCAAGCAGCAAGAGAGGGAACTTAGGTGTATATAAATCTTGATTTTTAGCTCACCACTGCGCGAACGAATCAAAACAGATGCCGCTGTCAGGATGGTGCCAAACTACGAACAGATAAGTTAGAAGTGTACTTGTGATCAACATCACAAGAAGGTAATCTTTTAACTCTTGAAACCCATTATGCAAGTAATTGCAAGTTTTTACTACTTTGAGAATTTACCTAAGTTGCTTTTTTTTTTATATACAATCAGTTTTTATTTTAGCTAACCCCTAACCTTTTGCAAGTTGGTTTGTGCTCTTTTGTTGTGTCTCAGCTTTGTGTACGCTTGTGTATGTAGGCCGACAGAGGAACACTGTGCAGACTGACATAGGGACCAAGACACAACCCGACCTAAGCCATGAAGCCGTTGTACACACCGATACCATGGATCCACTACTCGAAGAACAACAGAGTCACTAACCCCAATGCAAAGTGAATCCAACAACCTATAGAACCATGAGGGATCACATCCACCCTCCTAGAGGTAGTGCAAACCTCCTCAAAATCCCTAATATGAGTGTATGGATTTTCATTTTCCATACCATGATATGTGGGAGTAGGCACAATATGCCCTCACCGCTACATCTTCACAGTGAGGAAATGAAACAGATGGGGCACTAACTCTAGCGAAAAATGGTGCCTGAGACCCTTCCTACGCTACAAACAAGCCTATTTAAACTCAAAGGGTTTGTTCATTTTCCTATTTAGTTTCTTTTATGATTTTATAGTTACCGCTTTATCAACGCCTACAAATTTTGTTTAGATTTATGTATAGCTATAGTAGGCAAAGTGATATTTTTGTATGTTTCATGAAGGCATGTACTAGCCATTTTGGCTATATCAAAAGCTATTCAGTCTATATATATACAGATTTTTGCATACCATGTTTTGTGCCTTTACCATGTATATTTGTTTTTATTTTCAATTGAACAATTGAATTGCTACAATTGAACAATTGAATTGCCTTGTGTTGGAAAATTGAATCATTGTTTATCACCTTTATGTTAGAACAAATTCCATGCTTGAAACAATTTTTGGTCAATTGAAGTTCCAGCATGCTCAACTTGAAAATTTCTCCCTTATGCTAATTCACACACAAAGACTCCGCATTGTTCCAATAGGGTCGTGAATTTGTTTACTCTTCGCTTTGCATAGCCACTTTAAGCATGTTGGCAAATTTCAGATAGGTTTGTGTTACTCCATACTTGAAGACCAATGTTGTCTTCCAAAAAGGAAAAGAAAAGAAAAAGCAAAAAGAAAAGAAAAGAGAAAAGAAAAATAAAGTCGTAAGTACCGCTCTTGAAACCCGAAAGCACGGTCCCAGGGGTGTATGGCGAAGCCTTTGAAACCCGATGCCCTAAGCCTGAATTGGTCAGAGTCATCGATTTAGTGTTCGCTACATGGGTGGATAGGTAGAGTCTAACGTATTTGTTGGTGCTTGATTCTTCTAAGTCATTCAGAAACTGGTGAAGCCTCGTAGAGCTCAGGGTCGTTGATCCTTTGGCTTCTTGATGCCCTAAACCTTAATTGGCTGGAGTCATCTATGACCCTGCTACACTCCGACTTTGGTGAAGTCGATCAAGCGTTGCACCTGCAATATAGTTGAATAAAGAAAGAAGTGCGTAACTATCCTTATTCCAGTTGTTCAACAAATCTTAAGGCCATGATATTTAGTTTGGGGGGAGTGGACAAATTTTGCAATTCTATTTGCTTAATATGGTTATATAAAGAACCATTAGACTTAGGTGGAAATTCAAGTTGAGAATCATGGAATCAATATTGACCTAAAAATTTTTTGTTCTTGTATGGTTTTGGCTCTTTCTGTGTCGGTTTTCAAACTTCAAAGTCCATTTTTCGCCTTAAGGACAAGTTTTATATGTACATACACTCAATCATAAACTTTTGAAAATCACTGCATATATCTCCTTAGTTTTTGCATGTTAAGGGACTAGCAACGTTCGGGTGTTAGGGGTGTGATTAGTGCCCAAAGTGCTATTTGAACCCTATATTAGATAGGTTTTGAGTGCTTTTTTGGGCGCGCTAATCATGTCATTTATGCCAATTGAAGTGTTCAAGCCTTCTTAGTATCACTTATGCCGCTTAGAGGCTATTTTTTGGTTGTTTTGCGTGCTCTTGCGTACTTTGGGAGTTCAATATCGTAGATATAAGATGAATCATGAAGATTGAACCATTCATCAAACATCAAGCAAACCATAAATCAAAAGAGAGAATGAAGGCAAAGGAAAATCAATGGAAATGGAGGACAGGAAGCAATGCGTTGATGAATCGCGAAATCCCGTGAATTCGCTTAAGATTGCGAAAATTTCGCCGGGATTGCAAAATTTCGCAGCTTTAGCTTAAAAATTTCGCACCTTAGCGAAATTACTAATTTTCGCGACATTGTGAATTTCGCCATTTAGGCAATCGTTCTAGTTTTGGGTTTTGCATTTTCGCTTATCATATGTAGTTTCGGCTAAGTTGTGGTTCTCAGTAGAATGAATAAATCACCACTTCCTAGCGAAATTTTGCATTTTCGCTATCTCTTGGTGATTTCGCTAGCTAGCGAAATTTTCGCTGCCTAGCGAAATTTTTGAGCCTTAGCGAAATTCACTGCCTTGTCATGTTTTTGTAATTAATGCAACCGACTTCAATTTTGGTGTATTACTCTCGTCTAAAATTAGCCAAAATTGTTAGGCTTTGTGTGTTTCTTCATACATCGGGTGGCCTATATAAGCCCCTCCCATTTTGTAACCCTACAAACAAATTGAGGAAGTTTCTCTTTTTTCTTTTTTTTTTTCTTTTTTTTTTCTCTTCTCTTCTTCTTTTTTCTTTCTCTTTTTTCTCACCCTTTTGCAAGTTTTTATTTTTGTCTCTCGTAGTTTATTGTGGTTTTGCTTTTCTCTTCTCTCTCCTTTCCCTTATTTTCTTGGCTACCAAACACCTCTCTGAGGATGACAACTCAAGAGATGCTTGGCTGCTCTTCTTGAAGAGGAAGGAAGCTAGCTTGGTGGTGGGGGCGCCACAGTTGTCCTCTTGTATTAAAAGCCATAGACTGTGGTTTGTGGCCCCATCTTTCTCAAAATAGGGCTGAATAGCATTGAATGTTATCGATTTGGCCACTTTCTTTACCTATGCTTTAGGATACAAAGGTATACTATTGCCAGATGCAATCGTGGTTTTTAGGATGGTCTTTACGAGCCAACGAAATGATATTTAATGTTAGGTTTCAAATCGTAAAGGCCATAGATGGCTGTTACCCAGGTTAACTCAAATAGGAGTTGTTTTTGGGTGGTGAGGTTTGCTTAGTTAAACATAGATCCGGTTATGGCTAGGACTATAGCTGCTTGTCATAACGCGAGGATAAAAACCGAGGACACTTGTTTGCCCTAAGTTACCGAGTTAGCGACCTAAATCTTCAAAGTTAACTTTTTCACACTTCATTTCAGTTTTGCGCTCATCGGGCTTTAAAACTCATCACACTGCTTTTGAAACAAAAATCCAAAAAAAGTCCAAATAGAAAGTCTTACCTTCGTGCACTTATGCAACCTCATTTTTAGGATGTAAAACCCATCCCCGTGTTCGACTTAGACTACTATATCGCAGCGAGTTTGACTACCAAAGAGTAGAACTTAGGTGTATATAAATTTTTGTTGATTTTAGCTCACCCTTACTGGTACGAATCGACCCCAATACCCACCAAACCTATATCACCATGGATGTTACATTTCTTGAGTCCGAGAATTTTTACCCTTCACCTGTACCCAATTCTCCTCTTCAGGGGGCGACTCAAGTAGAAGTGTCAAATTGGTTGATGGCCAATGGAACTGGAAATAGAGAGGTTGAGCAGCATGAGGCACCACCAGAGAGTGAACCTATCGAATTGAGAAATGAAGTCGCAAATGAAGAACCGGAAAATACAGAGTATCCTCAGTCCCCTCACTCCTCCGTACCTGAAGGCTCACCCCTTCCTGAGAATGTCCCTGAGGTAAGTACTCCACGCACCCCATGCTATCATCTTGATTCTTCTACCGGGTTATGTGTCGCCTTTAGACAATAATCGCTGAAACCAATCGAACGTATACAACCCGTATGAAGTTAAGAAAGAAAACTAAGTACCCAATTGCAATTATGTATCTACTCAAGGTATGTCCAAGCCGCTCAAGACTTTCACTCAAGCACTATTCTCCTGCAATATTCCCAATACTGTTGAGGAAGCGTTATCTGATCCAAAGTGGGCGCAAGCAATACAAGCAAAGAATTCAAGCCTTAAAGAAAAAACAATACCTGGAGGTTGGTCCCACTACCAGAAGGAAAAAAAAATAGTAGGATGCAGATGGGTGTTCTCTATAAAATACAAGGCTGATGGATCAATTGACCGATACAAGGCGAGGCTTGTGGCAAAGGGGTTTACCCAAACGCATGGCATAGACTACTCAGAAACCTTCTCACCGCAGAAATCTAAACCGAATAATCGTTAGGTCTTACTATCTCTCATAAAGAAATTCGGATCACACTACATCAACTTTGACGTGAAAGAATGCTTTCCTTCACTGCAACCTTGACGAGGAGGTATACATGGTTCCGCCAGATATACAGGATCGATTGAGACCAAAATTTTGTTTGTAAATTGAGAGGGTATCAGGCGGACTAAAACAAATACCACGAGCATGGTTTGACGTATTTAGTTCGGGCCTATGAGAGTGAGTGGCTATCACAAAGTAACTCCCTGACATACTCTTTCTTGAAACATCGACAAAACCAAGGTGACAACATTAATAGTCTAGTGGATGATATGATAATTACTGTGAGACATGTCGAGGAGATCTCGAGGTTACAAGAAACACCGTTCTGGCGAATTTGAAATGAAGCATTTAGAGGGCTCTCAAGTATTTTCTAGAATAGAGGTGGCGAGGTCAAAAAGCGGGCATACCCTATCTCAATCCTAAATATGTACCTGGACTTATTGACTTAAGCTGGATTACTAGAGTGTAAACCCGTGGATACGCCTAATTGCGCAGAACCATAGGTCAGGAATATTCAGACTTCAAAATTGATAAGGTGAGGTATCAAAGGCCGTGGGGAAGCTCATTTACTTATCTCACACTGTCTTATTACTGCTTAATACTGTGAAGTGTGGTAAGCCAATTTATGCATAATCCTGGTTTAAGACCACATGGGTGCCGGGACCAATTCTCCGCTATCTAAAGTCATCCCTGTGGAAAGGATCACTGCTCTCTAAGAACGCCCCATCCGAATATTGAAGGGTACATGTATGGACTGGCCGGAACATCTCGATAGAAAGTCTACCTCAAAGTTACTTTACATTCATGGGAGGAAACTTAGTTACATGGAGGAGTAAAGCAAAAAGGTAAGGTATCACCCGGGCCATTGCTCGAAGTTTCGGAGGTATGGCGAAAGTGATTATGCGTGGAGCTTCTGGGTTTAGAAATTTGCTAACAGAGGTCGATTTTCCCTCGTTTCGTAATGAATTTATTCTTCAGGATAACAAAGCTCATTGACATATCTCACAACCCAATCTAACATGACTCGCATTCAAACATGTGAACAGACCGACATTTCATCAAATGTAACTCGGGAAGAAGATTATTCACCCCTTTTGTTAAATCATGATCAATTATCGATATACTACTTCAAGGTGATTTCCAAAAGAGAAACTTCTAATGACTCACTGGACAAGTTAGGTGTTATAGATATCTACACACCAACTTGAGGGGGGAGGTTACGTGATTTCTCGTAATTAGCCAATTAGGGAAATCGTGATATTTAGGAAATCCCTTCACCTTATGGTACAACATTATTATAGCTATAAATATTGTTTTCACTTAGAGTAACTTAAAATAAATTTTCTTTTATCTCTATATATTGTATCATTTTATGGAATGAAATGTAGAGAAAAAGGTATGTTCGAAGTATATGTTATAATGGTAGATGTCGCTGTTGAGACAAAGGCGGCGAAGGCGACAATGGAGTCGACCAATTCATTCTCTCCTCTAGGGATTTGATTTATTTTGAAGTTCCACAAACTTCTCTACTACTTCCGATACAGCAGATAACTTTCAGCATTCTGCCTCCTGGCCTCAGATTCACCGGTTAACCCAGATACAAGAAGCCTTAGAGTCCCTTAATGCCGCGATGTTCTTGGCAGACATAGCCAGGGCTAGCTTGAGCCCCAAAACCAATGCTTCGTATTCTGCTTTGTTGTTTGTCAACGGGAATGCAAACCATATGGCACGGGTGATGACGATGTCATCTAGTGATCATAAAATTATACTGGTGCTTGCTCCCGTTTTCCTTGCCAACCTGTCACTCTCATTTTCCTTGCCAACCTGTCACTCTTTAACTGCCATCCTTCTATGTTTTCAAGAGATCTAGTCGGGCCAAGTTCCGTTACAAAGTCGGCTGGCCCTTGGGCTTTTATGCTCGTTCTAGGATTGAATCGAATCTCGTATTCGCTGAGCTCGATCGCCTATTTTAGCCGTCGTCCGGACATATCAGGTTTTTGTAGCAATTCACTTTTATCAGTTTACAGAGGATCTGATCCGTGTGCCTGAAGATCGTACTTTTTGTCGCACCCTTAAGGAGAACACTATTTTCTTGAAACCACAGACTGACTGTTTATGAACATTTTACTAAATAAGTACAATAGCTTTATTCCTCGCTCTCCTACTTCTTACTAGGACCGCACTTACAACAGTGTGTGACGTGGCTAGATATAGAAATAGTTCCTCCCTAACCTGCTAAGGCCAAACGGGCGGCGTGAAAGTAAGCTTTGATTCCTTCTCTTTCTAAATAAGAATGTCACAGCACCTGTATTCTCCATCCTTTCTAATATGCTCCCTTCAACGCCAAGAAGAGTGGTCACAGTCGATAGAATGACCTAGAGATGAATCGATTAAGTGCTGCCAATTTGCACATCAATACAATTTTCTTGGTCATCTTTGATATCGACGATTGGATCACAACGAGAGCTTGAGCTGAGCATACCTCGATTCCTCGCTTAGTAACCAAATAACCTAGGAACTTTCCAGAGCTGATCTCAAAAGCACATTTAATGGGATTAAGTTTTAAACAATGTTGCCTCGTTAAATTAAAGGCTTCTTAGAGATAAGTAGTGTGCTGGCTCTTGCTCGGTGACTTGACTAGCATGTCATTGATGTAGGCTTCCATGGTTTTGCCGAGGAGTGGCTCAAATACTTTTATCATCATTATCTGATACATTGACCCCTCATTTTTCAAACCAAATGGCATAACCTTGTAACAAAACATCCCCACTGTTGTGATGAACACACTTTTTACTACATCAGGCGAGAACATGGGGATTTGGTTGTAGATAGAATAAGCGTCCATGAAAGAAGGAAACCCGTGACCTGCTGTTGCTTCTACGATTTAGTCTATCCGTGGAAGTAGGAAGTTATCCTTCGGACATGCTTTGTTGAGGTCCAAATAGTCAATGCACACTTGCCATTTGTCTTTTTCTTTGACACCACTACAACGTTTGTTAACCATTCCATATATTGCACTTCTCGGATAAATCTTGTCACTATCAATTTTTCTACCTTGGTTTTAACAATGGCATGCCTTTCAAGGTGAAAACGGCTTAGTTTTTGTTTCACGAGGCAACATCCTTTGCGCTTCCTTAGGTGGTGATGGGTCGTGCGCGGATCTATCCCAACCATATCGGTGTGCTTCCAAGCAAAGACGTCCGCATTACTCTTGATCATTGAGAGGATATCCTGGGTCTTTTTAACGGACAGTTCTGCTCCAAAGAAAATTGTCTGCTCCTCTTGGAGCATATACTCTCTCAAGGGCTCCACAACCCAAGATTCCTCCTCCCAGGCCTCCTGTTGTAATTATTATTTAGTGACTTCTTTCTCGGCTACCTTCATGGTGCTGCATAGGCGGGACGCCTCTTGACTACCTCTTAGGTTGACCTGTCCGTGAGGAGTGAGGAAACTAAGGGTTTGGTTATAAGTGGAGGAGACGACCTTCATGGCATGTATCCAAGACCTCCCGAGAATAATATTGAACGAGTAGAGGTCTTCGACTATGCAGAAGATAACGAAAATGGTTACCAGACCAATAGTGCCTGAGAGGGTAATTTCACCCAAGGAGGTCGTCCGAGACCCATTAAAACCTGTGAGAATCTCGCCTCGCAACTATAGTGACAACACCTGGTATCCCATCTAAATCAACACCGACGAATGCATCAAGTCTATCGCACTCTCGGTGTTAACTAGCACCTGTCTCACCTAGAAACTTCCAACTTCAAGGGATACTACGAGGGCGTCTTCATTGGGATGGCCCAATTCTCTACTATCCTCGTCGAAGAAGGAGATTATCCTGCCAATCGATTGAGTACTTGATGTAGTAAATGAGTATTGGATGTTGGCCACCAGTCCCCAAGGCATTGGTTCTTGAAGGGCTCCTTGCCTCGGTTTTAATGATAAAATCATGGCTATGATGAGGAGAGAGCTACCGAGGTCTTTTAGCTCCATTTCCTTCGATTATCGCCAAGCCCGTTCACGTACTGCCTCAATTTTTCGACCCTGACCATAGATTCAAGGTGGGAGCGAAGATTCCGACATCTGTCGGTGAGGTGGCCGTGATCCCTATGGTAATCATAGAATTTTCCCATATCCCTTTCATCCGCGGGCTTCCTCAATGGAGGTGTCCATTCGAACTCTTCTTCCTTTCGCGCTTATGGCAGGATCTGGCCTAATGGGAGCGTGAATCTCACTTCATGCCCTTCTCCCGCTAGATCTGCACCCTAGTTGTTACATCGTGCATTCCCGCGCTTGGGAGCGGGGTGGCGATCATCATGGCTCACTCGCCTGTATTGGGGAAAAGCACAGACAGACTGTGGGGGTCCCTTCTTCGACATTCATGGTTGGCCTAGATGCCAAGACGAGGTCATTTTCGTAGGCAGAATACTTGTTTACTAGCTAAAAGAGCTCGTCGATCGATGCCGAGGGCTTGAGGGAGATGGAGCTAAAGAATTGTGAGCTCGGCTTTACCGCATGTTTTACAGCTTCCATTACTGAATCCATGCTCACCTCGTCCAAATGATGGATTATCCCCCTAAAGCGCTTCATGAAGTCCCTCAAGGATTCCCCTCTTTCCATTTTCGTTTTGAACAAGTCTGAGACGCTCCTCTTTTGCCTGATGAAACACAAATACTGGTGGTAAAAGTTTCTGGTAGCTCATGGAATGAGGATGTCGAACCTTGGGGTACATGGTAGAACCATGCGAGGGCGGGTCGCCTGGCTGGGCTTCGGACGTGGAAGACCTGCAAAGCAAGAGTCATTCTCGCATCAAGTGTCATGGACCATCAAATGTATCGTGTGGCTGAACGGGTCTCTCGGTTTCATCGAACATCTGAAATTTTGGCATGGTAAAGCCTAAAGGCGCGACTCCTAGGATAAGATCATCCATGTAAATAGGGAGGACGCTATGTCGTTGAGGACCTCTAAAGTTGAGTTGTGAGAAAAAAAGTTGTTTTTTTACTGGAGGGCGTGGCCTGCACTAGTCCCAATTGGCTATCTCGAATGACTTGCTACTGTTGACACGCTTTAGTCGCTTGACGCGCTTCCTCTTGTCAGCTTGCTCAAGTTCACGGCCGCGATTTCCATGCCATATTTTGCTGGTGCCAATGTTGGGTCGGCGAACCCCAATGGAATGACGTTGCATAGCAGTCTGGTCTTTGAACAAATTTTGAGAAAATGGCTGAATGCCTCTTTCTTTGATAATCTCTCCTTTAAATAAGAATTGTTGTACAACCTATTTTAGACAAGAAAATATTTATAGTAATTACACAATTACTGCTAATCTACTTTAGGAAGAATATACAGCTAATACACAAATTATAGGATTACTGACTTAATACAATATTTAGATCTTCAACCGAGCCATAATTTCTTTCCATAATCTTAGCAATGGGCCGTAATTTAGATCTTCAACTGTTTCAATTTCGCTTACAATCTTAGCAATGGAATGTAAATTTCTTAGATCTTCAACTGAGTCATAATTCCTGCCATAATCTTAGCAATTGACAACCCACCTCCTTTGCCATTGATATCCCCCCTCAAATTGATGCTGGATGATCAGAAAGCATCAATTTGGTAACCAGAAAATGATGTCGTTGTCGTGAGAGAGCTTTAGTAAATACATCAGCATCTATTGATTAGTGGTGATGTGAGGTAGAGAAATGACATGGGCATCATATGCTTCACGAATTGAGTGACAATCTACTTCTATGTGCTTGGTGCGCCGTGAAACACTGGTTAAAGCAAGAATTTGATAGTGCACTCAGTATTATCCGCATGAAGCGGAGTAGGTTCCATTTAAGGAAACCCAAGCTCAGCCAACAATCCTCGAAGCCAAACAATCTCAAAACATGCAGAGGACATAGCATGATACTCGACCGTGGAGGAGTTTCTGACACCGATCTCGCTTCTTTCTTTTCCAAGAGACAAGAGAGATGCCAATGAACATGCACTTACCAGTAATTGAACGTCGAGAATCAAAACAACTAGCCCAATCAGCATCACTATATGCAACTAAGTGAATAGGAGAATCCATTGTGAGAAAAGATTCTCGAGTAGGGAGTGCGTTTCAAATAGCTTAACAATGCGCACAAGCAGCCTGCTGAAGGTGCCGGGTGGGCCCTGTGATAAATTGAATAACAAAGAAATGTCCTGGCCGAAAATAGGAGGTAATTCAAGCCCCCAATTAAACGTCTATATATGAGTGGATCAGCAAAAATTCACCCTCATCACGACGATATTTTTAACATTCACTTGGCGGGAGTATCAAATGTATCGACCATCTGCAGCTGGGCAGACCTCAACCAATGTAATTATCTCCTCGAATATATTTGCTGGATTTAAGAAAATACCACCGTAGAGTTCAATTTCAAGGCTCAAAAGTAGCTTAAAGGACCTAGGTCCTTCATATGAAAAGAGCGTTGAAGGCGCCGTTGAAGCTAGTAGAAACACCAAAGTCGCCCCTCGTAATAATGATATCATCAACATATACAGAGCAAAACAATTCCTTTAGCAAAGCCTTTTACAAAGAAACAAAGAGGAATCATATTGACTCGGGACAAGAGAAGCTTAATAAGCGGGATCGAAACTTATCAAACCAAGCACGCGGAGCCTGTTTTAAACCATAGAGTGACTTTTTTAGTTTACAAACATCAGAAGAGGGTGTAGAAAATAACCCTGGTGGTGGAGTCATATAAATTGCTTCCTTAAGATTCCCATGTAAAAAGGCATTCTTAACATCCATATGTCGTAATGACCAGCCCTTGGAAGAATACGAACAAGTCATTCATCGTTATTTTTACTACCGTGTAAATGTCTCATCATAATCAACTCCATACTTTATCGTGATTTCCCAAAGTGCCACCAACCTTGCTTTATCATCAAGTGACCCATTAGATCTCAGCTTTATGGAATAGACCCATTTACAACCATTGGGTTTAACACCAGTAGGACAGGGAACAATATCCCAAGTATGGTTCTCTTGAAGAGCTTGAAGTTCTTCTTGCATAGCTTTCTCCCAACATACATGTTTAGTGGCCTGAGAATAAGAGGTAGGAACTGTAATATCAGCCAAAATAGCAGAAAAACCATACCTATCAGGAGGACGACTGATACGATTAGATCTCTTCAAGAGCCTCTAAAAAGTGGGCACCGGATCAAGGCTCCGGAAGGATTTTCATATGATAAACATGCTACTGGAGTAGACAAAAAACTAGGTTTAAAACGCCAATGGAGGGAGATATATCAATAAAGCTAGGAAGAAGAACACCATGAAGGGAGATCCTTCTACAAAAATAGTACTCATGTTCAAAGAAAAACTATACTTGTGAAACACGCCCGATTAGTGGCAAAGATCATAAACACGTAAATCCTTTGTGAGTATTGGGTTGTTATTGATTCTGCACTCAAAAAGTGCTATTTTCTGGTCTATTCAAGATAGGTTTTATGCTTTTTGCGCACTAATCATATTAATTGGAGCCCAATTGACATGTGTGTCCACTTAGTAAATTACCCGATCCCATTTCGAGTTTGTTTTTGGTACTTTAATGTTTTTGCATGCCTCACCTAATACTTCAAGTTTTATGTCAAGTTGGAGTTTGAACGCTGAGATTCATGCGTATTTAATGTAACCAAAAATGAAGAAATGTGAAGTGGAATTGATGGAAGGTGGATGATAAGGAAAAACAAGAGAAAAGCATATTACCGTGGCATTGCGAAAATTTCGCTGATTTGGCGGTACCAAGAATCACAGCTAAAAATTTCGCAATCCTAGCGAACCGCTATAAAATCTCTGTTAACGAAATTTCGCTAGCCTAGCGAAATTAATGCTCATAGTTTAAAATTCCTTTATTTTCGCAGGCCCTCGTGATTTTCAAGTATATGAATTTTCGCTATGCTAGCGTAGCTCCCCGTGTATAGCGAGAAATTGTTTCGCTTCGTGTTTTTGATATTTTTAATTCCAAACGATCCACGCTTTGATTAATTACCATTTCTTGTCCCCTTTATTGTAATTTCACATTTTGTAAGATTTCTTTGCTGGCTTCACATTACATGGTTATGGCCATAGTTTTCACCTTATAAACTTTAAACTTAACTTTTCCATTTTATGCAAGTTTCCCAGTTTTTTAGTTTTTAGGCCTTATTTGCTCTCTTCTCTCTCCTCTTTCTCATTTTCTACCACTAAACACACCCTTGAGGATGACAACTCAAGGGACACAAGCTGGCAAGCCTCAAAAGCCTTGAAGAGGAGGCTGCCGGTTTATTTTGGGGCTACCTAGCAGCGTCCTCGATGTTTTAAATGATACAGCATCGCATTTGTCCTTGTAAACTTTCCAAACTAGGGTTTACCGCCATTTAATGTCTTTCTTTTGGTCAATACTTGTCATGCTTTGTGGTCTCGCTGTATTCTAATGGTAGATGCACCGACATTCTTAGATGTCATTTACAGCCATTGAAAGGAGGTTAAATGCTAGGGTTTCAAAACTTATCACATTGAATTCTTAGTATTTAGATCAATCAAATAAGAAGGGTTCTTAGGGTTAGGTTTTATAGCTAAACAAAGATCCGGTTTTGGCTTTGACTATATGTCATTAGCCTTAATGCGAGGAGCAACCTGAGGACACTTTAATACCCCCATGTTACTGCTTAGTGACCCAAGCCTTCCGCTACCATTTCACACTTTCGCCTTGCTTATTTCGCCATCCAGCTGAAACAACCAACTCCCCGCTGCTTTAACCAAATCCGAAAATCCAAACAAAAGTCTCACCATTTTCAAACACGCGAATCACCTGTGGGATGAAAACCCATCCCCGTGTTCACCCTAGACCGCTGGCACGTAAGAGAGGCTTGACTAATACGGCAAGAGAGTGAGTATAGGAAACAAATATTGTTGATTCCAGATCACCCTACCGTGGCACAAATCAGCTATATCCCATAAATGCACACCTTACTGATCGAGCTGTAAGCTTGTGACATTCATGTGAAGGCAAATGGACAAAGCAAACACATCCAAAAGTGTGTAGCATATGATAATTAGGCTGCATACCAAATGCACGAAAGTAAGGAGAATCAAAATCTAATTGTTGAGAAGGTAGCCGATGACCGATAAACTCGGTAATATGCAGCTTTCCACCCAAAATCTAGGTGGAACTGATGCCTCTAAGAGTAAAGTGCGAACCATATCCAGCAAGTGACGGTTTTTCCGTTCAGCCACCCCATTCTGCTGAGGGGTATAAGGGCATGATCGATGAGATATAATGCCTTTTTGTTGTCAGAAAGCTTGGAAATCATGTGACATATACTCACCGCCATTATCAGACTGTAAAACCTTAATGGTGGTAGAAAATTGAGTCTCAATATAAGCCACAAAATCTGAAAACAAGAATGACTTCAAATTTCTTTAGTATGTAGAAAATATATCCATGTGAAACTATTATACTCTCCAGAATGCATTAAACATTTATACCGGGCAAGATGGGAAATGATAGGAGTAACACCCCAAACATCACTATGTATAATCTCAAAACATGTATTAGCACGAGTACCATGGGTAGGAAAAGGTAATACTTTACTCTTCCCTAGTTTTGCAAAATGGTGAGCAAATCAAGAGATAAACTATTAGGAAGAACACCGACATGTTGCCAAGAAACTATGCTTCATCGGGAAAATGAGCCAACATCGGCATTATTTGATGGCCCAATCAAGCAGGCGCCAAACGCAGTCTTATTTTCACTAAGAATAGGCTTCAAAGACAAAAGCTCCAGAACAACTGTAACAAAAAAGCGCGGTCTACACCCGCCCACTTTAGGCCCCCCCGCAATCACCTTCCCGACCCCATCCCGCACAAGACAACCCGCCCCTCAAAAATTCACTTTTCTCCCGTTAGAGTTTTTGCCTGCTTTGGTGAGTGCTTCGAAAGCTCTTTCTTATATCTCTTCCTTCGTTTGTTCCTTTTGTAATTTTGCTCCAATTATCACAGATCCTCAGGTCCATTTACCTCCTCGCCACATCACGGTTTTCCGTTTCTCATGCTCCACATAAAACCCTTTCCTTTCTCCTCTCATTTTTTTAGGGAATGGCATTAGTTCGTGAGCGATTCTTATAGATGGTTCCAAATGAAGATCCAGGAAGTAGGGGGAGATTCCCGTTATCAGACTTGTCCAAATCTTTAGTTTGTTTTGTATTTTTTTTTCATCACTCTTGTTTTTCGGATTTGCGCTTAGCTTCCTTATATAAGGTTATGTGATGGTCATGTGTCGATACGTGGTTTTCTATTCAAGAGGTTATTATGTTGACTGATTAGTAGCCCCCAAAAAGTGCCATTTCAACCCTGCCTAGATAGGCTTTGAGTGCTTTTTTGCGCGCTAATCATGTCATTTATGCCAATTGAAGTGTTCAAGCCCTTAGTATCGCTTATGCCGCTAGAGGGTATTTTTTTATCGTTTTGCGTGTTTATGCATTTTGGGAGTTCAATATCATATAAGACAATCATGAAGATTGAACTCAATTACGGCCACTCAAATTGTACTACAAAAATCAAAGAAGAATGTAGGCAAAGTGGATGGTGGATGCAAAGAGAGGACAGGCTAGCTAATGCAAGATGAACCCAAGGAACCCGTGAATTCACGAGATTAAGTGGAGCCGATTGCGAAAATTTAACCTTAGCAAAATTTCGCAATCTTAATAAATTACCAATTTTCGCTAGACACTGTAGTACCATGCGAAGTAATCGTTCTATGAAATTTGCATTTTCGCTATTATTGTTGTCACAGCTAGCTACGTAAAATTCAACACCGCTTAGCGAAATTTTGCATTTTCGCTTATCTCTCGTGTGATTTCGCTGCCATTTAAAATTCTTTCATTAGCTAGCGAAATTTTCGTCGCTCTAGCGAAATTTTGAGCCTTAGCGAAATTCACCGCTGTCATGCTTTTGTAATTAATGCAACCCATCACTCTGGTGTATTGCCCTTGTCCCTAAAATTAGCCAACAGCAAGCCAGGGTATTTTCGATACATCAGCCTATAAGCCCTCCCATTTTGTAACCCCTACAAAAATTGAGGAAGCAATTTTTGGTAAGTTATTATTTTTTTGTCCATGCTTAATAGGTTTTGTTTTCTCTCTTCTCTCTCCCTCTTCCCTTATTTTCTGGCTGCCAAAACACCCTTGAGGATGACAACTCAAGAGATGCTTCGCTGCTCTTTTCTTGAAGAGAAAGGAAGCTTAGCAGGTGGGGCATATGCGGTGTTGTCCTCTTGTATTAAAAGCTACAGTACCGTGTTTATGGCCCTATCTTCTCAAAATATGGTTGAATAGCAATGGAATGTTATTAATTTGGCTAATACTTATTGGCGCCAGATACAAGGTATACTTATTGCTGGGGATGTGACTGGTTCACATTAGATGGTCTTTACGAAATAACGAAATGATATTTAATGTTAGGGCTTCAAACTGTAAAGGGGCCATAGATGCATGTTACTCAGGCAACCTGTAATAGGAGTTGTTTTTGTGGTGAGGTTTGCTAGTTAAACATAGATCCTGCTATGGCTAGGACTATAGGTCGTCATTGTAACGAGAATAAAAACCCGAGGACACTTGTTTGCCCTAAGTTACCGAGTTAGCACCCAAATCTTCAAAGTTAACTTTTCACACTTCATTTTCGCATAACCATCACAAACCTTATCACATCGCTTTTGAAACAAAACCAAAATCAACAGAGTCCCAATCTTCTGCAACTGCAAACCCATTTGCAGATGAAAACCCATCCCTGAGCCTCGACCCTAGACCGCTATACCGCAGTAGCTTGACTACGGCAAATAGAGAGAACTTAGTGTGTTATAAATTTTGTTGATTTTAGTCAAATTTACTATGGCACGAGACTAAATGCGCCGCTGTCGGATGGTGCCAAACTACGAATGATAAGTCAAGTGTACTTGTGATCAACATCACAAGTGAAGGTAATCTTTAACTTTTTGAAACTCCAAATGGTGAATCGTGAAGTTTTCATCACTTTGCAAGAGCTTCACTGCTTTTGTTTTTTTATATATACGCCGCTTATTTTAGCTAACTCCTACCTTTCTTTGCAAGTCGGGGTTTTAGGCTCTTTACAGTCTCGCCAGGTAACAGCTTGTGTATGCGTATCGGGACAAAGAGGAACTTCGAGAAGACTGCATAGAATCAAGACACAACCTGACCTGGGCCAAGAAGTCAAGTACACACCGATAACATGGATCCACTACCTAAAGAATAAATGAAATGTCAGCCTGAACCCAATGGAACCAACAAATTTAGAAACCACATGAGTGGATCACATCCACCCTCCTAGAGTTAGTGCCCCATCCTCGTATCATTCCTCCCGTCAAGATGTAGCAGTGAGGCCATATTTGGTACCCCTACTCCCCACATCATGGTATGGAAAATGAAAATCCATACACTCATAGTTAGGATTTTGAGGAGGTTTGCACTACCTTTAAGGAAGGTATGATGGACATGGATTTGCTGAAGCTAAAAGCATTTCCACTGACCCTAAAGGACAAGGCCAAGATTTGGCTAACTCATCGAGCCTAGAACCATTAGAATCAACAGCCGCAAAGTGCACTCCCGAAGAAGTTCCTTCGCTCATAAGACTAATAATTTGAAAAAGACAAATTCTATACCTTTGCAGCCCAGATGGTGAGAGGTTTTACCGCTAAGGAGAGATTTATGAAACCATCGCTGGCCCACATCATGGGTTTGATACTTGGGACGTTGGTGAACCACTTCTATGGTATGTCTCCCGCCATGAGGCGTTTGGAAACCATGTGTGGAGGAGACTTTCTAAGTAAGCATCCGCACGAAGCCATGGATTTTTTAAATTACGTGGCTGAAACTTCTAAGGGCTGGGATGAGCCTAACCCTAGAGAATTGAAAAGGATGAGACCCACGCTAACCCAAGGTGGGATGTATGCGCTTCCGTAAGAAATAGGAGATGAGAGCTTGTGGATTTCAACCCTAGCAAGGAGTGAGAGAGCTCAAGGCAATGTAGCCCAAGAGGTGCATGCAAAGATTGAAAATCCTACATACCCAATCCTTGCACCAATTTCCAATCCCCGCACCCGGGGTGAGAACCATGTCTCATGGTCTCTGTGAGTGAAGGGATTTGATGTCGAATGTGCAAACACTGTACAACATAGTTTCGTCAACAATCCAATGCTCCATGGTAATACCAACTCCACCGGGAGGAATCACTTAACCTCCTCATGGAGACCCAACCCCCCTGCCTATGTACCCCCAAGTGCCAAATTGTTTGGTTCCCTCACATCACAACAACCATCATCTCTTTTCTCCAAGAGAAACAAGCCAAGGCTGAATTTGAGTAAAGCGTGGTAGGCAACTTTGTTTAGGAACAAAAGGAATCAATAAAAATCAAAACAAAGGATTGATACTGTAGAAAGTACACTCAATAAGAGAATAGGATGGGCTTGAGAGAGCAATCTAAACCAAAAATTGACAACCTACGCATTCAATCACCAAGATCAAGTTGCCGGGAGGTACAAAGAAGGAGGAAGGTTCCCTTCCCAAACAGTGCCAAACCCAAAGGGAATCCATGAGGTAGATCATCCAACAATTCGTGGAATGGATGAGGTAGAGGGCTATAACCACCCTGAGGAGTGGAAAAGAGGTTGATCAACCCATGCCAAAGCCTGTTAAAGAATCCAAGAAGGGAGAGGAATTGCAGACTGAGCATATTCTCCTAAAGGAAGATTCAATGAACACCGCATACCACCTCCATTTCCACAAGCACTAGGTGGGTTAAGAAGAAGGCATCTTTCAACAAGGTATTTTAGAAGTCCTAAGGCAAGTGAAGGTTATAATTCTATTGGACATAATTAAACAAGTCCTCGCTTATGCAAAATTTCAAAGACTTTGCACAATCAAGAAGCGGATTAGGCATCGAAGAAGGCATTTCTCGAACAGCAAGTCGCCATAATCCCAGTGCCAACACCTCAAATACAAGGATCCAGATCTCCCACACTCAGTCATCAGGAATTGCATAGACAAGTCATTACTGATCAGGAGCCAGCAGGAACTAATGCCGTATTCAAGATATATGCTTAGGTTTAGGTGAACTTAAAATTACCTAACATTACACAATATCGTCGATAGATCAGCAGAGTCCCTAAGGGATAATTATGATGTTCAGAAATAGACAAATTCTACTACCCAAGATTTTGTAGTGCTCGGCCACCAGCCACAATTTGCAAGTAAACCCAATCATGTTCCAATCATCCTAGAAGACCATTTCGCCACGCCAATGCAATCATCACCGGTCGGAGTCGTCATGCAACTTACATTTGACAATAAGGACATTGAACTGAAACATATTTCCCACTTGAACAACAAGCAATACATTAATGGAAACTGAAAATCTGCGATCACTACGATAAATGTGCTTCGTAGGTCAGATACGCGGAAGCCGAATGTCCGGCAGATCTGCGTGTGCCACTCAACCAAGGTGAAGCAGTGTGTTCGGTTTTGCCTTCAATGCTCCGCCTCCGTGCCAATTACTGGGCCTGTTCAATCAGCAGAGAAACCAAGTCAACAATGGGAAGTCCAACACCATGGAGTCGCAATGCCACTAAGTAGGCCGAGGAGATCATTCTCTTTGATCCTCCCCGAGTAATGTTTCTATATGGAACCGGTTCGTGTTCTAAACCATTTTTGTGCTCTACTGTATCCAATTTGTTTTCAATTGGACAATTGAATCGTTTCAATTGAACAACTGGTCGCTTCAATCGACATGATCATTTCAATCAACAATCAATTCGTCAACTGGACAATTGAATTGCGAATTTGGGCAAATTGAATCAAGCTCCTAATTGTGCACTTGAACCCCCCGTTTGTCACCTTTTTATGTTAGGAGCAAATTCACGCTTGAATCAATTTTTTGGTCGGGCAGTTCCAAGATGATCATCTTGAAAATTTCCTTATGCTCATCTACACACTATTAATCTGTATTATTTCTAATAGGTTGTAGAATTTGTTTATTTCTTTCGCTTGTATAGCCGGCCTTAATCATGTTGGCAACCTAAGATAGGTTTGTGTTGCCCACATCTAAGACCAATGTTTGTCTTCAAAAGGAAAAGAAAAAAGAAAAGAAGTTTTAAGAAAAGAAAATAAAGTCGTGAAGTTTTGCTCTCAAACCCGGCAGCACGGTCCGAGGGGTGTATGGCGAAAGCCTTTGAAACCCGATCTGCATGCCTTAATTGTTGGGAGTCATCGATTAGTGTTCGCTACATGGGTGGATAGGTAGTCACGAATTGTAGGTGCTTGATTTTCAAGTCATTCGAGTCCGGTGAAGCCTTTTGCAGTTTGTGGTCAGTGATCCTTTTCGCTCGATGCCCTAAACCTTAATTGTTTGGGAGCCACGGTGGACCCGCTACACGGACTTTGGTGAAGTCGAATTTTAAGCACAATCCATGTTGTAGTTGAATAAAGAAAGAAGTGCGCACTCATCCTTAATATCTAGCTGTTCAACAAATTAAGGCCATGTCAGTGCTAGGTGGGGGGAGGGGACAAATTTTGCAATTTATTGGCGTAATCTGTTTATATAAAGAACCATTAGACTTTAGGTGGAAATTGCTGAGAATCATGGAACCAATATTGACCTAAATTGTTCTTGTATGGTTTTGGCTCTTTTCATGTCGGCTTTTAAACTCGTGTCCATTTTTCGCGCTTTAAGGACAATGTTTATATGTACATAAACTCTTGAATCATAACTTTGAATCACCACATACATCTCCTTGAGTTTTGCATTGCTAAGGGACTAGCAACGCTTCATTAGTGTGATTAGCTCCAAAAAAGTGCTATTTTGAACCCTATTTTAGATATAGGTTTTGAGTGCTTTTTGCGCGCTAATCATGCTCATTTATGCCAATGAAGTGTTAAGTCTTCTTTGTATCGCTTATGCCGCTTAGAGGGTATTTGGTTGTTTTGCGTTTCGCGTACTTTGGGAGTTCAATATCGATATAAGATGAATCATGAAGATTGAATCAATTTTCGGCCATCAAACACCAAAAATCAAAGAAAGAATGAAGGCAAAGTGATGGAAATCGATGCAAAGAGAGGACAGGAAGCAATGCAAAGTTGATGAATCAAGAAATCCCGTGAATTTCGCCGAGATTGCGGTGGGCTCGCTAGGATTGCGAAATTTTCGCAACCTTAGCTGGGTACCATAATCTAGCGAAATTACCAATTTCGCTAGACACCAAAAAATTCTCGCTAGTAACGCTCCCAGCGAATTCTTGCATTTTCGCTACTCTGCTCTTCGCTTAAGCCAGCTTAAATCACTGATCGGCCAGCGAAATTTTTGCATTCGCTATCTTCTGGTGATTTCGCTTAGTTAGCGCAATTCATTAGCTAGCCAAATTTCTCACGCTTCTAGCGAAATTTCGAGCCTTAGCGAAATTCACGCCTCTTGTCAAGTGCTTTGTAATTAATGCAACTGACTTCAATTTTGTGTATTACTCTCTGTCCCCAAAATTAGCCAAATTGTTAGGCTTTGTGGTATTTTCATACATTAAATGATATAAGCCCTCCCATTGTAATTCCTAAGCAAAAAATGAGGAAGCAATTCTTGCAAGTTATTATTTTTGTCTCATAGTTTAGTTAGGGTTTTGCTTTCTTTCTCTCTTCTCTCTCCTCTTTCCTTTATTTTTCACTGCCAACACTCCCTTCTGAGGATGACACAAACTCAGAGATGTTGGCTGCTTCCTTTCTTGAAGAGAAAGGCAGCTAGCTTGGTGGAAGGGCATATGCAAAGCTGTCCTCTTGTAGTGCCACAGTACCAGTGTTTATGGCCCTATCTTCTCAAAATATGGTTGGAATAGCATTGAATGTTATTAATTTGGCCACTTACTTACCATGTCAGATACAGCATACTTATTGCTAGATGCACTGGTGGTTCATTAGATGGTCTTTACGAGCCACCGAAATGATATTTCTCTAATGTTAGGTTTCAAACTCGGTAGTGGGCAAATATAGATGCATGTTACCCGTGTTAACTCAAATAGGAGTTGTTTTAGGTGAGGTTTGGTTAGTTAAAACATAGACTGCCATGGCTAGGACTATAGGTTGCTTGTCATAACGCGAGGATAAAACCCAGGACACTTGTTTGCCCTAAGTTACCGAGTTAGTGACCTAAATTCTTCAAAGTTAACTTTTCACACTTCATTTCATAGTCATCGGGCCAAACTCATCACTAATCGCTTTTGAAACAAAATCCAAAAAGTCCAATAGAAAGTCTTACCTTCGTGCACTTATGCAAATCATTTTTAGGATGAAACCCATCCCCCGTGTTCGACTTAGACTAATTATACTCGCAGTATTTCGACTACTACAGTAGTAGGAACTTAGGTGTATATAAATTTTGTTGATTTTAGCTCAGCCTACTATGACACGAATCAGTCGACGCATGATTACTTCTAAAGAGGGGGACCATGGGGCCCGCTTCAGCGTCCGACGGTGCTGAATGTGTTGACTCTTGCGGTCACCAAGAGCCTCGTTGGTTTATGTCTCAGTGCGGGTGCCTCTGATTTACCATTCCGGTCGAAAGTGATTGAGGTTGACGACATTAATGGCGATGGATGTCAAACGGCAAACGACGCCCTCACGTGCATGAGTGCGTGCTAGTTTGCTGGACCGTAGGCTGCTACCTTTAAATAATTGCTCATTTAAAACACATTTGTTGTTCATTTCTAATATGAATAATTAATACTCATTTAAAACATAATTATTTATGGGTATATGATATCAAGACCTAATCACATTCTTTGACATAAAAGAATATATATACATTCCTTAATTCAAATAGGGCTCATTATTGTTCTTGAATAACGCATTTATACAAATTGTCATTCCATGCCTTTTCAAATACATTTACAAAATGATATTCTTAGAGTTCACCTCTCTTTAAAACACATTCCATAAATATCCAAAATAAAATGAGTTAAAAATATATTTTTCTATGTGAAGACTTTTATATCATTTGAATTCAATGCAAAATAGTGTTACAAAATATCATGAATGAAATGATATGCATGGGACGGAGCATTTACTTATACTCCATGTTGTTTACAGACTCGCGCCCTCGAATTATTCATGGCTATACCTTGGCACGTTGATAAAACAATACGCTAAGTATATTTTCATGCTTAGTGGTTCTATACGATTCTCTCTTTATTTCAATTTAAATCAAATCACATGCACTTCATAAGACAATGTTGCATTCTCTTCTTAAATGACCAATGCAAGACAATACATACATAAAGATATATTTCCATTTAATCACCATAATTCATTGTCATCTCTAAACTATACTTTCATGTGCAACAAATCATTCAGATTATAAATCATGCACTTTTTTTCATTCTCATTATCATTTGCATTTTAGCCTTATCACTTTAACCTATGCTTCTTTAGCGCACAGATAACGACCACGGCACTTTGCCCCGCGAGCCAGCAGCCGGTGTAAATACTTGCTTTATAAAATATGTACTGATTAGTGTACACTACCGATACTATCCCATCGATGCTGACTCATATGCCAATAAAGGTACGCTATTTGACTCTTTTTTATTGTATACTCAATTTATTCAACTCGATCAACGGTTAACATTCTATTAAGGGAATTAAAATCATTCAATACAATTTACAATAGTATATAAACATTTGTATGCAAATAGAACATTTTCACATTCATAATTTTTCTTTATGCAAATTGCTTCACAAGCAATGTTCAACTTACTTAAACAAATCATTTCAAACACAAATCAATATGCACTTTCTTGTCAATCATTTCCAAAATTCAAATCATTTCGTAATTATTCAAATATTTTAGAAATAGAGAGAGGGTTTGAGAACAAACCAAAAATCGTCACTTTGGTTCCAATCTTCGGAATCTCGACTTCAATGCGGGCTTGCATCCTCTTTAGCCCCTATTCAAATACAATGACAATCACATATTAGTCGGTTATTCTAGGAGTTTTTGGTTAGGGTTGATGTCTACCCAATACTCCTTCACTTGCAAAATTTTCTAGGGATACATGAGCCATATTTTGCTCATGCTTTCTTCAAGAAAATTATAGCTCTATGAGTCTATTTTTATTATGAATTGGAATCATCTCATTTGGATCACCCAAACTCAAGTTACGGCATTTTAATGCCAAACTGGTCAGTATGCTCATCTCACTCGGTTACCTACTGTTATTCTCAATTTCAGGGTCTTAAATCCATAAATTGGTAATAGTTTCTTCTACGCATTTGACGCTATGGTTTTAAGGTTTCTTCTCCAATTGGAATCATCTAATTTGGATTACCAAAACTCAAGTTATTGCATTTTACATTCAGACTATTCCAATTTGCAAAGCAGAATCAGACTATTCTTACACATAGCTCCACTTTGATAGATTTCTGGACACTTTAGGATAACATTTTTCATACACTTCCTTCCAGTAAATTATTCCCCTAGAAGTCTATTTTATCCATAATTTTGAAGCACTCAATTTGGATGAGTGAAACTTAACTTATGGCCAAAACACCATAACAACACCCAAAACATAGCATACCCGTGAGCAACCCGAACTCACCTTTAAGCCCATATTTGGGAGCATTAAAGCTACAATTTACTCCTGGTCCCTTCTATACATTTGTAGCCCTATCTATTATGGTTCTTTTCCAATTGGAATAACTTCATTTGGATGATTATTACTTAACCTATAGCCAAAACAAGAATAGGGGTTTTGACAAATTTTTGACAGCATTTCCTTTGAAAGCCTAACATTCTCCTTTTTACAACCATTCCTCAAAACCAATCAAAACCAATCAAAAAAAATGCAAAACAACCTCAAACTGAACTAAAACCATCCAATAACACTTTTATTCCACATTTGGGGATTTATTAAACCCAAACACAAGTAGAAGGGGGTTAGGGTTTGGTTTTTCATACCTTAAATCTTGATTCTCTTTCCTTTCTTCTTCCTCCTTCTTCTTGATCAACTTGTCCCTTGATTACATGGAGAATAAATCACAAATCCCTCTCCCCTTTCTCCCAACCTGGATAAAAGCCCTCCTAGCCTTTCTCCCTTTCCCCTTTCTCTCAGCTAATGAGAATAGATTTACAAGACCAAATTTTGGTCTTAAGTCTTAATTCTTTATAAGGCCTTGTTTGGCCATCTCATTAAATCCACTTTTCTCCTTTTTGCCATTTTAACACTTCATTTCACTTTCATTTTCATTTCATTTCACTTCATTTACATTTTGGCAATTACATTCTTCATTTATGACCCTTAGGTCCCCATTTGACATTTTTACCAAATTTATTTGGCTTCCTATAAATTTTCCGAGTTGTATATTTTTTTTGTTCTTAGGATTTAAATTCTGGAAAATTTTCATTTACTTTATTTTATACCGTAAACATGTTCTGAAATTGTTAGGGTATTTTTAGGGTGTTACAACTCTCCCCTCCTTAAGAAAATTTCGTCTTCGAAATTACCTTCATTGAACAGTTGAGGATATTGATGCCGCATAACTTGTTCGCTTTTCCACATGTCTTCCTCGGTTCAGGAGCTCAATAACACTGACTAGCGGAATCTTCTTGTTCCGCAATTCTTTCACCTCACGAGCCAAAATCTCTACTGGCTCTTCCTCATAGGTCAAATCTGGTCTCAACTCAATTGTCTCCGAGGAGACATGTGATGGGTTTGATCGATACCTTCGTAGCATGGACACATGAAACACATTATGGAGCTTTTCCAACTCCTGAGGGCGCCAATCTTCAGGTGCAATTGACCCACTTTTTTCAATCACTTCATGGTACGAATGAACCTAGGGCTCAACTTGCCCTTTCTCCGTAATCTAATCATTACCTTCTTCGATGGGTGGCACCAAAAACACCTTCTCATTGATCTGCACAACGAACATCAGCACTGCTTTTTCATGTCGACTAAGACTTTTGTCTCTGTGGCCACTTTCATGATTTTCACTCTAATCATTTCACTTTTTCCTCGGTTTCACCCAAATCAAATCGGAGTTTGAATTATCTTTCTCAAACAACTCGATTCCTTACAATGGTGTGCATTTCCTTCCATAGAGGGCCTCATAAGGCACCATTCCGATACTCAATTTGGAAGTTGTTATTTATACACACAGATTCAACTGGAGAATGTGTACATCGACTATAGTAGTCGATCCACCCACTGACTTCTCGGCATATGGCACCCAGCGCTTGGATCACTTTCTTTCCAGGTTGTCCGTCAGTGCAAAGTGTGGAATCTTTGTCTTTGAGGGTCGATTCTGATGCCCCTGAAAGCCTCTTACCAAATTTCCAAAATCTTGAGGTGAACCTCGAATCTACCCATCTGAAATGATGGATATTGGAATCCCATGTAATCAGAACGTGAACTTATTTACCTTTGCGGCTTATCAGTGAATGGTCGGTTCTCACTGAATTAGGAAGTGAGCGGCTTAGTGATTGGTCTACCGGCCCAAAGTGGGTCATGCTTTCTTCCTTTCGGTAAATATTGACCATAAAATCCATGAAAAGTAGATTAGATTACATTTCCCATAGTAGGTATTCCTAATGGTACACAATAATCCAGAAGGAACTTGGTGCTTTGCCTTCACTTTTTGACACACCATAAAGCAGTGCAAATTACGAAACATCTCTTTCATTTCAAATCACTTGATGAAACTTTAAATCTTGATACATCTTTGTACTACTTTGGATGCATAACAAAGATCCCTTGTGTACCTCTTCTAGAATGGCTTTCTTCAATTCCTATCATTGGGTACACAAACAGATCTTTATAATAAAGGATTCATATTCTTTCACTTGGAAAACTGGGTTCTTTTTCCTGCCAATGGGCTCTCGGTGGGATTTTCTAAATCATTTCTTTATGCCTCACAGCACTCGATTCAATAAATCCGGGGTTTTTACTACTAGTTCTGCTACTATTGCAGATCATCGATTTGACGAGAATATGGGCAATTCAACATAGTTTGTCGGGCTTTTCTACTCAGGGCATGCATACTACATTCGAGACTGGGATGACAAGTTCAATCACGTCATAATCAACATTAGATTTGTCCATGAATTTGTCTAAAGTTAGCTCTCTTTCATGGCGCCAAATACTTATGAACTCTTGTGATTGGTGTAAATGAACACTTTCGATGAGATAATAATACCCATATTTTCAATTACCAAATATTAATAGTGGTCGATTCCAAATCATATTAGGGTAATTCTTTCCTTGAAGCTAAGCGTGACATCTTCACTTTACTCTCTTGCACTTAAGGACACATCGAGTCTATTTGGTGAAGCATCCTTTAAATGTAGCATATTCTTTTCTGAAGTAGGTCGGTTGAGGCAGAGTTGCCTTGGTCAAGAGCGCTTTCAACTTATCAACACGCGGCACTGCACTCCATACAGACTTTACATTTTTACTTTGGAATGATATAAGTAAATCCGGTATGATTGCAGAAAACCCATATGAACACAAATGTGCTTTGATGACTATGCCAGTGACATTTTCTTAGTGGTTTCCATTCAATAATCACCTCTATCTTCCCTTGGATCTACTTTCAGATTCCTTGATACAAGATTATCCGAAAAGACACTTCTCAGCGATTCACGCTGCTCATTTGCATATAACCTTTCACCTTTTCCTCAAAGGTTTCTAGCACTACCAGAGTGCGTAAAAGCATCATGATTTTTAAGATCCTTTGAATACACAAGGGATGCTCGTCTCATTACCGTTAAGTACGATCTACACATACGATTGAAAAACGCGAGTTCATTAAGTCCATGAAAGTGTTGGTGCATTTGTAATGGCGGCGTACAAGGAACTCATAATGTCCATACGCATTACGAAAAGCCGTCTTATGCATCGTATCCTTAATCCTCAGTTGATGATACCTATATATAAGTCAATCTTTAGAAAGAACTTTTCAATTCAATTGAACAAGTCATCGATCTGGAGTAATGGATACTTGTTTCTTCTTTGTCATCTTATTAGGTTGCTATAATCAACGCTGTGGGCGACCATCTTTCTTCTTGACAAAAGCACTTTGAAAGCCAGTGATGACCTCGGGCCAGACAATCACTTTTCTAACACCAGTCTTACCAGCTGACTGTTCTTTTAACTCAGCAGGCCATTTCTATCTGGTGTAATGGATGCGGGAGTAGCACGGGTGACGCGTCAATTGCAAACTTAATCTTTCTATGTGGAGGCAATCCTGGCAACTCCTCCCGAAACACATCCAGCTAGTCACTAACTGTAGGGATGTTTGACAAACTAGGCTCACGCTTTGTACATCATCACATCGCCGGTAGAGCTGCACACACCTTCAGACACTTCGTTCTACTTGATGGCAGCGGATATCACATTAGAGAGGTGGTTCGACCTCTTGCCGATAAAAGTCACTTCCTCGCCACTCGATGTCCTTAAGGTCACTCTCTTCATTCTACAATCAAATACCACTTGGTGTTGGGACAACTAATCCATCGATATCATCAGATCACTTAAGGATAACTCGATCAAATCTCCCAAGAATTCATACTTTCCATATTTTGATGAGGACAATCTCTATACCTCCATATACCCCTAGCCACTAAGGGGACTTACATACCACTCATGTTTGTCCCTCTTAAGACCAACAAGATCCCCACGTCGAATCACGTCATCAACTATGCAAATCACTCTGATACTTGTCTATAAAATTTCAAATCATTTTACAAAGCAATTTCAAAATCATTTACAAACAATTTCCAAAATCATTTTATAGAAACGCCTAAACCTAGGCTTTGATACAAATAAGCGTAGAACTACTTTGTTACCTTTTAAAGACACTGTTCATTTAAACACATTTATATACCCATTTCTATTATGGATAAATTAATATTCATTTTAAACATAATTATTTACTTGGTATATGATATGAGACCTAATCCTTCTTTGACATAAAATAATATACATTCCTTAATTCGGAATAGGGCCCATAAGCGTTCTTGAATAACTCATTTATACAAATTGGCATTCCATGCACCCAAAATACATTTACAAAATGATATTCTTGAAATCACCCTATTTCAAAACACATTCCTATAATATCAAAATAAAATGAATTAAAATATATTCTTCTCATGAAGACTTTTATATCCAGAGTGGATTCAGTACCAGAATGATTACAAGATATGTGAATGAATGATATGCAGGCGAAACATTTACTTATACTCTGCGTTGTTTGGCGGTGATCTTCGGTCCTTCTAATTTCTTCTTGGTACTTGCATATTGATAAAAACAACACCCTAAGCATTTTCATGCTTGAAAAGTGAAAAGTTTTCTCCTCCATTCTCTTTATTTGATTCTAATATTAAAATCCTTGCAATTTCATAGGGCTTGTAAATACTTTCGTACTTTTTTAAATGACCAATGCGGAGTACAATACATACACTTAAAGAAAGATATATTTCCATTTAATCAATTAAAATTCATTGGTCATCTCAAAACTGCTGCATTTTTCATATGCAGCAAATCATTGGATCATAAATCATACTACTTTTTCTCATTATCATTTGCATTTTAGCCCTTATCGGAATTTAACCTATGCTTTGGTGCATGGGATAGCGAATCAAACACGGTCCGCTAGGCTGCGGTAGGGTTAAAACCGCAGTTTATAAACATATGTACTCGATTGGTGTACACTATCGATCTTTGTCATTTGGAGCTCTACAGTTGGTATGCCTGATACGTTTGTTCAACTCTTATTAGTATACCCAATTTATCCTTAACAAGATTCCCTAACGGTTAACATTCTTTTAAAGGCATTTAAATCATTCAATATAATTTACAATAGTATATATATAAACATTTGTATGCAAATAGAACTTGGTACTGCATTCATGCAATTTTCTTATACAGGTCGTTTCACAAGCAATTGTCTCGAATCACTTAAAACAAATCATTTGAGCCTTACAAATCAATATGCACTTTTCGCGTAAATCATTTCCAAATTCAAAATCATTTCGCCAATTATTCAAATATTTTAGAAATAGAGAGGGGGGTTGAGAACAAACCAAATCAAATCGCCTTTGATTCTAATCTTCAAGAAAATCTGACTTCAAAATGCAGAGCTTGCACTCCTCTTCAGCCCCCTGTTCGAATACAATGGCTCATGATCATGATAGTCGGTTATTCTGGGGTTTTTTGGATTGGGTTGTTGATGTGCAATACTTCTTCCTTTTAAAATTTTCACAAGGACATAGGCCATATTTGCTCCATGCTTTCTTCAAAATTATATCTATGAGTCAATTTTATTAGGAATTAGAATCATTTATTTGGATCCACTTAAACTCAAATTCACGACATTTAATGCCAAAGCGGTTATGCCGGCTCGCTCCGGTTACCTCTTTATTTATTCTCAATTTGGGGTCTTAACTCCATAAATTGGTAATGGTTCATATACTAATTTGGAAGCTATGGCTCCTAAGGGTTTCTCTTCCAATTGGAATCCCATCCAGTTTGGATCAATAAAGCAGCCTCAAGTTATTGCATTTACATCAAGGCTACTCCAATTGCAAAGCATAGTGGGGCCAGTTTCTTACACATAACTCCACTTTGATGAGTTAAGGCACTTTAGGGTAACAATTTTGCATACACTTCAGCCTAGTGATATTTCCCTAGAAGTCCTATTTTACCTAAATTTTAGAAGCACTTAATTTGGATGGGTGAAACTCAGCTTATGGCTAAAACACCACAACACCCTGAAGAGCATGCCCCATGAGCTACCCAAACTCACCTTTAAACCCATATTTGGGAGCCTTAGAGCTACAATTTGCTCATGGTTCCTTCTATACATTTGTATCCCTATCTCTTATGGTTCTTTACCAATTAGAATAACTTCATTTGGAGGATTATAACTTAACCTATAGCTAAAACAAGAACAAGGGTTTTGACAAAATTTTGACAACATTTCATTTGAAAACCCAACATTCTCCTTTTTACAACCATTCCTCAAAACCAATCCAAACCAATCAAAACAATGCAAAACAACCTCTGAATTAAAACCATCCAAGAACACTTTTATATCACATTTGGGGTTTTATTAAATCCAAACACAAGTAGAAAGGGGGTTAGGGTTTGGTTTTTCATACTTTAAATCTTGATTCTCTTTCCTTTCTTCTTCCTCCTTCTTGATCAACTTGTCCCTTGAGATTACACCAGAGAAGGAAATCACAAATCCCTCCTTTCTCCCAACCGGGATGTGCCTAGCCTTTCTCCCTCTCTTTCCCCTTTTGCTAATGTGAGAAATATGGCATTTCTGAGATAAATTTGGTCACCAAGTCTTAATTTTTCATAAGGCCTTGTTTTAGCTTCTCATTAAATCCACTTTTCTATTTTTGCCATTTTAACAGACTTTCATTTCACTTTCTTTTTTCATTTCATTTCACTTCATTTTACATTTTGGCAATTACATTTCTTCATTTATGACCCTTAGGTCTCCATTTTAACTGTTTTACAAATTTATTTGGCTTCTATAAATTTTTCGGGTTGTATATTTTTTTCGTTCTTAGGATTTAAATTCTGGAAAAATTTCATTTACTTTATTTTATACCCTAAACATGTTCTAAAACTGTTAGGGTATTTTTAGGGCGTTACAGGAACAACATAAGGTCATGATTGCCCAAATTCTCTTGTTTCCTGTTAACACATGACGGGTCCAGAAAGTCGCTTCCTTGGCTCGCGATTTCATTTCCGGGGGAACATGAGCGACGACCCTTCAACATACTCAAAGGAAAAACATCAATGACTTTGAGTTCTAAGTCCTTTTTATATGGATACTAAATATTCATTGTAAATTGAATTGTCATCATTGGGTTAATAGATTCCTCAGGCAAGTACTTCTGACATGTGGTTCATATTAAGAGTAAAAGGATAGGTAAATGCTAGAGCGGAATGGAGCTATTAAATTTTTTCATCACCATTGCTACACGAATCACAACACAAGCTTATTTTGTTTCACGATTGCGAAAAAAATTAAAGTTGGTGTTTTCGTTGGCCGTTTTAATAAATTAAACCATGGTATATAATTTTGTGAAACTAAAGAGTAAGTTAGGGGGCGTTTTTTTTTGGCTTTTTTTTAAAGTAATTTGCTTTCATAATTTAGATCGTTTGTATTATTTTTTTTTTGGCTTGATTTATTTATGAATTTTAAAATGAAAAAACTATATTTTAAAATCTTCCTAAAATATTTTAAAATCTTCCCAAAATATTCTAAAATCTTTAAAATCGACTCGAAATATTTTAAAAGAACAATCAGGATATTAATCATCAATCTATTTTTAATTATTAATTTTATATATTATGTTTAATTATATAAAATAGATAAATATAATAATTATATTTTTAACAATGATGATAATAAAATATGTATCATAATCATTTTTATCTTTTTTATTTTTTATTTTTTTATTAATATGTTAAGATGTTCTATATATATATATATATATATATATATATATATATATAATATATATATATATATATATATATATATATATATATATTTCATTTATCATAAGAATAAAGTCAAACAAATTGCTTCCTTAGATAATTAAGATATGAATAATTGATAGGAATAATCCCAACTTTCGCTCATATTCTTTAAATAATCCCACCTTGCAATAATCAGGGAATAAACCCAACTTTGGTGGGGTGCCTTTTTGTTTTGGTCTCGATTGACCGATGAGGGGCTAAATGAGAAAAAAAATTCATACGTGGCATCTCTATCCTCTCTCAAAACGTGTCACTATCTAATTGACTCCAAAATTTTTTATTTGCAAAAAAATAAGGTGGATACCTCACTCGCTTTCTCTTCCATCTTCATCTTGGCGCCTCAGTCGTGTAAACAAAGTCACTGATCTCCAAATCTTCCTCCATTGTTTCTCTCGAGGTGTCGGCATCTTTTGAATAGCTATACTGAGCCATAGAGTGACCACTTAGACAATAACATGTGTGATAATAATCACTATGCTTCCTTGGTTTGTCTCTAAATCCACCTTCCTAAAGTTGCATCAAGTAAGTATTTCAAATATCAGTCTTTGGCATGTAATGTAATGAAGGAAGCATCCGACAAACTCATCTTAAATATCCATTTGCGTTTTTTAACAATCTCGATTTAGTTTTAATGCTCTCCCGGGTGTTTAAGTGGGATATAGTTGAGAATACTTTTTTTATGAGAATTATCAATTTTAAAAAAATGTATAATTTTTTTTTAGCCCATTAGATTATGAAAAATATGTAGAACTAATTTCCAATTCTGAGAAAATATGAGGCATAGGATTGCTCCTCTTGTGGCATGATGCCATCTTGTGAAAGAAATGGTTCCATTTCTACAGGTTCTTTACAGAAAATTAAAGTAGTATGGGAAACTTTGCCGAACTTAGACGAGAAGAAAAACATGAAAAAATTCCATAAAGCAGCAACAAAGAGACACTGTTTTGTGCCGAATAGGATAGAAGCAGTAATAGGATGGAAAGTTCTAGATCCATGCATGGAATGTCGTCCATCTCAATCTTCGAATCGTAGGAGCTGTTGATGGGGATTGAGGTTTCTGGTGGGGGAGAGATAGCGGCGAAGGCGAGGAGAAAGAAGAGGAGCTAGATTCTTGTGGTTAGTCGTCTTGTTTACACTCTGACGGAGCTATGGCGCAGGTCATTGACCCCGAAGCTAAAGGTAGTAAATAATCTTTATAGCATATAAGCTGCAAACAAAGTGGCATGACAAAGGCGTGGCACGAATCCCAAGTAAGACAAATGTTTAGGCGCCAGGAAAATCTAATTTAGGTGTGTCACATAGGCTATAGTGAAGGGTTTGTTAATGTGACCATAATTGTCTGTAAGTGGGGTTTTTGACCGGCGCGACCGTGGGATGTTACAGGTGTTATAGTCAGAGTTTTGTTGCGACCATAGGCGGTGGTTACATGCTTAGTGGTTTTATTCGACCTTTGACCATAAGGGATGTTCTGAATTGATATAGTCGGGGGAGTTTTGTTACGTGGCCATAGGTAGTTTGTAGCGGTGGTTTTGTTGCGATCCACGACCGCCGGTGAGGTGGCGTAGCCACGACTTGGATTACGACCGGCCATAAGAGTTTAAATATTTTACGTCTTTGAATGTTCGGCCCCTCTGAGGAAAAGGAATGTGAAATAAAATTTGGTAGTCTCATTACATTGTTTAAATGGACAGATGGCTTAAAAACTATATTCTATGACAAATCAAAGTTTCTGTGACTCGAAATAATAATCTCATGATTTTGCACATAGGTGCCTTGAGCTCAATTGCAAGAAAGTAATACGGGACCGCCAAATTAAACTAGTAATGAATCAGCAAGCCCCGAATCATAGAGTATCTGAACCCAGTCGCTTCCTCTTTGGTAGTGTAACACCTTCTTTGTGTTTGATCTTATAGGAGACCAAGGGGGCACGCCGCAATCAATTGAGTTAGAAGGATCAGTTGATGGGTAAACTGCCCGGCGGCCTGTGGCCTGACTCGGCCCTTATCTCAGGTGAAGCGACATTTGATCTCCTCCACTGTACCATCTTGGCGGGATGTTCTGCCCAGAAAAAATGGGAGGCTTGTGAATCCTATAGACTAAAATTAGGGTTGAAGAATGAATGATTTATGAATAAATGCGAATGCAAATTACACAGAAGAATATAGGCTAACTATGTAATGATCTATTATTTGACTTAATCTTTTGACATTTGTAGCTTTCTCTTTGTTTCTATTTGCCTCAATGGTACTTAAGAAAACGAAGAAAGGCCATATAGCATCCAAGATTCAAAAATGGGCTTGCCTTTGTAAATCTATACATAACATAGTTCCTGTCTTACATTTGGCAAAAAAGTATGCTTGTACCATGTTTTCCCTTTTTCTTTTGATCCCTGATGCTCATGAAGTAAAAGCGAAGGGAAAAACTTGGAAAAACTATAAAAATGCCGGTAATCGGGAAAAAAAATAACTGAAAATGCTTGAAATATATTACCAGTTTATAGATCTTTTCTCTGGCGTAGCTAAGCGACAACCAGCTTATACAACAAATTTGGATGTTTTATTCTTGGCGGCAATGTACCCAAATGGCTATATGAAATGAAAAGTAATGATGCCCCTTTCCACTTTCGAAGGCATTGACCCAGATACTTAGGAATGCAAGCAAAGAATTACAAATATTACGGAATGTGGTTTGTCGAAGGTCCTCAAACACATGTCTTGCTTTTGCCCTCTCCATGTAAAAGAACATATAAATTATAAAAAAAGAAAAGAAAGAAAAAACAACTACAAAATCAACAAAGATGAATAGAGTACACGAGAATGCGAGATGAGAAGATGAAAGCAGAGAGAAGAATCAATAGGAGGCGAGAAGGGAATTTTGAAATAAAAGAAAGCAGGCATAAAGTCAATAACATGTATTAATTAAAATTTAATAAGCAACGAATGATAATAGGTGAATGATTTGAAGAGAGGTAGAAAGAAGAAAGATGTCACGTAGAAAGTGAAGGAAACCAATGGAGTACACCAGTAGCTAGTAGTAGAATTCACTTATGAGAAAAGTAGTATAAAAGAAAGCATGAATGAAATGGTGATGAAATGGTGTTTGACAAAGTTTTGAAAATGACCTAAATCATTTAACACATACTTCTTCTGAAAATCACAATCTGTCATATAACATATTACCAAAAAAGCAAGCTGCCGAATAAGCGATTCCTTTTAGTTGCACACTTACCCGCGCTATGTGATTCTCTTTAAAAACATTATCAAAATTACTCCTAAACCAATCTAAATATAAGAAGCCCGAAATGTACCATATCAACCTCTGCCAGTAAACCATCCAAACAAAAGCTTTTTTTTCATTTTTTTTTTTCAATGGATGAATTCTGAGAGGAACAAATGTAATCTGCTACTTGTTTGATGTTTCGCTGCTCATAACTGTTTGGAAATTTTCAACGGCCTCACTTATTCATAATCCGATGGCCATCGCCATGAATACAACTTATCTACTATACAACCAAGCGAACAATTGATCATTCAAAGATCAAAATTTGAATCTGATTAAACTGACTTGCAATGAGAACGCTCTACCACACCACTTTGAAACGAAGCGTGCTAGACCAGAACATGAAACCATATTTACCAAATTCTTATAAATAAGCCAGTCTCGAAGATTCGACTTCCTCTTTTCAGCCTCACGATAGGAGAATTCTCTAAGAAAAAACCCATAAACAAAATCTACATGTGAAATTAATAAAAATAATACAAATAACTAACCTCTGATTAGAAACTTTTTCTATAACTTGCATAATTGTGTTAATGAGTACCATAAATGATGGCATGGAGATAAGCATAGTCTTGATGTAGTTCTCATGTTTATGTCGAAAAAAAAGAAGTGCCCGTAATTCTTGGTGGCTCTGACTGCTTCAAAGTATTCAGAATCATTTCATTTTTTAGGTCAGGCTGAACATTCAAGGATGGAATCTCAAAAGGACAAGGTTGGTCATAGTGCAACATACGGCAAAGGTTCGGGGTAAATATGGCGGAGCAGGAGGGTAAAGGGAGAAAAACACAACGTGATAATAAATTAGAAATCAAATGGATTATAATAACAAAAGCCTTAAGAATAAGCAAACATGACCTCGATTGATGACTTCCCACGAGGAAGTTTGCCCAGAATTTGGGCTCCATTTGAATTTAACAAATGAACATAAAAGTGGTTAATCCCGGTAAGAGATGGAGAACAGCCCAAAACTTGAAACAAGCAGTAAAAATAAGCGAGAAGGCACCTCGGGAGTAGTAACTATCATTCCATGTTCATCCATCTGTGGGACTACGAATTCATTGGGATAAGAGCTATCTCTGCGAGAATTCAAAATCTGAGAAGAAATTATCAGTTTGGGCTCTATAAAATAACTTAATTTGCTGATTCCAACCACGACTAGAATATTAACCATACTTCCATTTCTCTAGTCTTTGGTTTCTTGTCCATTAACGAACATGTATTTATACGAGTGAAAAACGCGGCCATGAGCGTCTTGGGAGTGACATCAAAATCAAATAAAACTTCTAAAAAATCCAAAATCCGCTTTCTTTATACAAAAAATAACATCCATATGTCAAGTGGACATCGATCAACTAAGCGAGAGAAGGGCACAGTTGGCGTTTCTTCTTGGCGGAACATCGATTCATCATTATCATACGCTGCATGTGACATTTGCATCGTCTCCATTTATTCTTGTTGTTGATGCCAGACTATCCTTGTTAGTGTTACAGTATTGTCCTTGGCATGCTTGTAGTTGCTCTTGTTGGTCAATTTATTTGTTGCATTTATTCTTCCGTTGTTTAAAATGGGTGATCTTTTCTGTTTCATGAAGCTTTGGATGCAAGGGTTGCATTGGCCTCTTTTTTTGACGTGGCTCCAAATACCACCGAAGGAGTCGCACCAAATTCAAAACCCCGTACACGACCATGTCTTTCTAGGCCCATCACTTGTGTGTACATGCTATCCACTGATAATGGAGGAGATGATGAAGACTCTCCCATTTGTTTGATTGTGTTGTGTTGCCAAAACATATCCTCAAACTTAGCTTTAAAGGGATAATTACAGGGAAAATGCTCTTAAGATTAACATATAAGTATGTCATTAATATTTTACGATAATTGTTATGAAAAATAATTAAATATTCACCATAATATCACCGAGATGCATCATCAGCGGAGTTTCATCCTTCGTGTATGAGTGAAGCTTGAACATATTTATCTGACCAATTTGTGTACCATCCTCCCTCAGTCGCGCCTATATATAAATAAAAATGTAAATAAATAAATAATAAATATCACATTCATTAAAAATAACATTATTTATTTAAAATGATGCACTAACTTGTTCATATGAAGTTGTGCAAACTTTTAGATACGATGTGTGATTAATCTCTTACATTTAGCTCTATTTTCCTTATTTCTTTAGAGATGACTGTATTAGACACAAATACAAATGTAAAGTAAATAAAGTAAATGTGATCATTAAAATGTTATGTTGTCTTACTTGTGCCTCTTCTGTGAACTCCAAAATTGGACAAGCCATCTCCAATTATCGAAGCAAGTAGTGGCTTATGCCTTAACATCATATTTGTAGCCCAGAGTTCGCAAGCTAAAGATTTAACTCATTTTGCTCCTGTATCTTCTATATTTATTTAGGCTAAGAAGTATATTATCTTTTCGATCCTCCTCAACATCAAACTTTCCTTAAACAGAAAAAATTCCAAATAATTGTCAGGCAGACAACAAAAATATTTCTGATGAAATTGATATGAGCGAAAAACATACAAAACAAGGGCATATCTGCTGTCATCTTCTATGATTTCAACCATTCTTTGCAGAGGCACATTGTGGTGATTGCGCACAGAGTCCCCATGCCTTTTAGGTGGCGATCTTTTATTTATTCTGCTTGACCATATATTTGAATGACGATGCTCCTCTTCGGGCCTCAATGCTAGTAAGCCAATATTCGTGTGGACTATCGTTTCCTCCATTTGGCATAAAGATAACCTATTCGAATATAAAAATTACAAAAATATTAGTAAATAAATTATATGAGCATGTAGATGATTCCTTAGTTTTAAAGTCGGTTATCATACGAAACACTTGACTCAATTTGCAATTTGGGTAAATGAGTTAGAAATATGCACGAATCATGAGTATGTGTTGTTGCCCATAGTTGAAAATATCAGGTGCAATCACTTGTTTAAGCTAGCCACGACGATGAGACATGATTATTACCCATAAGATTATCAAAATAACAAAATTACAATATGGAAATTGATGAAGAAAAGTTGAAATCAAAGCTACTATCAGCAAGTAAGGAAAAACAAAAGAATTGAAATTATCGATAAAGCTCTGTTAAGTAGCAGGAAATTACAATTCTTTCTTCCATCCAATAAGAAAAATTAATCAACTATTCTTTCTTCCTCTTCTTTTCATTTCGAGGAATTACATTATTTTTAGGATGATGTCTCCTAAGGCATCATTTTCTATTCCACACAATCATATCTTCATCAGCAAATCCGAGATAGGTGGTGATCATCCTTATGATTCAATTTGTTGAAATGGTTCTAAATCATTAGATATTTCCTGCTCATTTGATGCAATCTACCATTAGTTATGTACATCTGACGATTATAGCAATCAAATTCATTGGAGTCCTTCATGAACTACTTGTTGGCGGATACATAATACAAGGTTCATGTTCTTATACTGCCATTAACAAATTAAGAGATGTAGCCATACTCATCCCTTTTATTCTCTTCCAGCATTTACCAACATCACCAATCACACTTGAATAATAACCCCGGTAATTAATTCGACAACCCGGTAAGGACACCATAATCGAGGGACATCTTTATGGTGGATTCATATCTCGGCTTGCAAAGCGCAGCGTTTTACAACTACAACAACCCCACTATTTTGCGTCTTTCTTTTGTTATCACGATCCTTAGTGTGGAATCTAAATCCATTAATAATGTATCCTTTGAAGCATGTGACACATGTATTTGGACCACGTGATAATGCCAGAAGGTGTTATGATATACGACCCTCATGATGCAATTGTCTGACCTCTGATACTAATAATATGATTGAATTCAATATACTCATAGTATAAAACAATTGACTTAATAAAAATATACTTACCGTCATGAAACCTTACCAAATTCCTTGTGTAGATCAAATCTATATCTAGAGTAGATATCTGGGGCCTAGACCTAATGATTTGTATACGAATCAAAGAAACATAGGTTAAGGATTTTACTTAGGTTTAGTAAAATTTAAATAAATTTCTTGCTTGTGAATGGAATGGCGTCGTGCCGATTTTACTTTTATATAAATATTGTGCCTCTTACGAACTAAGTTCACATTGTGTATACATTCCCATGATCGTCAGATACGCGAGATGATAACCCTTAAATCTTTTATATCGGTCAAATCAACAAAGTTTCTATCGATACGATTATATTTGTTTCCACATCGTTCAAATATCTAGAACAAAATGTTGTACATTCCTACATAAAATGTATACGCAATGAACCTGGATAATCTTAATGCAGCACATACGACTTTAAAGGAGTGCGTGAGCCCCCTGTATCAACCAAATGTATATCAATAAACATGTTAATACATTGAACATATTATGAAATTATATAACACAGGGTATGGGATCATAACAATCTGGATTCAATAAGGTACATCAGCAACACTTGGTCCAAGTAAATCTGCCTCATTTATGATACTGAGTGATGCATCACTAAGCATATCAGAAACGATGGAAATATTCTCTCTAGTTTACATGGTGAAAGATGATATCATTCTCCAACATTGTAAAGTGATTTGTTGATAGTACTTTTGAGCACAGTGTTTGAAAAAGTTGCACAACTCAATGATAACCTGATACATTCTTATGCAAAAAAACCCACCGAATAGTAAGAGGAAGAAGTTGTTGCATCGGAACATAGCGATCTATGCGACTTTAGACCATATATCTTCCTTTTCCATTGAGTTGCACACATGAGCTATATTGAAAATAACCATCAAGGACCTTGGCCGATTTTAAAAGCTTGCAAAATCCTATCCTCTCATCAAAGTCAATGAATAGCATACTAAAGCAAAAACAACTTTGTTCCTTTGTCTATTGGGTGAAGTTGGCTTCTAATACCCATAACGTAAATCTAGACGACTATTTAAGTTGTCCTTAGTTTTGCTAATGTTCAACAATGTCCCAATTATACTATCACACATATTCTTCTCAAAATATACCAACATGGAATATGAAAATAACATGAGTGTTTTCCAATATAGTAGTGAAAAAATATGCTCTTTTTTCTTCCAATTGTCTTGACGTGTAGTATTTTCCCGTTTTTCTTTTTTGTGACTTCTAGAATAATTGGTTCTAGATGTTCTAGTGCTCCAACACATCAACCCAAGTAATTGTAGGTGGTAATCTCAATTCCTCTTCACCACTAAAAGAGACCTTTTATCCATCTAAGTGTGATTTGATGGAAGAAATCGACAGATGGCCCATGTAACAAAATTTTCTCCCATGTTTTTAATCGATGGAGACAAGTTCGCTAATGAAAGAAGGATAAAAAATTGTCCTTCGTACTCCGTCGAAAGGTTTGCATATCTTGAGGAAAGTCACTAATTGTCCATAATATAGCCGACATGCATGAAAATTTTGTTTACTCGCAGCATCATGTAGTAACTTCATGCTCCCATAATTCTTGCAACTTATTATATGGGGTTGTAATATATATCAATCATTCAGGCAGTTCAGACGAGATGAGCATGATAACATGAAAAATAGTTACTTCATACACATCCATGGTGGTAAGTTGTATGGGATGAGAACAACTGGCCATGTGCTATGGGCGATAGACATATTGCTAAATGGATTGGAAACCATCACAAGCTAACCTAAGCCTAACATTACGTACTCAAGTAAAATGTAAGTTTAAAGAATCAAATCTTTTCCAAGATAAGAGTCATTGGATGTCTCATCAAACCATTAGTAGTGCGACCTTGTGCATGCCACCTAATGTAGGAAGCCGTTTTGATGACATAAACAACCTTTGAAGCCTTGGTGATACAGAGGAGAGTGTCAGTAAAACCTTAGTAGAATTTCTTCTCCTTGAAACATGTTCTGAGACAATTTTGAGTTAAACTCTCAACATTCTTCCATCTAGAGGTACCACAAATGGTACATTTACTCGGCATTGCATTCTCTTTGGTAAACAACATGCAATTTTGTGGGCATCTGCATGTATCTTTCTATAATCAGCCCAAGATCACAGGAGTATTTTTTTGCTTCATGAAATTTCTGGAAGGTATCACATTAGTACCTCCTTCAAAGTTAAATAACATCATGAATGACATTGCTCCATCCATTGAGACACTTATGTAGATTAACTATCTACAAAAGCTAGCAGTGAATTTAGTACAATGGGGATATAATTCTTCTCCATCTTTAAAATCATGCAAAAAATTTGTTGCTTCATCATTTGGTTCTTCAAGGCCAGTCTCAATAAGCGAAATTTTATTTTCCTCTAACACATTACTAGTTTTGGCATTTGAAATGCATCATGTAATAATCCGCCATATGTAGGGGAGGTGAATCTTCAAACTCATCATCATATGTTGATAAGTAAACTCATATTATAACATATAATGGACATGAACTAACTATAAGACAAGACAATTATATATATCTCTTTTTATTTAGTGTTTGTTGCAACGTTTGGACACAGCAGAAACATGTAATGGAGCGTGTTGAGCCAGAGTCTAAGAACTCTAAAACCCACATTATCGTGACCTTAGCTCACCCTCGACTTTTGCATCCATAACTTGTTTATTGGCATTCTCGCTTTAATTTCCTTCAACTTCATGAGGGTGACCATGTCAATTATAATGTATGTTGTATGCATTCTAACATCTCTAACTTCTTAATTTAGGTGGTGGGTTCCTATCTCATATCAAAATACACAATCTCTATGAGTTAGACTCTAAGTATGCTTCATTTCATTTGGTAAAAATTTATGTATTCCCATAGTTCTCAGAAGTACCTGAAAGACTAGAGACATATTTGTTTGACCTTGTCCAAATATATACCAGGAGAATAAGGGATGGCTTAAGAATCCTTACCAATGAATTGAACATAAGGAAATCTTTATATAGTGTTATGTTTGCTATATTGTCGATCGGAAAATTCAGTGTATCATTTGTAGACAAAATAAAATCTTGTAAGCATACTAAGATAACTTAAATGTCTTTAGTATGTGATGAAAGATATTTATCTCACAAGGATAGCAGATAGAAATCCTAAGTTTTCATGCATGCACGAGTCATACCAAGAGGTTTGTATCAGTCAAACATAAAATGAAAAAAAAGCCCATATATATATATATATATATATAGAGAGAGAGAGAGAGAGAGAGAGAGAGAGAGAGAGAGGCAGAGGCAGAGACGGAGACGAGAGAGAAGAGAGAGGTTGTTAAGGGGTACATGTTTAGAAGCCATGTTTAGAAGCCTTTTCTTGATAAGACATATTAAGAAATTCAAATCCACAATTTATATAAGCAGTCTCTTTGAAAAATCTAATTTAGATAATACCATGTTGTTAAGGGTTTTTTATCTTATTTATTTATTTTAATCTTTGCGAAGAAGCCTAACTTATCTTCCATGTGCTTGGGTTGCATCCCATTTGACACTTCTTGAGAGTTGAGTGCCATGTGGGTTTCACTTATAGACTTTTGAGGCACTTCTTGATGAGATTAGGTGTTGTTTCTTTAATTGGTTTCCCTATTAAATGCTATACAGGAAAAAATCAAGGCCACAATTTTATTATAACCTTTGCATGGGCACTCTTCATAATATTAACTTCTAAGAAATAATAAAAATAAAAACATTCCTAAAATCATCAAACTCATCATTTACAAGTAGATACAACCAACCATTTGTGCTACCACAAATGACCCAAATGACCCAAGTTTGGGTTCAAAATCACCTTTTCATAAAAATAAAAAAATATTCATTTGAGAGCTCTTGTTCGAAATGACACCTTTTATGAAAAGATAGCAAATTTTTCAGAAGTTGTATCATTGCAATGCCATCAATGTAGCCATAATTTCCACCCACATAATCAAAGATGGGTTATGGTCCCATACATAGATGTTCGAATCAAGTGATAGTGGACCGGAGAATGCAACCACATAAAGGTAGAATAGATTTACACTAGCCTTTCCAAATGCCTCCACTTGTTTCAGTTCCTTTTGGGCAAAAAAAGAAGATGGACAAAAGGTTGAAAATCACCCCTAAGCTCTACAATAATATGAGAAATTATATCCAATAAACTAATGAAGTACAAGGAATTCTCTCACATAAAAGCGGGTCCAGAATGGTTGTATTATTTCAAGACCATTCATTGGCTCTCTAAGCTCTCATGGCAGAGTTCACAGCCAGCTTCACGAGCCTGCTATTCTCACCAGAAATGAGACTCAAACATGGGCCGATGTTTCATTGAGTCCACAGGAGGGAATTCCCATGAATGTTATGATTCATGGCTTTCTCAAATGTGGGATTTTCTATCCATAAATCAACAGAGTTCCACTGAAGTTCGGGGATGTGCTCAAAGCCTTACTCATCTTTGAGGTCTAGATGTCCAAGTTCTTCGGTTCATTAAAATATTTCAAGAATTTAACCAACAGGTGACTTCCAACTTCCAACTTTCCATAACACAGGAAAGTACTTTAACACTGCAATTATCCTGTCCCATTACATTTCTCAGCATGTCAATCAAGATATTCTAATTATTCAGTGAAAGCAATGGCTAAATTTAAAATTTCAAATTTAAATCAAACTATTTACGTTCTCATATAAGATAAAACTATCTGATCAATTCACTTAGACAAGTTTATATTATTAAGGGTCAGCGGGATCGGTTGGCGGGTTAAGAAGTGGATTCTGGCAGGTTGTGCATTGTGGATTGTGTGAGCTTAATAACAGACGCCTACCTCTCTCTCTCTCTCCCCCCATCACTCTCTCTCTCTCTCTCTCTCTAGTTCTCTTGTTTCTCAGGAAGTTTGATATGATAATTGACTGCGACTGCCTTCTGCTTCTCCGCCCCACTTTCAGAAGATGCTATAAGTCTTCACCCCCCCTTAAAGCATATATTATATACATATAGCTAAAGTAGAATCGTTTGAAAGCATATATTAAACCACTCAAAGAAGAAATATGACAACTAACATCACACATCCATTAAAATATTATACACCTCTGGTTCATAAGCTCATAACTTTGTAAACCATAAGCCACCTAACCTACTCTTGTATACAAATTAATAAAACAAGATTAATGTAGAACCATGAACATGTCAATCCTACAAAAGAATTAAAGCTACTTTTTGCAAATTATAATACTTATACATTAATGACAATATGTTTAATTTGACATTGGCCGTGATATATATCAACATAACACTTGATGTCATAGATCAATCTCAAAGCCAACCACAAGCCCAGAGATTTAGCGGCATCAATTACTGGTGTTATCGCTATCTTGAGGCGAACATGCAACCCGATTTCTGAGAAGATCAATGTTAATGTTGGCTAACCATGTTTCACATCTCAAACATTAGTTCTTAGGATACTCCTGCAAATAGTGATCTCAATTGATGACTTTTAAGCCTTACTTTGGTTCAGTCCTTGAAACCAAATCCAACAAATTGGCGAGTATTTGCAATTGAAGTATGAGAAAGCAGAAAATCATTTATTCTATAAAGCGCATTTGTGGAGATCAAAAATCTTCGAAAGAGTCAGAAAGAAGAGAGTGCATAATATGCCTGTGCTCCTTCAATATTCCTCTATTCAAATAATAATAAAAACGAGAGAGAATAGAAACCCAAAGCAAACAAAACCTTGCAGAACAACGCATTCATTGTAAACATTTCAACAATGGAGTTTACGGAAATTCAAAAATAAAATATTTCCAAACAACGAACCAAACACTTAACCATCCATCTTGAAAAACATTGGCATTCCATGACCTTAGATCGATATCACAAAGGCTAATGAAAACAAACAAAAAAATAAGGTCATTTGTCCCCAATTCTACCTAATGGATCTACTTGTATTTATAGAGATGGGGCTTTCATAATTTTCGGTTATATACATCCCGTGATAATTTCATTTTGTTAGAGATTATATATGCTATTTTATTAGATGTCTTATGATTCTTGGAATTTATCCTATGGGGATCAAATGTCCCTTCTAGATAAGGGTGAAAGTTGCCTCATTATCTTGTTAAGTCATAAAAACATCCATGAATCGCCAGAGACATGAAACAGGTTTTCAGCCATGAGAAGTTTTACTCTTTGCTTTTTCCCCTGTTTTTTTTTTTTTTTTTTTTTTAATTGTGACTAGTTATATATTATAAGATCCGAGGATAGGATTAGAGAATTTGACAATAGCAAGTTGTGTGGTCAGTTGAAATGACCATCTCTACATATTATTGCTTTATAACTATGGAATGGAGTTCACGCAATGACTATAAAGCAATCTTATGTTTGCCAAAGAACTATAATACCTGGAATTTGGATAACAATCAAATGGGATAATTGGACGGTTCATGGGGTTGGGCGTTATTCATGATGGAGAAGTATATCGTTTAATCTTGCATTGTGTTTGAGTGAAGCGATGACGAACGAACAGTTCAAATCTGATAAAGGAATCGTAAATTGATCAAACTGGGTTTGGACGAGTTCAGTGGACGGGGAAAGATAATCAAATGGATCAAATAGTGGAAGGAATAAACCGGATGAAAGATGGTGGTTCTTCTTGGGCGTCTTGCTGGTGAACGGAACGAACCACAGAATGAAGAGACGAACCTTGATCGAGATGGGATGCGCGGAAGTAATGGAAGGAAGATCAGAAAATTGAAACGGTGCAGTTTCGGACGAATCTTCTTGAGTTGATCGTTCTCCTTTGTTGGGTTCATTTTACTGGAAGTGGGAAGATCATGGAAGAGGTAAATGATTAAGTGGATAAACTTCTATTAATAACCGTCAAATAATCGGCTCCTTTGAAGGAAGATAAATGTGATGAAGATCTTGTGCCACCGGACGAGACAAATAATGGCTCGTCAGCGGTTTGTTGCCGCCGGTTAACAGCGGTTTTGGTAATCGACTAAGATCAACGAAAAATTCGTACCGCGTCCGATAACGTAACGGACAAACTGTGGACTTGCCCGAAGTTTTGACCGACCGACTTGCGCCGCCGTCGTTTCGGATAATACGGAGAAGAATCTGACGAAATCTCTTGCGTGTTCGTTGCGGAAAGGATAGGCGGGACGATCGAAATACCGCCGGTTGCTGTTCAACCATTCTCGCCGGAAACTCGCTGGAAGGTGTTTGGACGAAATCGCGAACGACGATGTTCATGAATCGTCGATCGGTTAATATTGTTCAAAAATAACATAACGAAAAAGGAAAGGGTTGAAGGGTTATGAATATTAACAACATTAAAATAACGTTATGAAGATGAGGATCAGATTGTTATTTAATAGATTCTTCAGATATTGATCAGATCTGGGATATAGAAGACTTCTAAATCAAGATAAATAGTTTTTTTCAAATGTCTAAAGTAAAATCAAATTACACTAAAACATTCTAACTCTCCATTAAGAAAAAAAAAACAATCATTTAAGATATATTAATGGAAAATTTGATCCACTTCTTGACTTGCAACATATTTTTGTTTCCAATTATATATTTAAAAATAGCCTTCAACTTGCATTAGTGAATTACCAATATTAGATTAAGCCACTTATGCCTCAGTCAGAATAAAGCGCGCTAGATGGTTGCGTACCTGACATATGAGCAAACCCGAAAAAAGAATTTACTTCTAATTTCTGAGCAAATTAGCGGACTTTCAACCTAACAATTCCTAAGTGAAGGGAGAGGAATTAGCATTATAGGTTCAGACCGAAGCGAAAAACTAGCGGTGAGGCATTCCCCTAGCAGTGCTCGTAACCCCTCAAATCTTTAATTATTCAGAATCTTAATATATCTATAGAATCTTTAGTTATTTAAGATGTAATAGATCTCTGAGAGCATAAAATCAAACAAAAAACCACAAAATAAATCATAACACCATCAATGTTGTGTTGAGAGGGATGCGAGTTAGTAAGACGACGAATCCTTAGATCTCTTGTGGTGCTTTAGTACAGGATTTGGGCGAAAATCCTTAAAATATTGCAAACCACAATTATACATGTCTCTTGTCATGTTATAAATCATAAAAACTTTGTTATAGGAGATATCGATTTTCAAAAACTACAAATATAAAGGAAATCAGCATAAGGTGGGCGAGAGTTCTACGTGGTTGACCAATCATGCATAATCCGCGGATGAAGATCTTACACTTATTCAAAATCAAGGACAAGATTAGAGTATCAAAGGTATTGCTCACGATTAGGAAAAATCCTATAAAATCCTAGGATCCCGCGTACGAAACTATCTCACAAAACTCCAATCTCCACAAAAGCCACGACATATACTGTGCACATAAAGATACCTTCACGAGACTCATCTCTCATAACTTTTCCTCGATGATGATCGGAGGAAAGAGTAGAAAAGAAAAATTAAACCCTAGTCAAAATCGTGGGCATGAGTTTAGTATATGCCTTAGTTCAAAATCAAAAAGCCCGAGTCGAACCGGTGTGGGACGGTTCGGTTCGAGTTAGTGTTTCAGATTACTTGGAGAAAACCTAGTCCGTCTACGAGAGATGCAGGCTCAAGAGTCCCTTAACCCCGTTGAGCGGTCTTGAAATCAGTTGGTAGAAAACTCTCTCAATCCATTGAGCAAAAAAGTCTATAGCTAGTGAGATTAAGACATTTGAAAGAAATTTGAGTGAGTGTGTGTGTGTGTGTGTGTGTGTGTGAGAGAGAGAGAGAGAGAGTTGTGAGATTAGGGACAACCCTGATCAGTGTCGAAAACTCAAAAGGAAGAGAAGCGACATGGTACAAATTTAGCCCCGATTTTAATTTTTTTCAAACTATAGAGCACTAATTGTGACGATTAATTTCCCCACCTAAAGATGATAAAAATTCCTTCTGCTGCGTGAAATAAATAAAACAGACTATATGCATTTTAGTCATAGAATTTTTTATTCCCCTACTAAAATTGCTATATTCCAATTTCCCTGTAGTGATAGGAAGAACAATTGGATCATGTCTGATAATAAAGGTGGGAGAAAGGGGTGGTTGAATCAGCTTCTTCTCGAGATCGAATTATAGGGACTGCATCGTCATTTGACTATTTTTCAGAGAGAATGGTCTGAAATTTGTGGAGATGGTGGAGCCGGAGGCTACGAGGGCTACGAAGGAGAAGGTGAGAGATAGGTATGGACAAAACTATTTTTTTTTTAATAAAAATTTTGAAGCCAATTACATAGTGACACGTGACATATGATATGTCCGTGACATTATTGTTCATGCAACATAGGATAAGTTAACCTCTTAAGCTAGTCGAGTAACCCGTTGGGACCAAAACAAGAAGGCACTCCCTCAAAGTTGGGTTTATTCCTATATTATTGCAAAGTGAGATTATTTAAAGAAGATGGGTGAAAATTAGGATTATTCATGTCAACTATTCCATTAAGATATTAATTTTAAACATATTAAAAACAAATAACTTACTACTTAATATAAATATACTATTAAAAAAACAAATAACTTCATACTTAATAAAAATATTATTAAGCTTTATTCAACATTCAGCTAGATAAAAGTTTTATTTAACATTCAATAAAAAAACAAAGGCCCATAAGTTATTTGGTAGGATATATGACTCATATGAGTAGGAGGAGGTCTTTTAAGGGCCGTCGCCAGATTTGTATATGCTAATCTCACATGAGAACAGACGGAGAAAGACGTCACAGGAACAAAAAGGAGATATATATGGTTTAATTTGGCTTCCATTGGATTTCACATTGCATAAATTTTATGGAAATTGTTTGTTCTCAGCTTGGGTGGGATTGTTTCCCCATTTTTTATTTTCCATTTTAGCAAATGAAAAAAACATATGCAGTGGAAAATAAAAGAGAGTACTTACTTGTTGAAGTCTATAATATGATGTCTTTAATGCTTCAAACGAGAATTAGATCATTGTGATGGAATCTGTCTAAAGTTTTCACTGTATGAACACTCTTTCTTTCTTTGGTTTAAGATGATTTACAAATGTATGAGATTCTTTTCAAGAGGGAGAGAATCACATTTTTCATGTATTTCAATAAGGTGTCTCAGGTTCCTGTAAAGTTCCTATATTTACAGGAACCTGAGATATCCTTTTAGGAAGACACGTCCTTTGAATGTGTCTCTTGGGTTACAGGTTAGGTCAAGCCCACTTGGGAGACCCATGCCCATAATCTAACATCTCCCACTCGTCCATGTTGGGCTTGACTAATCACAAACATCATCTTAATAATTCAAACAGAGAATAATTCATATAGGTGAACAGATCGTGTGACTTGAAGCACACTGATGGTGGGAACTCCAATACAAACCTTACATAGGCCATATAGGAGACATCAACCTTAAAAAGAAAATAAGTGCTTATTTACCCCAATTATCTTTCTTAATACACATGATCAATTATTATTCAGCCCCTCAAGAATCCCTACTTCGATCGTTCTAACAATTACTTAGTATTCTAAGTTATTTCAAGCTCTATCAAGCAAAAAAACTTTGATCGGTGAATAAAAGTAACGAGTGTATGAGCAAAGAATACTCTTTCTTTTGCCCTCATACTAATCAGATTTGAGTTAACTCGCTTTTCCAAGAATGCTCTGTTAAGCCGAATCATTCCATGACTATGGAAAACATCCTAAGATATCCAATATTAACTCATCACATCATCATATAGTCAAAAGTCAAAAAGAGTAAGAAAAATCACTACTACAATAAGGCTCTATTACAACATTAAGGTTTCATTGCATAAAGTCAAAAAACCGTTACATAAGACATATTGTAGCGCAATACCAGCCGTTACATCTGACCACCATTGCAATAGGTTAATGCTACACTTCTCTCTCACTATTGCAATGCTTCACGAAAGGCTGCGTAAAACTTTTCGTAAGTCATGTGTTATGCAACGCTTGTTACTTTGCAATGTTGCATGGTATATATTGCAACACTTTTGTGTAAAAGAATATATAGCACTTTTATTAAATTATTGTTGCGATTTATATTTGCAACACTTTTCAAAACATATTGCAACAATTTTATATAAAGATCTTGCAATGCCTTTTACTCTTGTTGCAGTTGTTTATTACATATATTGCAGTAATTTAGTAAATCTATAACGACAGTAAAAATAATATATTGCAATACTTTTATATTATGTATTGCAACGATTTGGATATGGTATATTGTAGCGTTTTTATACTGTCTAACACAACTAATTAAAAGAGTCTATTGTTGCGCTTTATATTATGCATTGTAACAATTTAAAAGGATTTATTGCAACGCCTTTACATTATGTATTGCAATAATTTTGATATGGTATATTACAACACTTTTATATTGTCTAGTGCAACAAATTGAAAGAGTCTATTGCTACATTTTATATTATGTATTGCAAAGCAGTTTAAAGATTAATAGCCTTTATAATATAATATAATAATTTAATATGATATAATTCCCTTTATATTAATAGGCAATATGAATTAAAAGTCTAATGGCTATCTTATATTATATATTACAACAAAGTATTAAATGACTAACCACAACACTTTTATATCATGTATTCTGTACTTTCAATTTCTATTGTATAATTATTATTTTACAATATTTTACAGTGTCCATATTATAATCAAATGAACCTAAAAAATATATATTTGTCAGACATTATAAAAACCATATATCATGAACATATCATAAAGTTCACAAGTTTTAGAATAATAAGCATAACATAATATAATATAAAGATCCATAAAGTTTTAGAATAGTAAGCTTATTCTATCAATAATCCATCAATCACAAGTTCCCAAGTTCACAAATTTGTAGATAATTTTCCATCAATACTGATAGGGTTTGAAAAATGGGCTCGCAGGCCCACTTGCCAAACCTAAAGAAGAATCTCAGCCATTGAAACACTGAGCCTTTAGCCTTGACCAAAATGAAGGCCCAGTCCTCTCGGCCCAAAGGACGGTTATGGGCAAGTGAAAACCTACATTTGCAAAATCAAACTACAATCTCATCAATAAGGAAATAGAATAATCTCAATAACATACTATGCAAATCTGGCTAATCACCGTGAGAAAATAAAAGATAATTCCACGATATGACTCATCCTGGATCAAATAGGATCCACAATGAGAAAAGAAAGATAATTCTAAATAAAGCGCTCTTTCAATATCATGAAAATCGAATCCGATACCGATAAAAACGGGGAAATATCCAGTCAATAGGAAAGAATCTAATCACCATCTAGCGGGAAAACATATACTATAAATACCAGGCCACCCATGATGAAAGGTCACAGCTTGACCGCCCTCTAAGCGGTCTATCACTTTTCTCCAATGAAGCCAGCACCGACGCCCGGAAGCAGCCACAAGTAACCGCCGCAGAAAGCGGCGGCGAAGATGCAGCGGCGTTGGAAGGAGGCGATCGGAGCACTCGTTTGAGACTCAATAACGCGGTGGTTCGCGCGCGGCGTTGATAATCTGAATGGGGTTGATGATCGGTGCGATCGTAGGGCGTGGGTTTGTTTACCGCGACCGACAATCTCTGGTTCGCGGCGTCGTTCAACGTTGGCGGAACAGTGCGATGCTGGATCGGGTTTATGGGCGGCGCTGGGCGGGGATCTCGCGATCGGGCGACGACGACGCGGCAGGTGGAAAGCTCGCCTCGTCGTTCATTTGGCGTTCGGAAGGTTCAGCGACGCTGGAAGTCGGGCGCGCGGAGCGACGGAGCGGGAAGATTACAGACTGCCTCAATGGGGAGATCTGGCGTTTGCGGGGCGACAGCTGACGGAGTTCTGATGGGGACGGGAGGAGGCGGAGGCTGGGTCGACGCCGGAGGAAGGGCGCAATGAAACGCTGCTGGAAGGCGTCATTGGGGGCGGAAGACCGTTCTGTTGAGACGAAGCGATCTTGAGACGAAGGTTCAAGGAGGGAGCCTGACAATTCGAGTGATGTGCGGAAGATGGTGGGCGTCTGACGCCTCTGGACAACTCAACGTGACGCGAGTGAACTATCAACGATATAACGCTTGCCTGTTCCGCGTCTGAGATTGATGGGAAGCAGATCGATGTTATCAGAAGTCGATGATCGCTCTAACGCGAAATAGAACGAGTTCAGCGTTTCTCTAAGGAGGCTGTACAAAATCATGAGCTGAACTATGTTAAGAAACAAATACTCAAACGGTTTTCAGCAGGGCTTCATCAGTCTCGTTTGGGAGGCTGCTCTATTGTGATCTCTCAGCTCAGCTGATAGGGTATTAAAAATGTTCTATCTTGACTGCTGAGCTGACTTTGTTGTGTTGGACTGGGCAGAATTCGCGTTTTGGACATTGTAGTTCAGGATGAAAGACTATTCGGATGAGATGTGAACGTGTTTCCATCTAAATGTCAGAGTGGTTTGGAGGCGTGTAGCGGAGGCATCGGCGGAAGAACCTGACTGGAAGGAGCTATCGCAAACAGAAGGACAGAACTGACAATGGGATTTGAAGATAAGCCTCGCGAGCGGAAGTTCTTCGAAGAAGATGGAAGTAAGGTCACTATGAGAAGTGGAGCTGGGAATCAGTTTTGGGCTTTTTAAACGGAGCGTGTTGATGTACAGCGGACTACTCTTAACTGATACCGTGTATCTTTGAGATCAACGTGAGTAAAAATGATGGTTCTTGAAGTGGCAACTGATGAGTGAGGCGCTGCGGTGTTGGGTTTATGGGACATATTCTGAATGTTCTATAACGGAAGAATCTGTTAACTGATGTTCTGACGCATTTGCGAGATGGGCGCAGATGGGGTGAACTGCTGAACTGATAGGGCTTTGCCACTTGGCGACGTGGCGTTTCTTTAAGGAATCAACAATCTCAGGTTTCGCGGAAGAGGAGATCTGAAACGCGACGCATCATTAATTGGGCGAAGGTGTTGAGTACAAGTTCATTCTGGCGCATAAACAAATACGCGTCGTTCAACTGGTTGGGGTTCTTGATAATGGTGGAACGGTGGACGGTATTGTAAAAGTCGCTCGATCGAATAACGATGGTTGTTGGCATTCTGTTGCACCTCTAAAACTGTTGAGTGACGTGGAGAATGGACAACGAAACTTCTGTTTGGTTATTTGGAAGTGTATGCTGTGATATTGTTTGTTATCTTCTGAATTCTTCGTATGACGCGAGTTATGTTTGGCGACTTCATCATTTGTTGTAACGGACCACTATTCTCAATGCGAAACGTTGCTAACTGGCATCTTTTTGATCGAACATCATATGGCGGGTGAATCGTTGAAGGAAGTTATGTTGGAGGTGCTGATAACGACTCGTTTGATAATCTTATGTTTCTTGCTGATTTAAACGATAACGACGGGATTATTCTGGCGAACATACTGTTTCGAATGGTGGAATGATGTTGTTATCGTGCAACTCACGAAGTGGCGAAGTTTCGAATCTTTCGCGACGCGGGATGCGTTATCTGCTTGAAGATGGCGGAAGGTTGTTCTCTGGGCATTCGCGTCGACAACGTTGTAGGTGCGACGGATCATTTCAGAGGGGCTTTTGCTGGGGCTGATCGGGTGAAGCATGAGGATAATGGGAGGCGGGGTGCTCGAGGCGGACGATATCGAGACAACATTGCGGGCGGCAGGAGTTTGACAGCATAAATAATGACATGACGACGAACGAAGTGCGAAAACGGACAGAAGCAGCGGCGGTGGGCGGCGGTTGCGGAGCGTGATGCGGACGGACGCGCGCCGGCTTCCTGACGGTCGGTATGGACGGGCGACCAAGAAAGACCTCCGTTCGTCCTAGCGCGAGGAACCCTATTGTTATCGTGTGATGCCATTGGGCTCGAAACGCGAGAGCTACCTATCGAGGCTAGTGAATAGGATGTTCTAGAGCGAGATAGAACAACCATGGGGTATACATAAAGATGACATCTTTGTTAAAATCCCTCTTGCCAAGCTCCACATAGCTCATCTGTCAGGAGTTCAGATCTGAGGAGCCTGACATGAAGCTAAATCCGGTGAAGTCGCCTTCGGATATCGGTAGGAAAAGATTCTAGGTTTCATAGTCAACAACCCGAGGTGAGGCAAATCGAACAAAATAAAGCTATGCTCGACAGCTGCCATCGCCCTCGAGGCATAAGGAGATCCGGTGATTTGACCAGGAGGTTGTTCTTTAAAGCTGAGTGCGTATCGGGGCTAGTGATAAGTGTCGACCCTTCTTCAGTAAGTTTTAAAGAAGGCCTTTCAATGGGATCACAGAAGTGCGAAGAAGCATTCGGCGTGAAGACATGTTGGCTGCCCAGTGCAGTAAGCCCCGAAGTGAAGGGGCTCCTCACTCTAATGTGCCAGCCATTTAGGACTTCTCGAGCCAGTATTTGTCTCGTCAGTGAGGCAATGATCACCGACACCTAGTTACTAATGCAGTCGAGCTTTGAAGGGCGGAGGAGGTATCAAGGATGGAAAAACTAATCTTGGCATTAGTAACCACAATGGAGCTCATTGCCACTTTTTGAAGGACTCTTTCTGAAGTTCAGATATGTCAGATGAAGCAAGAGTGTTACATAAGCCCGGAGACCTCGGGGAAGGCTGATGAAGTGGGCCATAGAGGCTGGCAGGTTCGACATGGATAAACAGGCGCAATAAAGGGCGGAGTCTGCAGGACCGTCATGGAGATTCATCTCGAGCAAAGCCTGCTAAAGGCAGCTCACGCGCCGGCCGACCTCCCCATCTGGAAACTCTACGTAGATGGACTCAGCATAGGAAAGCGGGCAGTCTAATCGACCTCCCAAAGGAATAGATATTAGTGCAGCTTAGATTCCAAATTCCAAGCCTCCACTTGAGGCCGAATATGAGGCTGATATCATGAGGAACCGACCTATGTGCAAGGAATTGACGGCTCAGAATTACGGCGAGCTCCCAGGTTAATGTGAACTAATCTGAAAGAAGATACCTACAGACCAAAGTGAAAGAATGATCCTACCTCAAAGTGCAGGTTAATGAAAAAGATTTGTGTGTTAGTCCAATTGAGACATATCTAGAGCAGAGAACTCGAGCCGATGTCTTGGCAAAACTAAGCGCTGACCTCACAGGGAAGACCTCGAGTGTACTGTCGAATACACGGCGCCTTCTATAGATGCTGTGGCGTGGAAGTTTTTAATCGGGATTCGGTAGGAGTTAGATGGACCCCATTTAGAGATACATAATAGATGGACGTTTGCATAATGTGACCCAAAGGCATCTAAAGTGGAGACGAATTGAATGGATTCACTAATCATAAGGGAAGCCTTTCCGACGAGGTTTCTTCACGCCCATCCATAGAGTGCATCGCGAGGAAAGACCGACTATGTGCTAAGGGAGTACATGAAGGTGTATCTGGAAATCATATATCGGGCTGGGCATTAGCGGGGAAGGTCTTAGGTAGGGATACTGCGGCCCACAATGCTCGGAGACCTTGATCGACCTAGTTAGGAGATCACAGATTTGCCGTGAGCATCTTGAATCTCGCCTCCATCGAGCCCTTGACATCAATCATGGCCCACAGCCCTTCAACGATTAGAGTTTTGGACATACTTGGGACCTACGCGTAGGAAGGGCCAATGTAGATTCATCATCGTTGCAGTAGATTACTTCACCCAGTAAGTGAGAGCTGGCTCTTAGCCTGATCACGAACAAGATACGCAATTTTGTGTGACGGGCCATTTATATGCGGAGTTTGGTACCACAGAGCCACAGTATCAGACAGTGGAAAGCTTATTTGACAATGCAAGTTCGGGGATTTTGTCAGAACTGATTAAAATTGTACTCCATCCCAAAGCACTGTCAAGCGATCCCAATGGTGGCAGAAGTCCTGTGAGTATAGAAACGTGTTGAATAGGAAGATCTTAAGGCAAATGGGTAGAATACCCAGGGTGTTATGGGCTCTGGGACTATGTGCATAATTCGAAACCCAACTTCGCCTAACTTGCTAGCCTTAAATGTGCTCCCTGCTCCCAGTCAGGTTAAAGTCCCAAGGATCGAGTTGGCGTGATGGAACACAATATGCAGAGGCTCTCCTCCTAAATTTGGACCTCTTAGATAAAAAGAATGAGCAGGTCACAGGCGCCTTGAAGATTACCAAAGGAAGAAAGCGGCGGGTATTATAGCCAAAAGTCAACGGGGAGCTACATGCGGGTGTGTAGTCTTGAAAATCTGTAGCTGAGGAAAGAATCAGCGCATGGAAAACAAGGCTGACGGAAGGCCCCTACATCCATATCCGTCATCGAGGCCAGGACAGTGCGAGCTCAAACGGAGGGGAAAAATTACATCAATGCTTGGAATCACGGAACACCTTAAGCGATTTTTATGGTAGACCTAGGTTGTAATCTTAAGTAAAAGCATTAATAAATTTCGAATGACGATTTGGCCCCACTAGTTATTTTATTAGGCGTCTCAGCTTAGACATAGAATGCTTTCAGGAAAATTTACATAAACAAAATGAAAGTTCATGATCCAAAAAGGGAAAAGTCTCTCTTTATTCCAATCAAATTACATTTCAATTACAATTAGTAGTGTCATCTATTACCTCAGTACACAGTACAATGATTCCACTAGAAAAAAAAGCCCTCGAGAAGGAAAAGGAAGGAAAACTTGAGTAAATAAAGAGAAGAAGAGAGAGGTGGAGAAGGGAAGAAGAGCAGAATGTGGAAAGAGGAAGAAAGAAAAAAGGATGGAAGAGTTTGGGGCGAAGAAAGGAGAAAAGGGAGAATGAGATGTGGAAAAGAAGAGAAAGGGAAGGAAAGAGAGAATGAAAGAAGAAGAGAAGAAAGGAGGAAGAGAAAGAAGAATAGAAAATAGAGAAAGCAGCACAAGAAATGTACCGCCCTCTCAGGACGTATTCCTATATGAAGGCTGAGAGACCATATGCTCCCGTAAAGGAAGACTAGGGAAAACACAACTCCACAAGCGGAGGTCGACAAAATGAACGGGAATCCTCAGTGGATCCTCGGTGAAAACTGATCAAGCCTGTTGCAGCTTCATTGCGCGGATCTCGATTACGCAGGAAGGGCGAATATCCAGTATAAACTCCATAACTATTGGAAAGTAGCCATTTATAAGAAGACAGAAGCACTTTCAATCGCCTTGATCGTTTCCAATTCTCCATGAACCAACATTAAAGACACTCGCATCTTTCTAAAAAAATCAGAAGTCGAATGGCGCATAGCGGCTCGGTTGTGAGCCTCGACTACTGCACAAGCCATGCGGCCTAAGAGCGGATCGATTCGGGCTATTGACCCCTGAGGCCTCAGGCCCGGGCCCAACAACTCGGTTTGAGCTCGACTACTGCGCACGGGCCATGCAGCCTAAGAGTCCAAATCATTTCGAGTGATTCGACCCTTGAAGGCCTCGGCGCCGGGCCAATGGCTCGGTTGTGAGCTTGACCTCTGCCTCAAATGTCGGCCTAAGAGTCGAGATCGGCTCGAGTGTCGGCTCAAGGCCTCGGCGCCGGAGCCAAAATGACTCCGAGTTGTGAGCTCGACTTTCTACAGGCCATGTAGCTAAGAGTCGAATCGGCTACCCGGTGGTCGGCCAGCGCGAGGCCTCGGTAGCCAGGCCCTAGCGGCTTGGTTGTGAGGCTCGAGCTACTGCCGAGGCCATGATCAGAGTCGAGATGTTTCAGCTGTGTGACATGGGCCTCGGCGCCCCGGAGAGCAACTCAGTTTGACGAGCTCGACTACTCTACCTGAGGCCATCACGATCTAAAGTCGGATCATTCGGGCTATTCGGCCCTCAGAGATCTCAGTGCCGGGCCATTTCGAGTTTGTGAGCTCGAGCTACTCTGGCCGTGAAGCAAGGGTCGGATCGACTCGGTGTCGGCTCCACAAGGCCTGGCCTTGGGAGTCCTAGCATTTCGGTTTGTGAGCTCGACTATACTGCCTGAAACCAAATGCGCCTAAATTTGGTCATTTCTAATTATTGACCTGAGCCTCATTCCGGGAGGCGAGCTGGGGTTGTGAGCTCGACTACTCTGCACATGCCATGCTGACTAGAGTCGGATCATTTCAGACTGGTCGGCCATAAGACCTCGGCGCCTGGAGCCCGGCTCGAGTTTGACAAGCTCGACTACTCTGCGTAGGCAAATGCGGCCTAAGAGGTCGGATCATTTCGGGCTATTCGATGCGAGGCCTCGGCCGGGCCCTAGCGTTTCGGTTTGGAGGCTCGACTACTCTGCTCGAGGCCATGCGGTCTAAGAGTCATGTTCGGGCTATTCGGCCCCGTGGAGTCCGGCGCCGGAGCCAACCAGTTTGAGCTCGACTACTCTGCTCAAGCCATCTGACCTAAGAGTCGAGATCGGCTCAGGCTATTTAGTAAGGTCGATTCTTGAGACCGGCGCATCTCGGTTTGACGAGCCTCAGGCTACTCTTGCTCGGCCATGCGACCTAAAGTCGGATCAGCTCGGGCTGGTGGACCCATAAGGCCTGGGCGCGGGGCCCCGGCCGAGCTCAATTTTGAGAGCTCAAATTGCTCGCTCAAACCACTCCTGACCCAGGGAGTACATCAAATCAAGCGCTCAGCTCGGGCTATGCGACAGAAATTAATTTTGTTCATCTTGAACGGAAATGAAATGCATAATGAGACAAAGATGGTAAAAGACATTTATTAAGGAAGGCTACATACGTCTAGGTTTGAATGACAAAAAATAAATAAAATAAAATCCCGAGGCGTCGATATCTGTGAAACGATCAGTATCGAAGAGGAATGGGTGAAAGTCAGGCCCTCGGCGAGTCACGGATTCTCGAATAGTTAACAAGAGGACCTCGACCTCCTCGTCGCTAGGGATATCAGAGTTGAAGTCCAGGCCTTGGTGGGCATTGCGACTCCTCTGAATTAAGCCACCTGAAGCCATTGAGTGGGACCTCGTCCTCGATCTTCCTATAACGCCGTCCGTGAGCAACCGAGTTATTTGATGGAGTCCCCACAGCATTACGACCTCCTCGGTCGGAGCTTTTATAGAGTTTGACCTCGAAACCTCAGAGTGCGCTGGATCAGCCAACGCTGTCTTATCGTGCAGTTCATCTTTGGCCGCACAAAGCTCTTCCTTAGACTCCAGTGACTCTTTGAGATGTAAGTTTATCCACAACCATCTGAAGCTCTCATGTGCGTGAGACTCTGACCAGATCCACTGGCCTCTAGCAAGTCATTTGTGCAGCCATGAAACTCGTCTCGAGACCTCCTAAAGCTCGTCTTGACGGCTCTCAAAATTTGTTTGGGGCCTCATCTTCTGCCACCAGGCAAAGACACGTCTGCCAGACGATGGTATGTAAATCAAATTTAGAAACTTCATTGCCTCCACTGGTCATATATGCAGATCCACGAGCTCAGTTGCTCGGATGTATAAGAGCCACCTGCCTTGTATGCAGGGATACAACTTTGGCCCGACCTTCGTTTAGATTGGCTTTTGGCCAAACTCTTCAAATGGTAGCCACACACGAGGCGCAAGATCAACGTAACACGGGATCGACACCTGACTCGGTCGAAATGGACCACGTGTAGAGATAGAGGAACTACAGGAGGCAACCCCTGGAGAGGATAAACTAAAAGCTTCCTCAACGAGGCGGCGAGCCTGTCTCTTGAGATCATAATCTTTAAGGATGGACGAGACGGCGCCCGCCGCAAACTGGCGTTGAGGAGCAGAATTAGCCATCCTCGCCAGGTTTGGAACCCTTCCTTTCAGCTCTTCGACCTCGAAGGTGGCTTAACGCTTTGCGCGGGATTCAAGGCTGTGAGGGGCATGTGCCAGTTGCTTCGGCTTGGCCCTCCCGGAGGAGCCTTTACCTTTGCAACGGACCCGAAGCAGGATTTGCGAGACTTGGAAGCTTTGGGACCTCGGCCCAGGGCGACAACATACGCCAGTGTTCGAGCAGTGGTGAGGATAAGAAAGCGCCCAGTTCGGAACCTTGCCCCAAGCCGGTTGGTCTTTCTCAATGGAGTCCAAGGTTTCGGTTTCAGCTCAGGGACTTCAAGACAAGCGCCTCCCACCAGACGGCTCTCCTTGGTAGGCTTGGCGTAGCCGATAGGAGAGACTTTCATAGTGGACGGAGGCGAAGGCCTCAAGCAATGAAACCGGGTGACCTCAGGCTCGAAGGGCGGGAATATCAGAGCTTGATCATTCATGTGGGGACGTGGGGACACTCATTAGCACACTATGGCGTTATCTTCAGAAATTTGAGATCAGTGAGGCACACGAGGAGGCACGTGGACAATGCGGGGAGTGAGGGTTATCAGTGACCTCATAAAGATTATACCAAAAACAAGCGACACTCCGTAGATTCTCGGGGTGGTCAATGGCCAACCGGAGCATGGTGTCGTGCTTGTCAAGAAGGGTAAATATTCCAGTGCGGCCAGCCGACAAAGAAATGCGTTCCTTCCAAAGCCTGTGAGAGGAGGGAAGATCGGAAATCACCAGAGGAGCGCTAGTACGCCTGGAAAAATAGAGGAAGAGCTAGGCGGTTTCCTTCACGTTAAAAAGATAAAGGAGCAAAGCTATCTTGGAACAGAATTTGTCCTAAAGAAAACCAATAGACCAACCAAAATACCCCAGATATTGGGCGAAAGTTGAGAGGGACATACATTGAAGTCTTTGCAAAACCCCTTTTATGAAGGGATGCGAGAAGCGAAAACTGTGTAGCTACTTCAAAGAAGCATACCATCTTAGTTCTGAACCACATGGAGGTCAAGCTGTCAGGGGACCCGAGTTTCGGACGCCAAAAGGAGGTCGGTAATGCCTAGCGAAAGTGGCCTATGCAAAGGACCAACCTTGCTGACCTGACCAAAACGTCTGAGCAGCCAGTTTTAGGTATTACGACCCCAGGATACTTAATATCCCGGTCTACTCCCCACCCGCCTGTTTAAGGGAAAAGGGCGCCCTTAAGACTCTCGAAGATCGACCCCAGGTCAAGAAACGGTTGGAGGCGCCTTCGATTACGCTGACCGACTGACATTGAAGAGTCACCTCAATACATAGAGAAGAAGAGCGACTGGGACCCATGGTGATGAGGTGAAATAAGAGCTGGCCGACCTAACCTAACACCTCGATGTATCCACCTAAAGACACAGAAAATGTGTGGTCCCAGGGATAACGGAAAAAACCTTATCGGGAAGGCGCGAGAAAGGACTCTGCACAAAGGTTCGGATGGAAAGCAAGAAGGGAAATTAGAGACTCGTTAAAACGAAGAAAAGTTTCAAGATCGAGGGGCACACAAAAGCGAGAGGATGGAGAAGCAGAGGAAGTGAAGAGTGGGAGATGAGCTCGTAGGGAATCATCATTATACATAAAACATACAGACGGAGACAAAGCCCTAGCAACCATTGGCGACGGGACCGTGGAAATTGCATCTGATACTAGAAACGTTACAGCCCTTGCCCACACACAAGGGTTGGGGGGCAAGCGATGGAGTTTTTGATAGGCTAAACTCACCTCGCTCATGCAGTGCCTTCCATTGAAACACTCGAGCCTTTAGCATGTGTGAATAAGAGTGATCTACGCCCAAGGGCCAGTTATAGAGCGATTAGAAAACCTACATTATGAAATCAAACTAAATCTCATCGATAAAGGAAATAAAATAATCACAATAGCATGTGTCACTGCAAATCGACTAAATCTGTGAGGAAAATAAGATAATTCACGATATAGCAAGCTCATCACACGAGATCCAAGCGGATCCATGTAATGAGGAAGAAAGATAATTCTAAATAAAGCGCTCTGTATCATAATGAGATCAGAATGCGGAGTAAAAGCGGGAAATATCCACGTCAATGGGAAAGAATCTAATCGCCACATCAAGCTGAGAAGCATATCTTATAAATCTGGGGCACCTATGGTGAAAGGTACCTGACACGATTCTGCTCTCAAGTAGTCACATCTTCTCGTGGCCCGACTTAGGCATCGGAGCGGCCATGGGCGAAGCCCCCGCCGACCCTTCTTCTTTCTTGTTTTTGCAAAGGAGAACGCGATCAGGCCTTAGGACCGGTCCACGATTAGTCGGGTCGGGCCCAAGCTTGACCTAACATCGACCCGGTCAGGTTGAAAAGGCATCATCAAATACGAATTTGTTGAAGCATCAAATTTTGTAATCAATGTTCCTTCAATTATAAAAGCGAGTCACTAAAATTTTTTTGCACATTACGTCTTAATAACATTAACTAAAATAAAAAGTGCATGGTTACAAAATAGTACTTGAGGTTCATGGCTAGAACTTGATGAATTTGGATTATGTCCACATATAGGTTGACTTGGTGCACTGTGATGTCCAAAATCAGGAGTTCAGTTGACCCGATGTCAGCTCGCGGAAAATGCCCGTGGATGTCGTGTATCATCGATACCACACTATCAATCCGTGGCGAGATCTATTCATGAGTCTGAGTAATCACATTACCTGTACCTCGACACCAGTAAAGTGGTGTCAGGATTACCTGTGGATATCGTGTGTCTTGATACCACACTATCCAATCCCATTTATCAAGATCCATTTATTCACATTCAATAAACATTTTATGTTATTTTCAAAACACATTTCTATGAGTTTAATTACAATATCATACGAAGAATTATATTACAAAAGCTTGTTTGTCAATGCTTCTACAAAAATGTCACAAAGCCACAATTCGGCTTTCTTCTATGATCACAGCTCTAATAGGAGCCATCCACGGTATATACACTGAAATGTCTTTCCCCATAAAAGGAGTGAGTCATACTGTCGAACTCTCTGAAAATTTGTGCTTTTTTCATCTGCCATCTGATATTAACAGACACATTATAATGTACATTTCCAGTAATTGTGATTACTGCTCTGTGGAATGCTTTACATGTCATCCTTACTACAGGAAAGGGGATATTATTGACTGCTATGTTATCTTAGGAAACATGCATATATGTGTCAATGTTATCCATTTAAGAAATTAAATTCTGGCTTATACAAGCTAGTTTGCCTAATAATGACATATATAAGTTTGCCTGTGACTTATATGATATAACATTGACACATAATTTATAAGTCAATGTGTTGTCAATTTTTTGATGTATTAATATAATTTATAACTTTTTTATTTAGAAATAATTAATTAACTTGTTAAGATTGAATTAAGATAATTAAAATTTTAATTCATAAATTGATATGCATGATATGAGGTTTCAAAATTTTATCTTTTTACTTCTAAAGTTAATTTACACAAATTAAATTAGATTAGACTAGGATTTCCAAAAAAAAATAAAATTGTTTTATAAATTAATTATGGTAAACTAAAGTTAGAAGTTATAAATGTATTATAAAAATTATCTCTACAGAAATTTTCTAGGGCGCCATGGCGGCCAAGGTTGCGCTAGCGTTTCATTGGTGCTGTAGATACGGCAGTGTAGTTGAACCCCACATACTTGTCAAGCATTAACCGAGGGCAGTTGCCAAGACGATGTAGTTCTTGGTAAAGCATTCAATAGATGGAGAGGAGACGATGACGACGACGACCTGGGATCTGAGTCGGGGGAGAATATTTAACCGTACTTCTGTGAAAGGCGTTGTAGAGATCGGTGAACCGATGGTTTGAGGAGGTGGAGATGACCCATAAAGGAGCTATAGGCGGGCTCAGTGTTATGTGTAAAGGGCAGAGTTTATGGTGGTGTGGTTGAAGAAGTGAAAATTAAAGGTAGACTTATTACTAGTACATTTTCTGCCTATTTATTCTTTAATTAATAAGGACTAAGTTTTGATGAACACATCTACTAATAAAAAAAATTCAATTTCTTCTGTGCTCTTTTTCTTACTCATGATAGAATTTACCATTGTAATCCTATATGCATTAAATTCCAGACTATCGTTTACAAAGATGAAAGTAGGAAAATAATATCTCATTTGATTTTTATTTATTTATTTTTATTTTTATTTTTTTGTGTTTGGCTCTAGAAACTTTGGGTGGAAAATAGTAAAGAAGAAAAAAAAAAAAAAGGAAAATGCATAAATTTTCCTTGTAAAGAATTAGGAAGTCAGTTATTTTTGTTCCATGCAAGCATGGAGAGAAGTTTTAAGTATGGTAGATCTCATAAGACTTAAAAGGGTTTATTTAGTGACTAATTAGGTTGATATATATTTTTGGTTAAAATTAGTTAATAAAAAATTGATTCTTGTGCTTTCTTCTTGATGCAACAACAAAAACAGAATGGATATAAAGCAAATAATAGTGGGCCCATTCCGTGAGGGAGACTTAGGGTGTGTTATGAGATATTTAATTGAAGCTCTACTTCAATGTCAAGGTGTTAAGATTTTGGAAAATGTCTGGATCTTGCGAAATTGGTAAAATTTTATTTAAATGGCTTCATTTATGAAAACTCTTCTTGTATTTAGAATTTTTATTTCAATCAAGGTGAAAATTTGAAATTTTCTTATTCAAAACTATAGTTATTCTTTTGGTATGAGGTTGCTCCATACATGTAGGGTTCTATTGGAAATTTTTAAATATCCATTTGAATGTTTGAAAAGATATTATTTTTCCTTTATTTTTTATCATATTTCCCGAGAACCAAAAAGAGCACTAAGGAGAAAATTAATGAAATGAGTTTTGGAATCTTGAAGTTGATGTTTGTTGAGTTTGTGTATCAAGACCATTATCAATATTCCTTATTTAGTTCCTTCCTAGTGTGTTGTCAACCATCATATGATATCTATAGCCTGCAAGAAAATGTTTCATATTTCTATGTTTAATATGATATCTATTATCTTTTTAGTGCTGATGTTACCCAACCTCAACCAAGGGAAGATAAAACTTACTTTATCTACCTCTTCCTCTAACTTCAAACTTCATTCTTACTATTTCCTAGAGGACTTCCTCTTCTTCAATGCTCCTCAAGTAAAACAGAGTACCCACATGTGGAGACTTTGAAAGACAGGGTAAAAACGCAGACTGAAGAGCAACAGTAGCAAGGAACCTGAAACTCAATGCGTCAAAAAACCAGCAAAAGGTTCCACACCCATTCCTCTATGACCATTAATTGAATTTTTTAGTGGTTCTTTTACTTAAAATAAATAATTGTTCAGATTAGGGAAAGGGGCAGCTACTATGAGGATATAAATATCTCCTTTGCTTCCTTCTTTTTAAATAATTATTAGTAAGGTAAATAAATGGAAAGGAAAAGTAAGTGAAAATAAAAAATATATTTCAAAATAATGTATTATTTTTATCGTTTTGTAAATATTAAATAATCTAGAAACATGTAGATATTTAATTACTGAACAAGGAAAAAAATCAAAATGTTAATCAATTTTTCCTTTAATTTTTTTTAGCATTTTCCTATAAGAGAGCATAATGTAGGAAAGAGTAATTAAGTTCCCTGTAGTGATGTGAGTTTAAGGGACACCACAAGTTATTCTCGTGGTTTGGATTCATGTTATTTTGTCATGATTTGCTCATGTTCTTCATTCTCTAATTGGTCCTCTTGCAGGTATACTTCTAAAGCTTTTTGCCTTTTTATAATTACTAAGAAAATTTGAAGTTTGCATATATAATTTTATTGTGTTCACATTCCAGGAAAAAGAATAATAAAAGCAAATAATATGAAGTTTCACATCCAACATATTTAAGTGGCAAAATCGTCACGAAGACTTAATGTAAACAAAAAAAGTTTATTTGGTTTACAATTTTGAAATGTGAAATGCATGTTCAATTTCATTATTATGTTTATGATCAAGCTCATAGGCATCAATGTTAAATGTAATTGTCTTGTTTTTGTTGCTTCAAAGATAATGTGATGTATATTTTTGTAACTTTTGTTTTTATTTTATGTTAGTAAAATCTATGTTCGTTTTCGCTAAAACTTTTTCCATGTTGATGTGTAGTATTTGAATACAAAGGTGTAGAGGTGTTGTTAGCACACAAGTTTGAACTTTTTTTTTTTGTTAACAAAGTTAGCTTTTTCTATGATAGATTTTGATAGAAGTGTTGATAATTTGGGTATCTTTCTAGAAGGTGGTGGTTTAATATTAATGGAGGAGATATAATGTTTACAAATTGTAAATATGTTAAAAGTATTCTTGTAATTGAAAGTCTTTCATAAATTGAAAATTTTTATCTAGGCTCTTTTTACTTTTTTTTGTTAATGTTGCTCCATCCTATTAGGTATCCAAGACACACATGAAGAAGAAGATGTTCAAGAATCGGAGACCTCCTCTTATGCTCTTACAACTATTATACTTTTCAATTATTTTAGTCTGTATATTATGTTAATTGAATATTTATAATTAGATTTTTCTTTGTATATAGAAATAGAGTAACTAGAAGATTTATTCCATTGTGTATTTATATTTTAAAAAGCATATAAAATGGTTGTTTTCTTTAATATTAATTCCTATTCTTTGTTTGATGACCTAATTGTTATTATTATCACAATTAAATAGGATCCAAATGTAATTTGGAAGTATGTTTCATGTGTAACAAGACAATTTCCATTAGAAAATAAAAATTACTATAAAATAATATTAAATTTTTCATAAGTAATCTTGATAGATGCTAATGTTCAATATTAACATAAGCCCAAGTAATCTTAACGTATGTTGAATCCAACCTTGACATAAGTGTACTAAATATTTACAATCGTTAGTAAAAATATAAACAACCTTAACATAAGTAAATGTCAATGTAGCTTGTAACTTTTCTTGATATTGACATAGATGACATATATGAATGGTAACCTATCTTAACATATACACCATACCTTGACGGTGAAAAACTGTCAAAGAAGGCCTTTTTTCTTGTAGTGTCATGAAATGAGATGAAACTCACTCAATGCATGAAAAACCCGAGTCATCACAGACTCCCGTCACACGATGCATAGCTAATATGTGATAACATCCATCTTCGATGAATTTCATCCAATGATTACTTTGAAACAAAATCAAGTTTTAGAAATCAAAACTTCTTTTGAATCTTCGCTCGAGGATCATTTAAATTCTTAAGCATTGGGTCTTTTGGCGTTGGCCAATTTTCGGGATCTAGCCATAGGCTTTGCACGCCTTCCCCTACGCTTCGTGGCGCTCACGGGTTAAGACACATATGTACAACCAAAAATACCTGGTTTTTCACCCGAGGGGGTATCTATCCTTGCTTGCTACTACCCGACATAAGTTTTCATGCTCTACGAACAGTGGAACTCCGCTAAACTTCGTTCAACGTATCGAGCCCACTCATCAACTACCAAGGATGGTGTGTGATGGCATCATACACTTACACCAATGAATGCGATGCCTCAGTGCATATGCAATGTATTATGCCATTGCATGTCGATTCCCTGTCACATATGTAATGCATGTCATATAGACAATTATATCGAAAGCATATGATTTCCAACATTTCATCTCAATGTCAATATATTATAAACTCGCGCCCATCAACATTTAATAAATAACTATCACCCGGTAAGTCAATCAAAAGCAAGCAAAAGACAACGATTCTCCAGACGATTGTGGCGTAAGAGATGCCGCAAACAATCCACCACGGCCATCACGGACCACACGACCGGCCCACGCGTATAGGATAGTCTTGAACCTCGATTAAAATTTCGGTTCAAAATTAGTATCGAAATCGGAGTGAAAATCCGGATCTGACAAATAAGCAACCTGGTGTGTTGATACCGAGGAAAATGAGGACCATAACTTGGGTTGGCGGGAGTTCGATTTGGGTGATTCAAAGCCTACATCAAGTTCTTGATGCGGCTACAATTTATGAAGGACTGGTCAGATTCCATCGGAGTTCCACTGAAAATCAGTCCTAGAATCCGACTAGTGTGTAGGATCAAAATATGGAAATATTTCCATATTTCAAAATTAGGCCAAACAGCCCCTTAGGGCAAAGACACAATCACACAACCCTTAGGGTGGAAAATAAACCAAACTAGGAAAAATCCCTACCTCTTTAGAGCTTCGTTGAAACCTCCTGCTTTCGGTACCCATGCGTAGCTTGCGTTGCGTATGCAAACTTTACTTCTTAGTCCACTGAATTCCATCCGTTGAAGCATTGTCATTTTGAGGAAGAAGCCTACTAGTCTTTCCTTCCTTTCCTTTTCTCTCTTTTTCTTTCTTTCTTTCCTTTCTTTCTCTTTCTTTTCTATTTCCTCCACCAAATTGCTTTCCTCCCACTTAAGTTGGTGTGCAACCAAGTGGTGGTGACACATGGCTCTCATGTGTCACCCTCTCAGTCTATCTCCCATGCATTAGGCCGTAGTGGTACACATAGGCGCTCATGCCATAGGCGTGGTAACATGTGGCATCTTGTCATGCCCATGCCGTTTGTCCTTCGCGCCGAAATCGTGAAATTAGGCGTAGAATGTGAGATTAGAGCAGGTAGCTATATTTCGTGACAGAGCGCAGTGGTGAGGTCAATTTCGTCATTTGAGATCTAGAAATTTTCTAGGTTTTCAACCTATATTGTAGCAGCAAATTACTGTTTTGCCTTTCTTTAGAAAAAATTGATTTTTCTCGGGTTTTACATGCACTACCAACATCTCTTAGAGAATCAAAGTTCTAGTTCAATCTATGAACTTGATTAACATTCAATCCTAGAATCGAACCTAGGAGATGTGATATCACTCATTGAAACTGTTGTTCCATAGAAAACTTGTATGCTTCCATTTTTCCTTCCATTTCTTTTGTCAATTCTTGCCTAATTTTTTCTTTCACACCTTCAATAAAACTTTTAGGAAGTTTCACAGAGGACTCACTATTGGTTCCTTTATCTTTCAAATCTATTGGTGTGACACCCCTTCCATACAGCATAACACAACTAGGTTGTGTCCTTCCCATCACCATAGAAAATGCATCAACTCATTGTCCTTGGTTTTTTTGTTTAGACTGAATAACTTCCTTTTTAGCCTACAATAGGATGATAATAATAATAAATACTAATAACAATAATAATCCAACCAGTGACCAATATAAAATAAATAAATAAATAGAACTTCACTATTATTCCTTTCTCAAATTAAACTCCACTTCAAAGACTAATGACCTAACACACAGACACACACCCTTTTTTGAGATTGAAAACAAGATTGAACAATCTAAATAATAACCTTAATCAATCCAATGTTCATCTTTGAGTAGCTTCAATCCCTAACAAACCCCATCAAATAAGGTTAACCAATAAAAAATTGAACACCAATTATAGATGTTGAAATTGAAAGTTAACTATCACATGGAACTAAGTTGTTCTCGTCCAGACAAGGCTCTTGGTTGTTCACTTTATTTGCTAGAATATGCCCCAACCAAAATGTAAGTGTACCAACTTTAATAATTATTATAAAAGAATACTATATAAATGCAGAGGTCCTACTAAATTATTAGTAAAAGAGAGTTGAGGAACACTCATGAAGTGGGTCTAAGGGCGTGGATCATACAAGACTTAAAAAAGTGGTCCACAACATTTATCTTTTCTATATTCTGATATAACATTATGATACATGTCTATCCATAAAGTCCATAAATAAAAATAATCCATCTTTTGTTTCTTGTAAATTCAAAGTTATGTCATTTCAATACTTGTCTAATGTCCAAATATTATTAATTCAACACCCAATATTCATAAACAATGTCTAAATATACATAAAGGAAACATAAACATTATAACATTTAAATATATGAACATGAAAATAAAATATTGGTAACACCAAAACAATTATTAAGGCATTAAATGTTCTAAACATGTAAACAATAAGAGTCTGTCTATTCTGGACATGCAAACAACAAGAGTCAATGAACAAAATTTAAGTTCACACTTTCTATAATCATCTTCTAAGATACAATAAACAAAAAGAAAATCTTACAATCTTGTTGCTAGTATCTCCATAGGATTCCTTGTATATCTTGTCAGGTTTTCTTTTTCAAGTTTCGATAAAAAGTTCATAATTGTTGACGGTTCTTTATTTTCATTTGCATCTTGAAATTTATTGAGAAAGAAAAAAAATAATGGTTATGATACAATTCTTATATTCAATATAAAAATTAGCAACCAATATGAGAATTAAATAAATCACACTTAAATTCTCACAATTTTCTATCTTATCCTATCAAAACTTATTTTGCTTGTTGTGTGTAGATTCTTTTGACTCTTGCGATTGCTGGCATTTATTTCAGTAATCCTCTGCATAAAGATTATTTCTATTATTAACTTAACCCCTAAGATACAGTATTGACATCATAAAGTCATTTGGCAATATATAATTCTTATACCCTTGCATTAGTAGAATTCCAATACTTCAACAATTCCTTGAATTTTTCCTTTGCAATATCTCTTGGACGATTCAACAATCTCATCTTATCAGTTTTGTATTTAGAGTAATGCTTCTTCTTGAACCTACACTTGTACACCCTCCAATCATCTCTAATAGTAGATAGAACCCACTTTTTACCTTCAAGAGGGACTATATATTTTTTCTACATGATGATGTTTTTTCAACCGGAATTGGGCTTGAGCGTGCTGGATTTGCTCGACCGGTCCGTTGACTCCGTATGTTGAACTCCTCTGCAAAAACAAGAAACAAAAAGGATCGGCCCGTTGCCTCTCCGATGCCTAAGTCAGTTCTTTCCAATGGAAGAGAAGATCAACTGCTTAGGGAATGAAGTTTATGTAAGTCTGGCATTGCTGTGATGGGGTGGCTGGTATTTATAATGGATGATCATGACAACTTTCCTAATTGGATGGTATGCTTGAATAGTATGTTTCTCTAGTTAGATGATGACCTTTGAATAGTATGTTTCCTTGTTGAAGGATGATACGATATTTCTCACTTGGGCGGGAGATTTTCTTTCCTTGTGGCCGATTAATAAGGGATGGTGAGTGGGCGATAATTGGGAAATATCTTGCTGCACGATTGGTGGAGATTGGGTGTTTTCTAATGGATTCATAGAAGTGCTAGCCTTTTAAAGGGGCAAATTGGGCCCTCATTTTGGGCCTGCCTTTGAGGGATATCATTAAGGGCCTATTATAATCTTGGGCCCATTTTAATCCGATCAATTTTTGGAGCATATCTTGGGCTGTCTTATTATTTCAAACCCATAGTTGCCCCCGACACTGGCTAAGTGGGGCGTGGCGAGGCTGTATCGCTTCTTTGGATCGGTGAGTACCCACGCGTGGCTGCCGAAGGGTTTGATTAAGGGCTTTTCCATGATCCACGTCTTGTGATATGATGGCTTCTCGATTTCCGCATTTATTTCGGTTGTGGCTCTTAGCTTCCTTAAAAACGTCCCTTGACCGTTTGTACTTTGTTCCCTTGTTTTCGAAGCTTTTTTGCCTCTGCAAGTTGGTGCTTCCTTTTTCCTTGTTTCTTGTCCGACTAGTGTTCAGGACTACTTTCGGTGGTCCCTGATATCTCGCTTGGGGCCGGTGTCCCTCGCCTTGTTTAAAGCGCCCAGTGTAAATGCTGCTTCTCTCTTGTCCTTTGGTTTGAAGTCTTGCGAGGTTCTAGGGCGTGCCCGGTTAGGGTTTTGTATTTCCTTTGAATTCAATTTCTTCTTTGTAACCCTGCATTACCTCCGTGGGTGGCTCTGTTTGCACATGAGGTAATCCTGTAGGCGTCGGATTACAGTCGGATGTGAGGCGATAATTTGGTTGTGGTGGTTCTTGTTTTGCCAGGGATCCTTTTCCCTTGGATAAGAGACGAGGGAAGAGTTAATGAAGTCGAGCCTCTGGGGCTTTGAATATTTGAGGGCCGCCATACCGAGCGGTCAAAGTAGTGGGCCTGTTCGGGTCGAACCAGCAACCTGATGGATCGCTGCCGGCCAGTATGGGCCCGTGTTTGGGGTTCAGGTTTGGTGCCCCGACGTGCTAACCACCTACGTTGTTGAAGTGCTTAAGATGGTGTGCTTTTTTGAGGTGGCGTTCGAGAACGACCTCCGCTTCCCCTTGCATCCTTTTATAAAAAGGGTCCTGCAGTATTTCAATGTCTGCCCCTCTAAGCTTTCCCCCGACTTAAGGGTGTTTTTGGTGTTGTTAGTCATTTTAGGGACAAGGCTTGGGTGTTCCTAGTATTGCCTGAACTTGCCCCAGACTTCTTCGGTGTAAGGAGGAACATGAGAAGGCTTTCTTTCTCATCTCAGGCAACTCATTCAGGTTGATCGTTTGGACCTTCCTATTCACTTGAGGATTACGGAAGGAGCGTTATTTTTTGTTAGTGGTCGTCATTGGGAGTACAATCCCTTTGATCGAGAGGGGCACCCTTAGCGTTCTAGTCTGGACTGCCAGGAACCTCGTGAGCTCTCATCGTTTTTGATTTGTTTTGGTTTGGTCATAGGATATTCCTAACATTGCTTTGGTTGTATGGCCTTTGGGTGCTGACTCGATCTCGATCCCCGGGGCGAGGAGTAAGCGGGCGATGGAAGTGTGCCTAACGTGCTTTACTCAGGAGCTCATCGGGTTGGATATTCCTGGATCATCTGGTGCGAGGCCTACCCGACTTGTTTTACGGATCCTCTCCTGTCCCGAAGTCATGAAGCACCACTGTCCCAGAATCTTCCTCACTTGGAAGTGTTTGGGGCCCCAGTGAAGCCACCATGGGGAGAACGATTCTTGGGATTACATGTGTGTGTCTGCTCTGCTGCTGAGTCTTGTGAGAGGACGTGAGAAGCAGGAAACCTCAGGCTCCTTGGTGTTCCCCCACTGTCGGGCAAGACCCTAAAGGTGGGGGCCTCTCCACTTTTCCTGTCGTTTGCCGGCCGGGTGCAGAGACTCTTCAGGGAGGGCGGATGAGCCCCCCTTGGAGGTTCTCCCTATCTCGGTCTAGAGTCCCACGTCGTGGGGCGCTCCCCCTCCTACAATGCTGGATGAGGTGACGGGGAATCGTGATCACTCTGAGGCCGCAGTGGATGAGGACTCTTTGCTTTCTTATGCGAGAAAAAACTGTTTGTCGAGAATTTGTTTTCTCCATCTGCGCAACTCAGGCCTCGGAGGGTGGGCGCCTTACGATCAGGCTCTGGCTCTGCTTCTTGGGGAGAACCGCCTCTGTCGATCCAAAGTGCTTTTGTCAATATTTTCTTTATTGTTTCAAATTTGGTTGGTGACTCATTTTTTTTTGTGGGTGGCTGTGAAGGCTTGGCGAGGAGGGCCCGACCTTGCGGGGAACCCGCCCGGGCGGCGAAGTCTTAGGAGCTAAGGTACTCACGACCTCACGAGAGGCACAGTCTTCAAGCTGATAAGGAGCTGGTGAGGAACTTGTGAAGCCGCGGTCGACTGAAGACAGCTTGATGCGAGGGCGTGGGGTGAGGATAAAATGGTCGGAAGGGATGCGAAGGTCGCCGAGGCAGTGTGGTTGACGGAAGAGGGTTACGGGCCTTCAAGGGTGACTGTAGGCCAAGATGGCGGCCTTGGAGGCGGGCCATGAGGCTGCGGAGCGGTAACTAATGGAATGCTAGCGAAGGAGCTCGGCGGGAGCCGGATGGACCTTGCGAGGCAGGAAGATTTGGCTAGCCAGAGGGGCAAAGTGATAGCGGAGCTTAAAGACGAGGCCTGTACCTAATGGGCTTTCAGGTGGCTTGCCTTTCAACGTTGGGCTTCCCGAGCTTTCCCAGACCTGGAGTTCAATATTCAGATTTCTAATGAGGAGGTTGAAGGATCTACTTCCGAGGCTGAGGTTGATATGGGTGCCGAGGTGTTTTCAAGGGCTCCTAATCGTGCTCCCTTTCCTGGAGATTCTCGGGTTCCTCTGGGTGCTATTTCTTCTTCTTGGCCTACTGGGGCTCCGTTTTTTACTCCTTTACTTCCACAAGTCGGGCCCAGAAGTTTAGGCTTTTTTTGGTGTATCTTGGTAGCGAACTGGGTTTTGTATTGCTTATGTTTTGACTATTTGTTGTTTTAGATTGTAAATTAGTCCGCCGCTCCTTTTCTGTTTCGTCGATTTGGTGCCCAGTTCTCAAGCCCCGCGAGGTCTTCCTAGGTATGTTCATGATCTAAGCTTTTAGGCTCCTGAGCTCAAAGATCCTCCTCCGCTAACTGAGCTACTGGGCTTTTGGGCGCCAAGACCCTCCTGAGATGTTGAGCTCTGCAGGCTAAGCTATTGAGCTCTGGGGTGTTAAGACCCTCTGAGGTACATTCAACTTTGTGAGCACAGGCTATAGGGCTCACAGGCGACTTCTTGACCTCCTTGACGGTTATGCTCACGCAAGGCGAAATCGCTGGATCTCACGAGTTACATGGCTCAGTGGCTACTTTGCCTTTTTAAATTTATTAGGGCTCTGAGCTACATGGCTCAGTGGCTACTTGGCCTTTTGGTGTTATGCTCTACAAAAGCCCGAGCTTCACAGGCTCCCGAGGCTACATGGCTCTGTGGCTGTGGCCGAGCTTCCTGGGCTCTTGAATTTCCACGTGGCTCGTGGTACTTGGCCAGGAAGCCACATGCTCTGAGCTACATGGCTCCGTGGCTGCACTTAGCCTTTTGAGGCATTGCGGCTCTACAAGCGAGCTTCCTAGGCTCCTGAGCTACATGGCTCTGTGGCTACTTGGCCTTTTTGAGTTGTTGCGCTCTGCGAACTAAGCTACTGGGCTCCTGAGCTACATGGCTCGTGGGCTGCCCGGCAGTGGTCGCTGTAAAGTGAGCCGGGCTCTTGGGCTACATGGCTCCATGGCTTCACTTGGCCTTTTGGTACATTACGCTTTGCAAGTAGGCTTCTTGGCTCCTAAGCCATGGGTCCATGGGCTACTTGGCCTTTGAAATTTACCACGCTCTGCCGTGAGCTTTGGGTTCCCGAGCTACATGGTTACGTAACTTGGCCTTTTGAGTTGTTAAGCTCTGCAAACTAAGCTACTAGGCTCCTGAGCTACATGGCTCCGTGGCTACTTAGCCTTTTGGTATTACGCTCTATTTGAGATTACAGGCTCTGAGCTGCTTAAGTAAAGTGGCTACTTTGCATTTTGGTACATTAGCTCTTGTAAAAGTGACTTTGGGCTCCCCAGGCTGTGGCCGTGGCTACTTAGCCTTTTGGTACATTACGCTCTACAAAGCGACTTGGGCTCTGAGCTACATGGCTCGTAGGTACATGGCCTTTTGGTACATTACGCTCTGTTGAGCTCCACAGGCTCTGAGCTATGGCTCAGTGGCTTCATAGCCTTTTGGCTGTGCAGCTCTAGGCGAACCACCGGGCTCCTAAGCTACATGGCTCCGTGCTTACTTGGCCTTTTTGAGTTGTTAAGCTCTGCAAACTGAGCTTCTAGGCTCCTGAGCTACATGGCTCTATGGCTACTTGGCCTTTTGAGCATGCAGCTCTGCAAGGCGGGCTGTGGGCTCCTAAGCCACATGTAGCCGTGGCTCTGCTTGGCCTTTTTCGGTACATTCACGCTCTGGCCCGACCCAGGCTCCCAAAGCTACATGGCTCCTAGCTGCTTCTTGGCCTTTTTGTCTTCTTTCCATGGAAGGCGGTGTAACTAATCTTGGAGTTATGCAAAATTGGAGCAGTTCGCGTGACTTCCGACTCTGGCTCCCTTATAAATAGCGACCCCTCTTTGATGGTGCCTACGCTTCCAACCTTCGTCATTTTTTAGGCACAGTCGGGGTCCGCGCATGATGAAGCGTCAGGGTTTGGTCATCATTGCAGGGGGTCTGTCTGGTGATCATGTTCAGGCGTTTTTCGATCGTCTCTTTGCTTATAAAATTTGTGTTTCCCTAGTTCTTCCTTGTGGGAGTTATGTTATTCCCCTAGCTATGTCAATGATGGAGCGTAACTGGGGCGATATCCAGAGGCGGTGTCGCGGCACCAAGTGCAACTTTCTCATTTTTCTCTTCTTTCTTCTCTTCTTTCCCTTTCTCCTTTTCCTTCTCCTTTTCCTTTTCCTTCCTATTTTCCTTCTCCTTCTCCTTATCTTCCTCTCCCCTTCTCTTTCGCACTCTCTCTTCTTCTCTTTCCCTTTCCCTTTCCCTTTCTTGTGATTTTGGAGTTTTTTGTCTTGCTTGGGTGTGTGCCGTCTTGAAAACGATTTTGTACTTGTAACTTTTTGAGATGCAAGGAGTGATTTTGTAATTCTGAGGTAGAGTAACTTCTATGTAATGAAATTTTGTATTCAAGCGTAGTTTCTTTGAATAAAGAACAGTCTTTCACACTTGAATCATCCTCTCTAAACTTCTCACTCTCTTCACCTCGACATGACGGTCCACCATAACATCAAAAAATGGTAGGATCATTTGAGATGTTCAGCATTCCATGAGTGGGGCAGGGTTTTTCCTTCTTCCGTTTGGAGCTCGCTGGTTGCGGGTCGGTTATGCGAGATCATAGGGCCCTTCGGTCGTCCCGACTTCCATGTAGGGTTCCTTCTTTGTGAAGTTTTTGAACTAGGTCACTGGCTTGTAACTCCACAGGCTTGACCCTTTGTTCATAATACCTCGCTATCTTCCTGTGATAGTCTTCCATCACAGCTTAAAGGGACTTGCTCACGTTTTCTTCTAAAGAGATCGGGTTTGGCGAGAAGCCTCCTCATTGTGTTCGATGTTTGCTAGTTCAATCCTTGGAGATTTTAGTCCGACACCAATTTGGGTCTCTTTGTAGTGCCAAAAGGCTAAAGAGAATGAGGGTTTCCTAAGTCGACTTGCGCCAGTGCATGCGCTATAATACCTCGAGAGGTACTCTACCCCACTTTCCTTTTAGGTCTTCAGTTTGGTTTCGATCTTTGCCCCAGAAGTCCCATATAGTGACCTGCCTTGTCCATTGGGCGTGGATGGCTGGGGCAGTAATGATTCTTGATTCGAGCCAGTGAAATCCCCTAAACTTAGGATTATCGAATTGTTTCCCATTATCGAATGAGGATCGGGATCCCGAGCACATATTATAAAGCATGGACAAAGTTCGCGTACCTTACATTTATGTGATTGTTGCTGGGGTTCGAAACGGCCCGACGAGTAAAATAGTCTACAACCACAATGATAAATTTACGTGGCCTTTCCGGTGGTAGGGTCAATATGTCTAGCCAGTTATTGAAGACCGGGGGCTTGTGGTATCGTTAAGCGGCTCAGATGGGAGATGAGATATATTAGCATGCTCCTGACAAGCTTTGCATTTTCTTGGTTCATGCGTTTTTAGCATTGTGGGCGATGGTACTGTAGTGTTTTCCCACTACTGGGAGTCAGGGCTCAGATGTGGTTTGAAATGCCAGCACAAATGTGCTTCTTGAGTGTGGTTGAATGTACAGAAGCTGCTAAATGGGTAGGTAAGGAAAAAATTCTAAGGAGTGACCTAAATGAGCAGGCTGAATCTTGCAAACTCACTAAAGTTTAGGCGCCTCACTTTGGTAACCGCGTTACATCTACCAATGTCCGAGATAGGGTCCATCGAAGCTCGGCTGGAACATGCGAGGGGAGACTGGCACATTTGTCGAAAGCGCTTTGCGAGGGTTACAGGAAGGTGCTGAAATAGGTATCGATCACGCGAATCTTGTAGGAGTTATCGCCGAGTTTCACCATGTGACTGAGGAGTGCCCGATCTTGAGTATATTTGCTAAAACTATCTAAACTCTGCTCTAAATCATGCAATAAAATATGCCTACCTACAGCACAATGGAAATACCTATACATTTACCACGATTTAGGAAACCAGCACTGCCTCGGTGATGTATGAAGTAGACGAGATTGAGAATCGGTGCCAGCGGCCTCGTAGCCGGCCTCATGTGGAGGCTTGGAAGCGAATACGAATTGTATTGTGTTGCTTGTTTGGAGAGGTAGGATCGGCCACAGCTTCGCAGGTGATGCTTGGCCAGTCGACGGATAATTTCAGATGGGGAAGATTAGTGCGTCGTACCCTCCATCATATATTAAATGGCTCTCTGTCATCTCAAAATACTCTACCGCTATCCCTCAATTTGCCAATATCAAAATCTCAACTCGCCAGCATGACCTTACAGAGGTTTTACGGTTTATGCGGTATTTGCTTGTCGGATATTCAGTTGGGACTTCGACAGTATGGGCTTGGAAGTACGGTCGGAGTTTTCTGGATGTGGTTACCAATCTTTGGGATCGGCTTTTCCATCTTTGGGTACCTCTGTGCTCCCTCGGAGTTCGGCTGTCGTAGACTAGTTCTTTGCACCACTGTCCCCGTTCTCTTTTACCGGTGAGGCCTTTAGTTTTAAAGTACGAAGCAATGAGTGGGAGGTGATTCTCCCTCGGGGCTTACCGGAATGGGGGAGGCTCGGAGGTTGGTTTTTGAGGCAAGCGCATGAGAGCGCCTCCTCCTGTCAATGCAGCGATCCCCCGCTGAAGGCCTTTTTCGAACACAGAAGAAGGCCCAGGCATTTGTCGGCCACTAGATGCGAGCGGCTCGGTAGTAGCTATTCTCTCACCATCGGTATTGAATGTCTTTAATGTTTGTGAGGCGGCATATCAGCCCCGATGCTATCTTATGGGTTTGCCTTTATTTCTCGGTTGTTGACTATAAAACCTAAGAACTTCCCGGCGGAGACTCCAAAAGCGCATTTGGTTGGGTTTAGCTTCATATTATAGCTTTTTAGGATCTGGAACGCCTCGGCTAAATGGATTATGTGGAGCTCGGCTTTTGTCGATTTTACCAGCATGTTGTCTATATATACCTCCATAAATGTACCAATTTGTTTTTGGAACATCCTGTTCACCCGGTAACTGGTAGAGTGGCTCCTACATTCTTTAAATTGAAGGCGTTCTTTCGATAAGAGTAGGTTCAACGTTAATAGTAAGGTCTTCTCTTGGTATTTGTGGTCCATCTTGATCTGGTTGTAGCTGAGAAGGCATCCATGAAGCTGAGGGGAGTTCGTGTGGTAGTGGCGTCTCTTATGAGATCAATCCAGGAGTAGGGGAAGCTATCGCTGGCGAATTTTTGTTGATGTCTGTGAAATCGATGCAAAGCCGCCACTTGTCGTTTGCTTTTTGGCGAGCAGCGTTGTGACCATTAGGGTACTCTACTTCTCTAATTGCGCTGCTTGGAGGGCTTGCCATTTCTTCATTAATGACTTTTTGTCTTTCTAGACGCTCTTCTCTTCTTGATCGACTTAAAGGAGGATTAGGCGTTTAACTTGTAGGTGATCCTTTGCCGGGTCGACCGCCATGTCTTCACTGTTTCAAGTGAATACCTCTATGTTACGCTCTGAAAGCGGATAAGAAACCGATGTCTTTATGGCTTGGACCCTATGTAGGCGAGGTGTTACGAGTGGTCAGAAATTTGTCTGACTCAATTATACGGCGCGGTCGAATTGGTTACCTCGTCTGGCAGCCCGATAATCCATGTAAATGTTGTTGACCATGTTTTGCTTCATTGATCTTTGATAACATTCACTGGCTATCGTTGAACCTCAGAGACCATTCCTACTCCATTTCTGGAGTTGAAATTTGATAACCGTGTGATAATGGGAATGGCCCTTATGGAATTAGAGGGCTGCCAGGTAACATGTTGTGGCCAGAAGCGGGCGTCTGCATGAGGAATCTCACTGCCGTTGTTGTAGCGCATGGGGGTCTCCCGGAGTGAGACTAAGCGTATGATTGAGAGCGTATCACTCACGAAAGTCGTGTAGCGGCGTTATTTGGCTCTAGTTTCTCCCTTCCAATGCTCATCTTGTCGAAAGCTGATGCGAAGATGATATCGATCGAGCTTTCGTTGTAGACAAGGACCCTGTGGATCGTTTTATTAGCTACTATGGTTTTTATCACAAGCGGGTCGTCATGGGGGTGTTGGCAGCCTTCCATGTCAGTCTGGTTATGGTAGTATCCGGTAGGGGAAGCTTGGATCTGTTTGTACTCTAAAGGTTTCCCCGATGCGATCTTTGTAGTGGGCCTTCTGGCCCGGTGGACTCTAGCCTCCGCAAACCCTTTGGAGATTACATGGATTTCCTCTAAGGCGGGCGTGCGGCGGGGTTGGTGACGAGGTGGTGGTGGTGGGTGGCTCCGCCCATACGAGCCACGTATCGATTTGAGATGTCCACGTTGAATCAAGTATTCAATATCCTTTTTTAGATGGATGCAGTCATCTGTTCGGTGTCCATGGTCCTTGTGGAACTCACAGTATTTGGCGTCGTCTCTTCTAGCAGGGTCGGCCATGCAGGATGGCCACCTCAGGAACCTTTCATGTTGCACTTCGCATAGGACCTGCGACCATGAAATTTGTCGGAGGGTCATCTTCTTGGAGTTGAATATCATTCTTTGCGTCAAGTTGAGGTGGTCCCTGTGATCCCACTGGCGTTCCTCGTCTTGTCGGGGACCAGCTCTTTTCACTCTCCTGTCTTTCCTCGCCCCGGGGATGTGCTGTACGCCTATCTCTTAGGGCTTCGTTATCTTTTTTTGTCGCCCCTGCTTTTTTCCTTTTGAGTAGAAGAGCTTCTTTGCTTCAGACAGAGAACAACTCACCAGATTGTTGATATATTTCTCAGTTTTTTCGAGGACCTCGGCCATGCTTGCTGAGGGTTCTTTGAGATAGAACATTAGATCTTTATTGCACTATTACAGTAAAAGCTGATGGCTGCGAACTTCTCTTGAAATATCCACCTTTGTAATACGCGTTAAACCTTTGAACATATGACCTCAGGCTTTCTTGAGAGCTCTGTTTTATGGTCAGAAGGTGATAACTCGGCTTCCTGTACATCCTTGCTCCGATAAAGTGGGAGACGAATGCGATGGAAAGTTCTGTGAACAATGAGATGGAGGACGAGGGGAGTGCATTAAAAGCGGGGCGTCTTGGCCCTTTAGTGTGATAGCAAAGACTTCGCATCGTCACGGATCTGGTATCCATGCCGGAGTTCCATCGATTTTTGTACGTATTGAATTGGTCTATGGGGTCTTTTATTCGGAATCGAGCGTCTCGATCTGCGACGATACGAATTTTCTTCGGAAGGAAGTGCTTCCCGTGGTGAATGGAGATTGGTTTGTTGTGCCGAAGGCGTCAGCGGAACCTTCGACTCGGCGCTTTACCGCTACCTTCATGTGGCTGATTTCTTGTTAGATGTCCTTGAACCTTTGCTCCCACTACCTCTCCTTGTTGCGATCCTCTCCTGGGGGTTGGTAAGGATCATGCTCCTTAGTGTGGGTTGCGTTTCCGCTTCTATCCAGAAAAACCTGCGGCGAGAGGTCGAGGTGTTGTTCTTCTCGATAACGGGGTTTTGAATCTTTTAGGTCTTATCGTGATGTCTCCTGGGGCGTCGTATTTGCACAGTGAGTTGTTCCAACACTTCCGGCCAAGTGTTGGTTGGTGTGTAGACACCTCCACTCGTCCGTGTTGGCTGCACTATCTCAGCTTCGGCGGCCCGGAGTGAGGTACATCCACCTGCCGCTTTCGTTTGATCGCGCATCCTTGGAGGATTGGTGTTGCTCCTGCATGTTCCAAGTTGGCCACCATGGTCATTTGAGAAGTCGAAGCTTCATTTGTAAAAGGCAGTTAGTTTCCCACAGGCATGGCCCAGTGATGCTTTTCAGCCGGAATTGGGCTTGGCGTCTTTGGATTTCTTGGGCGATCCACGACTCGTGCGTTGGACTCCTACTGCAAAACAAGAAACAAAGGTCGGCGTGTTTCGCTTCGTTGCCTCCGATGCCTAAGTCAATTCTTTCCTGTGGAAGAAGATCAGCTTGCTTAGGGAATGATTTTATTGCATAAGTGCAAGTACTTTCCTTGATGGGGTGGCACGGTATTTTATAATGGATGATCATGACGTTTCCTAATTGGATGATGATATGCAGATAGTATGTTTCCTAGTTGGATGATGATTTGAATAATATGTTTCCTTGTTGGAGGATGATACGATATTTCTCCCAGCAGGTAGGATATTTCTTACTTATAAATGGCAAATTAATAGGGATAATTAATAGCGTAATTGGGAAATATTTTACTTTCCTGATTGGTGGAGATTGGGTGTTTTCCTCATCTCTCTGCGATTCCTTCAGAATTTGCTAGCCTTTTAAAGGGGCAAGTTGGGCCCTCGTTTTGAGCCTGCCTTTGAGGAATACCATTAAGGGCTTATTAACAATCTTGGGCCCATTTTTTAAATCTGGCGTTTAGGCTGTATCTTGAATTTACGCACCCGTTGGTACAAACCCCATCACTACCGTGGAATTCGTTGATAACATTAACCAATATGATAAAAGGGTTTATTAAGAAAAGAAATTAGATAACAAAAAGAAATAAATGTTATTAACCTGAAAATATTCCCATAATGCTTCCTTCATAGGCATTACTTGCCAATTGGCCTCAGCCAATGGAGCAAGTGTTCCTAAAAAGCTACTAAACTCACTCATGGTGTTTTCATCCGGTCATATTAGATGGTTTAGTTCATTAAGGAATATTGGCTTTCGGTTCTCTCCTCTGTCTGTGAATGAACTTTACTCATTGTTGTCTGACCTCTCTATTTTCGTGATGACGTTCCTACATATATGTAATAAATATAAGTTTACTCTATATTTGGAAATATGATCAAAAAATTCAAAGTGATAGTTATACATGTTTCTGTTGTGCTTGTATTGTCAATTTGTGTACTCACATCTGCCTCTATTGTTGGATTTTGATTTCCTTCATGTTTAACATCTTGATCTACACGTTCTTGATCATCCTGTTTGGTCTCAATCCCCGCTTCTTGCTCCACTTGTATTTTATGCTCATTTTCTTGCTCTACTTGTACTTTATGCTCATCTTCTTCCTCCACTTGTATGCCATGCTCATTTGCACAGGCAAATTGATGTTGGTTCTGATTTTTTTGCCTCAAATCTCGTTATTCAACTTGCAACTGTTTTTATTGTGCCCTCAAGTATGAAGAGATAGACCCTGATTTCATATACTTTTTTGTTTTCTTCATTTTCACTATCTCTTAGAAAAATGAGTAGCAAAATAAATGCGAAGTTAGGGTAAATAAAATCGGTTTAGGTTCCCAACATATATGTACATTCAGTATAAACAAACTTCGTGGATCGAATAAACAAGATACAACTAAGTGTGTCCTTTTTCAATAAATACAAGTAATAGATCAAAGAAGTATAGTGTAATGTGCCTCTAAGAAGTGCTGAATAAACTAGGTAATGGTAGTCCCAATTCACATGTGGTCGAAAACCAGCCTGACGGTTTTTCCTCTCCATGTCATTTCACTAAGCTAATCAATTATGGTGCATGGGAAATGTTGACCAAATTTTCATGAGTACTGCTATAGGAAATTATTGATGTATGAAAGATCTCACATCTATATCAATTGAAAATTTAAGAAAGGAACTGTAGACTCTCAATTTTGTCCCTCAACACTAGCATTTATCCTATGGGTGTCACACTCACCCATCATTCTCATATGGCACCATTAGGGTCCTTTAAGGCTTAGTGGGTCTCCGAACCTCAGGTGGGCTTGTATGTGGTACATTGAGCGCATATGTAGTTATTGACATCATGCCATAGGAAGCAAGTGAGGCCTCCCGAGGTTTTAACTCAATCGGAGTTTATTGGAGTATGTCGAATGAGGAGCGCTTGGGCTTGTTTCGATCATATCTCCCTCATCCGAACTTGGAATCATGCACCGTTTTTTTTATGGATTCCTTGTTCTCCAAGGAATATTTTGGTAAAATTTCAAATTTTTTCCCAATTGGCTCAACCGGTCCTTAAAGTTTCAGTTTAGGCAGAATTCATTGAAACATGTCTGAATTCGAAGCACTTGGGCTTGTTTTGATCATCTTTCCCTCATCCGATCTCGGAATCATGCGCTGTTTTTTTTTTGTTGGTTTCCTTATTCTTTAAGGAATATTCTGACCAAATTTGAGTATTTCCTCAACCGATCGAACCAGTTTTGCAGTGTAGTTTGTAGCTCATCCTTTTAGCTCGTTTCAAGCCCGAAGTCTTTGTGGCTCAAGCCCATTCATTCTAGCACACTTGTAGACCTTGTTGGGAGTCTGAAACTGAGCCTAGTTTGAATTGAGGTTGAAGTTGTGAGAAATGTGTGTTAAGAAAGCTTGAGTTGTTTTTATGTTTGAGACGGGCACATTGTCGTTTGGTTTGATATTCGTATGCAGACATAATGTTTAAGCTTTGATGTTGGTTGTGTACTTGTGTTAATTGGCTCACCTTTCCCTGTAGCGTTTGGCTAGGGACCACAGGTATTTTCTTTGATGTTGGGTAGTGTATTTCACATGGATGCTTGGTGTTTGAGTGTCATGCATGCTTGCTATGTTTGTTGGCTAACCTTTGATGTAGCGTGTGGCCAGGGACCACAAGTACACGCCATTTTCTCTTTTTATTGAGTGTTCTTAAGCATGCTAGATACCAATTAGGATTGTGTGCCATGTCATTTGTTTATCTTAAGCAACCAATCAATCTTTGACCCGTGTGCTCCAATGTACCCAATTCATTAGTAGAGACCGAATTCCGGGCTTAGAGGGGTGTTACCTCGCATGAGGTACCTTCTCAATAAGTAACCTGATCCCCGGACCCAGAAGTCTAGTTTTGCAGACCGCTTTTTCCTTACTAGAGTCAATTAGGGGTTTTTTGTTCTTACTTGATTTCCCCCTTTATAAAATAAAAATAAAAAGTAAGTGGGGACTCCAAACAAAACCGTTTCTCACTAGGGACAGATTTTCCAAAGCTCGAAAATCAACTCACTTTTTCTATTAATAACGAGTCGTGCCGGCACGTGGATCGGGTAGGGTCCACAAATTGGCTACTTCGTTAGGGAAGAACCCAGAATCTCTGGTTTCATAAGAGGGTCAAGCTTGAACTTAAGTTGGGTATGTTGGAGCATGATTCATTAACGGTAGACTCTTAGGCTACCTGAATAGTGATGATCACTTACCTGGATGGTATTTGGCATACACTTGTGGTTTGTTTGTGCTTATGTATTCACCTGTTGGATTCTAGCATGCTTGCTCATGGTTGATTGGTACCTAGCTATATGTTTCTGATTAGCATAGATGGTTAGTTTGTGTGTAGATTATGTGGTAGGCTTGCTCTTTGCACATGATTGTCTACTGCATGACTACCCTTTCTCTTGCATGATTGCTTGATTTGTTTGTGTTTGTGGGGCGCGCTCATATCCCCTTGTTTCCGAATCACTAGTCTTGGTTGATTATTCCTCATTGGGGTGCTTGAGTTTCTTAGAGGGTTATTCCCGATTGTTTTGCCAACGACCGAAGCCCCAGGATTTTGGAGTAAATTCTAGTGGGGAGTTATATCAGTGTTTGGGAGCTCTATGGAGATGTCGGATATCCAAGCAATGAAGACCTGTATAGCTGTTGACCAATTTATGTATAGAGATCAAATTTTTGCTACTATTACCCAAGGACTATTATCTAATCCCCAGTAAAGGTATCAAAAACTTGTTGACTAAAATTAGGACATGTATGTTCACAATAAAAATGATTTGTCATTGAATTTATTGAAGATATAGTTTGGTGAAATCTTTTATGAGTGCATAGGTCATTACCATTAATATAAAGTGGACCTATAAGTCCGAATATCTTTCCCATAGAGATAAAAAAGAATTTAAAGTTTCAACTACCCTAACCACTAAAGTTCCACTCTATTTGAACTTCCATTTCATAGAATTTGCAGTAACCTAACTATAATTCTATTGTTTAAATTTCTACATCTATAATAAAAGGGAAATTTAAAATCCTAGACCTATTAAAATTTGAATCGATTATTGTTGGAAGTAGACTGCTTTGAGATTTCCTTCTTTGTAGAAATTATCGATTCTACTTGACATAATCTAATTATATTCTTTCATGAATCGGAATCTGAAAATGTAAAAGAGGCAAGGTAGTATAGTTTGGATTTCTCCCTTAACCAAACATTTCACAGATTAGAGAGTCATCTTCATTTCTGAAACATGTATCTAACTAATTACTTGTAATAAGATTTTCTCTGTGAGATCTGGGTATTTTTCTTTTCCAATACTACATACCTATTTCTTATGACTGCAGATTTCTTGCTTTGAAACGGGGCCATTGCGGATCTCTATAAGATGAATGATATACCGGCCTTGAGATCTTAAAGAGTTCTCTTTTTTCCTTGTTAGATATAAGCTAACACGGATTAAGATCATTTCTACTTAGACGAGAGAAATCTACAATTGATTAAATTGATAGATCCCTCAACTAATTCTCAAACCATGAGTAAATTGATGATTTGTCTAAGTAATCTTTTAGAGCTCATTAGTTCTTCAATAATAGTCTAGCATACCCCTAAGTAATGCATCCATGCTCTCAGGAATCTCTCTCTGTGTCACTCAGAGGGCCTCCTGGAAATCAGAGCTAGACAACAGTCCTTAATTGGGTATAAGTTACTAATGTTGGGAACAATTCACTTCATGAACAACACCATTCAAATAAATTCGAAATTCTCAATCCAAGAGATCTCCTTCTAATTATGCAGGAAAGACCATAACTAACATCAGATCTTTCCCAGCGGAAGTTGGGTTTCCAGAAAACTGAATCGCAGTAAACATTGAAATACTGATCAGGAAATTTCCAATGCAACTAAAAGTAACTAAAAGAAATAAATTCCAGCTTTTCTCTAGACTTCATTAAATTCAAACAGTAATCGGAATTGATCTTCAACGAAATGACAAACTTGAAACCTGAACAATTCATTGTTTCAAGTCTAGTAAACAAATTGAAATCCTATGCTAATTCTAATCAACGAAAAAAATAAATAAATAAATAAATAAAAGAAAAATGTAATACAAAAGAGTCCTCAACTCCCTAGATGCTATGGTTTTCCGTCGACTGATTGCCTCGCTTTCCTCAAATGTTTCTATTTATAGAGCTCGGAGAGTTTAGGCCTAAATTGAGGCTACATGGATCCCGAGTGGCCCAGATTGCATTCTTGGTCGCGACCTGAAAATCTTGTCGCGACAGAGTGTTAATTCTTTGTTGTTGTTCTCTGTTGCAGCATGTAGCATTTTGTCGCAACAAAATTTGTTTCTTCAGCATGTTTACTCTGTCGTGACAAAGTTTCCTCTGTTGCGACAGTCTTTTAACTGTCCTCATTAACACTTAGTCTACAAGGTCACAGCCGTTAATCCATTCATGTCAGCGACATTCTCATGTGTGTTCTTGGAACAAATTATGTTGCGACATTGACAATTATGTTGCGACATTGTTTTGTCTCGACTTCTTAAAGTGTGTATATAAACCGAGTTTCTATGTCGTGTATGTTTCTGTGTGTCTTTTCTGTATTGGTTCTTGTTGCAACAATATTTCTTATATTGTCAGCATTCTGCGTGACTAAAAAGTGCGCTCGCGGCAGAGTTTTTGTCTCCATAACGTTTCTTGTTACAACTTCATTTTTATGTTTGTAACATAGTCTGATAAATTGTTCTATATGTTTTTAAATCGCGACTGGATTTTCATGTCGTATAAGACTTTTGTCTTTAGCCAATCTTTGTGTCGTGACCCAGTTCTGTTGTGTGGCGACAAGACTTCTCTTTCTTGTGTTGGAATCTTTGTCGCGAGATAGAAAAATATATCGCTACCTTGTTTATGCATTGTTCGACATTTTGTGTAGACCTTATATCGCTGTCGCGACATCGAAACTCTCTTGACTTGAAGTAACCATGACATTAGACTCTTTTGTTGTAACGGTCGGTTCGCAAGTCAGCATCGCCTTCGGCGACTTTATTTCTTTGTCAGGACCGGAAACCTTGTCTTCTAGTGTCGCGACATTCATTACTTTGTCGCTGACATAACTTCTTTGCTCACGAGTGTCTCAGCAGAGTTTCCAAGTTGCAATAATCGATTAGCCATGACGGAGATTTGATGTTGCGATATAGATTCTGTCTTCTATTTTTTTCTTGTGTCGCGACATAAACTGATATGAAGCAGTGTTCTTCATGTATTGTTCTTTAATTTCTTGTCGCGACATAAGATACCTTGTTCTGTGAGAATCTACCTTTCTTCTCTCGTTTCTAGTGTCGCTGACGGGGCTTTATGTCGTGACGGAGTTCCTCTAGTTTTGACATCCGGCGCCAGAAACCTTATGCATAACATCGTCTCTTTCTGTCTCACTTGTTACATTCTTCTCATGTTTACCATCATGACACCTTTATCGTTGCTTGTGACATAGATTTTCTTCTATATTCAATCCTTTGTGTTGAGACAAAAGAAATATTGTCGTGATAGATTTCCTTAGCCATTTGCTTGAATGTTGTCGCGACACAGACTGCTACAATTTATTTTTTTCTCGTCTTTCTTGCTTAAATTTTCTCCTTTTTAAATTAAAACTTGCAAAACACAAAGTTGGTGAATAATTCATAACTTGGCATTAAAATAGATTTGAATAACATAAAAATAAGCAAAAAAAATGGATTAAAAATATATGAGTTTAAGACTCATCAAATTCCTCCAAACTTAAAGTTTTGCTTGTCCCCAAGCAAAGAAAAGAAAATTTTGCTTGTCCTCAAACAATTCAGCTTTATTTTTAGGGACATTTTTCTATCCTGAATTGAAACTAGTTAGTTGTAGCTTGGTTTCAAATTCAATTGTCAATTCAGACTTAGGAAAAATTTTTAATTACTATCACAAAACAAAACTAATGACTTCTAAAATGTAAACAATTTAGTTAATTCATCCTGATCTGTGAGTGTGTGATGGTCTTCTTTCCCTTTCTCCTTGGCTAAATTAGCTAATCTGCAGTGCGACCACGATTCTTTGTATATCATTTTAAGTCGTATGCTTGTTTTTCATATTAGTCTCCACTAATGTAGGCAAATACAACCTTCAAGATCAATTAGGTCTTTTAGGCTTGTAAGGTTTGGCTTGGGTTATTGGGTGGATAATTGGAGAATTTAGGCTAAAAATTACCTACATTCCAACCTTCACTTTTTGCATCTTTGTCTCTATCCTCCATCCTTTTCTTTTCTACTGATGTTAGAAAAGAAATTTTCCCAAACTTGGTATTGATGTCCATATTATACTCTCATCTTGGTAATTTTATTTGCCACTATCATTCTTATCAAGTCATTCTCCTTAGATAGAAGCCCTTTTGCTTTTCTCTTCACTTGCCAAAAATTTTAGGAATAGTGCACTGTTTTGTCTTTTAAGGCTTTCTACCACTCTTAGAGAACTTTGGGTTAGCAGTTGGCATTAGGGTACTAGGTGTTGAAACACCCTTATGAACTTAATTGTTCAAGAGAGGAAGGCCACAAGACAAAACTTATTCCAATTTGACAATTTACAATCTTTAACTTCTTCTTTGCATTTCTTTCCTTTCCTTCATTTGTTCTTTTCTTTATTCCAACACCCTTATGAACTTAATTGTTCAAGAGAGGAAGGCCACAAGAAAAAACTTATTCCAATTTGACAATTTACAATCTTTGACTTCTTCTTTGCATTTCTTTCCTTTCCTTCATTTGTTCTTTTCTTTATTCCATCCTTCATTCTTGTTTTTCCCTTCAATTCAAAATAACATTCCCCTAATCTTGTCATTTTCTGCATTTTTAAGTTCTTTTCCTGAAATCTAGGCAACAAGGGGTTCTTTACTGTAGGATTAGAATAGAGGAAGGGTTTGAGGTTCTAATTGCTGGTTCAATGAAGAAATTAGGCAATTTGGCTCAATTCTGGAACTAAAGTGTATGCTTGTGCATATTATAAGGGAATTAGGCTTGAAGAACCGAACTTCCAAAGATGGCCTATATCTTCCCTGTTAGTGGTATTACAAGTTTCACCTTAACTAATAATCTAACAAGTTCTAGGACCTTAGACTAATTGATTGTGAATGAACCCAGAAGATGTCGCTAATTTTTCACAATTTGTTAAGGACACATTTTGACCATGTGCATTGCTTTTTAGGATTTTTATTGACCTTACGAGTTTGGCAAGGTCTCGAAGTCTTATTGTGTTTCCTAATGAGTACATCTTCCCTAAATCGATCATTCTTCGTGCAGCTAAACTGCAACTTCCTTTTCCAATTGGGGATTAGCCTACCACAATGCATTTATCAGTGGTTGTTTGGATTTGAATTTTTTGCTGTTGTGTTATTTTGATCAAGTAAAGAAGTTTATTTTTTATTATGCATTCAGCTCACAACAATACAACACAACCATAATCATTTCACCCAAACATGTTGTAGCAAATAGACAATATTATCCAGGTAGTTGATTTCTTCTTTATTCAACAAAGCTGATGGAAAACATGAAGCAAAGAAAATTAATTAAAAACACACCAATCAAGCAAAAACACAAATGAACACAATATTTTTGCTAAAATTTCTATTTTATTCAGAGGAATGGGCTTTGAATACAAAGAGGATGAGGATATGGGAAAGGTAGGGTATTGTTCATTTTTATTCCTTCTGACCCTCTCCTTGGTTGCTTCTGTCCTTAGATATTCTTCACCTCTTCTACTACAAGGTGCGAGTTCTTTTTCTGTTGTATTATGGATTTTGTTTTTCTTGTTTTACATTACGCCCAGTGCGAGAAGGGCCTGCTCGATTGAATTTGGAGTTAGTATAGGGTATAGGTGGGTGTAACACCACAGGGGCCCATAGTGTAAGGTCTACGGTGCGAGATTCGGTTGTGTGGGGGTATCTTCTTCTTGCTGGAAAGCCCCTCTTCTATTGCCAGTCTAGGATCTTGGCATTGCTGTCTATAAGTTCTCATTGCCTCATAGCTAGAGATTCCAAGAGTGTCCTGTTATTTTATCTCATAGCTCATCATGCGAAACTCTGTTTGCAATGTCTAGGCTGTTCATGCGAGTGTTATCTCTGAGTCCATGCTTGCTTTAGGGCGTTGTCTCTGCTCGAATTGCTCTCACTATGTCCTTTCTCTATTTCTATCTTCCACTCTTCATCCATTTTCTTCAGTGCATCCTCTAAATTCTAGTTCCTTCTTCCGAGCTCTGCAGCAAAATACTCATCCCTGAGCTAATAGCTTATTATCTCTTTCCTTTATTTCTTACAGCATAGACATCAGCAATTCTATCAATGTTGTATGAGTGCAGTTCTGCCCTAAACTTTCAACTTGTTCATGTTGGGTTTGTCTTAGCTCTGGGGTGCACTCCAGAATCGGCTTTGACTCCTCTGAGCTTCTGGTTGCAATGGACATTGGTTTTCCCACTGTTCTAGCTCAGTGCACCCTTCATTCCCTTTTTCTTCTTATGTTTCTTTTTCCTTGCCCTTCCCTCTGTTCTTTGGTCTTTTAGTTATACTAGTTAGGGTCGGAGGAGGCTGCAGAATGGGTTTCTCAGTCCCCCCATTCTTCTCTCCCCCTCGAGATGAGTCGGTGATTGTGGTAGGTGTGGAATCATCCCATGCATTTGCTTCCAGGAGTAACCCAGATAGATTTTTCAATAGTACCTACATTTATCTTATAACCCTTCAACAATGCGTAGAGGAGGATTGCTTCCTTTCTTCTCATTGTGCGTAAATGCTTAGAAGGCATAGAATAGGCGATAAGTAGAACCATAACTTGGCTAGCCGGTCAAGTCTCCTCGACAATGTGGTTTAAAGGGGTTTCCTTGTCCTTCATTTCCTTTTCAATCGTAATTTGAGTCCTACTATTTTAGATGTTCTAGTTCCTTGAGTTGTTTCTTAAACTTAGAACCATCCTTTTGCACCCTCAGATTAAACAATATGTTTATCTCTTCTCTGTTGAACTTTACCCACTGACCCCTGACATATACTCTTTTTCCATCTTTTTCTACCATATTTGCAAAGAATTCTTTCACCAAAGATGCATAACCAGGTTCTCTATGTTCACCCAGTAATTATCATCCTCTCTTTTCTAGCATTTCAGCAAACGAAGAGATAACCTTTTTGAACCCTCTTTCGATAATGAAGCCTATGTCTTTCAAACTTCCTTCCATTAGATTTCTTGCATTTCTAACATGAAGTTTCTTTTCTCTTTCAACATATAAATACGGTATGGCTGCATCTTGCTCCTCTTTTATTTTTGCGATTCTTCTCCGCCTGCTTTGTTGCTTTTCATTTTCATCTTCCTTGTTGTCAACTTGCCTGGTTGCTTCTTGAAACCTTGTTTCTTTCGGTTTCCGACTCCGTGAGACTCTTGATGAGTTCGTTGAGGGCCGGGAATCGGGTGTAGAATCGAACATGATAGGTTAGGGGTTTCGAATCTGAGTTTTACAAAGCCCAGAGTCTTCAAATTGGAGTGAAGTTGAGAGAAAGGTTGGGAGTTTAGAGAAAGAGTGGCTCTTCATTTTCAGAATTTTCTGTTCATAAGCCAAGCGGTTGATCTTTTTCATTTACAATGTCACGACAACATTGCCCTAGTTTGTTTTATCATTAATGCTCTGTCGCGAAAACTATTGTCGCGACAAGCAAAAATAGTTGTCGCGACATAATTTTAGAGACAGAGTCATTCGATTGTGTCGCGACACAAAAATTTTTGCGACATTTCCTTTAGTGCTCGTTTGAATTTATGTTGCGACATAGGAGAATTGTGTTGCGACATAAACTTCCTTTCTAATTTGCTTCCCAATTCAAGTGTATCCGCGACCACGGAAAAATTAATGTTCGACATTTAATCAAAATTTCTAAATTTTTACCTTTCTCTTTCTTAACTTTCATTAAACCGAAAGCGGAGTCTACAACCGCTCATACTCAGTGAACATAAGTATGAACACTTGTTCAAAGTATCAAACTTCTTCAATTCAAGCATAAACTCAATTCTCATTTCTTAATTCTTCAATGGCAAATAACCTTGATTTTTCATAATACATTTTATTCAAACATGCTAACATTTCCCACAACTTCATATATGCATTGTCATTAAATACAAGTTGAAAATTAAATTTATACCTTGTGGTCATTTTATAAATTTTCTTTTGAAGCTTGATGTGCTTTATGCTAAGAGATCTTCTTGAATTTTGCTTCGTGAAATACGAAAATCAACAACACTAACATAAAACTACTAACATATTAACTAAAACTTCAAATACATAAAATTTTAATGAATCAATTAAACTATTTAAAACATAAAATTAAAAATTCCTGCTTGGGTTGCCTCCTAAGAAGCTGCTCAATTTAATGTCCTTAGCTGGACTTAGGCTGCAAAGTGTCTTCAGTTCCCATAATTCTCCTTGTTTGCTCCTCTAGTCTGATCCATTCTTCATTAAACCAGTTTCCATGCATTCTTTGTCCTAAACCTTATTGCTTCCTTGCAATTCATCATTGCCTCTCAATATAGTTGATGTGAGATCTTTCGGATTAATCTCAATACTACTAGGAAATGCATTTCTGGATTAGCTTTGCAATGATAAGGCCAACTGCCCTACTTGAGTTTCCAAGTTTCTCATTATGGCATTGGTATTTTTTTGAAACACAATTGTGTTTGCTTGGAAATTTTAAAGACAAATGATCTCTTTTCATGCGATTCAAAATCCTTTATTTTAAATCGTAAATGAAATATAAATCTTCAAAGTTGAGTCCTTTTCTGACCACACGATAATCTCCTCTATTGTCCCTCTTACGCTATTGTTCTTAGAACTTTGAGGTAGTATAAACGGCGTAATTACATCCCGGAGTCTAGGGCCTCTTTATTAACTCCTCCGCCCCATATAGAAAAGTTTCATGGTTCTCGGTGCTGGTGTATAATGTGTTGGCAAGTTGGGGTTAGGCTTGAAGTGATAACTTCTTTGCTCATTCCCTTATATGGCCTCTGACTTGGTAGGGCTCTTCTCCAACTAGTTCCTCATTCTACTTCAGTCTTCTACTGCTCCCACTTCATGTGCAGTGTACATTCTTCTTTCATTGTTCCCTAGTTTGTTCATCACTACATCTAGCTTTGCTTCTATGGCTGTCATTCTATCAAGCCCAATAAGACCATTTCCTTTCATCCTGTTGTTGCTCCCTAAAGCTTCATATGGAGCCTTGTAGTTGCATTTGGCTAAGTCTTCAATTAGTTCCCTTGCCTCCTCTGCATTTCTTCTTTTAAAAGCTCCACAACAAGATGCATCAATTATACCCTTGGAGGCATAATTCATGGCATGATAGAAAATATCCATCTCATTGATTGGTCTATTCATGCAGGACATCTTTTGACAATCTTTGAATCTCTCTCATGCGATTAGTAAAGAGACTCTCATCTTCCTTGCTTGAAGACAATTATTTCTCCTCTTCTCGATGGCTGAGAGGCTGAGAAGGAAAAATCTACTCATGTATGCCTCCGTTGGTTCTTCCCAGTGTTCACGATCCCAGCGTAGGTCAAACCATGTTGTTGCCATGTCTCTCAATGAAAAGTGAATAGATTAAAAACGATTGCATCGGTCTCACCCCCATTCGGCTTGGTATGTTGCCATCCTCATGAATCTCCCCAAGTGCTCATTGGGATCTTTAGAAAGGGTGGCACATAGTGATCTTTGTTGCACCATAATGATAAAAGCGGCTTCGACTCAAAATTTTGCTTCAATGGAAGGTTGTCTCACAATTAAGTACTCCTCTTGGATGTGGCTCAGGCCCTCTCTGAGTGTTAGGCCTTTGAGGTCTCTCTACTTATTCTTCTTAGCACGGAATAGCACGCAATTTTCTCTCTGATTTGCCATATTTTCTAGATTTTACCGTGAGTTCTTCCTCTGGATTCTGAGGGTTCTCTCAATTCGGTGTCTAGAGGCGGTAGATGCATACGGTCTTCTATGCGTTTAAATTCTTCTGAAAGAAGAAACACTGCGAGATTAAATGGAGTGATGATATCAAATTATATATCTGTTTGGAAGCCCAATAATATCGATTGTCTTGACCCAGCTTACTTCTTTGTTAAAGCTTGTTTTTGTTGTTTTTCTAAAAAAATTTGTAAAAACAAAGAAAAATGTCCAAATTAGCGTTTTTCTCTTTTGTCAGAATATTGATTTTAAACTCGCCGATCCGGCGACCTTGAGAACTTGTTGATTTGTGTATAGGGAATCAAATTTTTTGCTATTATTACCAAGAAGGACTATTATCTAATCCGATAAGATGTCAAAAACTTGTTGTTGGCTAAAATTAGGACATGTATGTTCATAATAAAAATGATTTGTCATTGAATTCATTGAAGATTAAGTTTGGTGAAATCTATGAGTGCCGCAGTCGTCGTAGTAATAAAAGTGGACACATAAGTCGGGGATATCATTTCCACAGAGATAAAAAAGAATTGAAAGTTTCAACTACCCCTCGCTACTCCAAGTTCCACTACTGAACTTATTCATAGATTCGCGATAAACCTAACTACAATTCTATTTGTTTTAAGATTTCAACATCTATAATAAAAATTTAAGATCCTAGACTTAAGGCGGGGGTAGACAGTTATTATTCAGAGTAGACATTGGGATTTCACTACTGCAGTGCCAATTCACGCTGCTAAATCTGATTCTGACTCTTTTTCAGTGATTACAGATAAGAAAATATCAAAGAGGCAAGGTATTATAGTATGGATTTCTCCCTTAATGACATTTCACTGATTGAAGATTAATGATAATTTCATGAAACATGTATCTAACGATTACTTGTAATTAGATTTTCTTTGTAAAGATCAGACATTTTCTTTTCCAATACTTCATACCCATTTTTCTTATGGCTATGATTTCTTCCCAAGACAAGGCCATTTATATATCTCTACAGATGAATGTCTCATCCTTGAGATCTTAAGAGTTATCTCTTTCCTTGATTAGATCTAAAGCTAACAAGGATCGAGATCATTTTAAGACCGAGGAGAAATCTCTAATTTATTAAATTAGTAGATCCTCAACTAATTCATAACCATGAATAAATTGATAATTTTATCTAGAAGTAATCTTTTAAACTCAATTAAGTTCTTTGACTATTAGATGCTTGCCCACTAGTAATGAATCCATGCTCTTAGAATCCCTGACTCTGTGTCACTTAGAGAGGACCTCCTGGAAATAAAGGCTAGGCAAGCGATCCTTAATTGGGTATAAGATTTTCAATGTTGGGAACAATTCACTTCATGAACAACATCATTCAAATAAATCAAATTCTACGATCAAAGAGATCTCCTTCTAATTGTGCGAGGAAAGACCGCCATATAGTGGATCTTTGGTGGAAGTTGGGTTTCGAGAAAAGCGAATCGCGTGAACATTGAAATCTTGATTAGGAAATTTCCATTGCAGCAGTTAACTAAAAGTATGATTCACATTACGTTTCTCTTGAGTTCATTAAATTCAAGCGATGTCGAAATTGATCATGACAAAATAAGCAACCGAAACTTTTAGACAATTCAACATTTCAAAATCGATAACAAATTGAAATCCTACGCTAATTCTAATCAACGAAAATAAAATAACAAGAAAAATAAAAGAAAAATATAATACAAAAGAATCCTCAACTCCCGGATCGTTGTGGTTTCAGTATTTGATTGCATCGCTTTTATCAATATTTCTATTATGAGACCCGAAAGTTTGGGCCCAAATTGAGGCTATTGTGGATCCCAAGTCTGGCCCAAATTGCATTCTTCTCGAGACACGAAAATGTTGTCAGCCAGTGTTAATTCGCGCTATTCTTGTTCTCTGACTGCTGGCATGTATCATTTGCCTGACAATGTATTTACATTCTTCGGCATGTTTACTCTTATGCGCGTAGAAGTTTCCTCTATCGCGACATATCTTTCTTTGGCTCTTTAACATTTTGTCCTGCAATGTCTATTGTTATGTCCATTCTATCTCACGACATTCTCATGTGTGTTTACTGGAACAATTATGTTGCGACATTGACAATTGTGTTGCGACATTGTTTCTTTGCGACTTCTTGGTGTGTGCTTTAGTTTTCTGTATCCACGGCCCGGCATTTCTATTGGTTCTTTTTGCAACACTGTTTCTTGTATTGTCAGCATTCATGTCGTGACCAAGAAAGTCTATCGCGACAGAGTCTTGTCTCCACTTAACCTGATTTCTTGTTGCAACTTCATTTTTATGTTGCGACATAGTTTATTGGTGTTGTATATGTTTTCTGTCGCGACCTAGTTTTCATGTCGCAACAAGATTTTTTACCTTCTGCCAATCTTTTTATCGCGACCCAATTCTGTTGTGTTGTGACAAGACTTCTCTTTCTTGTGTTGGAATCTTTGTCGCGAGATGGAAAAGTTTGTCACGACCTTGTTTATCTGTGTTTAGCTTATTTCTATGTCGCGACCTTACTATCTATGTCGCAACATCAAAACTTCTCTTCAACTTGAAGTATGTCGCAACATTGAACTCTTTTGTTGTAACCAGGTCAGTTCACCAAGTCAGCATCACTTGTTATGACTTTATTTCTCTGTCAGGACCAGAAACCTTGTCTTCTAGTGTCGCGGCATTCATTACTTTGTCACGACATAACTTCTTCATACAGTGTCTCAACAAGATTTCCATGTTACAATAATTAGTGTCGCGACAGAAGATTTTATGTCGCGACAGATTCAACATATTTTCTTGTGTCATAACACAAAGCGATTTATCTGATGTTCTTCTGTATTACTCTTTAATTTCTTGTGACATAAGATACCTTGTCGCGTGAATCTCTACTTTCTTCTGTTTCCGATGTAAGCTCTGAGCTTTTATGTAGCGACAGGTTCCTCCTGGTTTTTGACATCCAGCATAAGAAACCTTGTCACAACATCATCTCTCTTTGTCTCATCTCACTTGTTACATTCTTCTCATGTTTTGTCGCGACACGCTGTCATTTGTCGCGACATAGCTTTTCTTCTATATTCAGTCCTTTGTGTTGCGACAGAAGAAATATTGTTGTGATAGATTTCCTTAGCCATTTGCTTGAACATTGTCGCAACACACAGAACTCTGTCGCGACATAGACTACTAAAATTACTTTTTTTTTCTCTTCTTTTTTGCTTAAATTTTCTCCTTTTTAAATTAAAACCTACAAAACACAAAGTTGGTGAATAATCCATAATTTTTCATTAAAACAGATCTGAATAACATAAAAATAAGCTAGAAAAATGGACTAAAAATAGATGAGTTTAAGACTCATCAATAGCCCTAAGCTAGATTTCATGGATACATGCGTGGCCAGTGTGTCATTTTGATTGATGGTTAGGATCTTAGGTTATGTATCCCATATGGGTACAATCATCTATCTCTTAGGACTTGCCTTTTCCCGTTGCCAGCTTTTAAGCCACATTACCCCTAAGGTATCACCATGTTAGAATCCTGCTTCTACTTGTGAAGCTATATATCAATTTAGTTGTTAACATCACATGTCAGTTCATTCTCTTGGAGGATTTTAGTCATACATTACTGGTTTGATTTCAGGATTGATAGTCACAGGGGCCAGCGTACCCGTTTCCTTTGAAGGATTATTGATTGGGGCCGACACAGGTTCCCGAGCTTGGATCGGACCGGAGGTAGACTTGTTAGAGGATTAGATTCACACGAGTTAATTAGGCGGATAATATCACTATCATAGAGATATATGGACCCTCGATGCGCTCTTGTTGACCCGGAGTTGGTTGAGATTCAGATACCATGGTATCACGGGATGCCCGTAATGGAAATTTAGGACAAAGGATTGATGGGCATTAGGCCCAACCATTACGGGTTCCGGGGAGCACCTCGCAGGACTATACAATTCTACCTCCACCACCATTTTGGACCCAGCACGTACAATGGGGTTCTCTGATTCACCTCCCACCACCACCAACGTTCGTGACCAGGTGGAGCATTTGTCTTTGCCACGATCGAGGCGAGACCATACCACATTCTATAGTGGCCCCTACATAAATTATTGATGACACCTATGCCCGTATCAATAGGATTGTGCAGAGGATCAGGTCTCTGCATGTTTCTGATGGAGTTATAGGTTGGGACGGATATGATAACCTTATAATGGAGGCCTTATGAATTGGAGTTGACATCTTGGGACATTGATAAAAATTCTACGGGGATAGGGTGCCTGTATTCCACTACTTGATTATATAGAGTATTTGTTATGAAAATGCATAGACTGGATGAGGCACAGATGATTTTTCTATTCCCTCTGTCATTGAGTGGTGCCGCTTAGCTTTGGTTTACCTCATTGGACCCTTTGAGATGTAGGACATGGGCTGATTTGGGACAGGAGTTTATCAGGTAGTATTCTTTTATCTCATGTGGACGTATCCCAGAGGGAGTTGGAGGCCCTCAGGAAGGGGCGGATGAGTCAATCACTTCATTTTTCTCCCGCTGGAAGCAGAAGATATGACAGATTATAGATAGACCCTCAGAGCGTGATCAGATCAACATGATTATATGCAATCTTTAGCCTCGATTTGCTAAGCATCTCATGGGCTTTCCATAGACAAACTTTGGATCATTGGTTCAGGCCCTCTATAGCATTGAGGAAGGCATAGCTAGAGGATTATAGGCAAACTCTTCCCCCCCAGATTCAAAAGTGAAAGGCTAAGGTCAGGCCCTAGATCATCAGATATTGGTGCTATTAGTACATCGAGCCACAGGTTTTCATGTCGGCCATAGACTCATAGACAATCTACAGATATTCCTTACCAGATGGTACAACAAGATTAGTACAGACCAGTTGCTCCCTATAGGCTGGCAGGGTCTACTTATCTACATCCCCCGCCTAGCTTGATTATATGCACTACACAAGGACCTCCAAGAAGGCCACCTGCTCTACAGTACCATCGGTATAGAGCAGCCTCCGCAGAGGCCCGGCTAGAAGCGAGTTTACAAAGCTTGGGATGCCACTTGGCGAGCATTTTCAAGGTGGTTGATGGGGTTTGATTGCTCCACCACCACCGGGGCCACCACATCCTACCCGCTAAGATTGAGGACAAATCTTCACGTACCTACCATCGGATATGACCATGTCTGAGACGGTTAATGCGTCTTGAGACATGCCATTAAGGACTTGATTGATCAGGGTTTGGTTGATTTAGGACGCCTTGTAGTGACTACAGACCCACTCCCCACTCATGACGTTAGAGTTATACCTCCACCCCCGGGTGGTGTACATTCGGTTGAGTTTTCAGGAGACGAGATATTCATGATGGGATGGGATGGAGAGGCTCCACCAGTGTCGCTATCGTAGACTTCGATTTTAGTGGATACACCTTTGATCCAGCGAGATCCTAGACCATTGGAGCTTATCGGATGAGGTTCCCAAACAGACTTCAGTTTCACCCGTATACTTGTAACATGTTCCACCTATGACACCCTTCATTCTGTTCTTGGAGGAGTATGGGCCTATTCATAGAGATGTTTAGATTATTACACAAAGTGGGAGGGTGTCGCCTCCGCCCATTGTGGGCTATTTGTTGGCATAAGCGACTAGAGGATGTTCGGAGAGAGGATGATGGATTCATGACTGCGGCACTACACAAGCTCGTATATCCACATAGAGCCTATTAGCCTCATCCATTACTCATAGAGATGAATTGATCAAATCACTTAGTCAGATCAGAGTTAACACTGCCACTACCCTTAAGGGGCTTATTCACTTTCTAACAGCCGATAGAGCTACATGTATTGCGTTTTCTGATGATGATTTACCACCCGAGGGGTTAGATAATGTTCGATCCTTATTCATTGATGTTGCTTGTTCAGGCCGTCGGGTGCCATATGTCTTATTGGACAACGGCTCCATCCTGAATGTCTGTTCGTTAGTTACTGCCATTGCACTTGGATTTTCGTCGACTGATTTTGGGCCGTCTTCACAGACCGTCAGAGCTTATGATGGGACTCAGAGGACAGTTATGGGCACACTCGATGCACATGTCATGATTGGGCCAGTCAGATACTCCATACTATTTCAAGTTTTAAGGATTCAGTCATCCTTTAACCTGCTTCTTGGCCGCCCTTGGATTCATGAGGCAGGTGTTATACCATCTTCCTTTCATAAGAAGGTGAAGTTCATACACGAGGGCGCGATCACGTCTGTTTGTGAGAGATGTTATTCTTACGGCCCATGTTACATATCACGGTCATAGTGAGGATGACCTATTTGGCGGGAGTTTACTTTCGATGGAGTTCAGATTGTCAATTTAGAAGACAGCCACGGAACTTGGTGCCACTTCTTTTCGATCAACTGCTTGGCACTTTGGTACTTAGTATGACGAGAGGCATATCCTACATGCACGGCGGGTTAGTGCGTCGCCCGGCGAGGGCCCGCGAGGATTTACTTTACGAGTTGATCATTACATACCCTATGGGTTAGGTTACACTCTTATAGAGGATGATGCACGTCACATGGCACGACCGCTCCGGGACAGGGTGATGGCTCGCATGTCTAGGGTTTCATTCCATTACCCCCTCCGTCCCTACACTTTTCAATTGGTAGCCACTTTACGAGAGGATCGAGGTATGCACCCGCCTGAGTCACGATCATGCTTTAAGACGGATGGGATCGGGGCATCGACAAGCCTTGGGACAAATGTGTTTTAGTTCTGAGACTATTGAGGCACCTAGTGCAATGATAGTTGTGCCCCCATCACCGGGCCGAGCTAGTGTGTTCTCTATGTGTTTCCCCGAGGAGGTCCTTGATTATGACCTACCTATGGATTTAGGGGATGATACTGATGGAGTGACTCTTCCTGATACTTACATAGATGAGATGGACATGATCGGCCTTAAATTCGTATCCTCGATCACGACCCTTTTGAGCCAGTTTTACTTTTGACATGTTTGGAGTTTTACGCTGTGATTTTGAGGATGTGACACTTTATGATGCTTGCAATGATGCGATGGACATGATCGACCAGCGGCCCACGATACGGATGCAACCCACCCCAGGCGCCTGTTTTTTTATATGTTTGGATTTCTATGCCGGATAGATGATGATGATGGACTTGACCTTTCTGCATTGTTCTATAATGTGTTTGCATTTGGGGTGACTCACGTGGTTCTCAACATAATATATAATCAGGTTTATCTTACCTTTTGATGATAATTTCCCTTTAATTACATACAGCACCCAGTACTTTTATGATCTTGATGATGTGGGAGACACAAATGACTTGATAGGTGGTCGATCAGTGTGATTTTTGATCTGAGGGCAGGAAGAGATTACACCAGTATTGGTAGCATGGGGGTTGATAGATTTTGGGACACCAGATCAACTCAGTGAGATTAGGATTAGCTCTTCCCTATCTCCTGATGAGAGGACTAGATTGATTGACTTGCTTAGGTCATACTTGGATTTATTTGCATGATCATATGAGGACATGTTGGGCCTTGACTCTTCTACGGTCGGCATCACGCCGTTCTACGCCATGCTAGGCGAGTTATTAGCGAAGTGAAGTACACTCGTTGGAGTTGCAGGATTAAGGAAAGAAATTCGAGCAACTTAGTGTTAGCTTCTTGTGGTGTTTGAGTATCTGATTGGTGGCTAATGGTCTATTCTCAAAAGGATAAGCGAGTTAGGATTTGTGTAAGACTTTGTGATCTGAGCAGCAGTGCATAGGATGATTTTCCTCACATTTATATGTTGGTTAACAGCACTGTAGGACATTTGATGTTGTCCTTCATGGATGGATTTTGCGGGTATGTCGGATTATGGTGACTCTTAGAGGGATATGGAAGACTTCTTTCATTACTGAGTGGGGTACTTACTGTCGGGTTATGCCATTTGGATTGAAGAATGAAGGAGCCACTTATCAAAGAGCTGCTACTACTATGTTCCATGACATGATGCATAAAGATGTCGAAGGAATAATGAGATGACATGATAGTGGGGGATCGAGGCGAATGAATTATTTAACGACCTTACAAGGTTCTTTAAGTCAGACGGTTCGGTTAGACCCATGAAATGCACCTTTAGGGTAGCAAAGTGCAGGACATTGTTGTTAGTGAGAGGGGTATAGAGGTTGATCTTGAAAGATCGACCATATGACATGCATAGAGGCGAGAGAGAGGTCAACTCTAAGTAGACTCTGATTATATCGGCCATTTCATTGTTAAAATGGCGGACATATGTGAGCTATCTTTAGTCTTCCTAAGGAAGAACCATTTACGGTTTAGAATTGATGATTGCCGGTCTTATGAGAAGATTAGGGAGTATCTCCTTTTCTCCTCAGTTTTAGTGCCTCAACTGTCGAGAGCCCTCATACATGCCTCCGGTTTAGTTGTGGAGCTTAGGATGCATGTTGTTGTAGCACCTTTTGGTCAGGCCAGATTAGTGAGTCAAGCAGGATCGGGATGCTCTTTTTTTTTCAAAGTGTCTGACCTCGTTACGGATCACGGCAGAACGGTTTACCTAAACCGTTTTTCGTATCTTATCAAAAACATTTTTATTTATAATTTCATTTGGAGAGGTTTTAATTAGCAGCATTCATTTTACCATGAAGCCTGAAGACCTTTAAATATTGTGGAAAGCGGTTGCAACGATGTGTGAAGCCATAGCATTCATTTATACAAACATATTTACATTAAGGCATTCTATGGCGTAAAAGGAGTACAAAACAATGTTTCTGAGTTTAACTCGTTTGATTACAAAAAATATCAATGTTGAGGAATGCACGATGTATGCTCGTAATAAGGTATATGCCTCTGTACTTGCCCCTTTCTCTATGAATCTATGCTTTTTGTTCTTGGCCTTCTTTCTTGTTCACTCGATACACGTGCATGATTAAAACACACGTAAGCATTTCATGCTTAGTAGTTTATCTGATTCTCTATCTAACACAACATGCCTTTGTCAATCAGCTAGCATTTTTCTATTTCAATGAATGTATAAACAATACATATGCTTATACATTTGTACATACTTTCATTTCTGAACATGCATTTCAATGCAACAATTCCTTCACAATTCAATTCATGAGATTTAAACATATACTCATAAAGATGTATTTGGTTCACAATCCCATTTTCACTCGTCAAGTTTGTTATGTCACCTTGACTATTCAATTTATTTACCGCGATGGATTAGGCTTAATTGAATCTTCGTCTTTGTGTATATCATTTTGATGTTGTGCTTACCTATTTAGCAATTTCGGTTCACCATCATGACGAATGCTGATTAGTGCATACCGTCATGAGGGTCATTTAATAAATGTCATACATCATCATGACGGATGCCAATTGGTGCATCTCGCCAAATGAGACATTTAATTAGCAATATAATTCTTCCATCATGATAGTGAAGCCAATTGGTGCATCCCGCCAAGTGGGTCATTAATAATTCACTTCAATTCGTTATGTTACAATATGACAATATCATTTGCAATTCAAATAAATGCACGCAAGCAAATATTTGACAATTCATTCCAATTTCTCTATTTCAAAAAACATTATCGATTTGATTCCTTTTCGGTGCGTATCATGTTCATCTGATCATTTCACATTTACATAGTAAACTATCAATACACTTGAAGTAAGGATAGAGGTTCAGTGAACAACCAAATTATCAATCCCTTGTCTCTTTTGATACCAATCCTAGGTCAGGTTGTCGTCTTCACCCGTACCTAGTCAAATACAAATTCTTTACTCTTAGTAGTTAAACAAATAATCATACTAAACGAATACTTTGCCTCGGCGGTGAGGTACGGTACGTTTTCTCTATCTCGTATACTCTTATATGAACCCTCATTAAACCTTTATTAGGGTCCCTAAACAATCGGTTTACGAATATGAGACTTAACAGTGTAAGGGATACAAAAACAGGGTTGCTGGAAGCTCCTGTATCGGTACCAGTTCTTTACTAGTGAAGGAGTTGTGCTGATCGATGCGGTACTAGTCCTTGTGAATGAATGCAGGTACCACTTTGATCGATGCCGTACCACTTGCCTCTATCCAATGGTACCGGTACCACCAACTTTAATTGCCCGGTACCACTCCGCAGTTACCGCACAGCATTGGCGATTTGCCATTCTCACCCTGAAACTCAAAATTTCTCCTCACAAGCTCATGTGTGTATAATACCACACCATGGAATCCAACTCAAACAACTCCTTAAGTGGGTTAGAACCAATCAAAACCCCCTTTACCCAAGTTAGGGCTTCTTTTTTTCCCTAAATCAAAAATCAAACCAAACTCAAAATAAACACTCCAAATATCATCCTAGACCAACCATGAGGAAAACCCATGGATGGATTAGGGTTTTTTTAACCCAACATCATTTAAAGAAATCTAGGGTTTGTGTCATACCTTGAAATCTCTTGTCCTTTGAAGCCTAAGCTTTCTTCTTCCACCTTGATCACTTGGAATCCAGATCTAGGAAGATCTCCCACAAAAACCCTTGGTTTTCTCTCAAATAAACCTTATATTCTCCCACTCTCCCTCTCGAATACGTTTTGCCCAAATGCCTGAATGTGCTTACAAATACATTTGGTAGTATTTCTCATTTAAGTGTAAGACCATGTTTGACTTACACACAAATTCTATTTCTCATTTTTCTCCTTTTTGGTCTTCATTTCACTTTCATTTATCATTTAATTCACTTTAGCATTTAAACATTACATTCTTGACCCTTAGATCCCTCATTTTATCAATTCAATTGCACTTTTTACACTTGGGTTTATTTTGGGTTCAATCAATTTCTCATTTTAGCATATAACATTTTAATCATGCTCACATATTCATTCATTTCACAATTTATCAGTTTGCGAAAAGCACAAGTTTGCTTCAATTAAATAAAATAACATAATAAAGTATTATAAATTCTAAATATTTTTGGGGTGTTAACAGCTCGATGATTGCGGGAAAGATGTGAGGCATCTATTATAATAGTAAGGGGATGTTTGAGTAGTACAAATACATTATGATTGAGAGCCTCTGTTTTAGCATTAGTTTTGGGCCACTGAGGCGAGACATTATGTGACCAGTATTCCACTGCACAGTCTCACGTTGGATCCTTCGAGATATCTGTTTAATGAACTGTCCTTATTTGGTAGGCTTATGAGATAGTTAAATCTTCTTGACGAGTTTAATATTTAGTATTTTGGAAGTCAGTAAATGAAACGATATTTAGAGATCATCGCTTCTTTACTTGATGTCGATGGCGAACTTTATTGTGATGATTTCACGATGAGCAAATTGTTTGGTAGCTAGTATTGCGGGATGGCGGTTGTACTGATGAAGTGTGACATAATCCGGTCGGGGTTTAGCATCGATATCATTGGTATCGGCTTCGGGGTGATCATATTCCTGATGATCCGGTTGACATTCTCACGATCATCATCCCGATTAAACCCGAATAATATCGTTGAGTATGAGGCTTGCATTATTGCGAGCCTAGGCGCAACATCTTAGAGTAGACGATTGGAGATCCTGATTCAGTAGGTTGTCAGCGATTCAGTACTTGGAGGACTTGAGATGAGAAGCGAAAGCCCTACCATGCTTACTTGGATTTTTTGGTTGATAAGTTTGATGAAGAGATATATATATATCTGCCTAGAGAAGAGAGAATCATTTTGCTGATGCGTTAGCCACCTTGGCTTCTATAATTGAGATTCCTACGGGAGTGACTATGCGACCATTGTTGATCAAGATTAGGTCTGCACCAGCTTACTATTGTTTGATTGGAGATATTAAGGATCAAGATAAGCTACCCAGGTACCACGATATTTATCAGTTTTTGTCATGTGGCGCTTACCCAAAGTCAGCCTCGGCTAAGGATAGGAGAGCACTAAGACATTTGGCCACCAGATTTGTTGTTTGTAAGGATGCACTGTATAGGAGATCGCCTGATGGCCTATTGTTATTATGTCTAGACCGTGCCTCTGTAGATCGAGTGATGAGAGAGGTTCATGAAGGAGTTTGTATGGCTTACGTCACGGGTCTGTAACCCGCTTTATGGGAGGTCATATCTTGTCGCATTAAGATCGCCGGCCGGATACTTTGGTTGACCATGAGCGGTGTTGCGGTTTGTACCAAAGATGTCAGTATCGGTGCCGCGGAGACTTAATACACATACCACCTTCTAAGTTGCATGAACTCCACATCCCATAGCCATTTTGGTATGGGGTATTGTGTTATTGGGAAGATGTTGAGTCTTCCAATAGGCATGAAATTACATTTGGATTGCCATTGATAGTTCACAGTGGGTGGAAGTTGCTTCCTATGATAGATTGACGGTGGCGGTGGCAGATTCATCATATCATGATTATCACGCCGATATGGGGTCCCTCAAGGCGATTTATGATGAGGGGCGCATTTTTAGAGCGAAGTGGACATGTTGATTCGAGTATGGCGTTGCGCCACCGTCGCTATGTATAGGCCGTAGACTAATGGGATAGTTGAGGCCGCGAATAAATATCAAAAATTTTTAAGAAGATGGTGAACTTCACCGGGATTAGTCGAAGAAGCTCCCTTTAGTGTTGTGGGCTTATCATACATTTTTTCGTACCTCACACTAGAGCTACTCGTGACCTTTGGGTAGTATGGTATGGAGGCATTGCTACCACTTTGAGATTGAGATAAGGGGGTCTTTAGTAGGTGGTATTATGGCTTGATCTTGAGTCATTTGGATTAAGGGACTTATTTTCTTTTGGTAGATTGAGGAACGTTGTTTGACCCTTTTCTCCATGGATCCGGGAGACACATTAGGAGTAAGGTTTGGATTTCCTTTGCACTAGGTCCCCTTGGTCATTATCCATATCACCATTCCCATCTTATGGTGACTTGCCTCGATTTGGCATCCTCGGGATAAGTGGTTCGTCATAATCACTCATTGCTACACTAGTATCCCACCTTGTTTCCCTGCTTTCTTCTACAATCCTTTTCATTTTCTTCTATCCTCATCAATCGTTGTCTCGCTTCATGAACGACATGTCTTTTTGGTGTACATCACTTGTTGCTTGGCATTGTTCACGTATGTGTTGGTCGAGTCGCTTTGCTCACACGATTCTTTGACATTTGGCATTGTGCACACAGGGGTTTGGCATTATCTATTAGGTATTTGGGCCTTTGTTTCCCATCATTTCATTCACCTTTCACCCCTGGCCTACATTACAGTCCGAGTCGTAAGACCACTCTAAGGCCATAAGATCTCGTGTTTGCTTCAACGCATTTTATATGGATAGGTTCCGTCTATTGATTGAGTACGAAATGTCGACAGGTCTCCGTTCTTGGGAAATATCGAGGGTCACATATTGCCTTTAGTTGTTTACCTTAAGCCCGTGATAAGATACAGATGATATAGAGAGTTGGGACCATTGATGGCGCCTTAGCTTGATGCTTTGACACGTTCACACTAGGCATACCCCCATCCTTGCATGCTGGCTTTGGCTCTTACACATGTACACAAGCAGTCCGTTTCACCTAAAGACGTTTTGGGCATCAGATTTTGAGTATGCCCCATATTTAGCTTGGTTTCTTCATATAATAGAGCGCTTTTGAGAGCTAACCGGGGATCATATTCATGGTATTCATTGACCCAGTAGGGATGTGCATATTGGGGCATTCCCCCATTCATTGTCCTGTTCGCTCATGCAGACAATTAGGTTTTAAGTGTATTTCAGGGTTTTCATAGAGATATTTGAATTTCAAATGTACATATAGGGGCATACCCCCTATCAATTATTGGTGGATATTTGGATGCTATGGATTAGTAAGGAGGGCTTTTCCTCAGGAATGAAAGTTTTAATATTTCCAGTTTGTGACTTTGACTTTATGTGCAGTGGTGGGTTTCTGACATGGTATTGATGCCTTAGGCCCGAGGCATAGCCTTCTTTGCGCCCCAGACACGTTACGATCCTTTCTTTTATTTAGTTCTCGACGCCATTGCCGGTTGATCCCTTCATTTTGTTTTGGGTTCTTTGGCATCACACCCAGATTCGATCCCTTTGTTTTGTTCGGGTTCTCCCGACGCCGGTTAACCAGATTTGATCCTTCATTTTGTTTCGGGTTCTCGACATCAGCCCAGTTGAATCCAGCAGTTTTGTTTGGGCTCTCCGTATCACCGGATTAGTCGCCGTTTTGTTTGATTCTCCGGCGCCGTCTGGATATATCCCATTTTGTTTTGGGTTCTCGGCATCACGGCAGTTCGATCCTTCTTTTTGTAGGGTTCTCGGCATCGTGCACAGATTCTATCACTTCTTTTGTTTAGGGTTCTCGACATAGATTGCGTGGTCGATCCCTTCTTTGTTGATTCTCCCGACGCCGTTAACCGGATTTCATTATCTTTTCTGGCATTGTGTTCAGATCACTCATCTTCTCAATCATCGTGCTCGGGTTTCTCTTAGTCCTTTAGTCGTGGCGACTTAGTTCTGTTAGCCTTCAGTACTGGGTAAGGGGACAAAATTGTTGGTCATCTGGGTTCTTCATTAGAGTTCATTTCACTCTTGCATTGCTTGCAATTTGCACCCATGATTCACTCGTTCATTCACTATACTAAATAAGGGCATATTTGTAGACCCTCCCGATTTTGTCCTCAGCCAACATTTTATCCTATGGTGTCACACTCACCCGTCCTTCATCTCAAATGCAGATTATAAGATCCTTTTTAGGCTTAGTCGATCTCTGAGCCTCGGGTGGGCTTGTATGTGGTACATTAAATGTGTATGTAGTTATTTGCATCATGCCATAGGAAGCAAGTGGGGCCTCCCAAGGTTTTAACTCAATCGGACTTTATTAGAATTATGTGAGATAGGAGCACTTAGGCTTGTTTCGGTATATCTCCCTCGTGCGAACTTCGAATTATGCCATAGTTTTTTTTTATGGACTCCTTGTTCTCAAGGAATGATACGTCAAATTTCAAAAATTTTCCCAATGGCTCAATAGGTCCTCCAAGTTTCGGTTGTGAAAATTCATTGAAGCATGAAGTCGAAGCAGGGCTTGTTTTAGATCCATATCTCCTCGTCGAACTTGGAATCATACCATTTTTTTTGTTTGGTTCCTTATTATTTAAGAATATTCTACGACCAAATTTGATTTTCCTCAATCGATTGATCGGTTCTGAGTGTAACTAGCTTACATCCTTTAGCTCGTTTCAAGCAGCCTTTGTATTCAGAAGACCATTTGTTTAGCACACTTGAACCTTGTTGAGATGCAGTGAACCTAGTTTGAATAGAGGTGGGCCCACCTTGAATTTGTGAGAAATGTGGGTTAAGAAAGCTTGATTTGTTTTGATGTTTGAGACGGGCACATTGTTCATTTGGTTTGATATTCGTACATAGACATGATGTTTAAGCTTTAATGTTGGTTGCGTACTTGTGTTGATTGGCTCACCTTTCCTTGCAACGCTTGACTAGGGACCATAAGTATGTGCTTTGATGTTGGGTAGTGTATTTCACATGGATGCTTGGTGTTTGAGTGTCATGCATGTTGCTATGTTTGTTGGCTAACCTTTGATGTAGCGTGTGGCTAGGGACCATAAGTACATGCCATTTGCTATTTTTGTTGAGTGTTCTTAAGCATGCTAGATACCAATTAGGATTGTGTGTCATGTCGTCTATTTAGCCTAAGTGACCAACCGATCTTTGACATTATGCTCCTGATGGCAATTTATTAGTGAGGCGAGTTAGGGCTTAGAGGGGTGTTACCTTGCATGAGGTACCCTTCCCAATAAGTAACCTGATCCCCGGACCTAGAGTTTAGTTTTGCAGACCGCTTTCTCCTAACTGGAGTCAATTAGGGGTTTTTTGTTCTTACTTGATTTTCTCCTTTATAAAATAAATATAAAAAGTAAGTGGCAACTCCAAAGAAAATCGTTCCTTGCTGGGGACGGATTTTCCAAAGCTCTAAAATCAACTCACTTTTTCTATTAATAGCGAGTTGCACTGGCACGTGGATCGGGTAGTGACCATAGGAACTAAAGAAGCATTGACTCCAAAAGTTGTTGTCAAATCTACTAAAACATACTACTATCAGCTTTCAGTCAAGCCAAGCATAAATCAATATTGTATAAGCTATGTTAGAGAGAGAAGAAAGAAAGAAAGAAAGAAGAAAACAAGAACCAGTATTGTATAAGCTATGTGAGAGAGAGAAGAAGAAAACAAGAACCAGGATGAACTAACAAGGTTTTCTACTAGTTGTCAAACCCTCTTTATTTATTTTAATTAATTAAATTAAAATTTATATATTTTTTATTTTAAAAAGTTTTATAAACCATTTTAAAACTATAAAGTTGATTTTGATTTGGATTTATAATATTTTAATATTATAAAATATGAGAATTAAATAAACCACACACTTAAAATTCACGAATAAAATCTCCTACAAAAGAAACCATATGTCTTGCTCCATGTTGTGCATTTGCTCTATCAATTGCAAGTAATTTTTTAGGTCCTCTTTCTTGCTTGCTTGCCCAATATATGACAATAACAAAGTCATCTTCTTCTAGAAAATTGAAGAGAGGAAAAAAACCCAATCTTTTCATCGGTAACACCCTTATAGAAGGGCTGAAATTTCATACTTAATGGAATAACCCTAGGCCTACAGGTTTAGAGAATGGCTCTTCACACTCTACCAGAATGATCCATAGTTGATCTTCCAATCCCTAATTGCTTTAGGTTGTCCAAATAACATCCATCAAAATTTAGTTTTATAACACCTACTGATGGTGGTAGCCATTCACAAGATGACTCCTTAGTCAACCTCATGGCTTTGCATACTAGGTTCCAATCTAGTAGAATAAGACTCAAAGTGATACCTGAGAAATATTGCAAAGAAAACCAACATACCAAAAAGAAAGAATCATACATTAGCATAAAATTAATTGCTTTTAATGTGGATATAGATACCATAAGAAGTCTTCATATCTTAAAAAATCATCCATTTTTAACATGGGAGGAAGTTGACAAAATTTAATTGGATTTTCTAAAATAGAAAAGTAAGAAAACCTATTTGAGAAAAAGGTATAGAAGGAAAGATGAGAAATCCTTTTCATAAAAGAGAAATACAAGAATATGAAACCCACACAGCATAAAATTCTCAGGTGGCTCAAAGACCACATACTACTTAATCACAAAGTCTTCACGAAGAGTGCAACCATCTCCATCATAATGATCGATTCAAGGCCCCAGTAGATTTTACCTTTTCTCAAAAATCTTAGTGCTTCTCTAAATAAAATAAAATAAAATAAATCCTTCTTAATGCGACTAGAAAAGTATGATGCCAAAGATTTCATGGATTCCTTCTTAATGCGACTAGAAAAGTATGATGCCAAAGATTTCATGGCTTCTGGACCAAATCCCAATTAGGAAAAAATATTATGTCAAGGAAGCCACATGAGACCACTCCTCCGGTTTCAGACAAAGCGAAACACTACTAAAATCCAAACAAAAATGGACAACAGATAAAAGGTGATCCATTGATTTCTCACTTACAAGATGTCTAGCTAGATAGTCTTAGAGTTTCCTATTTTGAACAAAATCACAAAAAAAAACTGCACTTTTAAGGGAAGTAAGTTCAATCCATGAGTCCATCTGATAACCAGAAAACTGCATATGCCTTTCTATGATCATAAACAAACTATTCATTTGATCAAATTTGCACAAAAAGTACAAATCAGGATGAGATATTCTTTACAAGAGATGCAAAAATTGACCAACAAAAGAAAAACGAGTGTTCCAAACAAGTGATGCAACCCCTTTTATTTGGGGCCTCAAATTTACTTGACAAGAGCAAAAGAAAATGATTTTTTTTTATAATAAAAAAGAAATAAATGCATTGGTAATAGATAAAACATAACAAGGATGAGAAATCCAACCCGTGAAGGAAAAAAGGTGTATTTTCTTTTAGCTAACTTATCTTCCTGTAGCCTTCTTTTTTTTTTTTTTTGGTTGTTACATGGAACCAAGCAAATTTAGGACCTTCCCCTCCCTTGTTCCAATCCCTTTGCCACTTCCATCAAGCCTCAAAATGGAAATTCATAGGAGATATCGAAATTTATTAGAAGGATGGTCTTAGATTCTAAGTGCACTAAGTAAAAAAGGTCAATTTTTAAAAAGAATAAAGGGAGAAGGCGAAAGATGTTGGAAATAGTTAATGAAATTAATGACATTTATTGAATAACTCTTTCTTCAGAATTCTATGAATTTCAGTTATATGAAATTATTGACATTCAATGAATAATTTAATTCATGACATTCAATGACTAATTTAATTCGAAATTCAATGAATAATTTAATTCGAAATTCTAAGGATTTGGAAAGCCAAAAAGGTTTAGTATTCCAAAAGGTCGGGTCCCTCTTTTATATAAAGGTTGTCGGGGTATTTCAAAGAGGGTGTCTCAAAAAAGGTCATCGAGACTCGAGTTTTCCTTCCTTTGTCCTTTTATTGGTGATAGTGCAAACACATCATCAGTTCGCCGGAGTAGCGGCAATGTGCTTTTGTCGACCACTCGACAACTGTTTTATCATGGGAGACAGACGTCTTGGGAATCTCAAAGCACTAGTGGAGAAGGCGAATTTGTTTTAAGGAAATTGTGAATTTCACAAGACTAAGTTGTTCTCTACTTTGGTTTTATTTCTCCTTCACTCTTTATTACCTCACTTTTGGTTTATGTGTTGTTCAAGCTAACCATCTTTATGCAGGTGCAAAGTTTTCCAACAAAAGAGCCAGTAAAATATCTTACTAACTTAAGAGTACTCTTAAACAAGAATTTGACAATATTTCACGAAAAAGTTTACCATTCACATTTATTAAGAAAAAAAAATCTTATGAAATGCTCTGAAAAGCCCAAGGCATGCCTAAGACAATCAATAAGATACAACCAGATCAAGTGCATGAGAGAAGTGAAGTGCAACCTAGGGGCACACATGCAATTTATTAAAAGATAGCAGATAATAGACATGCACACATTTGTCCTTCACTCATATATCCTCAATTATGATTCAAAGTATCAAGTCAAACAACAAAAGGATCAAGATTCCACAACTTTAAGAGGTATTCAATAAAAAATAATGCAACGGTACAAATTTTCAATGTACAGTCAAGAATTTCAGGAATTAAAGCATAAAAAATAAGTTTCACTCTATGAATGTTAACAGCTTAACATACTCCCAAGGAAGCACTTTTTGGGGCTCACTTTCTCAACACTATTACAAGATGACATTATTGCTTTCGTTCTTCCCAAAAAGAGAGGGAAAACAACTTTTAAATTAAAAAATGAGGCCAAAACAAGGTGGTTTGGCACTAAGATTAAAAATATATACAAAAGGCAAAACAAGAAATTAAAATAAACATAAAAGATGTAGGCGAGGCACTCCAGCTAAGTTTTTGTTGTGCCTTAAACCTAGGCCCGCCTTTAAGAACTATACCCAATTATGCATTACATATATATTGCCTACGGGATGAATACATTGTTGCATCTTGTAAGACATACACAAATGCTTCACATGGATTTACATTTAAAAGGTCTGTCGTCATACATATCCTTACCATAATGTGAATTTTGTTAAGACTCTATCCTATGAGAAAGGCTAGAAGAGAAGGGTGAATAAATGATTTTTCCAACTTATGAGACCTATGAAGGAAAAAGTAGGATAGTGCTCCATTAGAAGTGGCTGCTCATCATAATTTTTTTAGTTATGAAAAGGCAGGGATGTAAGATTGAACTTATCAAAAGTTCTAATCTTGGGGAATATATAATATTTTAAATAAATAAAATAGGACTATGATGAAGATAACTCATCCTAAATCTATCCATTATCATTCTTAAAAAAGTATTAAACAAAGTTTTAAATCATGTTTAAACCACTAGAATATAATTGTTTTTTGAATTAAAAAATCTTATAAAATTCAAAATATCTTCTCTACAACTTTTGATTCCTCTTTTGTTGATAAAAACATGATTCATCTTGATTGGGTTTAAAATAATAGGCGTGCAGGCCCAAAACACAAGGCCAAATGTCAGGCTTAAGAGGAGATTAATAAGTAGACCCAGTACAATGGCTTAGCCCTTAATGATATTCCTCGAGCCATAGGCCCCAATCGAGCGATTTACCCTTTAGAGAGAGTGTGATATAATCGATACGAAGGAACTTTAGTGTTAAAGAAAGGTACTGACTTCCTTAATTAAATCTCCGCAATTAGAGAGTAAGATATTTTCTAATTACGCTTATCAATTATCTCTTGTGTCGGTTAACGATGAAAGAAAATCATTCACCCGATGGGAGAATATGCGTATCATCATCTAACTAGGAAAGTTATCGATCACCCCATTTATAAATGTCGAGCCACCCCATCGATGAAAATCACGTCTGAAATTCATTCCTAGCGGTTGATCTTCTCTTCCATCGGAAAGAGCTGGCAGGCATCGGAAGGCAATGGGCAGTCACCGTGCGTCCTTTTGTTCTTAACGCGAAGGCCGGAGCATCGGTCGATGGGCCAGAGCGACAATTCCAACCAGGCTCGGTAGGTTTCGATTGAGTAAGCATCATCACATCTAATTCTTATCTTATCCTATTACATTATTTTATGAATTTATTCATACTCCTGACCATGATGCTACATGTTATAAATTCACAGGCAAGTGTGTGACGCCATTTTTAAAAAAATAGTCTCATTGGTAGGTCATAGCCCAAAAGCCTATAACTTAAACCCACGTAATGAAAGCACTAAACGATTGTTAAGCATAAAACGAAAGGAATGAAAATGAAATGAATTAATTATTATTAATTTTAGTCTTATAATGCATGAGAAGATGCCTCTTCCATGAACGATTTGTCCACTCATCACTTCGCCTTTTCCTTTTCTATGCCACTCATCGCTTCATCACTTCCCCTTTTCATTTTCCTCTTTCATACCAATATGATGGATTATATATTGTCCATTTTCCTTTCAAAATTTCAATTAGCCAGGTGTCAACCTAGAGAAAGGGTGTACCTGTCACATTGCCTAATCCACTTGAGGCCCTTCTAAAGTTTTCAGAAGCCTGATTTCACTCACCATGCTCCCAATCTTTTCCACTTTATGTGGTCCTTTTTTCTAGTTTATAATGCCCACTTCAACAATCCCTTTTGTCTAAAAATGGGTTCCTTTTTGTGGGACCAAAAACAGAGAAGAAAATAAAAAATTAATTAGTTAAAGAATAACCAAAAGTGTATCATTAATTTTTTGCTACAAAGCTATTTTAGTAATCCATGCAATTCAACACCCCTGGTGGGGCTTTGGTAGATGAATTCAAGCAAAAATATACAACTCATATTTTTGCAAAAAATACATTCTCATTAGAAGGAGTTGAAATTCTTACATAAATCCCATTTGGAAGATCTGATTGATAAGATAAAAGCAACCTATTTGGGTAAATAGAAGATGAACCAGCCTAAAAGATATCTTCCAAGTGCTAGTTTTCATATATTATCAGTTATTACAATGGGATAGAAATTTTTACACCTTGTAAAACAATTTTGAACCAACCTAAAACCTTCCAATTAACAAAATCAAGTGGGTTATAGTCTTTTGACCTTAAAATTTTGAACCAAACAATACTAAAACAGAGATGCTCATTTTTTAAAACAAAAATATATACACAAGAAAATTAAAATGGGTTCAATTCCTGTGTGGTCGGGTTTAGGTAAGTTGTGATCCCAATTCCTGTGTGGTCAAACACCAACCCATGTAACTTTGCCTCTCCTTACATCTACTAAGTTAATCAATTATGGTGCATGGAAAACGTGGACCAAATTTGCATGACTACTATTGTAGGAAATTATTGATGTATGAAAGATCTCATATCTATATCAATTAAAAAATTAAAGAAGCATTGACTACAAAAGTAGTTGTCGAATCTACTATAACATACTACTATCATCTTTCAATCAAGCCAAGCAGTAATCATTATTGGGTAAGCTATGAGAGAGAGAGAAACAACATATGTTATTATAGAAGAGTTTAACATCATTTTCACTCTTAATACAGTGGCATGCATGTGAAGAGGAGAAGCTTTAAGTAGAAAACAACACACTAAAGTTAAAATGATCACATAAAAGCTGAAAACATTTTCAAGACAAGACAATGTTGCCACCATACAAATACCCTCTTTTCTTATTCCAAATTAAAAAAAAAACAATGTATGTAATTATGAAAAACAATATCTTTATCATTCTATATTAATGATGAAAATAACAAAACAAGGGACAAAGATGCAAAAGTTTTTCTACTCATCAACATCCATCAGATCCCAATCAGTATCATCTATATCAGAATCCTCTTCTAACATCTCATCATCTTCTTGTACTTCTAACAAATTAGGAGGCATATCAATAGTTTCAACAAGTTCATATTCTCTCGCACAACTAATTGGTTCATCACTGCATAAATTACAAGTATCATTTTCCTCTTGAAGGCTATATAAATCTCTCAGAACCCTTTTTGTAACATAATGTAAGCCGCTTCAATGGGATCTTCAATATAGAAAACTTTGTTGCACTTGGGAAGCCATGTCAAAAGGATCATCAAAGTAGCATAACTTGTTAAAATTTACACAAGTAAACCCATATTCATCTTTCTCAACTTGAAACCAAACAAACCTGAATAACACAACATTGAATTTACCCCAATAATCAATGTTAATTATTTCATCTATTGCTCCATAGTAAGTAACATTTCCAATAGTTGGGTGTTGATCCCTAGCACTTGCAAAACTAGGAGTTAATGCTTGCAAAGTGACTCCACTATTTTGAGTTTTGCATCTTGCATCACGCTTTCTAGTGTGGAAACGATAACCATTGATGAAATACCCTTTGTATCTAATAGCAACTGGATTTAGGCCTTTAGACAACCACATAATATAGCTAGGTACATGTTTATTCTTCCCCTTGTCTTCAAACCAAAATACAAAATCTTGACTATGAGTTTGTGCTCTTTCCCATCTACTTGATCTTTTACGTGAGTTAATCGAATTTTGGTCCTCTGCATTCATAAAACATAAATATAATCAATTACTTGGAAGTTACATTGGGTAAGTATCTAGACTTCTAGAGATATGGAAGTATCTTACTTGATATATTTATCCACAAGTTCGTCTCCACAATTGAACAAAGCATAATGATGAGCTTGCGCCAAGGATTGGTGTTCTAGAGTGAATGTCTTGCATTTATTTCTCTTTTTCCCTATAATTGGGTGGCCAATCTTTGGGAAAATAGGCGATGCTTCATCATTTTTTTCTACCATATCATCATTAATCCCATATCTACTAAATCTTGTCTTTGCACCATCAGGCATAAATCTGGAGCAAAATGTCAAGCATTCCTTTACTAAATACCCTTCAGCAATAGATCCCTCTGGACTACTCCGATTGCGAACAAAAGACTTTAACTTGCACAAGTCTTCTTCAATTGAAAACATCCAAAGACAATGAACTGGGCCACCAAGTTTGATTTCATATACTAAATGAATAACCAAATGCATCATTACATAAAAAAAAAACTTGGGTTGAAAGTCATTTCAAGACGATAAAGGATTTCAACAATTGCCTTCTGCATGTTCTCAAGGTCTTCTATCTTCACAACTTTACTACATACACATCGAAAGTAATCACCTAACTTGATCTAGACAATGGAAATATTCTTAGGCAATGTTTTCCTTAACAGCAATGCCTAGTAAATAGTTCATCATAACATGAGCATCATGGCTTTTGTACTCTATTTGCACCCATCGAGATATATTTAATGCAAACCCATGTGGTAATTTTGCTTGTTTAAAGACTTTGTAGAAAAATTTTCTCTTGTGGGTCATAGAATAACAAGCAGCATATTGAATCTTGCCTATTATCCTAGTAAGTAGCACTACTAAATGTTTGTTTATGGCAGCTTCATGTACAATGACACTTGCAAAAAATGTCATTATCTAATTATGATTAAATGTACAATGACATAATTCAAAACGTCATTGTCTTGTGGAATACATATTGTGATGGCGCTTTTAGAGGTGTCATAGTTAATGTTCTATTTAGCTCTAAAGACTTGTAGACTCAATCTTGAAGTGCTTCTGATGTCATGAAAAAAATATAAAATTTCTCTAAATAAGTAGTCATCTATAAATTATAAATAACATTGTTATTTTAAACATTAAAATCTAAAAACCCTATCTTTGATATCCCCTTCTCAAACCCGATAACCCTTAACCCCTCACATTTGGAGGATGTCCATGAGAGTATTTTTGGAGAAGAAATTTAAGATGTTTGTATATCATAGAGGGCGTATGAAGTCCATCGGTTGTGCGGGAGAAGGCATGTGCTAGGGTTTAGGTGATGAGAAAAACCAGAAGCTTTTAGGAATTTGGGTATGGGGTTGATAAACGGAGTGATTCTAGTTTCAAAGAGTTGGCTAAGCATGGTGATTTTGGTGATTCAGCAAGTAGTCATCATCTTCATTGGATGTTAACCTTAACTTTCTTCCCTCGAATTTTTCAAACCTCCCTATCGTAAGCTCTTGCAGCTTCTTCAAAATGTTGAAGGTCTCGAGCCAAACACGAACTCCTTATTGGGTTGCAGAATCTCAGCGGCCCATCCTCAGGATGGTGCGAAACCAGTACCCGATCTGATTCTTCCTCGACCTCTTAGCGGGCTTTATTTCTTGCCCATCACCTGTTTGTAAATGTCCCGCTCGACCAAAAACCAAAAACCAAAAGCACCGTAAGAGAAAATGTCTTTGCTACTATGGGTAAGGTAAAGGAAAGGCAAAATATCAGAGAGCCTTAAGCATGAACCCAAAACAATGGGTCTCAAAGAAATGACAAATGGGTCAAATATTCTTCAGCGATTTAAGTCTTGTCGAAGTGGTTGGAACATTACTAATAGATTATTGGGCGGTAAGTATTTGTTTCTTTTACTCATTGTAGTTGTAATTTTATTGATTTTTTCTGTTGTGATAGTGATAGATTATTTTTCATAAATTTCTACTTCAAGCTGTTACAGGTTGTTAAATTCCAAGTTTGCCAATCCTATTATAGATTGTTAAAATGGAATACATAAGAAAAAAAAGTTTGGGTTACTCAATCTTATTACAGGTTGTTAATAATCCGGGTTTGATGTTGTTTCTTAATTCAATCCAAATAAATTAAGTTGCTCACTAAAATTAAGTTGTTCATTGTCATTCATGATGGGATAGGTTTGGGACTAAATCAATATATATTGATGACCAGCGTTCTCATTTTGTCTGAGAATAGAAGTCACAGTATGGGTTCCTTTTCTGAGTTTTGTTCTTTGTTCCATTTTTCTTGAAAGCATTGAAAATAAAGAACCTTGAGAGTTCTTGCACATCACGAATTCATTTTCCTCTTCTCTCAGCTTGTTTCTTTTTCTTCTTTTTCTCAATGTTTTGTCTTCTATATTGGTTCTTGAAAATTTTTCCCACTCAAGTTTGACCAAATTATTATATTCTCTTTATTCATAAATTGTTTCTACTTAATGTCTCTTAGAAAATGTTTTCCTCTAGATGAACTTCATAGTCTTAACTAGCATACACTTTCCTAATAATGTGTTTCAATTTTACGCATCTCTTGTGGCTTATCAATGTGGGAATACATATGGTAGACCCTTCATAAGTTACTAATAGTATGCACATCACTAGGAAGGCAAATTTGAAGAATTAAGGTGATGTACCATTAATATCGGACCGCCTGACCAATTCAATTATCAAGCACTCTAATTTTGACTTTTTGAAGTGGACCTCTGTGTGCAATCCCAGGTTGATAGTGATTTGTTCATCTTGTTTTTATTTCCTTTTTGAAACATAGACAATCGATTCCACACTTGAATATCTAATAAAAAGATTTGAATGAAACATGATTGGAATTCTTGTTTTATTGTAAAATATGAGATTTGTTATTTCTAAATAAATCTTCCAATCCACTAAATTATCTTGTATGAATCATCAACTTATTTATCTCTTTTGGTAGACCACTAGGGTGACTTTTAGAATTATCTCTACGAATCATATCAACTTAGTTATCCCTAAATTAGCAAGCCATTGGATTAAGACTTCTAATTGTTGATTTTTGCAAAACTTTTTTCTTAGGCTCTGTTTGCAAAACTTTCTAGGGAAGGAAGAAAAATACTTAAGAAAATTATTTTCTCATGTTTGGTTTCACGATTAAAAATATCAAATAAAACTAAATATAATTAAAATTCCTCAAAAATTTTAATTTTTTTCTTGCATGGGTCACTTAATTCATGAGGAACTCTTTGAGCCATCACGAAGGATGGAGAGCAAACTAACCAGAGGTATTAATTAGGCGCGTACCATAATAGTCATTTATGAATGTTTTTATATTTTGAGTTTTCATTCCTGCAGGAAATGTTCTAGCCCTCTTATAGAAGTTAATAGTGAAGACATGTAGATTTAACACTTTGGTGGCTACTTCACAAGATTATGAAGTTTTTTCTTTTTTCTTTTTCTTTTTATCTGGTCTATATCTTCTTTGTTCATGACGTATTACAGACATGCTTCATGGACATTTATTCATTAAATTTTCTCTACATTTGATCTTCCAGATTCAAATTGCTTGGTACTCACAAAATATAACTTTCAAGGCTTCATCCTGCATTAATTGCCTTTTTTTCTTAAAAAAAAATAAGTGACAACGATTAATACCACCTTTCAGAGATCGATACAAGAATAATAACAACGAGTTCAATTATTAGTAGATTGAGACTGAATTCAATTCTTTCTTAGGTTCATGACCAGATATATATTCATTGGGTTTTCTGAATTTAAGTTTTTGTGGCAGGAGCTTGGTGAAATTATCAACGAGTTACCTGATGTTTGGTATCTTTTACTCTTCAACCTAATGAGTTTCCAATAGAGGCCCATGCTACTCGAGCTTACTAAGAATTGGCTTGTGTGTACTAATACAAAAAGTTGTGTCATGTTAAAGCTGTGGGAAACCGGAAAAATTCAGTTTCATAGGAAGGATAAAATGGTAATTTCGATTAAAATCCCGAATTTTCTAGATCTCGGATAACGGACTTCACGGGTTGGAGATAAAGTCGTGAAATACAGAAGCTATGGCGTCAATTTAGTTGGATTGAGGTGGTGGGTTTCCATTTTTCGGCGTGAGTGTCGGATAACGCTGTAGCTAGGTAAAGAGATGTGATGCAGCGAGGAATGAGGAGCTGCCATGTGGCAGGGACAAATACCAACAATTTGCATGTTCTCATGAGGACACATGGCGCAAAGTAGAGATACATGGCTCACGTTCGAGCCATGTGCTAAAGTGGGTTGAAAGTCGAAGAAATGAGAGGGCAAGCATGATTTGCAGGAGAAGACATCATCTTCTCCATCTTCATTTTCTTGCACGGTTTTGGACTGACGGTGATTTGGAAGTGAGTTTTAGGCAGAGTTCGACTCTCTCTGCAAGATCTCTGACGATCGGACCGTCGGTTCAGCAGTATGAGGCAGAAGTTGGTCTACGTCGGGAGTGCAGTGGATCACCCAAGTTTGGGGAGTTCGACAAACACGAAAAGGTAGGAGAGTTTTTCTCCTACTCGTTTACTTTTTTGGCAGGGTCGTGTAATGGATGGGGGATTTGTTGAGGCTGGATGGTAGTGACTTGATTTCAAGATTTGGATGAGTGGATAAATCAACAGTGTAGTTTAGATAGTCCTGGTGTTTGTGTGTTGTGTGATGTGTGTTGTTGCCACGGGTAGAATAACATGTTAATTGTGAAATTGTAAAAATTGTTCAAATGACGAGTCGGTTGTGCCTTAGCCCGTGAGCTAAGTTTATGTTATTATTATAAACTGAATAACATGATGTATGGGATTTAAATTTGTTAATATATGCATGAGTGATATATTAGCATGTGTTGTATGTTTGGTGTGCCATTGCATTGCACTTAGGTGGGGAGTAACCCAAGTAAGGAAATTCCACTACTGGGCTTTGCTCACCGATGGTAAGGACCACACCAGTGCGAAGGCGCGTGGTGATGGGACCTTGTCCCGGGTTTTAGAGGCGGCTTGACCAAGATGGCCCTCTCTTGTATTTTGTAAAATTATAAGCACAAGACCCAGTTTTGTATAGATTGTAATAAAAAACAATTGTAAATGAATCCCCTTTTTGTATAAAAATTATATTTGGGTTGTATGGACAGTGGGGTCCTATTGGGTCGTTTACCGTGTATGGGTCTCATGAGGTGGAGACATGTAGAATTAAGCCAGGTTGGGTGGTCAACGGAACCCCCTGGAGATGGGCGTCACATAAGCGATAAAAAAGCTGAGATGATAAGGCTTATATATAGAAAAAGGAAAATGAAGAGAAGGGAAAGGCTGGTGACATCTATATTAATTGCATTAGTCAGTTCATGAGGAATGAGTGATTGTTTTCTTGCTTATCATTTTTCTTTTGTTCTTACCTATATCGACGGGGGATCACATGGTTGCCAGTTGGGAAACTAAAAGAATGAAGTTATAAAGAGAAAAGATAAAAATGACTATTTAAAGAAAAAAACCTTTTCTGCATTTTCATGTATTCAAGGCCATCATAGGAATATAGATTAATTTTTTTATTAACATTGTATTAATGGTTCTTACACATATTATTTAAATAAATTAAAACATTAAGACATTAGTCAAGAGGTTAAAATCTTTTCAACATTGTAAAAAACATTATTCTAAATGATACCTTTTATATGAGCCATTAAAGTGGCAGCATTAAATAAACAACGATTACTTATTTGCTTTGTTAGTTGTTATTAGTTCAAGTGTAATGACCCTTATTTACAGTGATTTGGATGTGTGCACCTATAACATTTGCTCTTGTTTCAATTTTACATCAAAATTTAGATGATCCATACACATACATGAAAATCATCAAATCATCATCTCTCTTTGTGCATCTAAAAATCTACGTTTTGTCAGGAGCCTGTGAATTGTTCTCATCCTGAAACTAGAGGAAGGTATCACTTCTCAATCCATGATGGTTTGTCATAAAGTACATTGTTGATTTAGTTGGATTATGAGACTCCAAGCTTTAAGAATTTTGTTTCAAATTTATTGAGAGTTTTCTAAAACTTATTGAAAGAAATAAACTGTTAATTGAATCCATGTATGGGGTCCATACTTGTCCTTGTCCCAAATTCTAAGCAAGGATACAATTTTGGACAAAAGTGGGCATGAATAAAAGTGGACAGAAGCACTTTTTTATTTTTCAAATATTAAGAATGTACATAATGTTGTGTCAACCTTTTTGTTTTATATCATTATCTTTTTTCTACATATCAGTTTCCATCAGGTCGGTTTGCATCTTACAAGTTATCATTGGTGGAGTTCTATTCCGACAAGGTATTATTCTAATTTGAGTTCAATGTTCATTTAATACCTTGAAAATTATCACATTAGCACTCATCCAATAAATTGATGTCTTAGTCACAGTTGGTACTCTACAAAAGTTTTTGGTTTCTATATCAAATTTTATTTCCACATTTGAGCGAGAGCAGATGGAATCATGTGTTGATTTTGATGAGCTTAGCACTCTCCGTAGAAAGATCCTCCATACCAACAAATTAAGAACATTTTGTACTCATGCCAAATAATCTATGAAACTTTTCGGAATATTTGTTGTAATTTTGGATCAATGTATATATCGATAGCTTTGTAGCCTTATCCATGTGACTTTGATATTTTTTCTTTCTCCTCTATATTAATTTCTTATTATGTGTACATTTTCAATAATTATATCGTTATATCAGGATTTATAACCAATGAAATTAATGAAAGTATGATTTTTAATGTGACAAAGATGATGACACTTGTAATGAGTGTCATGATTCTAAAACAAGAATATATAAAAATCAATGACACTCAAATAAGTGTCATAGTTAAGATATTAGATTGAAATATTACGATTAAATAATGACGCTTTAAATGAATGTCATAGTTTTGATTCACAAAAGATGACGCTCAAAATAAGCGTCATTGTGTGTAACCTTATACAATGATAGTCGAGACCATGACACTTTAGGGAAGCGTCATTGTAACTCTTCAATGACGCATTAAACGTGTCATTGATCTAGACAATGGAAACATTCTTAGGCAATGTTTTCCTTAACAGCAATGCCTAGTAAATAGTTCATCATAACATGAGCATCAAGGCTTTTGTACTTTATTTGCACACATTGAGATATATTTAATGCAAACCCATGTGGTAATTTTGCTTGTTTAAAGACTTTGTAAGAAAGAGTTTTCTCTTGTGGGGTCATAAAATAACAAGCTTTAGCATATTGAATCTTGCCACTATTATCTAACCGAGTAGCATCAGTATGCGAGCAAATTTTTCCTTGTGCTTATGGAAACGTGCTTCCACGCCATACTATCTTGAGTAGTGTTTTCATGCTCAAGCTTAGCCATTGGTTGTGTGATGGTTTCTAGCATGTCTTATTTTTTTAGGAGATACTGAATTTTACGATGCCATACATCATTATTCTTATCATTTAGTTTGTCTCCCTGGTTTAAGTCAGCGATAATGCTTTTTGTAATAGTCATTTCAATTGTTCAACTATTTAAAAAAGACCACAATCAGCACAATTCACAATTTCTAATATCGTTTCATGTCGTAATCTCCTAAACTAATCAATAATAACACAAGTATTAGAAACAAAAGTATTGTTATACAATCCAATCAATTTCTGTTAACAAGGTTCCGTTATTAATTCTCAATTTAAACATGTCCCAATCAATATTATGTGAGCTTTACAATACTATCAACCTAATATTCGCACAAAATAATAGCATATTTGCATATTTTCTAAAAAAAATTGTATTCCATTGTCACACCCTGATTTCCACGGTGTGATTTATGTTATTTTACCATCTTTTTTTTTTTCATCATGAGTCCACTGTTTTTATAGGACTCTTTCAGAGTAACACTTTGCATAAAGGAGACTACCATATACACCATATATATCCAGCTTGTATTTCTTCAAAACATGAGTCAAAACTCACTTGGGTAATCAGCCTAGAAACGTAATTAAAACTCAGATTCCAGGTCTCAAAACATATATATACATGTCTGTCTTGAGTAAGTCTCAATGCACCCCAGTATACACTTACACTTGATCAAAAATAATATTTACAAAATCTGGCTTTCTACAAGTGTCCCCAAACTAATGACCCTGAAACAAAATACAATGACCCATGATCGATATGAACTGTCCAAAATATACAGTGTGAACCTCCACACAACACTAGATATTCACTCAAAATGCATGCTGACCACCAGCATGCTAAGGGTGAAAACATGATTCTGACTACTCCAAAACCACTGCAAGTCGAACTCGAGTCATGCGGTGGTCTCGTACGCATCTAAGGTGGAGAGAGGGAATAATGGGGTAAAGTTTGACAACTTCGATGATGGTCCAATAACAAACCATGTATAAAAACATTTCAAAATACAAATAATTCCAGCATCTCAAAACATGAGCATTTGATTAATAGGTTGATGTGGAACAAATGGTCTGCAATACCACCACCATCTGACCCCTCATCGTTGGCTCTTTTGGGGCTTTCACCTAGGGACTGGCGGAGTCATCCACTGAACAACGACAAATTGCTGGGACTTACTACCCGGGATATGCCCACATCGTGCGACAAATTCTTGGGACTTTTCACGAGGATATACACGTCCGTATATCGCTGACCTTTGCGGGACTACAACCCCGGGGACTAGTCGCCAGTCGTGTCCTCATCGATCCGGACTCTCACAGTCCCATACCCATGTCATGCTTTAAAAACAATTTCTAAGCATTCATCCACATGGATATTTAAAAACATCATGTGTGATTAATTGAAGGAATTATAGATATAAAAAATATACACATTTATCTATATCATTGAAAATCACCCAGTTCAAGCATGGAATGGTACAGAATTTGACAAACCATGGTATAAACGGGGAAGGTTACAAGATCCCTACCTTCCTTGGATTCAAAAATCCACAAATGCTCCCCGAGGAAGTCAAGCAGAGCTACTCGAGTTTGCAATTAACAAGTCATAAGATTTCTTAGCCTCAAACAATGCAGTTACATAAAATTGCAGGTGGTTTTATTACTACTTCACCACTCGAATCACAAATATTCTTATACCTGCCAACATAAACCTTGATCCTTCGAAGCACTCTCTTTACTTACTAATATCAACATTTAACACCTTGTGGGGTAACCTGAAACTGACACACCTGACACTTGTACCTTGTTTCAGCCTATCTCAAGACCCCCTTTTTTTTTCTTTTTCTTTTTTTCTTAACTACCATTTTGACCAGCCATACATGTTTTTTGTTCACTATGGTCTTCTGACCAAAAGTTCCCCTATCTCTTAGCTTTCCATAGCCTCTTAAATCAGGTCATTCGGACCTCGGAATCAAGAGTTATGGTTTTTACTCTGACCTACCTGGGAGGCTATTTCCTAGGGACAGATCTGTGTCCTCACTTCACTCTTACTTTTGACGAAATTATGGGAACAAATAAGGCCATAATTTTGGCCATAATTTCTTCATGAATTTACTCCCCTATGTGTCTACTTTAAGAAGGATTTTGAATCACTCCATTTGGATCAATATAACTCAACTTATGACTCAAAAACTGGAACTGCTCCAGAACAGGGGACAGAATCTGTATCTGACTTTCAACCTCAAATTCAAGGGTCTTATGGTAGGGTTTAATTCTTGGTTGTACCTAGACATTCGAAGGGCTAGGTCTTGAGCTTCTTCTCCAGCTGGAATCATCAGTTCGGAGTTCTTCAAACCAACTTATGGCCAAAAACACTGTCATGGAGTCGAAGGGAAAAACTGGACAGCATCTCCCTTGGACACACACACACATGCCATCTTCACAAAACTGGTCTTTTTTAATTTAGGGTTCCACAAACACCTTTCATCAAATCTGAGTTGGATGTAATCCCAACAAAACCTAGAGAATATATCAAAGTCCATAAGAAATACAACTAAGGCCTCAAAGATCATGTTTACATACCTTAGTGAACTTTCCACCAAAAACCAAACTTTCAGCTGAAGCCTTTTCTCCTCCTTCTCTCTGCTTCTCTCTAGAACTCTCTCTCACTTTCTAAATTTCCCAGAATTTTCCACTTCTAACAGAGATTGGTCTGTACATCAAAACGAAGGAATTGGTTTGCTTGGCACATGGCAAGCTCTTCTCATCTTACCATGTGTGAAGATCTTCTACCATGCATATATGAGGTGTCATGCCCTCGTGATGCCTATAACTCACAAGGATATTACACTTTAGTCCTCTCCCACTAACAAGTCTTTCAAGTGGTCCTTCAAGACATACTTAGTACAAACCTAAAACCACTAAACTTACCTAATTGCATAATTATTACATACCATAAAAATGCAATCTAACACGCTGCTAATCCTCTAATTAAACCAACCATTAAGATGGCTAATCTTAATCACAATTTAAAATATCATAGGGCATAAGTTGCATTTGCTCCCCAAAAATCCTTACTTGAATATAACAAAACATATACCAGGTGTTACATCCATTGCATGTGAAAAGAATATTTGTGTTACATCATATAAATATTCTATACATATTTCTACAACAAACAAGTAATTGTCAATAGTATGCTAAATATGTCCTAATGTCTTTTTCCAATTCATTCATCATCTAGGTGGAATAGACATTCTCTCTCAGCAAATTTCCTCAATGTCAATGTCTCAGACATTTTCCATGGGAATGTATTCATTGGCTTGCTAGATCGCGTAATACTGCTTTGTATCCGATGCTCCAGTTCCTGAATCAGTTCACTTACAAAATCATTATAAGTTAAGTCGCCTATCCTTCTTGTAAGCGCTTTTCTTTCATGTTCCCATGAATCAGACAAAGAATCGAGCACTATCCACATCTATTGTTCTACCAACAACTCATAATGCTCACTGTAGGTCACATGGAATGTCCACAGTTTGTTGTACATCACATGAATGTGTTCAGCCAATGAATGAGTTGGATCTTTTCTATATGCACATAGTCGCAACAAAGCGCCAAACATTCTATTTCTCACTACATGTGATAATAAAATGTAATTAACATTAAACATATAAGGGATAAAAGTATATTCTTATTTAAAAAAAATATCAAATGATCACAAACTCATCTAAAAATATGCTCATTAAATAAGAAATTTTAAAATGAACGTTTTAAAAAAAATTCATCGAAAACGGAGTCTGAACGAGGTCAAACAAACTAATCAAAGTTTGGTCAACAATAGTCAATGTTGTCGGTCAACATTTAATGATACATCGATAGCAATTAGTGGCCCGAAACGCCTTGTCGCTAGTTCAGATCATAGCCCAGGAAAAACCAGCAAATACATTATTTTCCATAAAATTTTGAAAAATCATAGAAAAATAACTATAACTTAGAAAATTATGAAGCAATACTTGTTGGAAATCTCTTGACAAGATCTTTCCATCCATTCCAAAATTTAACCAAAACACAATCATCAAAGGATAAACAAAACACATTGAAGGTTTGGTTTTTATAAAACGATTTCGGCTTAAAAACACCTTTATTTGCTCTAGTACGATAAAAAACATTTGTGGAAAATAGAAAAGTACTTACTTGTTGAAGTCAATATGATGTCTTCAATGTTTCGAACTGAGATTAAATCACTATAATAAATCTATCCAGTTTCTGTCCTGAAACACCCTTTCTCTCTCTGGTTTAGGATGATTTACAAATGTAGAAGATTCTTTTCAATCAGTGTAAGAATCAAGTTTTTCATGTATTTCAATAAGGTGTCTCAGGTTCCTGTATTTATTGGAACCTGAGATATCCATTTAGGGAGACACATCCCTTGGATGTGTCTCTTGGGTTACGGGTTAGGTCAAGCCCACTTGGCGACCCATGCCCATAATAACAATATATATAAAAACCATATGCAGCGAAAAATAAAAGAGAGTACTTACTTTTTGAAGTCCAGAATGTGATGTCTTCAATGCTTCAGGCTAGAATCAGATCATTGTAATGGAATCTTCCAAAGTTTTCACAGCCCAAACACCCTTTCTCTCTCTGGTTTATGATGATTTACAAATATAGGAGATTCTTTTCAAGAAAGAGAGAATCGCGTTTTTCATGTATCTCTAAGGCATCTCAGGTTCCTGTATTTATAGTAACTTGAGATATCCTTTCAACAAACATCAGATTGGATGTGTCTCTTAACTACGGGTGAAATTCCCGAACCACTTAGGCGAAACCATGCCCATAATCGACATTTCCCACTCGCCCGTGTTGAGTGACTCATCTGAAACATCATCTTAATAATTCAAGCAGTGCATGGTTACGACCTGAAGCACTAGTGGTGGGAGCTCCAATCTACAAACCTTACATAGGCCGTATAGGAACATCTGACCTTAAAAGGAAAAGTGTTTATTTACCCAGTATCTTTCTTAGCCACATGTGATCAAGTATTCAACCCCTCAAAGAATCGCGCTTTGATTACTACTACAAAAAGGCATTTGTTGACATATAATTTAATGACTTAAATTGCCAGGAGTCATTCCAAACTAATAATTAAGCAATCTTCGTCTGGTCTTTAAGTGCCTTGACATATTTAAATTCAAAAGAAAGAAAACGATAAACATCTTGACCTTAACCGACATATATATTTAGGTGGGATTAATTTTTAATAATAAAAGGAATATACATGCATATATATATATATATATATATATATATATATATATATATATATATATATATATATATATATATATATATATATATATATATATATATATATATATATATATATATGATTATAACGATTCACATATAATAAGATTTACAAATATAATATTTTATTTGTAATCACATCGACTCACAAGCTTAGGAATAAATTCTTAGCACCTTCATAGTCTGAAAATAAAACTTAAGACTTACAACCTTACTTCAAGGTAGTTGATCCTCTTATAAACAAGAATGAAGAGGGAGAAAGAGAGGAAGATGATTTCTTGCTTTTCCCTACTAACAACACAACACTCATATTTATACTGCCGGACATGAAATCCTGAAATCATATGCATATAATCTTATCTATATAAATTTACGGGCTGACATTTTAAATCTGTGGGCTGGTTTTTCATACCAGGGGCGCCAACTGTTTTGGTTTATCGTCAATCTTTTTCCAGCTTTGTAGTTTTTGTCCACTTGTGTGGGACATATGTTTATCGGTTGTCTTCCATCAATCTTTTTTCATCATAATCGAGAGCTTGTGGGGACGAGATGAGCACACCTTCTTTAATCATGCTTACCTTCTTGAGCAGAAATCTTCTGGTTGAATATGGGGTAGGTTTTGTATCTACTGAAATCATTACTAATGCCAATCTGTCAAGCTTGCCATAACTTCTAAAGGGCTTTTTTAGTGCATTCTCCATTTTCCATTTGACCACGATAAATCCCAATCCTCTTCGATAATGAACATTATCTTCAATATATTTTCTGAAAATCTTTTCTTCTTTCGAAATTGAAGTTTTTTCATATCGTACTTTTCGCATTTTGATAAAATGTCAAACAGGATAAGTTTGATTTTCATCAAAATCTGGATTGGGACTGAAAAAATCAAGTGTAATCACATCATTTAGCTTTATCATAGGGTTGTTCTCAAAATTGTCTTTTACACCATCCTTAATCCATCCTAGTAATCTTTTGATTTTAGGAATATTAGGAGATGTCATGTGTATGGTAGCTATACTACCAAAATCATACCAATCACGTATTTCCTCAGGATTTGCTCCTTGAAGGAAATGAATCCTTGGATAAAAACCAGATTTGTCCATAATAATTTCTTTTGTGTCCGTTAATCTGAACAATCTTTCCATGGTATCCCCGCGTAATTTCATAATTTCTCGTCGGAGAAATAGGTAATTTTCAAGAATTGTTTCAGATTTTGAAGTTAGGTGATGCGAAAAACTTGTAGATGCTCACACTGTGGGGCAGTACATTAATATTCATTTGATTTGAATCTTTTGAAGTGATTTCAGAGCTTTCAAGTTTTGAAAAATCGATTGTATCATCTTCTTTTAGAAGATATACTAAATTCATTTCATAAGACATATAGTCTTTAACAACCCTTTCTAAATCAAAGACAAAGCTCTTTACAGTAGCTTTAGTTTTTTCAAGAGAAGTCTTAGTCTCGACAAATCGATCCAAACAATCAGTTAAGTAATAACTTGATAAAAAAATTTTGACACTTTTGAGAGGTTATCCACCATCTCAATCTTTGGCTTTTTGCTCTTTTGAGCCATCTCGTGTAAGAAAATCTAAATCAATGTTTTTGTCATATCGAATTATATCAATATCAAAGATATATTCAGAACAATAAGTCTACCATGTAATTAATATTTTATATTTTGGTTTTGATGGTAAATTATTTTTTATAAATGCTTTTACCTATGCATTTTCAATTTGAAGTAAAAACTTTATTGGTAGTAAAAAATAAGAGAATTTTTTCAATCCTTTTATAATAGCTAAAAATTCTTTTTCATTGATATGATACTTTTCTTCTGTAGGGGTGAAAGTTCCTAAAGTATATCTACATAATTCTTCTTAAGTACTATTGCCCAAGTACTTTCAGATGAATCTGTTTCTAATATCAAATCATAATTATCTAATGGTAGTTTTAGTTTTGGCAAACTACTACATTTTGATTTTATATATTTAATTTGATTTTCATGTTCCTTGGTGAATTCAAACCTTTGTTTTTCACTTGTTAATTTTCTTAAATCTGCTAAGTTTTCTATAAATCCTTCAGCATAGTTTAATATTCCTAGAGATCTTTGTAATTGTTTTCTATCTGATAATTTTTTTGGAAAGTTTTTAATATTTTCTAATATATGAGTTTGTAATTATATTCCTTCATAATCTATTATCAAGCCTAAAAAATCAATCTTAGGTTCTCCTATGATTGTTTTCTTCTTGGATAAGCCAATTCCATTACTTGTGCATAGATCTATGAATTTTTCTAAGTTTTAAGATGTTGGTATTTTTTGAAGATATTAACATATCATCAACATAAGCATATATAAATCATATTCTTTAAATATATATTCATTTTTCTTTTTAGATATTTGGGGAGCATTTTTTAATCCAAAGGTAATACATTTCATTCATAATGTCACTGTGGGAGTACTAAGCAGTTAATGGCAGGTCCTCGGCCCGTCTTAATCGATGAAGCGTTTATAATCAAATTTTGAATATAATTTCTTACCTCTTTTTTTATGTATTAACCTTTCTTTGTTAGGTAAGAAGTACCCATCAAAAAGCGTATTATCGTTTAATTGTTTATAGTTTACAACCATTCTAGCTTTTCCTCTATTGATCTCATTTCTATTTCGAACCATAAAAGCTAGACTACTATGTAGGCTTTTAGAGTGTCTAATTAATTTTAGATCTAACAATTCTTTTATCTATTGTTGAAATTCTTTTACATCGAGTTCATTGTGTCTCATTGATCGAACTCTAATAATCTTATTTGTGTCTTTTAACTCTAAGGTTGCATAAATTTTGTTATTATCCCAAAGTTGTAATGGGTTTTCTACATATAAGGATTCTAATTTTGTACGAATATTATCGCATAAATCTAATTTATAAAATAATATGGTTTCAAAACATAAAAGCGGTCGATCAAAATCCTTTCGATTGAAATCCTTACGTTGAGGTGGTATACTGTGATCACCACGTTGGCTGCAAGGGGAAAAAGGAATAGGTATTTTCCGTGCAAAGGCCCGTTGTAATCGAGGAGCTATAATCCAATGATTACAAGGAGTTTTAAATAGGAGATAATGATGAATATTGTTTTGGACAATCATTTCAAACTGATGAAGAAAATTATTTCCTAGTATAATATCATAGCCCGTGATATGAAAATAAAAAGAGGGTAATTTGACAATATATTTGTCAATAATAATCTTTAGATTTTTTATTCCTCTGGAAAATATAATATCATTTGAGATATCTTTTCCCTGTACTTCGGGTAAATATATTGGTCACGTAAAACTTAAAACTACTCCTTGGTATCATACTTCCCCCATCTGAACGTATTATTAAATATTAAGAGCAAACCAATAACCACTACATTAGACCACCCTCCCTAGTCCCTACCCGACTTACTTGCTGCTATAGACCACCCTCCCTAGTCCCCATCTGAATGTTGAATGATGCTCTCTGATTTTCAAACCCTGAATGCACTTCCTTCTTACAGTACGTATAGCTACACACAAATTGGATATTCCTCTCCAAAGTCATATCCCACCCATTCAAAATCTTTGGATTCCTCCCTTTCCATAAACACCATGCATACATATATTTTTTATTTATTTAAATATATAATTACTCATTATAAAAAAAAATTATTCAAGCAATTTAAACTCCAATATCATGGAATATTTGAAAAATATTTTATTATTATTATTATTACAAATTGAAACCGAATAATTAATTTATTCGCAATTTCAACATGCAAAAACACCTTTAGGTATTACAAGTTACATGTAATTATGTCAAATAAAATAAAGGTTATTTGATCAAAAGGTTCATTCCAAACCCAATTTCTAATGTCAGACAGACCCTTTATCTATTTATTTGGATAAAAATTATATTTATTATTTTTCTTATAGATTTTTTTTTTGGCTAAACTATTTTATAAATCTAATTTATAAAATAATATGGTTTCAAAACATAAAATGGGTCGATCGAAATCCTTTCAATTGAAATCCTTACGTTGAGGTGGTATACTATAATCACCACACAGGCTAGGAGGGGTAAAAGGAATAAGGATTTTGCGTGCAAAGGCCCGTTGCTATTGAGGAGTATTCAATGATTACAAGAAGTTTTAAATTGGAGGTAATGATGAATATTGTTTTGGACAATCGTTTGAAACTGTTGAAGAAAATTATTTCCTAGTATAATATCACAACCCTAATATGAAAATAAAGAGGGTAATTTGACAATATATTTGTCAATAATAATCTTTGGGTTTTTATTCCTCGCTCGAGAAGTATAATATCATTTGAGATATCTTTTCCTTGTATTTCGGGTAAATTTTAATGATATTGTTTGGGGAAACAATCCTCTTTAGGAAAACATAGACCTGATCTAGAATCAATATAAGCAGCAAAGTTTTTTGCTTTATAATCATGATAGTTTAATCTTGTTAAAATATAAATTGAATAAGGACTAATCATTTTGAAATTATTATTTTCTTGTTGTCAAGGGTAATCACTAGATTATGAGAGGTAATTCGCTAGGGTTGACATTTTTCAAGGAAAGTCATTCTTAGCATGATACTTATCGTATCATTTTTACCTTCATCCTCTACCATTAAAGGTAATTGTATTTCTTGATTTGATAACCTAATCCATGCTGTACAGAATTTAGTTACTCTAAATTCTTCTCCATTAAAGTTTATATACTTTACTGGTTTTGCTAAATCTTCTATTTCTAACATAAATGTTAGACTTTTTGATACATAACTAGAAGCTGCTCCGGTATCAATTAAGATATCAATTTGTTTCCAATTGAATCCATCAAAATAATCTCCTTTAATTTTATAATTTGTAATTCTTGTACTTTTTTCAAGATTTTTGAATGTAATTCTTTTACTGAGATGAATCTTATTATCTATAATAGATAAACTTGAGCAAGATGATCTATGATCTATAAATTTTGGTTTATCTCCTATATTTAATAAGAAATCTTCATTAAAATTAATACTTGAATTTTCAGGTGGGTATATTCTTCCAATATCTTGAAATAATAATGGTAAATCGATATAATCTTTATGGGCGAAATATTCAATATGATGAGTGTTAGATAAAGCATAGGAAATTTTATAAGTTATAGAATAAGGTTTATTTCCTTCTCTCATCAAATCTTTTCTTTTAAAATTCTGTATTAAAGTAAGAGTTCTGTCAAAGTCTTTGTCTCCTAAATTATAGGCAATTTTTGGATAGATATTAACTATTAATTTTTGGTATTTTAAATTTCCTCTAATAATACCTAGAATTGCTTATTTTTTATTCATAATACTATTATCTAAAAGTGCTAAATCTATTGGGGTATCTATACGTTCTCTAAAGGTTGCACTTATTATCATTTGTATAGATCCTATACAAATCCGTATGATTTTGCATCTTTCTTTTTCATTAATTTTTACAATTCTTTTTAATAATTCAATTTTTTCCAATAAAGGAATTTCAATTTTATTAGAAGTTATTTCAATATGTAGGGCTTTCTATGTTAGGCTAAGCCCATAATACATAATATGTTTTTTGGATTTTAATATGAATTTTTTCCAAAGTATAGGGAAAAGATATCTCAAATGATATTATACTTCTCCAGGGAGGAATAAAAAACTCAAATATTATTATTGACAAATATATTGTCAAATTACCCTCTCTTTATTTTCATATCACGAGTTGTGATATTATACTAGGAAAAAAATTTCTTCAACAATTTCAAACGATTGTCCAAAACAATATTCATCACTACCTCCAATTTAAAACTCGTTATAATCATTGGATTTAAAATCAGAGCTACATTTTAAAAGATTATGAAAATGGAAAATTGTGATCGTTGTATAAATTATATAGAAACTATAGATTTAGTTAAAAATACTTTAGAAACATTCCAAAGAAATTTAGAATATAAACAAAACAGATTAAAATTCAGATTTTTGTCTTAATTATGTAATATATCATTATATCCATTTATAGCTTTTTTTGAAGAACCTGAGAATTTCTCTCATTTCTCTCTCATATAGTCGGTTGAAACTTCCATCAATTTGATCCACCACAACCTAATAGAACTTTGAAGCCTTAGGCGTTTTCCACACCCAATTGTGTTTTAAAATTAGTTTTTTTGAGAGGTAATGTAGTAATTCTCCTAACATCCAATAGTTTGTTAGTACTACAAAATAAAAAGACCTTGCAGAAACCTGGGGAAAGAAAAAGAATAAAACTTGTCTTGTTTCATCTCATGGATTATATATATATATATATATATATATATATATATATATATAATTAACATTACTTTTTTTGGTTGTAGATTTTACATAGAAATGTTCTCTTGTGTACTTACAGTTCTTTTAGTTATGTACCACTATAATATTTTTGGTATCTTATTACTGATTTATTTTTGCTCATAAAATTTAAAACATAAACTAATATTTTTTTTATACTTGAAATAGGTTGGTGACATGCAAGAACAACAATTCATAGAGTACAAGATGATGTGCAATATTTTATTTTTTGTTATTTATATTTTTTATCATGCACTAGATTTTAGGTGTATATCCATGTAACTAAAATATTTTATAGTTTCAAATATGATATGTACTTTTTTCCACATTAGAAAATAGGAGTTAGATTCTTAAATTAGTTATATATATAGAATTTGATATTTTGATTTTGTTTTGGATCTATTCAACCTTCTTCAGATAAGGATTAATTTGATAAATAGGTTAATTTGTTTATTAATTGTTTTAACAAAAGTATAAATTAATCTTGATACAAGCAAAACAACCTTAACATATAATGTATACAACCTTGATAGTCATGGAAGAAACGTTGACAAATGATATACTACTCAAATTTAGTCATCTTGATATATGTATATGTCAACGTAGCTTTAAGCTTTTCTTGACACTAGCATGGATGACGTATATGAACAATGACCTACCTTGACATATATATCTTACCTTGACAGTGAAAAACTGTCATTGAAGACCTTTTTTCTTGTAGTGACATATTAACATGATTTTGACACACAACCGCATATTATTTATTTTTCTAACAATTCACATAAAATGGTCAAAATCTCAGACCCATATAAAACAGGGCACATCTTGGTCCCTTCACGATTCGTCACCAAATTACTATGATACCAAAACACACCACAAAACCCAAAGACATCAGTCCCGGAATCAAAACCAAACCTCAATCGATCAGGAAACACTCAAAAAATAGTCCAAATCTGGTCGGATTATTAACTTAGTCCAATTGTCCGATTTGTCAGCAATCCGAAAATTCTAAAGTTTCCTACACTTAGTCGAAATTTGGACTGAAATTATATTACTCTCCATGACCTCTAAAAATACCCCAGTCGTTAAATGGCGCTGAAATTTTGAAATAACAGTAGAAAAATTCCCCTATCGTGGAATTTGATAAAAACTCAATTTTGGTACCTTGTAAAACACAGGAAAATTGAATTTTCTAAAAGGGTAAAGCGGTAATTTTGGTGAAAATCAATTTTCTAAATCTCGGATAATGAACGGACTTCACCGTTGGTGTCTGCGTGAAATCACAACTCTGCATTCGGGTGACCGAATTAGAGACAATCGAATTTCACGTTTTTCGAGCCATAGGAGTGTCGGGTCTTAGTAAATTACCATGAGACATGTGATGTGACAAAATTCACCTACTACATGTACCCATGTGACACATGTTGCATGATTAGTGAGATAATGAAGATGAATGGCTTAGATTAAGCCATGTGTCAAAAATCCAAACTAAGGGACAATGATGGAATTTTTGAAAAGCTTAAATGAATAAAACAAAAGAGGAATAGTTTTCTTCTTCAATTGAAGAACAAAACGTGCAGGAGGTGTGATATTCAGTTTTTAGAGAGAGAAAGAGTGACTTCTCTCTAGATTTCCCTGGGTTCAGACCGTCGGTTCTCGTCTGAGCAAGAAGCAAAGTTGTTCTACGTCGCGGGTGCGTGTGGGCCTGTTTTGTGTGGGTTCAGACAACTCAAGAGGTGGGGTCTTTCCTATTTGGTTTATTCTTTGGCTAGAGCCATTTTAATGGATGAGGGGATTTGTTGAGGCTGAATGGCTATGTTATCGATCTGAAAATCTTTGAGCAAGTAGAGAAAATTCTATTGTGGCCGTGAGCAGTCTGAGCCACAAAGTTTCACTTGTTCACATGGTGTTATTAATGATTTTTGTATTGGTTTGGGTGATTCAAAATGGTGCTTGATTTAATTAGCCCATGTGAGCTAATTTTTGTGTGTGATTGTGAATTGAATAACATGAATTGTAGAATTAATTCTTTGTTAATATCGCCATACAAATATATTAGCATCAATTGTTTGGAAATGGCATAATGCATTCCATATGGCACTAAATTACACGTAGGTGATCTGTGCATGATACGAAAATGAAAAGAAAAGTGAAAATGGTTGTGAAAGGAATTTCTAGGAAGATTTTCCGAAGAATTGCCTTGGAGAGTTATCCAACAGTTCATCTCGGAGGCGGACTCATGACTGTTTCGGATAATTACCCAGCAATTCACCTCGGAGGGTTGTCCAATATTTTTACCGAAACTCGGTAGTAAGTTTTTGAGAACAAAAAAGCTTTTGTTTTGAAAACTGTATTTTGCTCGCATTTGGCTTAGGCATGTGTGAGGAGTCGGTGAGACTGAACGTAGGTTGGGCATGTAGACATTCAAGTAGGATCATGTATTTACTTGGATGTGATTGTTTGCCATGACATGTGCACTTAGGTAGGGAGTAACCCATGTAGGAAATTATCACTACTGGGCGTGCTCCTGCTTTCGAGGATCATTATTTCGGAATTACAGGGAGTGTACTGGAGGACGACGCTCACTAGAGGCCGCGTTTGAGAAGAAAGCCAACATGTGGCTTTGGTAGATACTTTTGTATAACATGTATTAGAACTTTAAATTTTATTATATGTTTGATTTAAGAGTGATTTATTAACTCTTGAACTATGGTAACATTGTTGGCTAGATTTTTAGTGAGTATGGATGCATGGGCCAATGTTGCCATTTTACTCATGTATGGGTCTCATGATATGAGACACAGGTATTCCGCAGGTTGACGGTGGTCAACGGGACACCCCGGGTTTTGGGGCGTCACACCCACGCTTAGCTCTCGATGCGTGGATGAACTTTGCCTCTTTCTCAGACGAAAACCGTCGATCTGATCTCCATAGATCTTAAAGAGAAGTAAAAAAAATCTTTTTTCCCTTTTCTCTCTCTCTTTCTTGACGCTCCTCCCTCCCGTTTGTGCCAAAATGTGGCTTTTCTTTTTAGTTTGACTTTCCTTATCTTCTTTTCCCTTTTTTTTTCTTTATTTATTTTTTTATTTTTTAAATTTTGGACACATGGCTCAGGTCCGTTTCTACCCCAAAATAATTATTTCTTTTTAGTTCAATTTATTTTAACAGAACTTAACTCAAGCCATTTCTTGACTTATGAGATTTTCGTAAAAATCTCGTCCATTGAGTCACTGGCTACTTATCACCCAAAAAATCGTAGAAATATTCCGATTGTCTCATAATTCGACGAAACTTTTCTGGGTCACTAGATTACGAATTTAATGGCACAGTCCGTTTCGTCATCCGAGATATAGAGAATTTTCTAAGCTTCCCTGAACCATTCTTGTAATTTATTATTATTATTATCATTTTGCCATTTTTTAAAATTTCTAATTTTCCCGGGTTTTACACACATCCTCGATCGGTCTGTAGTGCTTTAATATTCACATTCAATTGATTCTCAATCAATCTACTATATCTTTTGAAGCATTCCAATGCTTCAGATTTATGGGAGATCAAATAAACATGACCGTATATGGTGAAATCATCTATAAAAGTGATGAAATAGTGAGCACAATGTTGTGCTCTTACATTCATTAGGCCACATATGTTAGAATTAAAAAGTTGTAAAGGAAGAATGGCTCTCTTATCCTTGCCAAATGGTAATCTAATTGCTTTTCCTACTAAGCAGTGCTCTGATAAGCGAAAATATTTTCGATAGACCTAAAGAATGACCTTAGCTAATCTCTTTGTAGATCTTCCCTTGATGTGTCTAATCAGCATGCCATTTAACATCATGAACTAATGAATCATTACTAGAACTACCAGTAACAAAAATGGATGTATTTGTATTAATTGGAATAGAATCTAATACAATAAATCCATCTAGCATAAAGCCAGACCCATAACAAACGTTGTCCAACAATACATTCACACAATCTTTTTCAAATACTATTTTAAAGCCAAGTTGTAATAGAAACGACAACATAAGCAATTTCGTGAACTTTGAAGCACATCATGGAGATAAAAAAAGAGTGCGGCCTTTTCGCATCCTGGTACGGAGTGCAATTCCATGCACGCTAAGCTGAAGTATTTCCCATGTAGATAGTCTACTTCCCCTTTTGGAAATTAAGAAAATCCTGAGGGCATTTAGGTCCCTCTCGTTATATGAATTAGGTTGATGCTAAGTCTACAGTCCAATAAGGAATAATCTCAACTAGCATCAAACAACTACTAACATATGCATTAGAGTAGTAAGTTTGGTCATACAATACCTTTGACTCCGATACGTCAGAAGAGTGACCCGAATTTGTGACGCCTGGCTTAGGGGTCCGTTGACTGCGATCAACGTGGAATACAAGTGAAGGTCGGGTTACTGGCGCCACTTTAGAAAATCGAGGCGAGTCTCCTTTGTGCGGGGAGCTCTGCCGAATACATAACCTGCCAAATACTTGTCCCCAAGCTTGATCCAAATATATTCCCGATATAGGTAAGAGCGATGCGAAGCCCATGCATGTCTCATCATACTCTATTGACTATATCGATAGTTTCAAAGGAGTTAAATTTACTCTTATACAACATATATTAAAAATTAGAAAAATTCTAATACATGCGAATATCGTCAAGCCAAGCCTGTCAGGCTTTCTTCTAATCTCGGTCTACAGGAATGAAGTAGTCCTAACCTGCCATTCTGTGCGTATGGAAGGGGGTCCCAGCCGAGTGGTGCAAAAAAATTTCCCGATAGGAGAATCGCGCAAATTAGGCTCTCACCCACCCCAGTGCGGTCTTGATATTCCAAATTTAAACACACATTCAAGCAAATGCATGATCCTACTTGAATGTCTGCATTTTGACTGAGATCCAGAGTCCTCACCAGGCTCTCACCTTTCGCCTAAGCCTTGTATGAGTGTATTTTTATTAGTGGACATACTCAGGTATATATATCCAATTAGGCCGCTCGGAAACTGATTGATATATAAATTGTTTAATGGTTTACCCTAAAATGATATCGAATTGGGCGCTCGACGATTGATGTTTTGGTTTGAACTACCCTCCAGATAATTTATATTTTAGACTACCCTCAGAACCATTTTTTCTCTAGACTCATCTCATGCACTAACTCCCCTGTAATCCTAGGATGTTCAAGTGCATATGAAATGTCATATGCCGGTTCCATCAGGTCTAATCACATGCAAACATATCATGAATATATTAACATAATATCGATCACAATCATGTCATGTAATTAATCAATTTCGAGCATCAAAATTAGCTCGCTTGTTTAATGATCATATAGTAGTGAATTTAAATCCTCGGACCAAACACGCGCTGCGAAAATATATTTTCAAAACATTATTAGAATGATGAAACCACCGTTTACTATTCGAATCCCAAAACGGTTCCTTTCGGTGAACAAAAATCCATGACCATTCGACGATGCGCCACCAAACAACCATTTTAATACCTGAAGTTAAACCCGACCCGCTCCCAACAGCCCACACAATAGCGTGGGCGATCACGTTTTGCTCCATTCTTCCTCTAATTCTTACTTAGGTCCATGTTTTTAGGCGTCAGCGGCCATTCGACCCCGCTGTAATATAAATGCATGATTTAAAGCAACATTGACACCCGAAACAGCGCGATTTTAAGGCAGTCCGCGGTATCCAAAAAAAAGCCGAACAATTTCCACAAATTGATTGTGTTTTGGGACCGATCCAAACAACCCCTCACGGCCTCGAACTAGCAGAAACATCGAAAAACCCTTAAAAATGGGAATAAAACACCTGGTAGAGAAAAATCACCTCTTGGAGTTGTCAAAAACTTACTGGCAGGGGTCACGCGTAGCTGTAGTCAAACGTTCCCCCTCTTCTTTCCGTCGAAATCAACGGTCCCAGTTGCGTGTGTTCTAGAAGTCGGAGACTCTCTCTAGAATTCAACTCGAGCTCTGCATCCCGATTAAGCTCTTCAGTTTTTCCTTTGATCTTTGATTAAATGAAGGAGAAAGCACTGTTGCTATTTAGTCCTTTGTGACTTAAAACAAGCTCACAAATGACATGTATGTCCCTCTTTTGCAATTTGAGACCGGCACTACCTCGGCAGTCGAATTTTCATCATTTCTCTATTCATTACCATATGGTACGCGGTACATGTTATATGTGCCTTTAGTCGCATCAAAATCGATTCTGACGCAGTATGATACCTCAGCGTGCCGACTCATTGTCTCTGACAAATTCTGCGAAATTTTACATGCTAACTGGAATTTGTGAGGCGTTCAACGATTGCAATCCGTTTGATCATCTGGTCTGAGGAATTAATTACGGACTTTTAGCAGTAATTATAATTTTGTAATCAAAATTACGATTTTGCCCTTATTCGAATTTGGAATTTCGGGTCTTCTGAGCTTCCCCACGGTGGAAAGCGATCCATGTTCTTGCTTTTTTTGCTTGTGCGTCTTCCACGCTTGCGTTTGTTTCCTTTGAAGTTAGATTTATCGCCTCCCTTCCTCTGCTTTATTACCTTACCCTTCCATTTATTTTGTCCTGAGATGGAGGCTCCAATTTTCTCGGACTCGGTCATATAAGCCTCTCCATAAAGCTTATCAGTGAGAAGGCGGTCCTCCTCAAGCTTGGCATGTCGTGCAACATCATCAAAAGTCTTGATGTTGTTATTGTGAGTAAGGTTTATGCATAGGTGCTCCTAGGCAATTGGAAGAGAGCGAATCACAACTTAGACCTGCTTCTTGTCAGTCAACTCATGGCTAGCACCCCTTAGCTTACTTAACATGTTAGACATGATAGTTAGGTGTTGCCTCATTGTGTGTTTGGATTGCTTCTTATAAGCATAAAACTTGAGTGTCAACTATCATAGCCTCGTGGTCGAGGTCCCACCATATTGAACCTCAATAGCATCTCAAACTGCTAATGTTGTGATGTCTTCTCAAGCCTTGACATCAAGTCATTTCTCATGCTCTGCAGCATCGGTATGCGAAGCGACTCTATCCACTAAGCTTATAGGTGATATGCTTCCATAACACCTCTGGCGGCGATGTTTCCATGCTTAGGCTCAACCATTAGTTATGTGATGGTTTCCAGCATGTCTTGTTCTTCTAGCATATACTAAATTTTATGATGTCATACATCATAATTTTTATCATTTAGTTTGTCTACCTGATTTAAGTCAACGATAATGCTTTTTGTAACGGCCATTTCAATTGTTCGACTATTTAAAAAAGACCACAATCAGCACAATTCACAACTTCTAATATTGTTTCATGTCACAATCTCCTAAACTAATCAATAATAACCTTACAAGTATAAAAAACAAAGAAATCTTGTTATCTGATCAATCAATTCTTTTATAAAGGTTCCATTATTCTTGCTCGATTTAAACATGCGCCAGGTTCAACTTATTAGGTGAAGATTTACTATACCATCAACTTTAATATTCCTAATAGTAGCATATTTGTACATTTTCTAAAAAAATGTGTATTCCATTGCATGTAAAAAGAATATTTGTGTTACATCATATAAATATTCTATACATATTTCAACAACAAACAAGTAATTATCAACAAGCTAAGTATGCTAAATATGTCATAATGCCTTTTTCCAATTCATTCATCATCTGGGTGGACTGAACATTCTCTCATAACAAATTCCCTCAATGTCAATGTCTCAAACATTTTATTCATCCATGGGAATGTATTCATTGACCTTGATTGCTATCTTGCTTTGTATCAATGCTCCGGTTCACGGTCGGTTCACACAATATCATTATAAGTTAAGTTGTTTATCCTTCTTGTAAGTGCATTTCTTTCATGTTCCCATGAATCAAGCAAAGAATCAAGCACTATCCACATGTATTGTTCTCTGGCTTGACTCATAATGCTCATTGGCAGGCCACTGGAATGTTCCACGATTTGTTGTATCATATGAATGTGTTCGGCCAATGAATGAGTTGGATCTTTCCTAAATGCACATAATTAGCTCCCAGAAGTGCAGTATTATATTCCTCACTACATGTGAGAATAAAATGTAATTAGCATTAAATATATAAGGCATAAAAGTATATTCTTTTTTTTTTTTTTAAATATCAAAAGACCACAAACTCATCTGAAAATATCCTCACTAGATAGGAAATTTAAAAATGAACATTTAAAAAAAATGCATATAAAACGGAATCTGAATGAGGTCAAACGGGTCAGTCAGAGTTTGGTCAACAACAGTCAATGCTATTAAGGTCAACGATCAATGGTCAATAGCCACATCAGCAGCCGCTCACTGGTCACGTCAGTAGCCGGTGGCCAACATTATTCCCGGTCATTGGTTTGAAGTGCTACCAGTTGTTGGTCGAAGCGCATTGGTCATCGGCCCGTCGCATCATAGATTAATGGTGAAACTCTTTGTCGATCACTAATAAAACCACCAGTCATCGATCAAAACTACCATCGGTCACCAGTTAGAACTACCATCAGTCGTTCCGAAAATTATGAAAAATTACTTGTTTGAAAGCTCTCGACGAGATCTTTCCACCCATACCAAATTTTAATCAAAACACAGTCATCAAAGGATCCGAAAACACATTGAAGGTTCGGTTTTTATAAAAAACCAAACACCCGATGCACGAAGAACACCTTTATTTGCTCTTATACCAATATTAAAAACCATTTGCAGTGGAAAATAGAAAAGAGTACTTACTTGTTGAAGTCCATAATTTGATGTCTTCAATGCTTCAGGCAAGAATCATATCACTGTAATGGAATTTATCCAAAGTTTTCACAGTACGAACACCCTTTCTCTCTCTAGTTTAAGATGATTTACAAATGTAGGAGATTCTTTGTAGGAGGGAGAGAATAACGCTTTTCATGTATCTCTAAGGTGTCTCAATTCCTGTATTTATAGAAACCTGAGATATCCTTTCAAAAAGACACATCCCTTAGAAGTGTCTCTTGGGTTACGGGTCGAGTCAAGCTCACTTAGGCGACCCATGCCCATAATCCAATAGGTCTTGTATAGGGGAAGCTTACTCCACTCTCCCGTCGATTTAAATGATCTTAGTGTTTGTTTTCCCTTCTCCTACAAATCCTAATTTCTAGGTTAAGTTTATGAGTTTATCCACAAGGAGAGGGAATCAAATCAAATATTTTGTATAACAATAGGAACTTATACAATATTTTAATTTTTAAATGTATTTTAATTTAAAAAATAATTAGAAAAATGTTTCTATAAACATCATATTTTCTATACTCAAGAAAAGATAGAGCAATTTTGATTTGTATAATTGTAAATCATATATTTTATTTTATTTTTTTATTCTAAAAATTAGTAAACTATTTTGTAAAGAAAATGTATAGTAACTCTTATTTTTTTTACAAATTTAGATTGACTAGAATTGTACTTGCAAGAACAATAGTTTCTAAATCTAAAGACAAGAGATAGAGGTGGTTTAGTTTGAATACAAAAGCATTTGGTCAAATTCACATGATTTGTTTAATAAACAAATAATTATTTAATTACCTTACATATTACAAATTAGGTTATTTGATTAAAAGACTCTTTAAACATTAATTTTGGAAATCTACCTTTTAATCAAAATTTTACCACATTTTGACAAAAATGACCTCATTGTTTTCTTATAAAAATAACAATTTCTTTTATAAAACACATATAAATTACATAAAATGAAAAAGGGTATTTTTTTTTTCTATAATGAGTTGTTTTTCAAGAAGAAATATGGGAAGAGTTAGATTTATAAATTTTGGATTTTTTTTATGTCTTTTACCATATTTCTTACAAATTTGACTTGAGTTTGACCAATTTCATAATTTTGCTATAAACATAGTTATATTTTCGAAATATTGGGTTAAAAGACATCAAATAACCTTAAATTTGTAAATATAACATTTCTCGTATTTTTTCTTGAAAAATAAATTCATCTATTTACATTGTCTTTTAAAAGAATGAGTTATTTTTGTAAGAAAATATGAGGCTATTTTTGTCAAAATCGGGCCAAAAATTGATGGATAGTCAAATTTTCAAAACTAGGTTTTCAAAAAGTCTTTTAATCAAACCACACTATATTTTAAAACTATTTAATTCATATTTAACTGATTTTAATTAGTCCGTAATAAATAAATCAATAAGTTATAAACGCTAACTTAACCTAGTTATTAAATGTAAAGGGTAATTACAGGTAAGTTAAGTAAATTACACAATATTTTACTCATTTAATAATTAGGGGCTATTTGAGTTTACGCTTTTTTGATATGATTATTATTTTATTAAGAATTGGTTTGAGCTATATAATATAATATTCAGGTTATAATATAGTAAAAACACAATCAAGTAATATGAATTGGCATCCCTAATTGGAGATAACTTTAAAATAATTTGAATCTATCAGGTTATTACTGCAAAATATTTGAATTCCAAGTCATGAATATTTACGACTTTCACTATATTCATCGGAAATAAAATAATTTTTATTTAATTAAAATATATATATTTGAAATGCAGAGTCTCATTTTTGAGGTTTTTTTAAAAGATATTACAAAATTTAAATTAAAAGACTATTGTAATTTATATTTCAATAGAATTTGGGAATATTCTACCTCAATAGTATCTCTTTACACACGCAAAAAAGAAAAAAAAAGAAAAAGAAAATTCATTTTAAAAATGAAATTTAAAATTGTTTTTAAGTGATTTTGGTCGGAACATACAAAACTCTGAGGAGGTGATGGATGCACGGGCATGCCGGGAAAGTAGTATTTTCAAAGTAAACATCTTAAATCTAACCTGCTCCAAACGAAAAATGGATTCCTAGTTCTTGATTCGCAGAATCAGGTGGAAGAATTAACGAAAGTGGATTATGTTGAAGCTAAAAAGAAAAAAATTGTACAAACTAGTGAAAAATGTCGTTGATTGGAAGTAAGTCTTGAAGCATAGCTTTGAAAACAAATACTTGGAAAGAAAATAAGGTAGAAATCTAGAAATCATGGGCATCAATTATGGGCTTAGGCTTTCTTGGACTGGGTTGGGCTTGATATATCCATTCAGCCTATTCCACTACCCTTTGGGCCGAATAATTATTCAAATACCATTTGGGTCCAAAAATTCATTTTTAGTGTAAACAATTGCCCCCCGCATACAATATGGCCTATGGGCCATGTTTGTATGAAAAAACTTTTATATGTCAAAGACTTTCTTCTCTCTTTTCTCATCATTCTACATTGAGGCCCAAAGTGCAACTTACCCCTTTGGATGTGGATTACTAACGGGAAGAACAAGCCAAAACCCGAGCCCGGTTAGATAAGTGGAAAAAGCCCAAAGTAATAACCCAAGAAAACCTCCTGACATTTCTTCTTTCAAACCTATGACTTTTGATCTTCCTCCTTCAATTCCTTCCATATCCAAAGACTCTCCTTTGGGATTTAGCAAGTTCATAGGAAAAATCCCTTTGATTTACATACAAAACCTTCCATATTCTCCTCTCTACCTTCTTCTTCTTTCTCTTCTTCCTCAAACCCATTTTTGGCCGAAAATTCCCACGTTGTTGGTGAAGACGCTGCTGCTACTCGAATCGATGCTGCCACTATAGCTCGAAGCAACATCGTCGTTCCTCAAACCAACGTCAAGGACGGCGACGTTTGGACTGATGTTACAGATGACGTTTTGGCCTCCATCAATCCTCATTTTGCCCAAGTTTTGATTTTTAGACCATCTTACATTTGATGATTTCTGAATAGGGTATATTCAAATAGTAATATGATAATTACGTTTTGCAGGACTAACAAAATCACCTATTTGCGCAAAAACTTGTTGTTGATTATGTTGCGTCAACTTGTTGTTCAAATCAAAATTTCTACTTTTTATATCTTAATAAATTTTATACATTTAATTTTGTTTGCAAGACTACAAGTGCATAGGTCAACAAGTAATAAGGTGGATTATAAGTCCAGATATCATTCCCACAGGGATTGGTGAGAAAATTTAAAGACCAAGTACCCCTAATGCTCAAGATCATCACTATTTGAACCTCAAATTTAATGAGTGTGACTAACTAATCAAACTTAAATACAAGTGTTCTTGTCAATTTTATTTAAATTGAAAAGATGCTTAAATCAAATGGAATCAAAGGTTTCACTGAGAATTAATAAACACTGGGAATGGGATCAGTGTTATGATCATCAATTTGCATATTGTTCAAAAACAGTGTAGTTATGAGCTTAAATTTGGATTTGTCCAAGAGTTAAGTAGTATAGTCTTGAAATGCCTTCAACCACTATACATTTCACCATTTCGAACACCATATTCATACACCAAGTCAATGTATCTAAATAGCTACTTTTAGGATTTGGTTCTCTCTAAGCTTTGGTTGTCTTTCCTAAACCAGTACTCATTAACCATTTCTTAAGATTGAAGTCAGCTTGCCCCCATAAAAAGGACAACACAAGCCTCTATCAATGTAATTGGTACCTCCTCAGCACTTGATAAGAATAATCACTCCCAAAAACAGAAGCACAAACATCCCACCAAACTGAGATGAAACCTCTAAATATTAAACTGATAAATCATCAAATGGTCCTTAAGCCTCAAGAACACACTTCTATTGTCACTTAGAAGGGAACCTTGTAGTTAGAGGTTAGAAAATCACCTGTGATTCATTATAGTAATACTTAGAATACATTAGTTCTAAGGGTATCAATTTAGCATACCCCTAAGGCTACTGCTCTTTGCTCTTAGGAACACACTTCTTTGTGTCACTCAAAGGGGTCCTAGAAATCAGAGCACAGATGCCGCTCCTTTCTAGGTATACTCTACTGATACTTAGAACAGTTCTTTTTAAAAACACTACCAATTAAATCAATCCAATATTCAAACCATAACTTTCATTCAAATACTACAAGAATGACAACACAGAGAGAGAGAAATCCCCTTCCTAGAGGAGCTTAGCCTTCCATAAGCTGAATCTGAAGTAGCAATGACTAGTTGATCAAAAAAAATTCATTGGCTTTATAATCAAACTGAAGAAAAAGGTTTTCCATAAATATTTCCAGTTTTCCTTTAAGTTCAAACATAAATGAAGCTTGACATACAAAGATCCCAGCTCAATATTATAGCTTAGATCAACTATTCTAATCCTTAAAAATGAAAATAAAAATTAAAGAAGAAAATAAAAATATATACAAAAGCTTCAGTCTCTCTCTTTTCCTCTCTGTGTTCATCCTCTTCTATATGATCGAATCCTTCCCTTTCGTGCCCTATCTCTTTCTATTTATAGGCTCAATAAATGCTAGGTCGAAATTCTAGGCCGATTTTATGGACTCCAATGGAGGCCCAGCTGGGTATATTATCACGACAATATTAGCAATGTCGCGATATTGTAGCATCCATCTTTGTCTTCAGTCTTTGTCGTGGCATTGTCGCAACAACTGTTAGTGTTGTCTTCCAGGTCTGCCTTCAAAGTATTTGTCGCAACAAAGTTTGGAATGTCGCGACAATCATTTCTCATATTTTGTCGTCCAAATTTTTTGTGACAATGTCCTCTTTATTATTCAACCTTTGATCTTTGGTTGATTGTCGCGACAAACTTATAATTGTAGCGACAATGTTTAATCGTTGGATGCCTTCAATGTTGTTGTGAGAATGTCGCAACACTGTGGCTTGTCATTCATCTTGGGTCATTATCATGACAAACTTTTGATTGTCGTGACATAGTTTCTGCTGATTTCACTGGTCCTTTCCTCCTAATTGTCGCGACAAAGTTCAATTAACTCCATTTCATATTGTCGACAATGTTTCATCAGGCATTCATTTCTCTTACTTTATTGTTGATCTGCAGGTTTGTATATAAGAAACCTTGTTGTGACAAACTTTTGATGTCTTGCATTGAACTCTTACAAGCTTTTGTCACGACAAAAGGTTTGGATCTCGCTACATTTTTTATTTCTTCTACCCTTTGTTTTGTCGCGACAATCATTGCTGTGTCGCGACATGTTTCCAATGTTTCTTCAAGAGTTCTTTTCAGCTTTTTCGACATGGTTTCGATTGTTGTGACATTTCTTTTGCTATTTTCCTTGAGTTTTGTTGTGACAATATTAAGTTTGTCACGAATTCTACTCTTAGGTGCAGCGAATCAAGCGCTTTTCTTGCTTTTTTTTCTTCTTTTTACTTTCTAAGCTTATACACCAAAACATAAGTCTGAGTGAAGATTCCATAATTTTGCATTTAATTGAACATTAAGGTTTCAAATATACATGAAAAATGGAATTAAAATTATATGAGTTTCACACTCATCAAACTCCCCAAGGCAAGTTTTTCACTTGTCCCCAGTAAAGAAAAAACTTCGGTGTTTTGTCCTCGGCCATTCAAACTTATTTTATGGCCATTTTTCTTTTCAATCATCTTCTCAAAAATATCATCAATTTGGATTCAGTGAAATGTCAGTTGTGATATCAATTCCATTTAAACTTCTATTCAGGAATCCCAAAGATTTTCAATTTAGATAATTCCAATAAATTAATAATTCATAGAATGTAAACAACTATAGTTCTCGATCTCTGATTTGAGAGTGAGTGCTCTCCCTTTATGACAAATTTGTAGGTTAGGTAGCCTTATGAGATATATGTAAAAGAATAGAAGTCTCTTTAGAGTTACTCAAGTCCTATAGGCTTGTTGGTCATATTACTTTCCACTAATTTAGGCATAACACCACCCTCAAGATTAAATAGGTCTTTGAGGCTTGTAATGTATGGCTTGGGAAATTTGGTAGTTGATTGGACATGTAAGGCTCAAGTTCACCCACATACTATTCAACATTTTCCCTTCAAACTTCTCATCCTTTATTTTCCTACTAAAAACATCTTTCAAGCACCCCCAGACTTGGTTTGGTGCATCCTTCTGCATATTCTCCACTATGGCTTTTCTTTTTCCACTTTCTACTTTCAATTCAGTTCCTTCATTCAAGAAGCTCTTTTCTTTTCATTTTGTTCAAGGGATTGGGAATGGTGCAATGTTTTGTCTTCTTAAGCTTTCTACCACCCTTAGCAAGCTTTGGGTCAGTAACTCCCATACCAGTTGGCATTAGGGTACTAGGCGTAGAACACCCCTAAGAACTTAATGGCTTAAGGGATGAAGGCTATAAGGCAAAACAAATTCCACCTTTGAAACTTTTATGCTCTTTTAGCTTCTCAATTTTTTGTTGTGCACCTCCTTTAGTACATCTTTTCTCAGTTTATCTTCCTTTCACATTCCTAATTCTTATCCTTCTTCACATTCCAAAATTTTACTCCCCCAAACTTGTCCTTTTGATTACTTTTCATGCACTCATCTTGCAATTTGGGCAAACTCTTTACTAAAGGATTAGATTTGAGGAAAGGTTAAAGTGTTTCATGTGGATTTAATGGTAAAATTGGCATTAGGCTCAAACAAGGTACTAAGGTGTATGCATATGCATATCACAATGTAAGCTTTGAAAGGCATAAACTTTCCAAGGATGGCCTAATTCATTTCCTGTTGGTTGTGATGCCTAGGATTTCGCCTTGAATAATAATTTAACAAGTTCTAGGACCCTTTTGAGACTAGAATTATGATGAATCTAATAAGGTGTTCTTAACCCAAGCACAATCAATTTTTAAGGTATTATGACCAATGTGCATGATTTTAGTCATTATTTGAACTGTATTGTTCAAGCAAGCTAGAATTATTAGCTTTATCCACATTGTCATTCATTTCACTCTTCAAGAGTCCAGAATTTTAGCCTATTTATCATTGACATCACAACTTTTTAATTTTGTTCAACTTATCGTGCTCAATTTCATCTACAACTTTTCTTGTTTGGTTTCTAAACAGGTTAATGTGATACAATAAAATTCAAAAGTTCATTTTGATTCAGCAATTCATTTCAATCCAATCATCATAGCACAAGTAACTCAACAACAATCATCCACATTCAACCAAACAATCAAACTCACAGGCTTTAGTATCAGAATATGTACTCAATTGCAAAATTATTCAACATAAAAACACAATTGGCACACTTTCATCAAAGAAATTTCATTAAAATCATGGAAAATTACAATAGATTTTTCAAATAAGCAATTGTAAACATGAGAGATTCATTGTTTTTTATTTTCCTTAGGCTCTACTGGAGATTTTGAAGGTTCCCTTGGAGGTTTTCTAGGTATCATTCTAATTCTTTTGGTTTCAACTGGAATATCTGAAAATTGCCTTGGAGGGTTAAAGGGTATTGGTTGAGGTTCAGCTGGTTGACTAAAAGGTGTTACAAAGTCTTGCACATCCTAGGGTACAATAGTATAGGGCACATAATCTGATATTTTGATATGTGGTAGTGACACTTTCTTCTTCTCTAACACAGCTTTCATTGCCCAGTCTAGAAGTTGTGCATTTTACTTTGTTAATTCACACTACCTCTTACCTATTGACTCCAAAGTTGCCCTTAAATTTATCTGTTCTTAAGTCATCAACATCAAGCTTTCATTGCAGGAGTGCAAACTGTTCAGCCATGTTTTGTCCTTGGAAACCAAACATTCTTGGATTCCCTGATCTCTTCTTTCTAGCATTCTTGCCAAACTCTCATCCCTTTCTTTCTGCCTTTGCCAGTAGGCTACATCTGTATCCCTTTCCTTCAACTCATCTCTCTACATTTGATATCTCTCCTCCAGTTCTTTCTTCCATTCAAGATCTCTCTGACTGATTGCCTCTTCCATGAACTAGTCCCTTCTTTTTATTTCAGCATCAAAGTATCCATCTCTTAGCTTCAGTTGAATTCTCAGCTAGTTGTCTCTCTCAATCATGCTTTGCTTCATTCTTTTTATTATTTCTATAAGTTTTTCACTTCTGCCTTACTACCTTGAGCTTTCTCCTTGTTTATTGTGGTAGGCTGGTGGTGAGCTCATACATCAGTCAGACCTAATGTCTGCCTCTTCGCTCCTTTACCTTTGCTCCAATACTAGAAACTGCTTTCGAGATTTTCAACTCTCCTTTCTTATTCTTCAATATCCTTCACTTTCTCTTTGCTCTTGTTGGATGGTGGTTTGTTTATTGCAGTGAGGGTGAGTGGAGGGGTTTTGGGGCATCTTTCTTCTTCTTCCATGTCTAATTGCACTCTTCCCATTATGTACAATGTGGTTATGGTTGAAGGGTGAGGGATGAGACCTCTGAAGTTGCTGCAGTAGTAATTCAAGATGGACTTCTCTATGATCTTGCCTACGTTCATCTTGTAGCTTCATAATGAGCCTCAAAACCTTCTTTTCCTTTCTCTTGTGTAAGTGCTTGGAAACATCGGGGTGGTGAGGAAATATAACCAAATCTTAGCTTCCTCAGTCAATGACCCTCTGGCGATAGATTCAAAGGGGTTCTTCTTCATTCCTTTCCATTCCCCTTTCCTAACAGTGAGCAAATCCATAATCTTCTGGTAGTCTGGGTCTTTCTTTAGCTTTTTTATTTTGATCCATCTTTTAGATCGCTAATCTTCGGTAATTTTTTTATTTCATTTCTGTCAAATGAGACCCATTTTCCCCTAACATAGTAGGCCTTCTCCTTTTTCTCCACAATGTTAGTGTAGAGAACTCTCTGTCTGACATATGTAGCACCCTTTTTCGGTCAGGCGGTTGGCGGGTGAGCCAGATAGGATGCTCTAATGCCATAGTGTAACACCACTTTTTAAAAAAAAAAAAAGTGTGTTTGACTCGAATCCTTGGCTGGCTTGAATGGCGGATCAAAACGAGCTTGGTTTACTCAGGCCGTTTTCATTTATCTTATCAAAAGTTTGTTATGTCATTTCATTTTAGAGTTTTCAATTACGCGGAAGTTGTTTCAAATGGTAGGCCCATAAACATTTACTTTTATACAATACGTTTACAAAATGACATACCATGCCTTTACAAAATGATATACAAAACAATAGTTTAGAGATTAACTCTTTTGTTCACAAAATGTCACACGTTCGTTCAAAAAGAATGGTATGCATATGATGGGGTATATACTTATACGCCACAACTTTCTCTATGACTTTGAGCTTCTTGTTCTTGGCCTTCTTTCTTGCTTACTTGATACCTGTGCATAGATAAAAACTACACGCTAAGCATTTTCATGCTTAGTGTTTCCTATCTGATTCTATTCTCAAATTCGGTTTAATATAAAACATGCTTTTATATTAAAATACTTATTACTTCAATCATGATCAATGTAAAACAATACTTATGCTTATTCATTTTCACATACTATCAATTTACGGTTCATTGATCATTTATAAATATGCCTTTTCATATGCAACAAATGTTCACAATTCGAAATTCATGGAATTGAACATACACTCTTAAAGATGTGTTTGGTTACAAATCCATTTTGTTTCACTTATGGTTGCTATATCACTTTGACTATACCATTTACATTCACAGCCGGATTCGACTTGGTGAATCCGAGTCATATTATCGTTGGTGATGTGATTACACTTAACAATTCCGGTTCACCATCGCTGACAATGCCCGATTGGTGCATCCCACCAGTGGTCATTAAAATGCCGCCACCATCATGGCGGATGCCCGTTGGTGCATCCCGCCATAATGGGACGATGCTAATGTCATACACCATCGCCAGCGGATATCGATTGGTGCGATACACCATGGGACATTGAACAATTTCGGTTTGTAACTACATGGCCGGATCTTTGCTGGTGCATCCCACCATAATGGTCGTTCGGTATATCAATTCATCTGAATGTCAGAATTGACCAATTCGTTATAATTCAATTAATCGCACATCACGATTAATTATCGACATTTAAACCTCCATTTTCAAATCCATGTGCGCTTTTGTAATAACATTTTGAGATAAGCATAACATACATTCATTTGATTTATTTGAAAACTACCAAAACACTTGAGAGGTAAGGATAGAGGTTCGATAAATAAACCAAATTATGGATCCCTTGTCTGCTTTAGATACCGATCCCCAAGTGGTTTGATCTTCACCCATACCTAGTCATATCACAAATTCTCGCTCTTAGTGATTGCAAATAATCATACTAAGTACAGAATATCGTCGGTGAAGCTTCTGTTGAGTCACGATCGTTTTCTCTCTCGTATACTCTTATATGAACCCCTAATTTAAACCTTTATTAGGGTCACAAACAATCGATTGTACAAATACGAGACTTAACGGTGCAAGGGAATTTTAAAAGCGGGGTTATTGGAGCTCCGTCTGGGTACCCTTGTTGGAATGTTTTGTTGCCAATCCTCTCTGGTGAATGAGTGCAGAGTGCCGCCCCCAACTTTTAGTACCGGTACCACTTGCCTACGTCAGTAGATGGGGTACCCCCTTTGAAGTATTGGTGTCGGTGCGGGTTCTGCCGAAATGGTAGATTTTTCCATTTCTCACCCTAGCTCAAAATTACTCCCCTCTAGCTCATGTATGTCATAACCTACATGGAATCCAATTTAACCAATAAAACCCCCTTTACCCGAGTTAAGGCTTTTCCCCCGAATCAAAAATCACAAGAAAGCTAAGGGTTTGATTTCTTACTAATGATCTCTTGAATATTCTCTTGTAGGTTGCTTGATCTCTTAGAAGCAAGAAATGAGAAACAATCCCACAAAAATCACTTCTTCTTACAAAACCCTAGCTTTTCTCCCACACTTGCTCTCAAAAACGTTTTTGGCACAATGTGCCTTTCCAAGACCAAATGTGGTCTTAAGTCACTATATAGCCCATACTTATTTCTATTTACACTTCAATCCCCATATTGTAGCGACCCCCGAGCCCGGCCCAACCCAGTTTGCGAATCTAAACGAGGATGCCCGACCGAAACCATTAATCAAATCCATTTATCAAATACATTTCATTAATATAAAGCGTTTAGTTCTCAAATCTTTCTGACGATTTTAATTAGAGGTAGGCCCATAAACTGTTACAAGTTATTACAATTCCTTTACAAATATGCATTGAACCAAAAATCAACATTTTATGTAGTTTACAACATAATATCAAATCGTATTCAGATATGAGTCTGAAAATAATTTGAGTTAAACTTCTTTCGTTTACAAACAATGTCGCCTGCCGAAAAATGGTGAGATGCATGTGATGAGTATACCCATGAACTTTAAGATGACTCGCTCTTGACCTTGGGTTAAGCTTTCAATCACTATCTATCCTTTCGGTCTTAGCGTGATAAAACAATATGTTAAGCATTTTCATGCTTGATGGTTAAATCACAGTTCTCTATTCCATTTTGAGTTCAATACGAATCATGCATTTATCAAAATAATGCCTTTATACAATGTCTATGTGTAATGTAAAAAATAACACAAATACACTTTTTAATATATTTTTAGCTTTTGGTTTGCGTTTCACATATGACATTAGAGTCAACATTCACGACGATTCGAGTTGGTGAATCACGTCACATTTTCCGCCGGTAGAAATGTGATTTCACATTGATATTCTGATCTCACATATGACTATAGAGTCAACATTCGCCTTGATTCAATTGGTGAATCTGTCGCTGTCGTTAATAGTAATGTGATTTCACATTAAGTATTACAATCTCACAATGGACTGTGAAATTAACATTCGCGGCGGATTCGGTTGGGTGAATCCATACGTTCGTCGTTGATAGTAATGTGATTTCACATTGAACAAATACGATTACCCCTTCTTGGCGAATTCAGTGGTGGATCTGATCATGTTGGTCATTCAATAATACATTTCAAATCAATTTACTCAAATGCAGTAAATCCACTTATAGTTCAAATACACGCACACATGCAAATATTTGACAAGCATTTCGAATACTAATAATTCAAATCAATATATATATTTCACAAATATAACTTGAAATGGGAGTTAAGTCACAAAGAACAGAACATACCAATTTATCAATCCCTTGTCTCTTTTGATACCAGTCCTAGGTCAGGTTGTCGTCTTCACCTGCACCTAGTCAAATACAAATTCTCCACTCTTAGTGGTTGAGCAGTGTCGTATTAAGCGAATATCACCCAGCAGTAAAAGCCGTAGAAATGTTTGGAGTATGATATATTTTTCACTTATTTTTATCCTTATTTGAACCCCCATTAACCATTTATTAGGTTCTATACTATGTCGATTAATGCGAATACGAGGCTTTACGAACAAAAATCCAAATTTTGCCTCATGAGCGATAGCTACGCCAGTGGCGTAACTATTTACATTCTGACATGGAACCCGGCGGGTGGCATACACGAGGTGCCAATTTGGCCTCGGCCTTGTTGTGGCCGAGGCATCCTGGCCGAGTGTAGGAGCCCGTTTTGCCAGTTTTCCAATTTTCGCCTGCGATTTTCTCGAAAATCTCGAAACTCAAAACAAATCATGGGAATCACTCCCGATAACATCTAATATCATCGCCATTAACCATGGTAAAACCCATGGATGGATTAAGTTTCTAACCCCGAGCATCATTTAAAGAAATCTGGGGTTTGGTTCTCACCTTAAACCCCTTTGAATCTTCTTCACCCAAGATGCTTAATCACTTAGAAACTAAAAATGGGGATGATCTCCCACCAAAATCACTTCTTCTTGCACAACCCTAACTTTCTCCTCTCACTCTCTTCTCAAAACGTTTTTGGCATAATGTGCCTTTTCAAGACCAAATGTGGTCTTAAGTCCCTTATTCATTATAAGGCCATGTTTGGCTTCCTCATTAAATCCCATTTTCCATTTTTTTCACTTAAATCTTACTAGTCTCCTTATTTGCATATTCACTTATCATTTATTTCACATTAGCATTTAAGCTTATGATTTGACCCTTAGGTCCTTATTTTACAAATTTCCAAATTTGCCCTTTTTCACTTGGGTTTATTTCCGGGTTCAATCAATTCTCATTTAACATATAATCATTTAATCATATGCTCACATTTTCATTTCACATTTCGCCATTTATCAGTTTCCCGGAAAAACCCAAGTTTGCTCAATTCATACCCGGAATATATAATAAAATTATTATAAAAATTCTAGGGTATTTTTTGGGCGTTACAACTCTCTCCCACTTAAGAAAATTTCGTCCTTGAAATTAACTTCATTGAACAGTTGTGGATATTGTTGTCGCATCGTTTCTTCACTTTCCCAAGTAGCTTCCTCGGTCTTGCGGTTTCTCCATAGCACTTTGACTAGCGAAATCTTCTTGTTCCACCCTTTCACCTCACAGCCAAAATCTCACTGCCTTCCTCATAGGTCAACCGTCTCAAATTTCACTATCTCCGAAGAGACTACATGCTACCGGGTCCGACTTGCACTCCGTAGCATGGACACATGAAATACATTGCGGATCTTTTCCACTCCCGCAGGTAATGCAAATTGTGATACATCGGACCCACTTTTTCGATCACCTCATATGGACCAATGAATCTAGGACTCAACTTACCCTTTTTCCTAAATCTCATCACCCTCTTCCAAGGCGATACTTTCAATAACACTTTCTCGCCGATCTCATATCGAATATCTTTTCTCTTCATGTTGGCATATGATTTTTGTCTATCGGTGGTCACTTTCAATTTCTCTCTAATCATTTTTACTTTTTCTTCAGTCTCTTGTATCAAGTCAGGGCCAATCACTTTCTTTTCTCTCAATTCCGTCCAACACAACGGTGTTCTACATTTTCTTCCATATAAAGCCTCGTAAGGCGCCATTCCAATACTCTTGATTGGAAACTGTTGTTGTACACAAATTCAACTAAAGGAATGTGTCAATCCCAACTACCCTCATAGTCGATCACACAACTCCTTAACATATCTCAGAATCAGGATCACTCTCTCCGATCGGCCCATCCGTCCGCGGTGAAGTCGTACTAAAATCTCACGAGTGCCTAAGGCCTCTTGCAATTTTCCTAAAATCTCAGCAACCCCTTGATCTCTGGGCTGGCCTAAAATAATGGATACAGAATCCCATGTAACCGAACTATTTCCTCGATGTACGCCGCTAGCTTATCAAGCGAATAGCCTACTCACCGGGTAGAAGAATGACTTGGTCAATCGATCTACTACAACCCAAACTGAGTCATGCTTCCTCCCTGTCAATGGTAACCCAACCACAAAATCCATGGTGATTCGATTCCATTTCCATTCCTAAGATTCTCGATAGTTGCAATAATCCCGAAGGAACTTGATGCTCTGCCTTTAGTCTTTGACACACCAAACACTTGGTTACAAACTCTAATACATCTCTTTTCATTCCAAACCACCGAAATGAAATTTTTAAATCTTGATACATCTTTGTGCTACCTGGATGTATAACCAAAGATCCACTATGTGCCTCTTCAAGTATGGCTTTCCTCAAATCATTATCATCGGGTACACAAACCCGATCTTTATAATACAAAACCCCATCTTCATTCACCTGGGAATCCCGCTTTACCATCTCCAATGTGTTTCTACTATGGCATAAATTCTTCACTATTCTTTTGTGCCTCTAACACTGGCAATATATTCGGTCTCGTAATCAATTATGCTCTACGGTACCATCGTTCCCGATAATGACAATGGGCATTCAACGCCCATACCAAGCCAGACACTTTACGCCAAAGCATCCGCTCACTACGTTAGCTTTTCCCCCGGTGATAATAATCATACAATCATAACTTCATCAATTTCATCCATCTACGTTGTCTCAAATTGCTTCTCGCCAGGAGGAAAATACTTAAGACTCTTATGATCGTTGTAGATGAAACACTTTTCTCCATACAAATAATGTCTCCAAATTTTCAGCGCAAATATAATTGCGGCTAATTCCAAATCATGCGTGGGGTAGTTTTTTTCATGTGGCTTCAACTGTCTTGAAGCATAGGCTGCCACTTTACCCTCTTGCATTAGGACACATACAAGTCCATTTAGTGACGCATCATTAAAGATCACATATTCTTTACCATAGGTCGGCTGAGTAAGAACCAACTCCCATGAATGCTTTCTAACTTATCAAAACTTCTTTGACATTTTCACTCCATTCATACTTTACATTTTCTAAAGCAACTGCCATCTGGGTCACAGTCACATAGAAAACCCCCTTAACGAATCTTCCTCGTAGTAACTTGCCAATCCTAGGAAACTACGAACTCTCACATTTCTCGTGGCTTCCCATTCAACAACCAATTTCTATTTTCTTTGGATCCACTCAGATTCCTTCTTTCGATACTATGTGCCCAAGAAAGGACACTTCATTCAACCAAAACTCACACTTGCTCAGTTTTGCATACAACTGCTCTTTTCTCAAAGTCTCTAACACTACCCGAAGGTGTGTGTCGTGATTTTCCCTATCTTTTGAATACACAAGAATGTCATCTATGAACATTACTACAAACTGATCCACATACGATCGAAAAACACGATTCATTAGGTGCATGAAAGTCGCTGGAGTATTTGTCAAACCAAACGGCATTACAAGGAACTCATAATGTCCATATCACGTTCTGAATGCTGTTTTATGCACATCCACATCTTTAATTCTCAACTGATGATACCTAGATCGCAAGTCAATCTTCGAAAAGATACTTGCACCTTTCAGTTGGTCGAACAAATCATCAATCCTGGGTAACGGATACTTATTCTTTACGATCAACTTGTTCAGTTGCCTATAATCGATACATAACCTAAGTGTACCATCTTTCTTTTTAACAAAGAGCACAAGAGCTCCCCATGGTGATACACTTGGTCGAATAAACCCTTTTTCTAGCAGTTCTTGCAACTGCAATTTCAATTTTTTTAACTCCAACGGACCCATTCGATACGGTGTAAGCGGACGCCATTGGGCACCCGTACAACGCCGATAGCAACCCAATCTCCTCCGTGGAGTAATCCTAGCAACTCTTCTCAAAAACGCCCGTAAAGTCACTAACCAGGATATCAAACACACAGCCTCCTTGCCTTTGTCGTATCAATCACATAAGCCAAGTAAGCTTCACATACTTTCCGCACCATTTCTCTTGCAGTGGTTGCGGATATCACATTAGAGAGATGATTCGACCTCTCGTCGATGAAAATAACCTCATCATCATTCGGTGTCCTTAAGGTCACTCTTTTCATTCTATAATCCACCATCACTTGGTGTCTGGACAACCAATCCATCCCTAAAATCACATCAAACTCCTTAAAGTATAATTCAATCAAATCCCCAGGAAACTCATACTCTCGTATTCACGAGCAACTTAGCTTACACTCTATTCACAATAACACTATGCCCGAAAGGTGTTCGGTCAACAAGATGTCATACTCGCTTCACTCCCCAGAATTACCCAAGTCAGTATATTAGTACACACATGAATGGGTTGATCTCGGATCTATCAATGCATGTACAATAGTATCAAAGATAGTAAAATTACCAATGATCACATCTGGGGCATCTGTATCTTCCACTGCTTTCATCACATATGCTCTAGCTGGAGCACGAGCATCCTGTCTTCCCATAGTCCTGCGGTCCTCGTCTAAACACCTCAAGGATGCAACACCTGCCGCCTTCTCAGACTGATGAAACATCGCTCTTTGTCTGGGTACCGTGAATGAACTGCTCCCAGGATTTTGTCTTTCACCAGGCTCATTAGATCCACAAACCAAACAAGCACTACCAATTTCCAACACTCTCCTCAGGCTTTACAATGAGGACAATGAGGGACAAATTGTCCTTTAGAAACACCTCCTTGTGCACTTGCAACTGACAATGTCAGTAGAATATTCTTACTACCGGTGAGTCGGCCAGAGGCCGATTAGAACCCGTGGTCCTTTTGAATTTCTTACCTCGCGATGAGCACTTCGACCACCCAGCTTTCTTACCCCGTCTCTCTTTCTCTGGCCATTCTCCCTCTTTCTTTACTCTTTCTATTATTTAGAGAGCACATGTCAATTTTTGAAAATCCTCATGGCATCCCGTGACACGGGGTCCTGACATGGTCATTGAGACCATCTTCAAACTTACGACATCTTTCCTCTTTAGACACTAGTATCTCGGGAGCATACTTGCTCAGCCGAGTGAATTCTCTTTGATATTCGGTCACACTCATCTGTCTTTGCTTCATATTATGAAACTCTCGTCTCATATTGTTCAAGTAGATGCGACCTACATATTGCTTCTTGAACTCGTCTAAGAAGAACTTCCATGTCACACTTTTCGGTGGTGCGGTCCTTATCACTTTAAACCCACTAAATGATAAGCTTCATCTTGTGCGTTGAGATCGCAGACACCTACTTTCTTTGCTGTGCAATGCATTTGCACAAGCATTCGCCTGGCCATCTCGAGCCAATTTTCACACAAAGAGTTCATCATCTTTCCTTCCCATAAAATCTATCGTCTTTGCAATTCCTCGCCATTCTTCTCATCGGTCGACCACCGAGTAGTAACTACAACCGTCGACCTGTAATAAAATAAAGCTATCCGCCGGAGATGGTCACAAGACCTCCTACAAAGCAGATTCAGTTCATTCCATCGGGTGGAGTAATGGGACGCTTGCCCACCTTCCACACTAGCGCTAGTGACACCCCTTCCCGCCCAACCCGATCGATAGTCCGAACTCGGATCCGGATGCTCGCTTACTTGCGTAACTTATAAACTTTAAGGTTTTCTATTCATATTAACAATGTTAAATATTTAACTTCAGATATATTTTCAGAGCAATGCGATAACAAAATATATATACAAGCTAACTATATGGAAGTGTTCCACATGTACAATATTTACATTGTTTACAAAAGTAACAAAAATACATGTATATTAGACCAAATGGTCTTCCAATGGCACCTATTGATGTGTTGACCTTGGTTACTGATGTGGAGTGTCCAGACTTCTTGTTTTTGCTTCTCCTATACCTACACGGATGAAACACCCATGCTAAACTTATAGCTTAGTGGGAATTAACACATATTGACGACCTCTAATAAGGGTCATCAAACTTTAAACAACTACATATAACGTTAACACTCATTTACATATACACATGCTTATTCATATTTTGCACAAGTCATTTATCAATATTCTTCTACCTATATCATACTTATTCGTCTTATCATATTTCAGTACTTACTATATTTCATATACTTTTCTTATCGTCTTTCACTCTACTTGTGTTTGTAATCGTATATCATCCCAATGCTATATATAGTTTCTCATATAATGTCATATATTATATACATTTCATTTATGTATACTTGTCATTTTCTTTATGCTTCATGCTCAGATAACCTTAGAAGTGGATACGGGAAAGAACTGTATGTACCCGAAGGTGCTATCACTGTACAAGACAATGATCTCTATCCGTATGACCCAAACGGGGCCGCTATAGCGATCCAAATGGGATTTATGTCATCGACCCAAACGGGGCCTCGATATCTGTAAACTGTATGCCGCAACAATTTTATCCCGATAGGCGAGGCCTGTCTATCCAACTACTCGGTCATAAGCAGGCAATCCGTTTTATTATGTTTTCTTAACCATTTTTCATGTATTAGAAAAGATATCTCATTTACATGAATAACTGCTTGATATCATGTATACTTATGAGATAGTCCTTATCAAATAATTTCTTATAAACATTTAATTGTACTTTTTCTTATAACAAAATTATACATGTCTTCTCTTTAGCTTGCATATATTAAACTTATACATATACTCTGTAATTTCTTTATAACACTTATACGTATTAGGAACTTTCATAGCTTGTCCACACTAAACCAAATGAGGCAAATAGGCATGCTAAGGCTAACTTAGTGTCATTCATATTTTAACTCCCCATTATTCATTTATTAGGGTTCCTATACTCATCTGTATGAATTCCTTGGGGCTTAATAATGTAAAAATGCAAGAAACTAGTGGTCTGAAAAAGTGACACTCGTGATTGGTAGTCAGACGGTGACCTGCATTCTATTCATACTTAGTGAGGGTACTCTAAGATTTCACTTTGGATGGTACCGTACCATTTTCCTCTACATAAGCGTAGACTAAGACCATCCCTATTCGTACAAAAATTGCAGAGCGGAACCTTAAAATGGCAACATTTTGTCATTTTTACCTCACTTTTCTTCAATACATCTCCTCTATTCCATCCTACATAAAAAAACCTACCATGAATTCCTCCCAAAACAATTCTAAAATGGTTAATAACCCAAACATAAAGGTTAGTTAGGGTTTGTTCTAAACTCAAACTCAATTACTTGCAAATAACCCAAAAATATATACTCAAAGGGAGGATTTCATGCTCAACTTATACCAATTAGGGTTTTACTAACCCAACTTTCAACATATCTATGGTTATGATGAATTCCTAACTAACCCTGGGTTTGGAACAAACTAATAGACATACCAAACCATAGAAATCCATAGAATTCCATGAATTTCCATAGAATTCCATACCAAAATCATAGTTTCCATACCTTTGATCTTTCTTTCTCCTTCCTTCTTCCTTCTTCTCTTCTCTTCTTCTTCTCCTCCTTCTCTTCTCTCCTTCTCCTCTATGTTTTTGCCCTATCCTTTATGCCAACATGAGATATTTTTGCTTTAAGATAAGGCCATGTTTGGCCTTATCTCATTTTTGAACTATTTTTCTCATTTTTGCATTTTGGTCCTTTATTTCTCTATTATTCTCATTTTAACTTTTCAAAATTCTACTTCAAGATACGAACTTATTACATTACGACCTCGTCCTATATTGGTAAATGACTAATTTACCCTTGTCTTTTGTATAAAGTCCAAGTTTTTGCTTATTTTCTTTTTAGCCTTATTTTATTCTGGAAAAATATACATTTAATTTTATTATACTCGAAACATGTTATAAACCTGTCAGGGTATCATTTGGCGTGTTACAAGCAAGACTGTTTGGGCGATTCCCCTGGTCATCCTCGACCCTAAGGGGAGCTTAACCATCCATGCTTATCCTATTAAGACTATCAAGATCCGCGTTAGAGTCATGTCATCCTTTATATGAAAATTCAATGTATGCAATAAATAAATTTCAAATTAATTTTACAGAACCGCCTAAACTTAGGCTCTGATACCACTTAAGTGTAGCAACCCCGAAATCTAACCCGACCCGGCTGCGAATCCAACTAAAACCCGGGACGCCCTACTAAGCCATTAATCAAATCCATTTATCAAATACATTTAATTAATATAAGAGTTTTTGTTCTCAAATTTGTGCGGGCACACTCAAAGTGCTTCCATAAACATTTACAAATCCAATCCAATTCCTTACAAAATATGCGCATAATATAACCAAAATGGCATTTATGCCATTTTACAACATAATATCCAAAATCGTATTCGTATTATAGGCATAAAATAATTTCTGAGTTAAACCCCTTCGTTTACAAAACAATGTCATGCCCAAAAAATGGTGAGGATGCGTGACTCGAGTACACCGTGAACTTTCAATGACTCGAACCTCGACCTGGGTCCACTTTCAATCACTATCTATCACTCGCACTACATTGGATAAACAATACGCTAAGCATTTTATGCTTAGTGGCCTATACAGCTTCTATTCCATTTCAGTTCAATATGAATCATGCATTTATCAAAATAATGCCTTTATACAATGTCTATGTGTAATGTAAAAGATTCTTATACAAATACACTTTTTAATATCTTTTTTTTCACTTTCCGGTTTATGATTTCACATATGACTATAGAGTCAACATTCACGACAGATTTAGTTGGTGAATCCTGTCCTGTTTTCCATTCAGTAGCAATGTGATTTCACATTCAATATTATAATCTCACATATGACTATAGAGTCAACATTCATGACAGATTCAGTTGGTGAATCCTTTCCTGTTTGTCATTCAATAGCAATGTGATTTCACATTAAGTATTTCAATCTCAAAATGGACTATAGAAATTAAAATTCACGACGGATTCAGTTGGTGAATCCCGCCATGTTTGTCATTTAGTAGCAATGTGATTTCACATTGAACAAATACGGTTACCTTCATGACGAATTCAATTAGTAAATCCCGTCATGTTGGTCATTCAATAATACATTTCAAATCACTATCAAATGCAAGAATCCAATTTATAGTTCAAATATTACGCACACATGCGATATTTCCACAAAACATTTCCAATACTAATAATCTAAATCGATATATATATTTCACAAATATAACTTGAAATGGGAGTTAAGCTGCGTGAGAATTGAAAAGACCAATTTATCGATCCCTTGTCTCTTTCGATACCAGTCCTAGGTCAGGTTGTCGTCTTCACCAACACCTAGTCAAATACATATTCTCCACTCTTAGTGGTTGAACAATTAATCGTATTAAACGAATATCACCAAGACGAAGAAAAGCTTCACCGAGGCGGCGAGGTACGATACGTTTTTCACTTGGTTTTATCCTTATTTGAACCCCCATTAATCATTTATTAGGGTTCCTATACTATCGGTGTACGAATACGAGGCTTTCGGAACAAAATCAAAATTTTGCCCTCTATGAACAGTAGCTACGCCGTGGCATACCCGAGGGGTGCCAATTTGGCCCCTCGGCCTCACCGCGGCGAGGCATGCCACGCTGAGGCATAGGTCCACGCCGCGCCTCCGGGTTCCCTATGTCTGCCAGATTCGCTTTCTGCCTGTGATTTTTCTATTTCACCTTCTTTGGCATTTTTCCCCAAAAACTCTCAAAACTCAAACAAATCACAACCACCCTAATAACATCCTAATATCATCCTAAACCAACCATGAGCAAAACCCATGGATGGACTAGGGTTTTTCTACCCCAAACATCATTTAAAGAAATCTAGGGTTTGGTTCTCACCTTAAACCCCTTTGAATATTCTTCAGCCAAGATGCTTGATCACTTAGAAACCAAAAATGGGGAAGATCTCCCACCAAAATCACTTCTTTTTACACAACCCTAGCTTTCTCCTCTCACTCTCTTCTCAAATCGTTTTTGACAAAATGTTTCTTTCCAAGACCAAATGTGGTCTTAAGTCCCTTATTCATTATAAGGCTATGCTCGTTTCCCCACAAACTTATTTTCCATTTTCTCACTCTAAAGCTTACTAGTCTCCTTATTTGCACATTCACTTATCATTTATTTCCCAAATTAGCATTTGCTTATAATTTGACCCTTAGGGTCCTTATTTTGCAAATTTCCAAATTGTCTTTTCATCGGTTTATTTCCGGGTTCAATCAATTCTCATTTAGCATATAATCATTTAATCATATGCTCGCATTTTCATTTTACATTTCTCCATTTATCAGTTTTCCCAGAAAAACCCAAGTTTGGCTCAATTCATACCTAGAATATATAATAAAATTATTATAAACATTCTAGGTTATTTTTGGGGCGTTACACATATTTACACTTAGACATATAAACTTATTTACAATTGACCCTTAGGTCCTCATTTTACAAATTTCCATTTTTGCATTTTTTACACTTGAGTTATTTCTAGGTTCAATCATTTAACCACTTAGTATATCACATTCAATCACGTATCATTTGCAATTGACATTTAGTCATACAATCATATAACATTTAACAAATTCCCGGAAAAACCCAAGTTTGGTTCTATTTATACCCGGAATATATAATAGAATTATTGTAAAAATTCTAGGGTATTTTTGGGGCGTTACAGCATATCCAAATGATTTGTGCTCACATAGTAAACTCCATCCTCTCTACTCAAACACCTCCTTGAACGATGAGATGAACTTCTTAAACCCTCTTTCTCCAATGAAATCTTTCTTCAGCATTTCTTATCCATGACCTCATAAGCTCTGTGTGACACAAACTCGTCCATCTCATCTTCCTTGTTTTTCTCTTTCTCTCCTTCTTCGTTCCTTTTTCTTTTTCTCCCTTTTTCAGCTTGTTCCTTTGTTTTAGTTCTTTCTTCTGGCACTTCCTATTCATTCACTATAGTCTGAAGCTCTAGAGTTATTTCTTCTTCAGTTTCAGAAAATTCCTCCATGATTTCATTCAAGTTTGGAATCAATCTCACCGCCGTACATTTCGCTATTTATTAAGGCTTAGGGCTCTGGGAAAGGAAAGGAAAGGTTCTAGGGCTCTAAAGGTTTGAGAGAAGAAAATATTTCAAAATTTTGAATTCATACCTTTTGAGGTTTTCTTTTTATAGGCCTAGGGATATGTTGCAACAATTCAATTGTCGCTAAAACAATTTTTTGTGTCATGACAAACAAATGGCTTTGAAGTCTAAAATTATGTCGCGACACAAATTTTGATGTCTCAACACAAAATTTTAATTCACAAAACTGAATTGTCGTGACAAAAATTTGTATGCCATGACAATTAAATGGCTTTGTAAGCTAAAATAATGTCGGGACAAAAAATTTTAAGAGAATAAATTAAAATGTCACGACAAAATTTTAGATCTACCCATAGTGAACTTTTTCCGCAACAAAGGTTTCAAATGTCGCAACATACAAATATCGCAACAACAATACAAAATGTCACGACAAACTTGCATTATACTGAGAAAGGCCATACTGGTATTTGTCGCAACAAATGGCAATTATGTCGCAACAAAATATACATTTTCATCACAATCTCCATTTTTATCAAAATTTTGAGCCATTTTAATTAGTTTAACATACAAGACAACACACAATTCAATTAAATCACTCAAATCATGTTTGTGAATACAAATTTAGCATGATCCAACAGTGAAACTCAAGCATAGACAATAAAGCTCAATTTCTTATTTCAGCAACACATGTAATTGTAAAAATAATATAAAAAAATAAAAAATTAACTGCCAAGAAAGTTGATTGGAAACTTCTAACATAATTGTAGAGCATGCTTTTTCTCATCAATTAGCTGAATTTCACTCATTGCTCAAAGCTACTCATTTATAATAACTCCAACTTAATATTCAACTTTATTGTCTTGAAAAACAGTAAAAATCAACTAAAATTAAAAACAAACTTGAAATAAAAAATTCAAACACACTACATTAATTAAAAACAAACTATAAATGGCAAATAAAAACTACTTGCTTGGGTTCCCAAGAAGCATGCTCTCGCCTTATGTCTTTAACTAGACATTGTCAGCAAAGATGCACCTTTCTTAGAAAATTTTCCAAAACTTTTCAAATCTCAAATTATTCTTCATTCCTAATTCCTCCAATATAGTGTTTCAATCTTTGGCCATTCACTTTAAACTCATTTCCAGACTGTTTTCAATGTAACTACTCCAAATGGTGTAATTGTAGTGACTGTGAAATGACCATTACATCTTGATTTAAGGTTCCTTGGAAAAACTTTGAGCCTTGAATTATACAATAGGACTAGTTCTCCCACCTTGAACTCTTTTCTTAGAATTCTCTAATCATGCCATCTCTTAGTCTTGTCCTTGAAAATTATGACATTGTCATAAGCTTCATTCCTCAGTTCTTCCAGTTCATTCAATTAAAGTAATCTCTTCTCCTTAGCAGCTTGGCAATCAAAATTCAGCTTCTTAATTGCTCACATAGCCTTATATTCCAGCTCAAGAGGGAGATGACAAGGCCTTCCAAATTCAATCCAATATGGGGACATCCCAATAGAAGACTTCTAAGCAGTTCTGTAAGCCCACAATGCATCATCTAGCTTTACTGACTAGTCTTTTCTGCTTGTGTTCACCATCTTCTCAAGTATATTCTTTATCTCCCTATTGGATCTTTCAACTTGCCCATTTGATTGAGGGAGATAAGCCAAACCTATAGCATGTCTTACTCCATATCCGATCAAGAGTTTTGCAAACAATCTATCGGCAAAACGGCTTCCCTCATCACTAATGATGGTCCTTTGGGCTCCATATCTATTCAATATGTTCCTTTGAACATACCCCACAACTATGTTGGCATCATTTCTTGGGACAAGAAATTTCTTCAACCCATTTTGATACATAATCCACAAGGAGAATGTATAAATTTCCAAATGATGGTGGGAAATGTTCTATGAAGTCTATGCCCCAAACATCAAAAATTTGTACCACCAGGATTCCTTGTAGAGGCATTTCATTTCTTCTATTAATTTTGCCCATTCTTTGAAATCTATCACAATGCTTTACCCATTTAGAACTGTCTCTGAATAATGTTGGCCAGTAGAATCCTGGCTGGAGAATCTTCTGGGCTGTTCTATCTTCTGCAAAGTGACCTCCATATGGTGATGCATGACATTTGTCTAAGATTTCAGTCTGCTCAACCTCAAGTACACATTTCCTGATAATCTGATTTTCCCCTCTTCTAAACAGCAATAGGTCATCCCATATATAGAATCTGGCATATGTTCTCAACTTCCTTTTTTGTTGAAAAGTGAATTCTAATGGCATAATACCATAGGCTAAGTAATTCACTAGATCAGCATACTAAGGCACTTAAACTGTTACCTGAAATAGCTACTCATCTAGAAAGTTCTCTTCAATTTCAATCTCTCTTTCATCTTCAATAGGCTTCTCTATCCTGGATAAGTAATCAACTATCACATTATCACTGCCTTTCTTGTCCTTGATCTTTAAGTCAACTTCTTGCAATAATAATACCCATCTGATTAGTCTTGGTTTGGCATCTTTCTCTGCCATTAGGTACTTGATTTCTGCATTATCAGTATGCACTATGACATGAGATCCTAATATATATGGTCTAAACTTCTCACAAGCAAAGACCATTGCTAACATTTCCTTCTCTGTGGTTGAGTAGTTTTCTTGAGCCTCGTTGAAGGTCTTATTAGCATAATATATAGCTCTGAAGATTTCTCTGTCCTTTGCCTCAACACTGCTCCCGTTACATAGTCACTGGAATCACACATAATCTCAAAGTTCTTGCTCAAGTCTAGTGTTTCCATAATGGGAGCTATGATCAATCTAGATTTGATCTCTTCAAATGCAGACTTACAAGCTTCATCAAATTCAAACTTTGCACCTTTCTCCAATAGTCTACATATTGGTCTTGCTATTTTGGAAAAATATTTTATAAACCTCCTGTAGAACCCTGTATGTCCAAAAAAACTTCTTAATCCCTTTACTGTAGTGGGTGGCATTAGAGTTCTAATTATAGAAACTTTAGCTTGGTCTACTTCCAATCCTGCTGCATAAATTTTATGCCTTAGTACCATTGCTTCAGTTACCATAAAATGGCATTTCTCCCAGTTTAAAGTCAGGTTCTTGTCCTTACACCTAATTTCTAAATTCTCTAAGAAGCTCTCAAAACTGGACCCATACACTGAGAAATCATCCATGAAAATCTCCATAACTTCTTCCACCAAATCTGAGAATATTGACATCATTCATCTTTGAAAAGTGGTAGGAGCATTGCACATTTCAAATGGCATCATTCTAAAAGCAAAGGTGCCATAAGGGCATGTGAATGTAGTCTTCTCTTGGTCCTCGGGAGCTATAGCTATTTGATTGTAATCAGAATAGTCATCCAAGAAACAATAGTGAGGATGTCCTGCCAATCTGTCCAGCATCTGGTCAATGAATGGTAAATGATAATGATCCTTCCTTGTGGCAGTATTCAGCTTCCTGTAGTCTATGCAGACTCTCCATCCTGTCACTGTTCTTATGGGTATCAGCTCATTCTTCTCATTTCTGATCACTATCATTCCACCCTTCTTAGGAACCACATGAACTGGGCTCACCCAATGGCAGTCTGATATGGCATATAAACTAATATAATTATTAAGATCTCTTGCTGATCACTCATCTGATTGCTTATATCATTGAAAAACTGTGATTATCCCAGGATTTGCATATATGGGATAGTGAACTGAGGTCTCACCACTTGTATTTTTATGAATTCAATCACTCATTGTAGGATAATTATATCATATTAATATCGTTTCTTACTCTGACTTAAACCACACACTTATGCTGGTAATTCTTCGTAATTAGCTCGAGTTTTTGTCTACATCCTGCTTTTTCACTTTACTACTGCTTAAACCTTTCGCATTGCTTTCTTCATTTAGGCTTAAAACAACTTCAGCTTTCAAATCTTCCTTCTCCAGATTTTCATTGTACAGTGAGTTCAGCATGCTCTCCTTAAATGGATCTTCATTCTGCTCTTTATTGACATGAATCACATTATCAACCCTCATGCATTGAGCTTTTTCAACATCATGTTGCTTCAAACTTTGCTTCAGGTTGAATTAGACTTCTTCTGTGCTAACTCTTAAAGTAAGCTCTCCCTTCTTTACATCTATCAAGGCTACACCTATGGCTATGAATGGTTTGCCAAGCAAAAGTGGTATTTTCTTGTCTTCTTCTATGTCAATCACCACAAAGTCCATTGGAAAAATGAACTTTCCCACCTTGACAAGAACATCTTCCGTATCACCTTCTAGTCGGGAGTCATCGATCCGGCCCCATTAATTGGTAGAGACATCAGAGTGGGAGTTAACTCCCCCAAACATAATCTTCTTACTACTGACAAAGGCATCAGATTTATGCTAGCACCAAAATCACACAAATCCTTTCCAAACTCATGGTTCCCAATATTGTAGGGTATATGTCTTGCATTTTCTATGGTAGGTTCTTCTAAATAATGGCACTTCAGTTTGTAAACAGGCTCACCACTCCACCTTCATCCAACTTCCTCTCTTTGTTGATTATATCTTTCATGAATTTTGCATAATGTCGCATCTAAGCTAGTGCCTCAGCAAAAGGAATGTTGATCTCCAACTTTTTGAACACATTCAGGAACTTAGCATACTGATTATCTAGCTTTAACTGCTTCAGTCTTTGAGGGAATGGAATTGGAGGTTGATAAGCTCTCACTTCCTCCTTTTTCTTTTGCACTGCCTCTTCTATTTTCTTTTTGGTCTGTATGTCCAGTTGCTCAAAAACTTATAAAAGACCAAACAATATGTTCAACTCATTTCTAACATTGCTACCAAAGACTTATTCAGTCCCCAGCAGCAGCGCCAAAAACTTGTAATTGACCAAATAACATGTTCAACTCATTTCTAACACTGCTCCAAAAGACTTATTCAGTCCCCGGTAATGGTGCCAAAAACTTGTTAATGACCAAAATATGTGAAGACTATTTTCTGCTGTTATATATAATATTATGTAATTAAAACTCATTTTGGTCTAAATCACTGCAAGTGCACAAGTCATACAAGTAATAAAGTGGATTATAAGTCCAGATATCATTCCCACATGGATTGATGAGAAAATCTAAAGATCAACTACCCCCACTACTCAATAAAATCACTATTTGAACTATTTTTTTCTATGATTTATAAAATAGCTAACAAAACTGTAATGAAAATGCTTTTTATAAAATTTTCTTTAATTGAAGAAAGTCTAAGCAAGAACAATCGTAGATTTCATGGAGGAAAGAACACCGAGAACAACCGCATATGATTACTGGTTCGATGTATATGTTCATAAACAAGTAATCGCTAAGACATAACCCTGGATTTGTCCAAAGAGTAGGGTAGTATAGCCTTGGAATACCTCCTAACACTACACATTTCACTGTTTAGCATACCATATTCCTAAACCAGGTCAATAGATCTAAATAGCTACTTTTGGATTAGTCCTCTATAAGATTTGGTTGTTTTTCCTAAACCGGTACTTCATAGCCATTTCTTAGGACTGAAGATTGCTTGCCCCCATACATAGGGTAACACAAGTCTTCTCCAATACAATTGGTACCTCGGTCTGCAATTTATTAGAATGCTCTTTCTCCTTGATTATAATCTATTCTAACACGGGATCAAGATCATTCTTCCAAATTGAGATGAGACCTCCAAATATTAAATTGATAAATTAGTAAATGGTCCTTATACCTCGAGAACACACTTTTGTTGTCACCTAAAAGGGAACCTTGAAGTCAGAGGTTTGAACATCATCAGTGATTTATCAGAGTGATCCTTAGAGTGCATTAGTTCAAAGGATATTAGTGCAATATACCCGCAAGTCATTGCTCTTTTCTCTTAGGTCGTCCATATCTGTGCCACTAAAGGGATTGTAGCACCCCTTTCCCTGCCCAACCCGTTTGGCTGGTCCAAACCGAGTCCGGGTTGCTCTAATGTCAATCAATCATCTTATCAAAAACACGCCTTAGTGTTACACTTCAGTTGGCATAAAATCCTTTTCAAATATGCGGAAGCGTTTTTAAAGGGGTAAGCCCATTTCATTTCATTCATGAAAAAGTACAATTACTATAAAGGCATATCAAGCCTTTTCAAATGATTTACAAAATATATATTCAAATTTGAAATTGTTTTTGCAAAATATCAATGTTCAAAAAGAGATATGGGGTGAATGCATATGCTCTGAACATACCCGCACTCTTTCTTACACTTTGATGTTCCCCGATCTTCTTCGGCCCCGCTCAATCTCCAGATCTACGCATAGATAAATCACGCTAAGCATTTTCATGCTGCGGGTTCTATGCAATTCTAGCCCGTTTCGCTTAAATCAAATCATGCGCTTTGCTAAACAAACTTTCTTATCTTGGATGCATCAATGTCAATATAATACATATACTTATTTCATATACAATCATTTATGGCCCATTGATCAAATCCAAATATACTCTTCCATATGCATAAGTCATTGATAACCAAATCATGCATTTGCCAACAATACTCTTTTCATTTCCACCGCAATCATGCTTTTCAATTCCAATTTGTCACAATCTCAAATCAATTCACCCGATTCTGCACTTAACAAATTTAACCTATGTTTTCGACATATGATACCCTGAATCATCGCAATCGTCCCGCTCGGGCTGCAGCTAGTATAAAAATGGTTTTATAATACGCGACGATCCCGGGCTGGTTGTCGAATGATTATTAAAAAAATCACTCAGTGAACACTACCAATACAAATCCCGCTAGGGTCGCCGATCTGAGTGACATCAATACAATCGCTCAAAGTACGTTTTACGCTATTTCATTTTCAATACTCATGCAATTTTCATTTGCAAACATTTCACAAATCAATTCTTCAAATCAATTAAAACAATTCAATATGCTTTTCTTATGCATTTAGAACAAATAGTTCAAATCTTGAAACGAGAATAGAATAAGATAGAACAAACTGTAATCGCCGCTTTGATTCCGACTCGAATCTCGACGTAATGCGGGCCTTCCTCCTCGTCGTAACTCCCTATTCAAATACAATGACAATCACATATTAGTAGGTTATTCTAAGAGTTTTTGGTCAGGGTTTATGTCTACTCGATACCCCTTCACTTGAAAAATTTTCTAGGGGCACATGAGTCATAATTTGCTCATGCTTCCTTCAAGAAAATTTTAGCTCTATGAGTCTATTTATAGTAGGAATTGGAATCATCTCATTTGGATCATCCAAACTCAAGTTACGTCATTTTAATGCCAAATGGTCAGTATGTCCAAGCTCACTCGGTTACTTACTGTTATTCCCAATTTCAGGGGTCTTAACTCCATAAATTGGTAATGGTTCCTTCTACTCATTTGTTCTAAGGTTTATTCTCCAACTGGAATCATCCAATTTGGATCACCAAAACTCAAGTTATTGCATTTTACATCCAGACTACTCCAATTTGCAAAGCAGAATCAGGCTGTTCTTACACATAGCTCCACTTTGACAAATTTTTGGGAACTTTGGGGTTACAATTTTCATACACTTCCTTCAAGTAAATTATTCCCCTAGAAGTCTATTTTACCCAGAATTTTTAATCACTCAATTTGGATGAGTGAAACTCAACTTATGGCCAAAACACTATAACAATACCCAAAACAAAGCATAACCCGTGAGCTACCCGAGCTCACCTTTAAGCCCGTATTTGGGAGCCTTAGAGCTACAATTTGCTCATAGTACCTTCTATAAATTTTTAGACCTATCTCTTATGGTTCTTTACCAATTTTAATCACTTCATTTGGATATTTATAACTTAATCTATAGCCAAAACAAGAATAAGGATCTTGACAAAATTTTGACAGCATTTCCTTTGAAAACCCAACATTTTTCCTTTTTACTAACACTTCTCCAAACCAATCCAAACCAATCTAAACAATTCAAAACAATCTCAAACTGAACTAAAACCATCCAAAAACACTTTTATACCACATTAGGGGTTTTATTAAACCCAAACACAAGTAGAAAGCTGGTTTAGTGGTTATTTTTCTTACCTTAAATCCCTTTCAATCTTCACGCTGCTTTCTTCTTCAATGATTCTGAAACTCCTTGCTTTAAGAAAGCAAGAATCACAACCTCCTCACTTTTTGCAAAGCCCTAGCTCTCCATTCCTCTCGTCTCTCAAACCTGCTTCTTTTGCTCAAAAATGAGCTTCCAAGACCACTTTGGTCTTAAATATCTCACGCCACATAAGTGCCTTATTTGGCCTCCTCTTGAAAATCCATTTTTAGGTTTAAGTTCCTCCTAATTGCTAGCTTGCCCACTATTTGTCTCTATTTGCATTTAAATTCTCATTAATCACACTTATGATATTTTCATGACCCTTAGGTCCTTATTTCACAATTTCCAATTTTTTTGCTCCTTTTGTAACTTGGGTTTATTTTCATTCAATTAATTTCTCTCATTCCAGCATTTAAATATTTGCATTGACTTTAGCCATACAATACTTGAAAGAATCATATCATTTAATTCCTGAAAATACACAGTTAATTAATTATACTTAATATATAATAAAATTATAAAAAAAATTCTAGGGTATTTTTGGGGCATTACAGGGATCCTGGAAATCAAAGCACAGATACAACTCTTTTTGGTTATAAAACACTAATATTCAAAACAACTCATTACAAAAGCGGTACCAATTAAATCAATCTAGTTATCATACCCAAAACATCATTTAATACTACAAACAATCATCAAAACATAAAATTCCTTCCCAGAGGGAGCTCATCCTTCCATAACTATATCACAAATGACAATGACTAATTGATCATACAATTTCATTGAAATTATAATCAAACTAAATACACTAGATTCCTTAAAATTTTCCAAATTCCACTTGAATTCAGATAGAAATGAAACTCGATATACAATGATCTCAGCTCCACATTTTAGCTCGGATTGACTACTCTAATCCTAACGGAAAGAAAAATAAATCTAGAAAATAAAATAAAATAAAAAGAAAAATATATACAAAAAGAGACTTGACTCTCAAAAAGCTCAAAACTAGTTGAAAATTTCTTGAAAGACTACGCCTCCCACTAGGAGCTTCTATTTATAGGCCCAATCATTGACCACGAAAACAGGCAAAAAACACGATCTTGAAAAGCCCCGAATTTATGCCACAGTCGGCGCTAATGTTAGACATTGCTTTTGGTGTTGCAACTTTGAATTTTTCCTATCTGTGCAATATCGCGATTCTAGTTGTCAATGTCATGACATTGCTTTGATGTCGCCACTGATGTCTTGGCTGATGTCATGGCTAATGTTGTTGCCACTGATGTCTTAGCTGACGTCATGGCTGATGTTATCCCAACTGATGTCACAACATTGCTCTTAATGTCGCGACATTTATCACACCCCTTTCTGGTCCGACCCGATTGGCGGATCCAAACCGGTTCCGGGATGCTCATTTAATTCTTTTTATTTACCTTTTTATTAAATTTTCTTTTTCAAAAATGTCACGACCGAATCACAGCTGACAGGAATGGCGGATGCGAGCGGGACTTGGTTTTACTCATTTTCATTTATCTTATTAAAACATTTTATTTATCAATCATTCCTTTTAGGTTTTCAATTACGAAGTTGTTCAAATGGTAGGCCATAAAGGATTTACTCTTATCGACTTATTTTTAAATGGTGTATCATGCCTTTACAAAATGATATACAAAACAATAGTTCAGAGTTTAACTCTTTTGTTCACAAAATGTCACACGTTCAAAAGAAATGATATGCATACGACGGGGTATATACTTATACGCCGTAACTTTCTCTATGACTCTGCGCTTCTTGATCTTGCCTTCTTTCCTGTTTACTCGAAACCTACGCATAGATAAAAACTACACGCTAAGCATTTTCATGCTTAGCTCTATACTCATGCCTTTTATATTAAACTATACTCATGCTTATTCATTTTTCACATGCTTTCACTTTACAAATCATTGATCATATCAAAATATGCATTTTCACATGCAACCAATTTGTTTAACTCAAATCATGAGATTCAAACATATACTCCCAAGGATGTATTTAGTTCATAAATCCCATTTACACTCATCAAAGTTTATTATTTCACTTTGGCTATAGATCACATTCATGGCCGGATTCCATTTAGTGAACCCCGTCCTTTTTGTCATTCGGTAATGTGCTTACACATTTAACAATTTCGATCTCCCATCGTAGCAAATGCGGTGGTACATCGCGATGATCATTAAAATCGCCATACGCCATCATGGCGGATGCGATTAGTGCATCCCGCCAAGTCAGGACATTTTAACAATGCCATACACCATCATGGATGCGTTAGTTGCACATCCCGCGGTGGGACGTGCATAATTTCGATTTCGCCTTCCATGGCGGATGTCGATTGGTGCATCCCGCCATGTTGAGTCGTTCGTATATCGATTCGAATTCAAGATGTCAGAAATTGACCAGTCGTTTACAATTCGATTAATCACTTACATGCAATTAATCATCAAACATTTCAATATCACATTTTCAAATCCATATGCACTTTCGTAATATCATTTCAAAGATATACTCATTCTATATAATCATTTCAGATTTATTTGGTAAACTACCAAAACACTTGAAATAAGGATAGAGGGTCGATGTGAACAAGCAGAAGCTTTAGCTCTAGTTTCCAGCCATATCTGAGGTCTTGATTAGAGTGATCCTCAGGTCCCTAGTCAATATGATAACTACGCAGCGACGTAACGCTTGCTCTGTGCAGCATAGAGCCTTAAATCGTGGCGTGCTCGAGAAATTTGGGCACCTCGAAGCCTCACTTGCGACGGCGAGGCATCTATCTTGCGACATAGATTCACGCGCGTGGAAGGATTACGCTCATAAGCAGTGGGTTTCCTACAGTGTGCGCGTGGAACTGATCTGCCCAAATTTCATCTTTTATCTTTTTCACGATTTTCTCCAAAATCCTCAAAAATCTCAAAACAAAACATGGGAATCACTCTGATAATGTTCAAAGTCATCTAATAACCATGAGCAGTATTGGATGGATTAAGGGGTTTCCTTGAAACATCAAAATGTCTGACTTTTCTGGGGTTTTGGTTCTTGCACAAATCCCTTTGAAACTCTTTGCCCCTAGCTTCCTTCTTCTTCCCTTGATCACTTGGAAACCATAAATGGGATGATCTCCACACGAAACCTTGATTTCTCTCGACCCCAACTCTTCTCTCTGCTCTTTGTCTCCCGAAACATTTTTTTTACTCAAATGAGCATTCTAAGACCAAATGTGGTCTAATATCACTTAGCCTTCTCAAGGCCATGTTTGGCACATCAAAAACCCATTTTTTGATTTAAGTTGCCTCTATTTACCTTATGGCAAATATATAACTTCTATTTACACTTAAACACATAAACATTTTCTCGAATGACCCTTAGGTCCTCATTTACATTTCCCTTTTGCCTTTTACACTTGCAGGTTATTTAAGGTTCAATCAATTCATTTGCATATAACATTTAATCATATGTCACTATTCATTCACTTTTCACAATTTAACAATTTAACAGTTTTCTAAAAACCGAGTTTGGGTCAATTTATACGGGAATATATAGCTAAAATTATTATAAAATTCTTGAACATTGCAAAATTCACAGCATTGAGTCGGCCGGTGTCCTGGCATTGATCTTTCTGTGTATACCGCCGATCGATGTCGCGACTTTGCATTTTCAATGTCGCGACATTGTTTTTCTATTCTAAGTCCTGATGTCAATATCGCAACATTTTTCATCCGGTGTCGCGACTCTGCCATGATGTCGTGACATTGTTCGGCTGCTATTGTGACTCTGAGTGTAATGTCGCGTGACGTGCGGCCCGATGTCGGCTACATTGGATTTTTGCTCCCCGCACTGCGCTTTTACGCTGCTTTTGCTTCTTTTCTTTAAATTTCTGCAACCTAAATAAGGTGAACTCCCATAATTTTGCATTAAATTTCATTTTTAAGGCTTAATTATTCATGAAAAATGGCCTTAAAGATAGATGAGATTTAGACTCGTCAAACTCCCCCAAACTTAAAGTTTTGCTTGTCCTCAAGCAAAAAAAAAAGACTCTTTGTTTGTCCACAAACAATTAAAGTGATTTTAGAACATTTTCTTCTTACATTATCTTCTCAGTCATATCGGCCAATTTGGATTGTTGAAATGCGATTTTATATAATTTTAACTAACTTCAATTTACAGAGATAAAATTTCAGTTTTCAATCATTCAATATAGCGAGATAATTCATGGCTAGTACTTGACTACGGTTCTTGACTCGGTGAGTGTGTGTTGGTCTTCCTTTTGACTAATTTGCCGAGATCGATTAATCTTGCAAGTTTTCTGAGTTGGTCTCTTAAAATGACTTAGGTCTCATAGGCTTGTTGGTCATATTATTCTCCACTAATGTAGGCAATAACACAATCTTCAAGATCAAATAGGTCTTTTAGGCTTGTAATGCATGGCTTAGGTACTTGGGTAGATAAATGAACATTTAAGGTTCAAGTTTACCCAGACTGCATTTACTTTCTCAACATTCTTCCTTCTACCAACATTAGATTGCAAAACTCATATATGTTTTAAGTTAACTACTATCTTTATTTTATTTTGTATCCATATTCATGTAAAACTCATAAAATTTCCTCTAAACTTGGTTTTTTAGGATTATTGATGAAAATCAAGTGATTTGGCAAGAAATTAGCAATATATTTCCAAAAGAATAGTCAACCGGAAGTCTCACAACATGCCACTAGGAAGATAAATTTTTCTGTACCATCTGGAACATCAAATGGTTCAAAATTCCTCATGGTTCCATTCTAAATTCAAATATCTTTCCAACGAGTACTCACACGCCCAAATCCGAGTTAAAACGAAGAAGTTATGGCCACAAACGAGTTGGAGAAAGAAAAATAGGATTCTTTGTCGCTGTCGCGGCAAGCAAGTTGTCAAACCAAGCGATGCGACCCAAAGCTATCATGCGACCAAAAAAAGCGTCGCGACAGGAAACTTGGTCGACCTAAAAAATATGTCACGACCAACTTGTTGTGAAAATGGCGACCAAAAACGGAGAAACTAAGTAGAAAATTGATATTTTAACATTTTCAACCCATTTCTCACCCTAGGACCATATATACTCATTTTTTTTTAGTTAAAGGAATTAGAGGAAGTGGAAAGAACCTCTCTCATGGGGATTCTCTCTCTAAACTGCCCATTTTTCCAGTTTTTCTATAGATTTTGATTGTTTGTAGATCTTAGAGGAATTTTTTAGCAGATTTTCTTTGTATTGAAGAGATTTCGGTGCTGTATAATAGAGATTTAGATTTCACTAATGTTCAGACAAAGATTGAAGCTAAAATTTGGATTTTCTCTCTCTAAACTGCACATTTTCTTAGTTTTGCTGCAGATTTTTATTTTTAATAGATCTTAGAGTAGTTTTAAAGCAGATTTTTATTTCTATTGAAAGAGATTTGATCTTTATCGCAGATATTAATTCCATTTCTTTGTTGAGGCAATTTAGCTCAAATGGATTTTCTCTTCTTGTCTCTTGATTTCTTTCTTCATTTTCTTACTTTTTGTTTGATTGGTGATGATTGGAATCCAGTAATGGAACATTAAACACCCTCTGGGGTGAGATCAGTGTGAACATTCAGATTTGGATTTTCAGGTTATTTTGTGGGTTTAGCGGTTATATAATTAGTATTATTCCATATAATGAGCGGTCGGAATATTAGTAGCTTATACCCAGAAAAGAGCAATATCTTTGCTCACGATTTCGAAGGCCCTCTGAGTGACGGAATGGAAATTCTGAGTATAAGAAGCGGTAACTTAGGGGTATGTTAGACTAATATCTTAATTAATGAACTTTGAAAAATTACTTTGATAGATCACTAATTTACTCCTTGGTGTGATTAATTAGATGATGTATCAATTTAGTTAATCAGAGGTTTCTCCTTGAAATCGATAGAAGGATCTTGATCCAATAGTGCAAAGATCTAATCAAAGGAGACATAAAGTATTAGATTTGAAGGATGAGATACCAATTACATTGGAGAAGGCTTGCATTTTCCTATCTATGGGGCAAGAATTCTTCAGTCCTAAGAAATGGTTGTGAAGTATTGAAAAAGGAAAACAATCAAATCTTAAAGAAAGTCAGGTTTTACAAGTATCTATTTAGACCCATTTGTCCTAAAAAGGAATATGGTGTGTTAGATAGTAAAATGTATGGTCTGGGGAAATCTACAGCTATCTTGCTTGCTCTTGGACTCATCCCCAGCATTCAACTTTGAGTTGTTGTGCTTTCAAGGAAATGCAAGTTGTTTTGTGAATAATTATCCCCCTCATAGTGACTCTCTTCATACCTTTTAAATTAAGTAGTTGTTTATGTAGTAGATTTTTTTAGGATTAGTTTTAAATCAGTTTTTTGTTTCAATTAAATTGATTTTATTCCACATCTGATCGATCGCCTAAATAGTGAAAAGGCCACTTTGTCGGGGGTGATCAAATTTCCAATTGGAAAGAACCTCCAATCCTCGTGAATTACGATATCGGACTCTAGAGTCCACTTTATTACTGACCGTGCTGGAAAGGGGTTAAGTGTTAGTAATACTTTCATTCCAGTTTTGAGTACACTTACTTTGTTCCATCGGTTTTGAGTATTTACCACATTCACTCCCTTGGCCATAATTTCATATATATCATTTGACCATTTACAAGTTTTTGGCGCCTTGTCGAGGATTGGCGCGGTTCACTTTCTCTCATTGGAAGTTGACATTTTTTGAAAAAGAATGGATGAATTACACTAATTTGGTAAATTTTTATTTAGTTAATGAGTTGTTTCTTAGGTTATTTTATTTTTATTTTTTTATTTTACTATTAGTATTTTTGTACTTCATTTTATTTGTTTTTCTTTTTGTTGTGGGTACTCATGGAGGGAATATTCAAGTGAAGATGAAATTGCCTCCATAGAGAAGCCAAGCTTGACTTCCTTATTCATCATTTGAATCAAGAATTAGAATGGCTCACTCATGGGAACCAGGAGTATTGCCTTATCAAGGAGTTTACAACCCTCACATTTCAAAAGAAGAAAGAGTTGTTTCTTGCTAAGGAGCAGGAATTTTTGCAGACATGGATGAGAACAAGAAGATGAGTGATCAACACAGACAAAAAATTCAGATTGAATGCTTCCAGAGTCGACACTAGTGCTGGGTGTTGAAAAAATGAAAGGTCCAAATTGGACACTTAGTCAAGCATTCAGATCAGATTTTCTGGGACACTCTCTAATGTGCTGAAAAATCCCATTGATGCATGGATGCTCATTGAAGCGATGTGCAGAAATTTCATATCTTGAAATCTCTGTGGAAGAAGGTGAAAGATAGGCTGGAAATTGAGAAACAGACACTCTAAACAACTTAGAGGATGAAGAGCCATTAGTGGATAAACTGAAATTTGAAGAAGAGAGATCAAATGTGGCTATTGAAAACATTTTGGTGGTCGACACATTTACCTTCCCATGGATTTTATGACTTTAGGGTATTAAGAGGATCTGCAAATTTACTCATGTACTAAGAAGACACTTCTTTCTCGAAGCCAAGCATGGATTGACATCGAAGCCAGGAGCTCACCTTGTGGAGTGAGGAAGCAAAGTTCAATCTTCACCAACCATTACCTTTGATGGAGCAAGAAAGAGCCATGTGCAAAAAATTATGCAGCTTGCTTCAATCAAAAGGGCACATGTTTGAACAGTCCCCCTTAAGCATAAATGTGTTTACATCTACTTCCATAGGGTATTTTGAAGAAAATTAATGGCTGAACCACCAGCCATAATTAAAGGGGATTTTGAGTTTCTTCCCTATTCAAATGGAAAGAAAACATCCTTAAAATTTGAATGGTTATAAAGAGGAAGTGCTTTTCCAAGATCAATGATTGGCCAAATGGAAGCACTAGTTCTTTTCCAATGAGTCTATTTGGACTCTCTAAGCGAGCGACTTCTTAGGAGGCAGCCTAGGATTAAGTAATAGGATTCCTATCCACTCTCTTCCTCTTTTAATTTTTTTAGTTACTTTGTTGTTTATGTTTTTTTTTTTTGCATTTGTGATGAAAATTCCAACGGTGTTTTAACTTTGTTGTTAGTGTTTTGAATAAAGTAGGTTTCAAAGTTCAACATGTTGTCATGACTAGTTTTGCAAGAAGCGAGGCAAGAAGTTGGAAAGTGGTTGATGTAATTATAGTGCTTGAAGTGTGAAAAGAAAAAAAAATGGAGTGGAGATGTTCATCAAATTTCAGGTTTTTGAGATGAAATGAACCAAATTGAACTTGAAATATAAAGTTGGAAGGTTCATGATCATGCTTGAGGAGATTGAAGACAAGAGATAGGATTTAAGCATGAATAAGCATTAAGGGTTGATATTGGAGGGAATTTTGAGGAGAATATATAGCATGAAGGACTTTTTGAAGGATAGCAAGTGATATGGAACAGGGGAAGGGAAGGTGCAAGAAGAAGGGGAGGCAACCACAAGGGAACATAAGGAGTCAGAAAATCATCTGCCCCGGACAGCATTGAACATTCTGATTTTTCTGTATTGATTGAGATTCCAAATGGTTCACCTCAGCCCATGAGCACATTCACATTGAAGAAACTTTCCAGCGAGTCATACACATCCAATTAGAGCTAAAATGAGAAGGAGATATGAGTATAACAGTTGGATAAAAAAGCGAGGGTCTTGAGCAGGGTGCGGCAGTAAGCACACCATAGTCACGAAAACAAAGGCTCTTTAACCATACCAAAACCTATTTTCTTCTTCCTACTTTATACTCTATCTGCCATATTCTTTCCATAACCCTTGCAACTTCTAACCACTTTCAAATTCATCTCTCATCCACTCAAATCCTAAATCACATTCCTCCCCAATCCATCTCCATCATCTTCAAGCACAGACCATGCAAACCCACAAACTTACCTTTGTTGAACCACGATTTTCAAATCATCTATTGAAGCATCAAAGAGAGATTTACAATGGAAGAAAATTTTTGTGCTTGATTGTTTGTTTTTGGGTTCTTTGTGGATAATAAGTTGATTGTGGAGTGATTTGCATGTAATCTGTTTGGAAGAATCAGCTCTCACTCATTGAGATGAAGGAAGTTGGTGCCACACCAAGTGTTTGAGAAAATGCCAAAGCCACTTTCATGGCTCCAAAGAAACAAAGAGTGTATCAAGGGTACTACACCAATGTCAATGTCTGAAAAATCCTCAAAGTTCCCTGTTCAAGAAGTCATTCATGTTCACAAAAGAGTCCTTCCCAACTCTGCTGTGCCCTTGCTTTATTGTTTCCTTTGCTCATTGCTGGAGCAATTGAGACAATGTTCATCTCAAAGTTGGGGGTGTTTATTTTCAGTTATTACAATATGTCACACCCACATGTTGCACATGACAACTTTGAGAATGATCTACTAACCAGTGCTTTATGGATAATGACTTTGTTTGATGCTTCTAACTTACATCTTAGTTTAGTATATTTTTTTAAGTTAGAAGTTTATTGAGTTGATTGAGTTTTGCTTGGAGTTGTTGTGATGTCAATGGATAAAATGTTCTTTAGGATATATGGACAATATTAGAGATAATAGGACTTAATGCTTAATGAGTTATCTCTCTTTAATGGATTCATTGATAAATTTAGGTTTCTGAAATCCATCTGCAGTGGTCACTAAGTACCTGACGGTTTTGGCAGGTTAGAAGGTTTATGAAATCCATCTAATTTTATCTCATAGGTTCTAGAACTTGTTCTATTATCGCTTGAGGCAAAATCTAGGCAACACAGCTTAATTTAGAGAAATGATAATGAGCTGCATCCTTGGAAAGGTGTGCCTTTAAGCTAACCTATTAACCAAAGCCATATGCCAATTGTCTATTCTGAATATTGAACACTTAAGAGCAAAATTCTATTACAAAAAAAAAAAATATAGTTTGAAACCAAATAACCTTTCCACTATACAATATCTCACTAAATAAAGTAATAAAACTCACCACAACATGGGGATGGGACATGATGAAGTGGTGAGAGCAGAGTTTGGGGAGTTATTTTCCATGGAAAAACCACTTAGTCAGTTCAAAAATAGGTTAATTTAATCAAGGTTGTCAAAAAAAAAAAAAAAAAAACTGAAAAATATCATGAGTGCAAAGAAGCAAAAATACAATAAAGTCAAGAGGAATTGAGTGCAGCCTCGTAGCCTTCCTTCCCTAGAGCAAGTAAAATCTGGGGTGTCTCAGCACCTAGTACCTAGATGTTGTTCAGTGCCTAGGAGCTATTGATTTAAAGCTGCTATAAAGAGGTTAGTGAAAGCTTAGGGTTTTGACATTTGCACCACTCTAATAACCTATCTTAAAAAAACTGCCAGTATTTGTTGAAAAGATCGAAATTGTGCAAAGGTGATAGGGAGTATGGAAGGGACTGCACCTAAGTAGATTTTGGGGTGTTTAGCAGAGTGTCACTATGCGTGGTAGAATTACCAGGATGGAGTAGGAGCTGTCAATGCAGAAAAATATGTATGTTTGGAGTGATTTTGGCTTCTAAAATGACCTCAGCTGCACTTACCCAAGCCTTACATTACAAGAAGCATAAAGACCTACTTTATCTTGGGGTGTGTGTGCCTACATTAATTGGAGTGATAAAGAACAACAAGCCTATGGAACCTAAACCAAAGATTATCTTGGGAGATCCATTAACATCTCAATTCTCATAAACTCATCTAGCTTGCAGTGTTTGGATAGGGGAAGACCACACACACACACGCTAGTGAGAACCATGATCCTAAATTTATGCATTATGAGATTAATTCACTATTAAAATGAATAAATTATCTTGATCATATTCTCTATATTCACTTGTAAGGAATGAGCCTTGAGACACATATCACATACTACCCCTTGCAAAGCTAGGTTACTTTGTTTAGATTAATAAAAAGATGAAATTAGATCTTCTCTTTGCCATTGCTTGGGGACCAGCAACTTCTTTCTTTCTTTGCTTGAGGACAACAAACTTTGAATTTAGAGGGTGTTTGATGAGTGCAAAACTCATATATGTTTTGAGTTCATTTCATACTATTTTGTGCATTTTGTATCCATATTCATGTAAAACTCATAAAATTTCCTCTAAACTTCGTTTTGTAGGATTATTGGTGAAAAATCAAGTGATTTGGGAAGAATGAACAATGCATTTTCCCAAAAGAAAGAGGAGTCAGCGATCTCACAGCTTCATACCCAGGAAGATAAATTTTTCTGTACCATCTTGAACATCAAATGGTTCAAAATTCCTCATGGTTTCATTCTACATTCAAATTACTTTCCAACAATTACTCACACACCCAAATCCGAGTTAAAACGAAAAAGTTATGGCCCCGACAAGTTGGAGAAGAAAAACAAGTTACTGTCCAGAAACTATGGCAACCAAGCAAGCTGTCACGACCAGGAAACTTGGTCGTGACCCCAAAAACTGTGTCGTGACCAAAAAAACTATCGCGACCAAGAAACTTGGTCGCGACCTAAAAAAAAAAGCGTGTTGCGAGCCCAACTGTTGTCTCTATAATGCTTTTTATTAAGGAGAACTAAGTTGCAGAAGGGTGATATTTTGAGGCCTATTTTCAAGGCCCCATTTCTTAGACCGCCTCCTCTCTTTCGTTTTTTTAGGTAAGAGGCGGCGAGAATATTGGAGAACCTCTCACATAGGGTTTCTCTCTCTAAAGCTAACCCATTTTCGAGTTTTCATATTTTGATTTTTGTAGATCTTAGAGGAATTTTTTAGCAGATTTTCTTTGTATTGAAGAGATTTCGACGTTGTATAATAGAGATTCAGATTTCACTAATGTTCAGACTAAGATTGAAGCTAAAATCTGGAATTTCTCTCTCTATTTTGCATTTTCTTAGTTTTCTTTGCGATTTTTATTTTAATGAATCTTAGAGTAGTTTTAAACGATTTTAATTTCTATTGAAGAGATTTCGGTGCGTACTCAAATATTCAATTTATATATTGTTGGCCCAATTGCTTTCAATCTGGATTTTCTCTTCGCATCTGTGATTTCTTTCTTCATTTTCACTTTTTTGTTTTGATTGGTGATGATTAGATTCGAGTAATGGAACATTAAACACCCTCGAAGGTGGGATTAATTGTTGAACATTGATTTCGCGAGTTTTCGATTATTTTGTGGTTTGAAAACTGAATTATATAATTAGTATTGTCGTATAATGAAGCGTACGAATATTAGTAATATACCCGGAAAAGTTCTGCATATCTTTGCTCTGATTTCCAAGAGGCCCTCTGAGTGACACAGAGATGGAGATTCCTGAGAGTAAAGAGGGGTAACTTAAGGGTATGTTAGACTAATATCTTAGAACTAATGAACTTTGAAAAATTAATTTGATAGATCACTAATTTACTCTTGGTGTGAGGATAAGATGGATAGTGTATCATTAGTTGATTAGAGGTTTCTCCTTAGTCGATAAAGGATCTTGATCGTGTTAGCAAAGATAAATATTGAGATAGAAAAGTACTATTAGATTTGAAGGATGAGATACCAATTAGATCGAATAAGGTTTGCATTGTCTTGTCTATGGGGGTAAAAATTCTTGATCCTAAAAATGGTTGTGAAGTATTGAAAAAGAAAAGCAAATAAATCTTAAAAGTCAGGGGTTTTACATTTAACTATTTAGACCCATTTGTCCTGAAAAGATAGCATGATTGTGTTAGATAGTGAAATGTATAGTGCAGGAAAGTCACAACTATACTATCACATCTTAGGACAAAATCTAACATTCAACACAATTGGTATGCTTTGAGGAAATGCAAATTGTTTTGTGAATAATTATCCCCATCCTAGTGACTCTTCATACCTTTTAGAATTAAGTAGTTGTTTGTACGGTAGATTTTAGGATTAGTTTTAAATCAGTTTTTGTTTTAATTAAATTGATTTTATTTGCATCTATTTTATCGCCTAAATAGTAGAAGGCCCTTGTAATTGGGGTGATCAGAATTCCCGATTAGAAGAACCTCAAATCCTCGTGGAGTATGATATCCGGGCTTCCAGTCACTTTATTTTTCTACAAGCCCATACACTTGGAAAAGGGTTAGTATTTAGTAATACTTTTCATTTGGTTTTAATTGCCACTTTTGTTTCATCCCAGTTTTAGTATTTACCACATTCACTCCCTTGGCCATATTTTCACATATACATCATTTGGTCTTTACAACTGCTCATCCTTTCTTTTCTATTCAAAACTTTTTTCAAAAGTACCCCCAAACTTGTTTTGGTGCATCTTTTTACTTGTTTTTCACTGTGGCTTTTTCTTTCTCCAATTTTTGTTTTAAATTCATCTTTTCCAGTTTATAAGCTCTTTTCCTGTTATTTTGTTCAAAGTTAGGAATGGTGCAATGTTTTGCATTTTTAAGCTTTCTACCACCCCTTAGCAAGCTTTAGGTCAGACAACTCCCATGCCAGTTGACATTAGGGTACTAGGTGTAAAACACCCCTCAAGACTTAATTGCTTAAGGGGGAAGGCTATAAGGCAAGACACATTTCTCCTTAAAACTGGCACATTTTTAGCTTCTTAGTTTGCTATTGTGCACCTCTTTTTGTACATCTTTCTCAATTTCTTTTCCTTCCACATCCTTAATTCTCAACCTTCTTTCCATTTTTCTAGTTTTTGCTCTTTGACTTGTACCTCTTGATCCCTTTTTTCTATACTTATTTCTGGATTTGGGCAAAATGGGAGTTCTTTATGAATGGTAAAAATAGAAGGACTGGTTAAGGTTCTTTCCTGTGACTTTGATGATGAAATTTGACATTAAACTCAAATAATGTGCTAGATTATCTATAAGCATATTACTGGGTAAGCTATGAAAGGCTCAAACTATCCAAGGATGGCCTAAATCATTTCCTGTTGGTTGTGATGCCTAGGATTTCACCTTGAGTAATAACACAACAAGTTCTAGGACCTTTTGAGACTAAACTTATGATGAATCCAATAAGGTGTTTCTAACCTAAGAAGAACTAATTTTCAAGGTACTTGTAACCAATGTGCCATTTTTAAGTCATTATTTCAACTATACTGTTTAAGCAAGCTAGAATTATCAGCCAAATTAACATTGACATCAATTTAAGTCTTTTTGAACCTAAAATCTCAACCTACTTGTCATTGATATCACAACTTTCAATTCTATTCCACTTACTCCTTGATTTTAATAGCCTGAGCAATTCGACAATTACCATCTCCTGACCAAACAAACGTCTGACCTGCATCATTCAGAAATTTTACAAATATGCAAAGGTATTCAACACATAAAACAATTTGCACAAATCCCATAAATTCAATTTTTTTTCATTTTCAGGTTCCAGATTTTTTTGTTTAGACAACTTTTTATCAAGTCGACTCAGCAATTCAGTGCATTCAGTATAATTGAATGCCCAATTATTTATTTATTATAGTCAACAAGTTCAAAATTGAGTATACTTAACACATTGCATAATAGAAAATGTAAATGAAAGAAGAAAGAAAGAAAAGAGACACAATTGCAAAGAATTGACTATGTTTCATTTGTATTTGATTTTGAAGGCCCAGTTTCAAAGAGAGATGCGATTGAGTTTATTTCTTTTTCCTTTAGGATTTGGAGGGTTTGAGGTTTAATGGTTCATATTGACAACCAACATTAGATGGAGTAAGTCAGGAATGAGGATTAGGGTTTGTTGTTACGTCTCCCCAGGAGTGGTTTGTCATCAATCGACATCACGGCATTTGTCCTTATCAGCTCATTTTGTCTTCCCCCAATATAATTCAAAGCACTCTCAAGCTCATCTTGGGCATTGTACATCCTCATCATGTTAGAGTTGACCATGTTTACACTATCAATCCACAACATCTCCCTATAGTTCATGGAGGCTTCCATCTCCTCATCCCTCTTCTAGATGATAGCCATATCTTCTTACAGTTGCTCCTTATTACAAATACCCAAAGGCATCAGCCTTCTGCAAGCATGTTTAACCATTTCCTTCTTTATATCATCAGAATCTTTGAGAAGGCAATATCAGATCATATTTTAATTACTCTATTGACAGCGTTATATCTCTGCAGATTATAATTTTCAGGACTGCCAATGAGCGAATATATCTCTATTGTTTATCTCTGAGGTTCTGCTAAGTGTTCATAAATATGATCAGATATTTGAAGGGTGGTTGTACCTCACTACATTTCACTCTCATAATAAATACCTCTCTGCCTATTTCTTGTAGCTAATTTCTTTTTGGCAGATGCGGGTTGAAAGCGTGCTGCGAAACTGACCTTTACCACATTTACCTGCTTTGCTAAACTTCTGGTTGATTGTATCACCAGTTGTAAGCGGGAAGCACTGGATCGCCTCTGTAGCTCATTTATTCTCACTTGCGGTTTCATATCGTATGGTTATAAAGGTTGGCTCACTAACGAACTCTTGGCTGTTTAGCACTCTTCTCTTGTTATTCTCTTCTCACCTCCTCAATACTAATTGCGATGCCGGACCTGAAAGTGAGATCGAGCCTTTGACACACCTCTGCTGCCTATTATTCACTGAATTTCACGCCGCTGTGCATGAAGTGCGATCGAAGAAGGTGGGGATATATTCACGAGAGTACTCACCAACGATAAGAATGGACTCTTACATTCATTTTCTTCACATTCAGTGCGGATAACCAACGATTTTTGTAAGAAAGTAATATCGTGTTGATTCTATCTCTGAGTTGAACATGCGAGCTTTGACATCAAAGTTGCAAATAAACCAGGTATTTTCTGTTCCCATTGAAATCTCTTTTATTGATGAGTGTAGAGATTGTCTGGTTTTTCTATTGCCTTAGCCTCTTGTAGGCTCTGCACGATCTCCTTTGAAGTTGGGGTTTCTCTAAAGGTTCTTGTACTCAGTACAGTCGCCAACTTCTCTAAGTCTAGACAATTAGGAGTGGCCTTTCTCAAAGGGCCAGTCTCACAGCCATGAAGTCGGGTTCTTTCTTTCTACGGTTGCATAAAATTCCTTTGAGGCTCTTCTACCCAGCTGGCTCTTTCTGCCATCATGCTCCCTATCCTCTTCCTTCTACTTCCTCCTTGAAAGGCAGAACTAGGTCCTTAGACCCTCTTTCTTCTATATAAGTTCTATCTTTGTGAATCTTCTTCAGGGTCTCTGCTCCTTCAAGTGAAGAGGGCTCCTCGCGTGCCTTGATCTACTTATTCTCCTCTGTCTATGTACCTGTAGGAATAGTCTCCTGGGTCTCTGGTTGTTCGGCTCTCTCTCTCAACACATCTTCCACAATGTTCTCAACAACCTCGTCTAGGGTGGGAAAGCTAAGGCTAGACATATTCCTTGGTTTCAAAAATGGAGGGTGAAAGGTTTAGGGGTTAGAAAGGAGAAGAATTTGGTTTGGATTTGAAATTTTTCACTAAGTGTTCTTTCAAATAGGAAGGTTTCCCTAAGTGCGATGTCGCGACATTGATTAAAATTTTTATGTGACTTGGCTCAATGTCACGACATTAGGGTTGCAATGTCGCAACATTGAATTTCGATGTCGCAACATTGATTAGAATGTCGCGGCATTGGATAACTTGGCGATATTAGCAGCATTGTATTGTCAATGTCCGACATTAGAAAAAAAATTTTAGAGCGATGTCATAGCATTTAGAAGGCATTCCTGTCGATTCCTACTTATTTTCCTCACTTTCATTCATTTAGCATACTCAATTCAAGAAATTTTCAGCAAATCATTCACAGATATATCAATGAAACGCGAATTTATATCTCAGAAATTTACACCTATTTAATTTATTAAATCTAACTCAATTAAACTAAGAAAAATTAAATAACTTCAATCAATCAAACACAAAAAAAAAAAAAAAATTTACTAAAACTGAAAGGAAATAATAGTAAACAAAATTTAAAAGAAAAATAATTAGAAAAATTCTCTAGCAGAATTTCCTTGAAGCTCAAATTTTGAATTTAGTATCTAAGTAACATTTTCCTAATCTGGAAGTTTTCCACTAAAATTTGACACTACCAAAAAAATCTCACCAGGTTGCCTCCAATATTTTCGGTTCTTGTCTTTAGCTAGACTTGGTTGTAGTATGCTCTTTTTCCTTCAACAATTATTCTTTAAGACTGATCTTCATTAATTATGCTTCCCAGATAATGTTTCAGTCTTTGGTCATTCACTTTAAACTCATTCCCTGAATCTATTCTAAGTGTCACTGCTCCAAAAGGTGTTGTTGCAATCACTATGTAAGGACCACTCCATCTAGACCTTAGCTTTCCTGGAAACAATCTGAGCCTGGAGTTGTATAGTATAACTAGCTCTCATACTTTGAACTCTTTCCTCAGAATTCTCTGATCATGTCATTTCTTAGTCTTATCTTTATAGATCCTGGCATTTCCATAAGCTTCATTTCTCAGCTCTTCCAATTCATTCAACTAAGTAATCTCTTTTCCTTAGCATCTTAGAAATCACAGTTAAGCTTCTTGATTGCCTACATGGCCTTATATTCAAGCTCACGGGGAAAATGACAACATTTTCCAAATACTATCCTGTATGGGGACATTCCTATAGGGGTTTTATAAGCAGTCCTGTAAGCCTATAATGCATCATCTAGCTTCTGCGACCAGTCTTTTACGCTTGCATTCTTGTTTTCTCAGTATATTCATATCTCTCTATTGGATATTTAACTACCAGTTGTTGAAATTTGCAATAGCCAATCTCATAACATGTTTGACTCCATATCTGCTTAAGAGTTTTACAAACAACTTGTTTGCAAAATGGCTTCCCTCATCACTAATGATTGTCCTTGGGGCTCTATATCCTCTCAAGATGTTTCTTTGAATAAATCCCACAACTGTGTTGGCATCGTTTCTAGGACAAGCTGTGAAGCTACCCATTTAGATATAATCTGTGAGGAAGAATGTATCAGTTTCAAATGCAAGGGTGGAAAGGTCCCATGATGCTTATACGTCAAAAATGCGCACTTCAAGATTCACTTGTAGAGGAATTTCAATTCTTCTATTTATATTGCCCATTCTCAACATGAATGTAATGCTTCACCCATTCGAGCAGTCTACGAATAGAGGGTTGATTGATGGAATCTGATTGGAGAATTTTGCAGGGTTGATTACTTGTCCCCTTACAAAAGTGTCTTCTATATGGTGATGCATGACATTTATCTAAAATTTCAGCCTCTAGTACACATCTTCTGATGATATGATATGTCCCCCTTCTAAATAACGGTGGGTCATCCCATATGTAAAATCTAGCTTTTGTCCTCAATTTTTTCTTTTGTTGATAAGTTAATTCTAATGGCATCATATCACATGCTAGGTAATTTACTAAATCAGCATACCAAGGTGCTTGAACTGTCATTTGAAATAATTGCTCATCTGGAAAGTTCTTTTCAATTTAAGTTCCTTTTTCTTCTTCAGTTAGCTTTTCTATTATAGATAAGTGATCAGCTATCACATTATCACTACCCTTTTTATACTTGATCTCCAAGACAAATTCTTGCAGCAATAGCACCCATCTAATCAATCTTGATTTTCCATCTTTCTTTGCCATGAGATACTTGATTGTTGCATGATCAGCGTGTATGATGACATGGATCTCAATATGTATGGCTTGAACTTTTCATAAGAAAAAGCGGCCTGGCCAGAGCATCTCTTATGTGATTGGTGGATTATCTTGTGGCAATTAAAAGTCTTGTTGGCATAGTATATGGCTTTTAAAATTTTCTCTGTTCTCTGCCCAAGAATTGCTCCCATTGCATAATGTCATTGCATCATCAGAGCCTGTATCTGGTTGATTTCCTCCAAATGCGGGGACCTACATCACTTCATCAAATTCAAATTTTGCATCCTTCTCTAACAGTCTGCATAATGGTCTTAAAATTTTTTAGAAATCTTTGATAAATCTTCTGTAAAATACTGCATGCCTAAAAAAAGTCCCAATTCCTTTCACTATGGTTGGTGGCATCAGAATTTTGATAAGAGATATTTTAGCTTGATCTACTTCAGCTACCATTCAGGAAATTTTATGCTGACACTATGCCTTGATCCTGTAAGGTAGCTGCTCGAGTTTAGGCTAAGTTCTTTTCCTTACACCTCTAAAGCACAATTTTCAAATTTTCTAAGCAACTCTCAAAGCTTGACCCATACACAGAGAAGTCATCCATAAAAATTTCATTATCTCTTCTACTAAATTAGAGAAGATGGACATCATACATCTCTGAAAGGTAGCTGGTGCATTACACAACACAAATGGCATTATCCTAAAAGCATAGAATGTATGGGGACGTATGAATGTAGTCACTCTTGATCTTGGATCTGCATTTGGTTGTGAACGAAATAACCATCAGAAACAATAATGAATGACACGCCAGCATCCTAATATTAAACCTCAATGAATGATGGAAGTAGTCAGCCTGATTATTTGTTGTGGTGGAGGTGTAGCTCATCATTTTTGATCATTTTTATGGCTTGTTTTTCAATGTATTTTATATTTGTTTTTTATTACCAAGTGTAGATCTTATTTGACTTTGTGTTTTGCTCAAGTATTAATTCAAAATGAGATATTTCCAACAAGAAAGAAGAAAAACAACAATTCTGGCCGATCCATGTTATGAATAAAATTTATGTCTCGGCCCGGTCGTGCCTGATGAGTGTCGGAATCACAATATTATAAGCCTAAATTTCCTCCCTGCGTGGCAAAACTCTTATGATCTGATAACTCAAGGTGAACTCTCAGGGGATACAGTGGGTTTTCTTTGCACAAATGATTCTTTGTTAGCTCAAAATGTTGAATTTCAAGTTTGAATTATGGGGTGAAATTACATTAACAGTGGATTTTGGTGAAAAATAGTGGAGGTTGATAATTGTGCAGGGTCAAAATTAAATGAAGAAAAATAGAAAAAGAAATCATGAAGTCTGAGCCCTTTGGGCTTTATAGTTCTAGGTTAACCAACATATACCAGGGTCTTTTATCCTCGCGTTGGGGAGCATGAGCTATATGATCAGCTCAGAGCAGGATCATTTCATTAGCTTTAAAACCTAGACCATTAGAGTTTTCACTTTTGAAAGATGGCATTTAATTAGGCTGTAAAATGTCCTTAGCGGTGAAAACACATCATAAAACACTGCTACTGCTTGATAACTAATAGGAGACAACTAATTGGGCCTCGGTGGATCTGAGTAGAGTATCCATAACCCAGAAAGCTGCCAAATACACATTAGGGAGAGCATGCTTAAGAGATTTTAACCTATTGTGAGAAGCAGGAGCACAAATACCCTTAAATGCATACATGAAGAACATGAGAACTTGCCGCTTACCTCAAAACCGGCACACAGTGGCCTTCCCCTTCAAGGATGGGGGAGGTTTAGCCGAACATCCTTTGATTTGTCATCATCAAGATGTTTTGCTTAATGAAAGAAAATGAAAAGAAAAGGAGAAAAGGAAGCCGGCGTAGCTATTTGTCCTTGTCTCTGTGTTGGCTTGACGTGAAGGAAGTGAGTTGATTATTTTGCTGGCGAGACTTATATATGCTGAGTCGAAATTACAAAAGCAACCAAAATCATAAGAATTATTACAAAGGGTTAAAATAGGAAAAAACCAAAAATTGTAACAAAAGGCAGGCGTCAAGCGGGAATAGAACAACTGGAGGAACAGTGCTTCTCGCAGGGATGCACGATTAGCGTGCTTAAAAGCATATTAGTGCTTTCACATTTTCTTCACATTTTCTCTTCTTTCCTTCGATCTTTGATTTGCAATGCGAGTTTGACTCGAGTGCCGTGTTTTGGATCGACCTCAGCTCGACAATTTTGGCATAATTATTTCGCAAAAACTACAAAATTTTCCACAAAATGTCAGGTAGAGATAGCGGGGACCTTAATGTAAATCGGGTTAATTAGAATGATTAGTACACCAAAAAGCACTCAAAACTATAATAAATAGGGTTCAAAAATAGTACTTTTTAGCATAATCACACTAACCTACATTGTAGTCCCTTAGCAATGAAAGAAATAAAGAAAGAGAGAGCATACTAACCAAAATCAAAATGATGATTACAAAAATGCTATTTCAAAAAGGTTGTGAATGAGTAATGCCTAACCCTAAGTAAGAATCATCAAAGCCTTACCCAATAACTATCATGAGAGAATGAATACCATACAGATATGTGAGGTATCAAAGAGCTTCCCTTCTCAAAGACTCAAGCAGGAACTTTACCAAAATCTAAGTGTTTGTTTGATCAGTCCTCCAGCAATAAATGCTATTTGCACTCTCTCCCTGACAGTTCTTGCATACTAGGGCGCTAACGACCTAAATAAATCAGGACCCACTCTTATTCCACAACTCATTTTGTGTTGTAGGGGTGCAATGCTGAGGAATCGACCTCACCAAAGTCCATGTAACGGGGATCCACCGATGACTCTCAACCAATTAAGGCTTAGGGCATCAAGTCATAAGGGTCTTTCGACCATTAACTCTTCAGGTTTCACCCCGGACTCCAAATGAATTCGAAACTCCAGCACCTACAACTCACTAAACTCCACCCATCCACCCGTGTAGCGAACACAAAGTCGGTGGCTCCCAACCAGTTGGCTTAGGACACCATGCTATAAAGGCTTTCGCCATAAACCCCTCGGACCGTGCTGGATTTCAAAATGAAAGCGTTGCGATTTCTTCTTTTTCTTTTTCTTTTCTTTTTCTTTTCTTTTTCTTTTATTTTGGGAGACACATTGGCCTTCTTTTCATGGGGGTTCGTAACCTATTAAAGGTGGTCAATGAAACTAGGGTAGGTTTTACAATGTTTAGGAGGTAGGCGGGTTTTGACCTATTGTTGGCGAAATTATTGCCTTTGTGTGTGGTTAGCTAAAGGTGGAAGAAAAGGTCAGCCGTGAGGATTCAACTAATCATCAAAACTCGACTAGGCATGGCATCACTCTAACATCAATAGAATTGGACAGTGATTCAATTTTTCAAACTTGCAGGTTAGGCAAAACCACAAAAGTGAATTTTAATTTTTGAAAAAATTAATTTGTATAGTATAACGACTTCACCAAGAAAACCGGCAAGCCCTTTAGGTATCTAAAATGGGCTTGCTCAAAATAAAAAAACAAAATAAATACACTTCCTTCCTTCTTTCCCCCAACCAAATGTCACATTATCCATAATGGGGCTTGGATTGCATTTAGAAGGAAGTGCTACCTCACTGATGATATGTTCTTGTTTGGATAGGGAGCTTACAGGCTTTCCATGTTTACCTTATTCACTCATTTTGGGCTTCAAATAAACAAGTTAGGAGAAGAAAAGAGAAAAAAAGTGCCCATTTGGAGAATTTTAAAATTTCTTTTTGTTCATATGGGTATTTCTGAGTTGGCATGGCTGGCTGTTTGGTTTCAAACTCTAAATCTTTCAGCCCAGGTACAAAAGCGCGCAAACGGAGTTCGGATGAAAAGATATGGTAAGAAACAAAATAGGCTGCGAAAATAGGAGCAGGTTGCGAAATTTCGCAAACATGCGAAATTTTTTAAATTTTTGAAGAAAATTTTTTATTTTATTTATATTATTATTATTAATGTGCCTATATATATCTGTATCTGTATATATACATATATATATGTTCTGAGACAAAAGTTGAATTTATTTTTTATTATAAAGGTAAACATTCTAGATTTATAAAACAATTATCTGATGAGAAGTATTTTTACTCTTCTGTGATGTGAAATTTAGAACATTCTAAGAAAGAATAAGTTTAGAAAATGAAAGACTGCAGGGTTGTACAGGTGAATATATATAACAATAGCGCAAAATAAACACATAAAAAGTTAAGAAAATTTGCAAAAAAATAAAATTAAGCTAAAAACAAAGATTAACTAAAAATTAACGAAAATCTAAGAAGAAAAATTAAAGAAATCAACATAAAATAAAATAAAACAAGATAAAAAGAAAATATGAAAATCAAAAAGTGGGGGAGACTGTGCTCCCCCCAAACCAATTCCTTAAGCCTTTGGAGGCTCTTTGGGTGAAACTAGAAATCTTTGAGGTTGGTGCTCCAAAAATCAGAACCGACACGAAGAAACCATCCAACTTTGTGCATCTGATGTGAGCAGAGCTATCTGATATCTTGAATGTGGTGGCAAGGAAATATACAGAGGCCCATGGTACATGTTTTGTAGCACAGGGCGGAGTGTAAATGGGTGTGGCCTTTGTGCGATCAGATAACCCGGGGTTTGAGTGTGCAAGTGCAGGCAAGATATACCTTTGAGTCAAGCCAGGAGCGAGGGTTAAGAATTGATCTTAGTGTTCTTCGGCACGCCGCCGATTGACAAGGCGGGATTTCTTCTTCTCCTCCTGGCCCCATAGACAACACGCGTTTGCAGGGCATCACGCGGATTCCTCAAAACCTGCTTTGGTTCACTTTTAATTCCTCCTCTTTATGTGAGATGGATTGCTGTAGGATGTCAAATTTCTGATCAATTTCACTATGGAACACATCGATTCCTTGTTCGGGGGTTTTCTACTCACCTCGATTTCTGATTAGCTGAACGATGCCCTACGTGGTCCTCTATGAAATTATCCACTAGTTTGCTCAAGTCGGGATGGCTTGTTCAACGAGGGATGAGGTTGGTGGATTTCTTGTGGGCGAGGAGTTGAGGCAAAATGTGGAGAGCGGGAGGTCGCATAAGTTAGGGAAAACTATAGGCAGATGCAGCTAATCCGTTGGTCTCTATAATTACCTCATTAGACCCTATTTGGGTTTGGATTTCTCCCCAATGGTTGCTGATTCTGCCATGAAAGGCTTATATAGTCCCTCATTGACATGTATGCCCTAGGGACACTCTCACGACTATATTGCTCCTATCTAGGTGTTCCATTTGATCATAGTAATTTTCCTGGGGACTTTATGCTATTGCATACCAGAATTTTTAATCACGAAATGGATTCACATAACAAAAACGGGAGCAACTTAAAAACAATCCTCCAACAACTTTTTTTTTTCTTTTACAGTGAAATGAAATAAATAAATAAAAAACGATTGTAATGTAAATGAAATTCACCAATACTTGTGATGAGGATCACAAGTGTTCCACAACTCGTCAAATGCACTTAGGCACCATCCCCGGCAACAGCGCCATTTGATTCGTGCCACAGTAGGTGTCGGAATCAACAATATTTATAAACCTAAATTTCCTCCTACTGTCGTAGCAAAGCTATTGCAGTATAGTGGCTCTAGGGTCGAACACAGAGATGGGTTTTCTTTGCACAAATGATTTACTGTTAAGCTCAAAAATGGTGAATTTCAATTTGGATTATGGGGTGGTGATAAAAACAATGGATTTTGGTGAAAAACAGTGGAGGTTGATAGTGTGCAAATTAAAATTAAAATGAAGAAAAATAAGAAAAAGAAATCCTTGAAGTCTCGGGCCCACTTTGAGCAGGGTTCTGGGTTAACCAGACATGTGCTGGTCTTTTATCCTCAGCGTTTGAGGAGCATGACATATAGTCATTTCACGAACGGATCTTCATTTAGCTTTAAACCTAGGCAATTAGTTTTCCTTTTGAAGATGGCATTTAATTGAAACAAATGTCCTTAGTAGTGAAAACATCTCAAAGAAAGCTTGCTACCTACGATGATAACTAATAGAACTAAGCGGGCCTTAATGGATCTGATGAAGTATCCCTTGAACCCAAAAATCTTGCAAATACACATTAGGAGAGCATGCTTAAAGATTTTAACCTATTGTGAAGCGAGGAGCACTAATGCCCTTAAATGCATACATGAAGGAGCATGAGAACTTGTAAACACCTGGCAGGTCACACGGTGCTTCAGCCTAGGATGGGGAAGAGTTGTAACATCCTTTGATTTGTCTATCAAAGGATGTTTGCTTTGAAAAAATGAAAGAAAGTAGAAAAGACAGGCCAGCTACTTTGCTTGTCTGTGGCAAGCGTGGAAGGAAGTGAGTTGTTTTGCACAAACTAAGACTTATATGCTCGAGTCAAGGAAATTACAAAGCAACCAAAATCATAAGGTATTTAAGGGTTAAAATGGAAAAACCAAAAATTGTAACAAAAAATTTGAGGCGTCAAAAGCGAGGGAATAATTCTTGGGAGGAACAATGCTCGCATGAGGATACACAGTGCGATGGAAAAAGCACTCTTGTAGTGCTACATTACCTATTCACATTTGCTCTTCTTTCCTTGATCTTTGATTTGCAATGTTGAGTTTGACTCGACTTCTTGGTATTTGGATAGATAAACTTGTTTGGCATAGTGACTAAAACTTAAAATTATATAAATCAGTGATAAGATAAGGGACATGTAATAAAAATTGGGTTAAAATTGGAATAGATTATTTACAAACACTCATTACTAATAAATAGGTTCAGAAAAGTTTGGGGCACTAATCAACAAACTTTCAAGCAATTGCAAAGAAAATGTGTCACTTAACAACATTTCTTTGATTGTTGACAAATTGAGCTAGGTCGCGACCAGAAGACAACGGGTTGTGACCAGAGAATGGAAAACATATGCTAGTCAATGGGAACGAAATGGGTTTGTGTTCTGCGACATAATGTTCGCTGAAGAAGCGAGAATATGTTGTAGCGGAATCATCTTACGTCATGACAGCACGACTTTTGCAACATGGAAAAGTTTGTTGAGACAGAAAAGATGCTAAAGAAGAAGTTTAGATTGTGACAAGAAAACTAGGTCGCGAAAAAGGGTGCTTAATGGATGAACTGACTTGGTTGCAACAAGGAGAGTCGATGTTGCAACATATTTCAAACTTAAAAGGTGTTTTGATTGTCGCGACAGAGATATTCAGGTCGCGACAGCACAAGTCAGCCAACACGAATAGTCTGTCATGTGAGAAAATGGGTTGCGACGAAAGGCAGGCTAAAAGCGAGACAAATTATGTCGCGGCAGGAAAAATATCTTTACCATCAGAAGAAAAAGTGTTATAACGACACCAACATGTGGTGCGTGACATGTAAAACATCCCCAACACAAAAGTCTAGGTCGCAACATCAAAAATGAAGCTGGAACAAGGAAACAGGCTAAGTGGCGACATAACTCTTTATTGTGAAGCTACATACATGGTATTGTGAAGCTCCCTAGATCCTGCGTCTTCTAAGGTAGATTTTTTTAAATTATAGCACCACAATTGGCAGATAAGCACACCACTCCTCCTACATCCAACTTCCTCTTTTTGCTAATAATATCCTTCATAAACTTAGCATAGTATGGCATCTGAGCCAATGCTTTAGCAAAGGGGATGTTGATTTCAAGCTTCTTAAATATATTCAAGAATCTTGCATACAAAATGTCCAGCTTGGACTGCTACAATCTCTGAAGGAATGGGGTTAGAGGTTGATAGACTCTTACTTCCTCCTTTTGTACTGCCTCATCTTTGGCCACTTCAATTTACTCTTGCATCTGCTCAATCTCACTAGATAGCCCATTTCTACTTAGCTTTTTCACGATTGTTGGTGCGATCTATTTTCTCTTGTTTCTGCGCGGTTTAAATCATCTCAACTTCATTTATGCTCTTCAATTCCTTCCCACTTCTTAATGTACTACCATGCAGTCCTTGGGATTCTTCTTTGTGTCACTAGGGAAAGAGTCACTAGATTAGTTTGCGGAAGGGCTGACTTCCTAGCAAGTTTCAATTCTTTGGGAAGCATTTTGTGCATCTTAACACGATTGTGATTTTCAAACAATGCCAAGCTCACAGGCTTACGCTGCGTGGGATTGATATCCTCTTGTTCTCATGCATAAGATTAGCGTTTGATCTTGAAGAGTAGGATCTCCTTTGTCTTATTTGTCTGGTCTCTGTTGCCTTGTTAATGTTGTGTGAGACCAGTGGAGCATAATTCTGCTGGAAATTCTAACTAGTCTTGAACCCTGTTGCATTCTACCTCCATAAGAAAAGTTCTCATGGTTCCTCAAGGTTGGGGTATAGTGAGTTGGAAGGTTGTTGTTTGGATTTAAGTTGTAGCTCCTATTCTACGTTAATGCGAACTTCCCTCCCTTGACCAGGACCCTCATAGGGAATCCTACATTAGCCACACATTTCTGATGGGTTCTTTACAATCCCGGCTTCATTACAGGAATGACCTCTTCTTTCCTGGTTGCTCATCCTATTCATGATTTTGTCTAGCTTAGCTTCAATGGCTGACATCTTGTTCAGCTCAATTACTCCACCTCTCAACCTACTATTGCTCCTTAAAGCCTTAGATGGATCTCTGTAGTTGGTCTTTACTAGTTCTTCTATCAGCTAAGTAGCTTCCTCAACACTTTTCCTCTTGAATGCACCTCCAAAGGCTGCATCCATAATTCCCTTCGAAGTGTAATTCATAGCATGGTAGAAGATGTCTATCTAAGTTATCTTCTTAATCCCATGCATGGGACATCTCCTCAACAGCTGCTTGTATCTCTGATTAGTGCCCAAAAAGTGCTATTTTGAACCCTATTTTAGATAGGTTCTAAGTACTTTTTTTGTGTACTAATCATATTAGTTAAGTTGATTGACACGTGTAGGTCCCTTTGGTACTAATGATTGTATTTCGAAATTTGTTGTGGTAGTTTGCAGGTTTTGAGCCTTTTCTATCTGTATCAAGCTGGGCATATCGAAGTTGGGCTGAGTTTAAATAAATTCGTATGGTTTGTCTTCGGTGCATCAAGCCGGGAATGAAGAAAATGCAAAGCGGGACCAAGACGGGGACCAGCAGGGATAAATGGAACCCAGCGGAGGAAGGGAGGCCGCTGCTCACTAAAAATTTCGCTTCCCAAACCAAGCGAAATTTTAGCTATGTATAGCAGATTTATTCATAGCCAATTTTCGCTATTGTGTGTTACCAAATATGTTGCGAATTTTACGTATGTTAGCGAATTTTCACTACATATGAAAATTTCACTAATAATGAAATCCTGCTGTTGTTTTGTGTACAAGCATGACCCATTTTAGTTGAATTTCAATTTCACCCTCCTTGTAATTATACTATTTAGGTTAGATTGGTATTTTCTTTGTTTGTATAGACTATCTCTCTTGTATTTATTTGAACAATTTGTAACCTAACTCATTAAAGGCATTTTCCATTACAGACCACTAATTTAGGCCTCATTTGCTCCTCTTCTCTCATCTTTCTCTCCTTTGGCAATAAATACCCTTTAGGGATGACAACTGTGGATGTTTGGCTAAAACCTCAAACAGAAGATGAGGTTCTTTGGTAGGTTGATAAGGTTTGTGGGTGTTCCTACGACATGAGGCGAAGTGCCTGCATATTTATGGTTCAAACTTTCAAAAGTAGGTTTAGCTTATGATGTACTCTTTGGTCAATACTTGGCAAGAGTTTGAGGTTAGGTATTCTTGATGTTAGGCTCTGCTTGACATCCATTAGTTGTCATTCTGAGCCATGGGAGGTAGGTTAAATGAATTTAACCTCTGGGAACATTTAATGCTCAATAAATGCTATGTTTCAGAAGGTGGTACTAGAGGTTAGTCTTTAAGTTAAACCAAGATCAGGTTTTGGAAATGACTATAGGTCATTTTCTCTATCTTGAAGGAAATAACAGGAACCTGTACAGCCTATCATACCAAACTAGGGCCAGAAACTTGAGGACTTAACACATTTTATTTAATTACCTTCAGTTGGCATAGTGAAAACCTTACTTATTTTTGTACAAATCCAAAATCCAAACAAAAACCTCTGTTTTGGATTCATTACACAAATCATTTGTAAGATGGCTTATCCCCAATGTTCGATCTGGCGCATTATCTGCAGTGAATTTCTGATAGAAATATTAGTTATAAGTTTTGTTTGATTCGCAACACCCTCTTGTGGCACGAATCAATCTCTCCCACAGCATTATCTGGAACTCATTTTCTTTGCAGCGAAACAATAATTTCTCCTCTCTTCTCTTTGAGTGAGAGCAGAGGAAGAATCCCGCTGAAATATTAAGCCCCTGGCTCTCCCCAATTCTCACTAATCCATATGGTGGGGACTCAAAGTGGCTGGTTTGCAATGTAAGCAGGTGAAAATGGGAACAACTGTAGCTTGATAACATCAAGATTGACTCCATTTAGCTTGACAGTGTTGGCCATCCTCAAGAATCTGCCAAGGTGCTTATTTGGATCTTCACTAGGGTGCCTAGTGAACTGGTTCTAGTGCACCATGGTGATCAGAGTAGGCTTCAATTCGAAGTTGTTTGCCTCTATGGGTGGCTGTCTCAAAGTTGGGTATCTTCTGAGTGATCCCAGCCTCCAAGGTCCTTCATTGTCTTACGTCTCCTGCGAGGTCTCTCCGATTCCTAGTAGTAAAAATTCTGTTGATCTCTCTAAAACCATACATGGTTGAGGTTTTTCTGTATCTTTCTTTCTTGAGATTTCCTGAGTGTCTTCTCTCTAGCTCGTTAATCAGTGCAAATAATGACTCTAGTCCTTCCCCAGCCATGTAATAGCACACAATTATAGCACACTAACATCAAAGTAAGTTCACTAGATAGACATTAATTATAACCTGATTAGCATAAATGAAAGACATGCAATGAATCCACTTCTTCAGTCAAAACTCTTTTTGTATTTTTCTAAATAAAAAAAATTGATAAAAAATAAAAATGTCCAAATTAGCAATTCTCTTTTTGGTTAGAATATTGATCTTTAAACTCTACTTCAATCCCCGGCAATAGCGTCAAAAACTTGTAAAGATAAACCTTAATATATTCAGCTCATTTCTAACCTTTACTAACAAAGACTTATTCAATCCACTGCCAAGAAAATTTGAAAACTGTGTCAAACCAGGCAATATATTCGACTCATTTCCTATCGCTGCAAAAGCTTATTCGAGTCCTGGCAATGGTGCCAAAAACTTGTTAATGACCAAATTATGTGAAGACTATTTTCTGCTATTGTACATAATATTATGTAATTAAAAATCGTTTTGGTCCAAATCACTACAAGTGCACAAATCATACAAGTAATAAAGTGGATTATAGAATCCGCACATATCATTCACATTAAGGATTGTGAGTGAGAAAATCTAAAGATCAGCTACCCTTACTACTCAAGAAAATCACTTCTTTGAACTATTGTTTTCTATGATTTGTAAATAACTTACAAAACTATAGCGAAAAATGCTTTTATAAGGGCCTCTTTAATTGAAGAAAGTCGAAACAGAAGAATCAAGATTTGATGAGTAAATAACAGTGAGAATAAAACAAAATATTTACATGAATTACTCAGTTTACAATAGGAGGTTCTTAGAAAACCAAGTATTATGAAGGACATTAAGCTTTTTGTATTTTTCCAAGTAGGGTAGTATGGCCTTGAATACCTCGACACTACACATTTCACTGTTTGGCATTTTCTGTTCTAAACCGGTCAATGGATCTAAATAGCTACTTTTAGGATTTTATCTGCTTTTAAGATTTGGTTGTTTTCTAAACCGATTACTTCTGATATTTCTTAAGGTGGAAAGACTACTTGCTATAGGGTAACATGATCTATCAATACAATTGGTACCTCGGTTTGCACTTTATTAGAATGCTCTTTCTCCTTGATTAGATTAGAATCTATGCTAACATGAGATCAAGATCATTTTTCCAAATTGAGAGGAGACCTCCAAATATTAAACTGATAAATCGGTAGATGGTCCTTATACCTCGGGAAAACACTTCTGGTGTCACCTAGAAGGGAACCTTGAAGTCAGAGGTTAGAACATCATCAATGATTTATCAAAGTGATCCTTATACTTCATTAGTTCAATGGATATCAGTGCAATATACCCCCAAGTCATTGCTCTTTGCTCTCAGGTCATCCATCTCTATGTCACTTAGAGGGATCTTGGAAATCAAACTTAGGAATAGTTATTTACAGGTATCAGCGATTGATATTCATAACAACTCATTACAAACTTGTACCAATTAAATCAATCGGTTCATTTTGAAAACATCATTTAATACACAAACAATCATCAAAACACAAATTCCTTCTTCAGAGGGCTCATCCTTCCCATAACTAAATCTGCAATGACAATGACTAGTTGATCAAACAAATTCATTGAGTACAATCGTAGACCATTGGATTCAGAAAATTTTCCAAATTCCAGTGAATTAAAGTATAATGACTTCGATATACAATGATCTCAGCTCCACATTTTAGTCCGGATCGACAACTCTAATCCTAACATAAAGAAAAATAAATCTAAGTAAAATAAAAGAAAAACTAGAAATACAAAGACTTCAGCTCCTCAAAGCTCAAACTAGCTAAAAGTTGCTGAAGAGTATGCATAATCTCTGGAGCTTACATTTATAAAATTTGATCATTGAGTATCTAATAGCAGAGACAAAAACAGGTCTTCAAGAAATTTAAGACTACGCCTAGTCGGCATTAATGTCGCGACATTCTTTGTTATGATAATCGCAGCATTGCTTTAGAGTTACAACATCGAATTTTGCCTATTTGTGCAATGTCGCTACTCTGGTTGTCAATGTCGCGAAATTGCTTTGATGTCGCTGCTGATGTCTTGGCTAATGTCATGGCTCATGATGGCAGCCCCTTGATATGACATTGCTCTTTATCTTACCGCCAGCATTAGTCAACTTTGTGTCACAACATTGATCTTTTGTTACGCTCTCCTCGGTGATGCCGTGACTTTGCATTTTCGATTAATCGCGACATTGTTTTACGATGAGTCGCGATGTTGATGTCAGCGACATTGATCAAAGTGATAACACATTGAAGTCGATGTTATGACATTGATTACCCAATGTTACGACCGTTCTTCATCGATTATTCATATGGCCCGCCATGATGTCATGATTGTTAAGTTCTTGTTGTGACTCTCTAAGTGCTTAATGTCGCGACATTCTCGGCGATAGCGACATTGGATTTTTGCTTCCCGCACATGCTTTCTTGCTTTTTTGCTTCTTTTCTTTAAATTCCTACAAAACACAAATCTAGGTGAAACCTCCATAATTTTGCATCAAATTGCATTTTTAAGCCTTAATTATTCATGAAAAGTGGCCTTAAAAATAGATGATATTTAGACTCATCACTCACTTTCTTTTGTTGGCTCATTTCTGCATTAATTTTTCTCACTGCCTATTTCATTTTGATCTACTTTCTCAGTTTCAACATCAATATGCTTCTTCTCAGCTTCTTTTCTTTCTTGTAGTTCTTTGCCACTCCTCAATGTGATGGTCATGCAGTCCTTTGGATTCTTCTTGTTACTCACTCGGAAAAAATCCCTAGGCGATTTCATGTGAAACCGATTGTCCTGCTTGAGTTTCAAGTTTTCAAGGCATTGTATTAGCCTGAAACATAGTTGTGTTTGCTTGAACAACTGCAAGTTTAACAAACTTTTGCTCATGCATGTTGAGTATTCTTTTGTTTTCTGCCATGTAACTCAACATTTGATCTTCAAAAGACTGAGATCTCCTCTATCCTTGATTTTCTGATCTTTGAATTCCCTGATTTTGCCCTTGGAAACCAAGTGGAGCATAGTTATGATGATAATTATGAACTGGTCTTTGATGAGTGTCTAAAACACTCATTTTATACCCGCATTTATTATGTTTTCGTTCCATTCTACGCAGTAATAGGGTGTGGTTATGGCTCTATGTCGATATTCGACTTCTTGTGCCTTCTGATGCGAATCAGGCATTTGGAGAATTTGACATTGGGAAGACTTAAGAAGGAGGGTAGAAATACAAGCTCCTGTGTCACGACGTTGAGGTCAGAAGTGACATGCATCTTCTTAGGCCCAGCGTCGCGATGCCGGTGTATCCAACGAGATTATGAGATATGGTGGAGACCCCGAGTTTTGAAGGGGAGGGGGACGAGGGCGAGAGAAAGAGAAGGGCAGCAGCGTGAATCGAGAGATCGTGTGCACTCATGTATTTGTATTTCTTTTCTCGAACACTTAATGATTCCAGACTCTATGGTTGTAATGAACATCATTATGTTCTAGATTTATTTCTAGGGTTTTGTTGTACGCTTGCTACATGGATTAATTATTAATTTTGTTCTATTCATATATTTATGGATCTTATATTGACTTACTCGATTTTCTATCATTTATTTACATGGTGGTGTTTGGCCAACATTGGCATGCTCTTACTGGGTATCTAAAATCCAAAGATAAAAAGATTCCCGAAGGGGATGCAGTAGGCAATACTTAGTAGGGTGGAGGCAGTCTCACAGTTCCAAGTGGCGTTAGGGTTTTAATCATTTAAGCATTTTGGATTCTAATGTTGGAAGCAGTCTGATATACCCTATTAGAATAGCGAATATATGTGAGAGAGGATATACGTAGGCATGATCAGCCACCATCATTGAATCCATAATGTACTGAGTGAACAATTTATCTAGGTTATAATCCATTGAATGTGGCAAGGAAGGGGGGGTGGGGGGGTGTGCAAAACCCTAGTCTCCATTAATTGAGTTAGCAAATACTTTAGGGTTATCTTTTCTTTACATTACTCATAATTCACTTGAATTTTAGGTCCGGATAATATTCTAAACAATTCGATGTTCAACATTTCTCATATTAGAGGCAGGCCTTGCCAATGAAACCACTATGCTGTAACCTGTGAAGCATATACTTTGCACACATACGGGCTACGTTTTTCTACAGCTAGATTTACCGCCTATCTGAGCCGTCGATCTTAGACCTTGCTGCATTCCACCTCTATAAGACAAGTTTTTCCTGGTTCCCTCTGAGCTGGTGATAGCAATGACCACCAAATAATACATATTGTAACACGTTTGATAATAAGTTCCAACCAGATTTGACTGGGTTTGACCAACACTTAGTATGGACCAAGTTGACTTTTCAATGATAGAATAATTTTGGGTTGACTAAGACACCTTTTTGCCGTGACCCCGTCGATCTGTGAGAGTTCATAGGCCGGGTTGAACGTCAAAATCCGACTTACGGATAAAAAGTTATGACCCCGGTAAGTTCAAACGGCAGTGTTTTAGCAATGTCCAAGCTGTTTTCAGTGTTTTACCTGAAAGCGACCCTAAGCCCTATATATACATAGCTTTGCGTGCCAAAGGGAACTCTAGCCCCAAACACTCATTTTGAGCTCCAAAAACCCTAGAAAAGCTCCCCAAACCCGTGAGCACCAAATTGGGTCGTTTTGACCCATTTTCAGGTCGTTCAAGTTTAAGCCGTGGGAGCCGATTCCGGCCACCACCACGTACACGGCGCAGGGGGAGGAGGACCACGAGACTAAGGCTGGCTGTGCGAGGTACCACGGCCGCCGCCGCGGACGCACCCGGATCCCGGCGTGAAGGCGGCGGCGACGCAAACTTGGGTCGCGGTTTTGTGTTTAAACCATCTGGTCAGGCCCATACCTGCTTTCACCGTTTTTGGACCTCTGAACTCCATTCCGTGGTCCCTTTGCACGATTCTCGGCGTTTGAGATCTGGCCGAAAACAAGTTGGCCAGCGGTTGGATCAACTTTCGGCCACCTGGCGGCTTGTTGGACCAAGGTAATGGTGCGATGAGTTCCTGGTCTCTTGGAAACTTTCATTGATATGTTGAACATAAATTTTTTGGATGTCGTTTAACAGTTAGTTTCCATTTTGAGTTGTTTCGGGTAATTAAGAGAGTTTGGTGAAATAGAGTACCAAATTGGTCAGAGTTTGGAAAAATTGAGGTGGATTAGCAAGTGAAGTGGATGTTTTTATGAATTATTGGAAGGTTCAATTTCGAGAAATTAGCTCTCGGGTGAAAATTTTAATTTTGATGCAGGGCCTATAGGCACAACGTGGCAGTGGACTTGTCGGGTCAATTTGGATGGTTTCATAGTTCTAAAGACATTCTAAGGCCTTCGGGGCATCTGATGTTGTTAGTTGAGTTATTGGAGCCTAAGTGGTGTTTAATTTATACGGGCGCTCTGTAGGGGCCAGGAAACTTGATGCAGGGACGAGGGTGGCGTCTATAGTGCGCTAGTGGGTTATATGTTTTAATGGTTGAGGGTATTATATCGATATATCTGTGTGATTTTACATATATCTTGTTTTGATAAAATGGTTGGTTTGCATGTACAAATGTGATTATGAGGTCTCATATAAACAAGTTGTTCATCATTTCATGTGAATTTTGTCAACCTTTTAACTGTTTGGAAGTTTTACTCGGTTCTGGATGATGCGTAGTATTTTTAAATATGTTAGATGCGATGGATTAGGGGTTTAACCACTTGAAAACACCCCATTGTTTTAAGAAGAGATTTTGAGATCTTGTGAAATGATTATAATACGATATCGTTGGAAGGTACTTCATAGTAAGGAAAAAGATTATATATATTAATACCACGGCCGTGAGTCGGGGATTACCCAGCAGTTTAGTATCTTTGGATATTGCCACGGTGTGGTAAATTCGGTTTATCTGACCGGTTATTGGTTGCCGCGGTGTCGTGGTCGGTGTTACCAAATAGTTTATTGGTTGCCACGATTAACTAGTGAGGTCGGTGTTACTAACGGTTTATTGGTTACCACGAACAATAGTGAGAGTGGGTTTACTCAAAGTTTATATCGTCTTAATGATGCGACATATTTTTGGTTTTCTGGGTAAGCGACAGTTGTTTTAAATCTTTATGGTTTACATTTCTGATTATTTTCTTTTCACGATATATATGAGGTTATATAATTTTATGCTAAATGGTATGTTGTGAAGCTTGATTCGGATTATAAGGTTCTTAATCAATGAAGTCGGTTAAATTTTGAACATGAATTTCATATTGGTTGGGCTTTGGTAAGTTAGGTTTTGTGAAATGTTTGCTCTGAGGAACATTACAAAGAGTGGATGTGAGTCTTGAGAGAAGAAATGATCGAAAAATGAAAGTGTTATTTTCCTTATAAATTATGCTACTCACTGAGATTTATTATCTCACGACTATTGTTTTGAATCTGTTCCCTAGGTCCGAACAGTTCGAAGGGTCTACCTCGCGCCAAAATCAACACCGCTCTTCTGCGACAGCTGTAGTACTCTATCCCATATATCTGTCTTTGTTTTGTTGGATCTATTTACTTTCATTTTGTAACCCTAAATTCGTAAATACTCTTAGAATGCTCTGATATTAGTATTGAACTCATATGACTCCTTGTATTACATATGTGAGTGATTCTTTACTCTCAGTGGGATATTAAGTGTGCATGTGTTTACTTCCCTCCTTAAAGTGGAGTTCACGTGTCTTCCCTAGAATGTGGGACTTCACTAAGCGGGTTTCACGCGGAAATCGGGGAGGTGTCAGAGTGGATCTGTCAGCTTGGTATCAGAGCCCTAGGTTTCTAAATTCCTTGGGGTTGTACATTGTTGTGCGACTCGTCCTGTGTTTTGTATACCTTCCTAACCTTATCATTGGGACTGATTATGTTCTTTGATTCTTGAGCAGTTCTCGCCAGGATGGCGCCGAGAGGGTGAGCGTCAGGTCGGCGGGCTTGGTGAAGCTCGGGTGCACTAACTGTGAAGAGAAAATCTTGTCGGCGCACCGATCAGCACAGGAAGAGTGACTCCACTTTGGGTAGTACCGTTGATCGAGGCTGTGGGCGGGAGCGGGTGGTTATGATGTGTGCTTCACGGACCCCATGGTGGCCACATCCGCTCGATGACATAGAAGGTCTGGGCGAGGTATGTAGTGTCCGGATGAGGGCGAGTCGGGATAGGCGGGTTTTTGCTCGAGGAGTATCTGAGAAGTGGTGGGCGTATGAGAGGACTGGGAAGCGTCACTGGGCACAGGTCAAGGCTGCCTTTCACGCGGGTTTGCCTGATGCTGACAAACGAAGGCGGAGTTCGAGACACTCGCTTCGAGGTAGTATGACCGATTTACGATCTGCAGGCACGGGTTCGGAGAGTTATCAGTTTACGCCCAAATTTGTGGTTGGATGATCGACCAGGAAGGAGGTTTCTCGACGGGTTGGTTGGGGCGATGGCTTTAGGCTCTCGAGGTCGATCATCACACGTACCGGTCGATGAGAGACGCGCTCTAGAAGTAAGACGAGACGTCTGCGAACCGAGCGTCGGTCATCGATGGATTGTCTTGGGGCGCCGGTCGAGGATAAGTCAGAAGGGTAGTTTCGCTTTCACGCGGGCGCCGGGCGGCGAAGGGATCGGTGGAGACGGGCGTGGTGCCCGGCGGTAGCGACGCCACGAAGTGAACACGCGGGGCTGGTTTTGACGATGGTAGTGGCGTGCGCTATTTTGAGAGTGCGGTAGGGCGGTTCTGTCGGTTTGGCGTTTGCGACAAGATCCATGATGGACCATGACCGTAGGGGATAATACATCCGCACCGATCGCCGGCGGTGGAGACATTTGAAGATTTGCCCGCGCCGAGATCGGCCCGGAACTAGAGTCACCGAAATCGGTGCACCGATTCAGCGGGCTGGCAGTGGGCATGGAGGGCCCAGGATACAGTGGGGCCAACCTCGGGTGTAACACCCGAAATATACCCTAGCGGGTTTGGACTTGTTTAGGGTATATTTATATAAGCTACAAATAAGAGAATTTTAGGAAATAAAAGCTTGAGAGACCCGGAATTAATAATAAAAGCCAAGGTAAATATATAATTTACCGGCTTGAGGACATAAATGGCATAAATCAATAAGTTGATATGAAATTATGAAAATTGTGAAAAAGATGGCATCTGAAGTATAAAATAATGTAAGTTAAATTGAGGTGAGAAAGAAGATAAAGGGCTTAAGTGTGGAAAAAATGTTTAAAAATGTCGAGGCCGAACATGGCCTTGCAGGTTAAATAGGTAATTGGTCTCTGTTTGGAGACCAAAAACGTGAATGATGAGAGGAGAAGGGAGGGAAGAAGAAGAGGAAGGAAGAGAAGAGAAGGAGAAGAGAAGAGCAAGCAAAAGCGAGCTCGAAAAGGTATGGAACTACTAACCTTGAGTATGGATCCTTGGTTTTGTTTGGTTAATGAATTGCCCCAAACCTAGGGTTTGATAAAAGTTCATCCCAACATGAGTTTCTTGTTGGTAATTGATTTCTTTCTAGGGTTTGATAGGATTTCATTCTGCTGATAGATTAATAGAATGGGTGGGTAGAAACCCAAATGTATGAAAAGAAAGCATGGAATCCTCCTTGAGGTTGGATTTATTGATTGATTGCAGGTAAAAATTGGACAGACAAGCCTAGCAATCCTTGTATTTGGTTTGTGTATGGGTTATAACCTATAATGGGGATTATTTGAGGTAATTCATGGTAGATTTTTTGGAGTAAAGATAAGTATTGGAAAGAGAATTAGACGAAAGGGATTACAAAATGAATATGAAATAGTTTTGAGGTAATATCGAAGTATGGAGATTAAGATTGGGTATCAAAATGTGGAAAGGAAAATACACGTGCAGGCAAAATTCGGAAGGTGTATCAGTACATGAACAGTAGTGTACCGGTACCTCACGAGAAGAATCAAGATATCTGGGTACACTTTGGGGGTGTCTCAGGTACACCTGTGCCTTTCCCCGACCAGTTTTTGTATTTTAGCCATAACTTGCTCGACCTTATCCGATTTGAGTGATTCAAATGGCTGCATCAAAATAGACTTCAGAGAACCAAACTTAGAGAATAGGTATTGCCAAATTCTGATCTAAGTGGCCTAAAAATTCACTCAAAGTGGGACGTATGCAAGCAAATTCTAGTTTAACTTTGAACATAAGTGAATCTGTGGTTGTTTCGGACGTGGCTTGAGTTTGGTGCTCAGATTGGGTGATTCAGTTGGAATAGAACCCTTAGCACCTTATCTTTAAAAAGAATACAATGACCTAGAGTCAAACATGAAGTTAGATCCCGGAAAAGGCTAGTATTACAGACTGTTTCTGGTGTAATCCCGGTGAAGCACGACTAGTTTGGCATGAAAATGCCATAACTTTAGTTTGGATGATCCGATTGGATTATTCCACTTCCTAAGTAAAGTATATTCATGGGAATAAGAATATATGAATGAGGGTTTGATTCAGATACATCACTACTTCCACAAGAATGAAGTGCCATATGTAATAGGCATGAAACAAAGGAAAAATGTGAAAATGAAAAATGTAAAAGATGTGTTCATGAAACATAAGAAAATGATTATGAAGAATAGAAAATGAAACGAATTGAAACATGATTGTGAACGAGAGGCAATATGTCATGAACACATAATGTGGTTAAGTAGTATATGATTATTATCACATATAACGAGGAAGAATGATAACAAATGATAAGTATACGTGAATGAGTATACGTAAATGAATTTATGAATGGTACCACATGAATACAGAGTATACACATGAACAGATATGTGAATGAGTGTATATGAATGAGTATACGTGTGAATAAGTCTGCGTAAATGAATTTATGAATGAGTATACGCCGAGATAGTATACATGAATGAATATGTGAATGAGTGTATGAATGAGTATACGTGAATAAGTATCGTAAATGAATTTATGAATGAGTATACATGAATAGTATACATGAATGAATATGTGAATGAGTGTATGAATGAGTATCACGTGAATAAGTATACGTAAATGAATTTATGAATGAGTATACATGAAGGTATACATGAGATGAAGGTGTATGAATGGTATACATTGAATAAGTATCTGAAATGAATTTATGAATGAGCATATGAAATAAGTACATAGATTGGTATATCTTTGAAAGATATCGAAAGTGAAATTGGAAGCTGAAATGTGATTTTTGAAAATCGGGCCAGATATGAATGATGGTAAAGCGGGATTCATTCGCGAATTAGTCATAGATATGAGTATTAATTGATATATCGAATGAAGCACTTTGGCGGGATGCACCATCTGGCCGTCATGAAGAATTTTGAGGCTTTTCAATATCCTTGGCGGGATGCAATGATAAGTTATGATGGTGTATGGCATTGAAGAAATGTCCCACTTGGCGGGATGCACCAATCGGCATCCGTCTTGATGGCGTATGGCATTTAAGTGATACCACGTGTCGGGATGCACCAAACGGCATCCGTCATGATGGGATATGAATAAGTGTGATAACAAGGGATGCGCAAAGCGGCATCACGTCATGATGGGAGAACGAATAAGTAGTACCGTGTCGGATGCAAAGCGGCATCGATGCGCGTGGGAGAACCGAATAAGTAATACCACGATGTCAAGGGTGCGCCAAAGCGGCATCGTCATGATGGAAGACGGGTGTAAAATGTGTGGCTGCATTCAGAATGATAATAAGGCGGGATTCAATTAAGCGAATCCGTCGAGAAATGTGAATTAAATAGTCAAAGTGAAATAAAGCAACAATAGCGAGTAAATGGAAGTTTTTATGTGTATGGCAAATCCAGTATTGGATGTAGATGAATTATTACATTGAAAAATGCATGTTGTGGTATGATAAATATTATGTAAAAATGAAAGCATCTGTGAATAACATGATTTGTAATGAGATAAAAGGCATTATTTTGTAAGTGTTATTCGCAAGGTGTGAATGTTATGGGTCTTTAGTTTGTAAATGTCATGGGATTGCCGGAAAGAAGTGCTTCGTTTAATTAAAAGGAGTGCAGATGAACATAAACAGCATGTTTTGGAAAGATAATTGAAAATGTTGGAAGTAAGCGGGCTCCCGGCTTGGATCCCATGACCAGGGTCCAGAAATCGGAGTCGAATTAAAACACTGAAAAATAAAATTTAATAAGACAAAATAAATGTTTGATAAGAAAACGTCGGATCATAGGGCTCGGCTTGAATCCAGCCAAGCCGAGATTCAGTCGAAGATTCGGTGTGACACTTGAAAATAAAAATTTAATAAGACAAAATAAATGTTTGATAGAAAAGCATCCAGATAAACGGGCTCCATCTTGGTCGCGATCGGGGTCAAGAAGTCGAGGATTGGTCTCGACACTTTGAAATTGAAAATTTAATATACTTGAAACAAAATGTTTTAAACGGGCATCCGGATCATGAGCGTAATTGCTAAAGGAGTTGATTAATGGTTGATCGTGATAGTGATAAGAGTCTAATATGTATTGGTATTAGTAATTTGAACTTTGTATAAGTGATATGACTTGATTGTTTGGATTGCCATTGTATCACATTATAGTTACTTTGAATATGATTTGATCGACATACATGTAGTAGATATGAGTTACAACTGTAAAAGACATGACAAGTATGAACAAGATGATGATAAGAAATTGAAACGAGAATAAAATCTACATATATAATATGAGATGAGTTAGAAGTCACGTAGAATAGACTTCGTTATATCGTAAATAAAAGTAAAAGTAAAAGATGATGATGGCGTTATGGATTGGTCGTTACTAGCATCTATGTTCCACACTAGAAGAAATAAAGCTTGTACGGATTCAATCGGTGTGGAGCAGAAGGAGATAAAGAGGGCCCGGGACGTTTCCACGCGTGATCACGGACCATCTCGGAGATGGTGCTCACCCGATAACATTTTCGCGATCTCACAGATGTTTGTGTTTAAATAATATTACATGTATAAGTATTTGTATAAAGTAATTCAGGACTTAGCATATGTGTTAGAGATTTTAATGGATACCACTCCGATGGTAGTTCCTTTGTATATAAATGTGGTTAAGTTTGTACAAAAATTAATTGTATACCCACAGGTATAGTTAATAAAAAAAAAAAAAAAAAAGTAAGAGTCCGGTGACATGGTTTAGCACCCACGAAAACAAGTTGGTTCATGTCGGAATTAGGACCCGGGAATGGGCGTGACAGAGTTGATATCAAGGCCTAGGTTTGGGCGTTTGGAAAAGAAACCTATGTTTGACGTTTCGACAGTATAAGATAGAAAAGATAGAAAGCATGTGTATAGAAATGTGTTGGCCTTGTGTGGATGTGTTTGCATAGATGGATCATCTTCGAATCAGTTGAAGCGTGGAAGTGTTAACCCCTGGGAACAAGGGTTACCAGCTTCTAATCCTTAGGAATCATTGATGAGTCACGCTCAGCCGAGCTAAATGAAAGAAAGTGTAGAAGAAATGTCGTATGTAAAGATATGAAGAAAGGACTGACATCAGAAACAGAGACAAAGTCATGTAGTAGGAATTTGAGAAGGTGAAATTCTTATAAAACAGAGTTGTACACCGAAATATGCACCCTATGGTTAGGACTTGTTTAAGGTATATTATAAGCCTAAATAGAAATTTTCGAAATAAAGCAGAGACCGGAATTAATAATAAACCAAGGTAAATATGTAATTTACCACTTGAGGACATAAATGGCATAAACCAATAGGGTTGAGTATGAAATTATGAAATTGTGAAAATATGGCATGCCAAAGTATAAAATGTGTAAGATACAAATTGAAGAATAGAAGAGAATAAAAGGGCTTAAGGTAAAATGAAAAATGTTTAAAAATGTCAGGCCAAACATAGTGCCCAGCAAAAAGGTTAAATAAGAGTAATTGATTCTCTCATTTGAAAGAGACAGAAGCATGAATGATGAGAGGAGAAGGAGAGGAAGAAAGAAGAGGAAGAGGAAGAGAAGGAGAGAGAGAGAAGAAACAGAAAGCGAAAACGACTCAAAGGTATGGAACCTCTTAACCTTAGTATGGATCCTTGGTTTTGTTTAGTTAATGGATTACAAACCTGGGACTTGATAAAGTTCATCAAACTTGAGTTTCTTGTTTGACAGTGTGATTTCTTTCCCAGGGTTTGATGCAGTTTCATCCTATTGACAGATTAATGGGAGTAAGGTGGGTAAAACCCCAAATGTAAAGAAAAACGGAATCCTCCACTTGAGGTTGGATTTATTGATTGAACCTGAGGTAAAAGAGTTGGGTTAGAACAAACCCTAACGATGTATTTGGTTTGTGTATAGGTTATAACCCGTATTAGAGTTGTTGAGAGTAATTCATGGTAGATTTTGAAGTAAAGATAAGTATTGGAGAGAAGATTGAATAAAAGAGTTCCTCTGACCAGATATGAAATGGTTTGAGGTGTATATGAGCAGTATGGAATTGGTGGGCATAAAAAATATACTGGGAAAAGGAGGAAAATACACATTCTGGGTAAATTCCCGGAAGGTGTGCTGGTATGAACAGTAGTACACAGTACACCCCGCGACCAAAGTGTACGGTACACTTTGAAGGGTTATCTTCGGCGTACACCATTCTGCTTTCCAGTTCAAGCCAGTTTGATATTTTAAGTATCGCACTCGTTATCCGGTTGGAGGTAGTTCAAGTGGCTACGTAAAATAGACTTCAAGGAGAACCAGAGAAAGCAGACTGGCATCACCAAATTTAGTCCTGAGTGGCTCAAATTCACTCAAAGTGGGACGTGCAAGCCAAATTCTGGTTTCCAGCTTTGAACATAGAGTAGTCCGGGTTGTTTCGAAGCGTAGCAGGTTTGATTGCTCGGGTGGGTGATTCTGAGGTGGAATCGCCTGTTTAAAAGGCCATGATCCAAACATGAAGTTAAGATCCCGGAAAAATTAGTAACACGAACTGTTCCTAGTGTAATCCAGGTAAACCGACTAGTTTGGCATGAAAATGCCATAATAACTAGTTTGGATGATCCGATTGGATTGATTCCACTTCCCTAGTAAAATAGATTCATAAGAGGAATAAAGAATATGAATTAGGTGTGATTCCACATACATCATACTTCACAAGGAATATGAAGTGCCATATGTAATAGGCATGAAACGAGAAAAATGCAAAAGGGAAATGAAAAAATATAAAGATACGTTCATGAAACATAAGAGAAATGATTATGGAAAAATGAAAATGAAACAGTTATTTTATGATTGTGAAGCAGAGGCAATATGTCATGAACACATAATGTGGTTAAGTGATATATGATTATTATCACATATAACCAAAAATGATAACAAATGATAGGAGTATACGTGAATGTTATACGAATAATTGTTAATGAGTATACATGAAATGAGTATACATGAATGAATATGTGGGAATGAGTGTATGAATGGATATAATGGAATAAGAAGGTCAGAAATGAATTTAGAATGAGTATAAAAGGCAGAGAATACATGAATGAATATGTGAATGAGTGTATGAATGAGCATAATGAATAAGTATACTTTTAAATGAATTTATGAATGAGTATAACATGAAATGAATATGTGAATGAGTGCATGAATGAGTATATCGGAATAAGCATACGTGAATTAATTTACTGAACAGCATACATGAAGGAGTATACATGAATGAGTGTATGAATGAGTATACGCAATGAGTATACGTAATGAATTTATGAATGAGTATATGAAATAAGTATTATAGATTGAGTATATCTTTGAAAAGATAATAATGAAAGTGAAATTAGGGACCGAATGCATTTTTGAAAATCGAATGAATATGAATGATGATAAAGACGGATTCATTAAACTTAACTACTATATGTACTCAATTGATATATCGACGAACCGCCTGACGGGATGCGAATAAATCGCATCCGGCCATGAAGGTACCTAAATTTTCCACAAAACCCACTTGACGGGATGCACCAATCGGCATCCGGCTATGATGGTGTATGGCATTGAAGAAATGTCCCACTCAAGTGGATGCACCAATCGCATCCGTCTCGATACAGGCATTGGCGATACCACATGTCGGGATGCACCAAACGGCATCCGTCATGATGGGAGAACCGACAGTGATACCACATGTCGGGATGCACCAAACGGCATCCGCTGCGATGGGAGAACCGGTCATGATACCACGTGCCTGATGCACCCCAACCGCATCCGCCATGATGGAGAACCGGCTGCGGCATTACCACGTGTCGGGGTGCACCAAACAAAGATCTCGCTTTCTCTCTCTCTCTCTCTCTTAAGACGAGAGACCTAATTGTAAATGTGTATGCATATTAACAATGATAATAAGGGTGGATTCATAAACGGAACTACGAAATGTGAATTAAATAGTCAAAGTGAAATAAGCAACAATGATTATATAATGATTTCTCATACACAACCCATAAATTGAATTGTGAATTGAATTATTGCATTGAAATGCATGTTGTGATATGGGATAAATGATGTAAATGAAAGCATGCGAAAATGGAAACAGCATGAGTTTATGTGGATGCAAAGGCATTATTTTATAAATGCATGTTATTAAGGTGAATGTTACGGATCTTTGAATTTGCAAATGCTGCGGATTGCCCAAAAAGAAGTGCTTTTGCGACTCAGTGTGTCAAAATGGAAGAACATAAACAACATGTTTTGGAGATAATTGAAAATGTCTGAGTAAACCTGCTCGCTTGATCCAACCCAACGTCTAGATTCGTCGCGACACTTTTGAAAATAAAAATGATAAGACAAAATAAATGTTTTGATAGAAAATGCCTATAAACTGCTCACCAGATCCGCCAACCGGGTCAAGTCAAGATTCGGCCGCGACACTTTGAAAAAAACAAAATTTAATAAGACAAAATAAATGTTTTGATAGAAAACGCCGAAAACCGCTCCATCTCGGATCCGCCACCCGGGTCAAGCTTCCGTGGGATTCGGTCACATACTTTGAAATTGTACTTAATATAACTTTAAACAAAAATGTTTTAAACGGGCATCCCTGATCATGAAACGTAATTTAAAGGAGTTGATTAATGGCTTCTACTGTGATAGTGACAAGAGTCTAATATGTATTATATTGGCCCAATTTGAACCTCGTATGAACGATATGACACATTGCTCCTAACAAGCACATAATGAGTGTTACTTTGAATATGATTTGATCTCACATACATGTATAGATATGAGAGTTACAAACTTAAAAGATAAGATTACACAGGAAGTAATATGAACAGATATATAAGAAAATGGGAATGCACAAAACTAAGATGTAAGTATTAGAGATGAGTTAGAAGTCACATAAGAATAGACTTTCGTTATATGCATAAGTAAAAATAAAAGTAAAAAGATAGTGACGGCGACATTTATTATCAAAAGTATCATTTCATATGTTCCACTTAAACTAAAGCTTAGCACGGTGTTCAATCCAGTAGAGGTACCGAAGAGGAGATAAAAGAGGATTGTGACATTCCACCCCAATGGAGACGGGCCATCTCAGAGACAGGCTACCATCAAGCCGCGATCCGATGTTTGTATTAAATATGTACATGGCTAAGTATTTGTATAAGTGAATCGGGACTTCAGCATATGTGAGATTTAATGGATACCACCCGATGGTAGTTCCTTTGTATATGTAAATGACGCTTGGTTATTACAAAATAATTTGTATACCCACAGTATGTTACAAAAAAAAAAAGTAAAGAGTCCTAAGATATGAGCCAAGACTCTAAACTCGCTCTGACTCCCTAATCGTCAGACCGAACGGCAGAGCTGATCGTGTGTCTTTTAGCTCGACAGCGCCTACACCCAAAATAAGAGCAGGGATAGAGAGGATTCACCTCACCGGCCAGAGTGCAGTTTATGCTATGACCAAATAGAGGCACAAGACACCCCGACGCCGTGATTGTGCACATTATCTGGCTCGTGACGATGCACGGTACTCATCAATCTGGGCGCCACACACTCTTTATTTCACGTGAGTATATTGCACAAGTTCTGGGATCGACTCCAAATTCCTTTCGGGTTGTAGTTCGAGATTGCCACACCTTATTTGTAGGAATCCCTATGGCCTAATCAGATGCTTGGCGGCAGTCATTTTCCACAAGATATGGAGGCATTTGATATTAATAAATCTCAAGGGGGTTGATGATTCTTGGGATGGATTAGCTTGTCGCAAACTATGCTCAATGGATTGTTTCCGCAAGGAGGTGATATTTAGACGACCGGACTACAAAAGAGTAGCCTTCAATGAGAATGGAGGCTAACACCTTCGTTTACTCCTCGCTATTTCGCAGATGTCACTTCCAAAAAGGTTGCTGGTGTGATTCTAGCTCCACTAGTTGACACCAGCAACTGTTTGAGATTGTGGGTGGCACGCAGTACCTAGACTTTCTGGGATGTGTTCCTGACGATCTTCCGTGCTTACCTTCCAGAACGATAGATTTTCCTAATATTTAGTCCCCTGCATGGCCCCATTTCCTTTACCACCTTATAGATGGCACCAATGAAGCTGGAAAGAGTTGGTGCTGCCTCAACACAACAATGTGGATGGGGGATTTTATTGTGCCCAAAAGATTTCACCTGGGAGCGCCAGAAAGATTTGTGAAGAAGAAGATGGTACTGAGGTTGTGCATAGACTATGACAATGAAACAAGGTCACTATTCGTAACGAAATATCCTTTGCCTCTATTGATGATTTATTAATCCCGCGTGCAAAATTTCTAAGATCGATTTGAGGTCGTGGTACCATCGCTTAAGGATTAGGAAATCTGACATTCCTGAAGACTTTGATTCAGACGAGATACGGGCATTAAGGAGCTTCGTAAAGATGTCTTTCGTGCTCAACAACGTTCCCTAAACAGCCTTCATGGACTTGATGAACCTGCCCTTTCGTCTCATACGGATCGACGGTCATTATTCTATCGACGATATCTTGGTGTACTCGAGAAGTGAGTTGGAGCATGAGACACATTTGGGTTTAGTGTTGCAAACTTTGAGGCAGCATCAGTTGTATGCCAAGTTCAACAAATGTGAGTTTTGGTTGAGCCGAGTGGGATTTCTTGGACATGTGGTTGCTGCTGATGGCAATTATGTGGATCCTCATAAGGCAAGAGGCAACTGTGGAACAAACCAACCACTTATGATTGTGGCATGAGTTTCAGGATTAGCAGTGGTGGTCATCAGCAGTTCATAGAAGTGGTTCTCAAAAAATAGCAGGACCACTTCACTGCTTGGATCAGAAAAGGTTAAATTTGAGTGGACTCCGATTGTGTGAGGGGAGTCAAACGACCAAGGCAGTGTTAATGCCACTGCTTTTGACATTACTGGGAGGGGCAACAGGGGTTCGAGGTTTACAAATGATGCTTCATACCAAGGTTTGCCATGCGGTTGGATGCAACATAAGAGAGTTGTGGCGTATGCTTCCGCACGCTTGAAGAACACGAGCTAAACTATCCTACCATGACTGGAACTTGTTATGCACTTTCATTTGAAGACTGAGGATTACTTGTAACGGGGCGACTTGCCGTATATTTACCGACCATAAGAGCCTTAAATATTTGTTTACCCGTATAGAGTTAAACTGGCGGCAAAGGAGGTGGATGGAATCATTTAAGGATTATGACTCCGCACTATTGACTACCATCCGTAAGGCAAATGGTGGTCGATGCTTTGAGTAGGAAGTCTACAAAGCCTAAGTTTATATGCGACAAGAATCTGCATCGATGTCAAGTTACGAGAGTCGCGTCGAAATGGGGATGTATGCTTCAAGAGAACTTTTTGCTAGTTTCCAGCCACACATCGATACTTTCAGACTCAATTCTCCACAACCTAAAGATCCCTATTTGATTGCATGAGAAGAAGGTTTATGGAAGTGTGAAATAATTTGTTATTGGGAGATGATGGGGCCTTGGTGATTGGTTCTAGGTCAGGTGGTAAGGTTCCTAAGAAATCAAGAGTTAAAAAGGCAAGTATTGGAGGAAGCTCATAGTTCTGCTTATTCTATGCACCCCAGTAGTACCAAGATGTATCGTACACTGAAGGAATATTATTAGTGGTCATGGATGAAAAGAGAAGTTGCCGAGTATGTATCCAAGTGCTTCATCTGTCAACAAGTGAAGGCAGAGAGACAAAAGCCTTCTGGACTTCTGCAGCCCTTACCTATCCCGGAGTGGAAATGGGAGCGCATTACAATGGATTTTGTATTCAAACTCCCTCCCACAGTTCAGAGACATGATGGCATTTGGGTAGTAGTAGATTGACTCACCAAGTCCACATTTTCTACCTATTCGTGAGCAGTTTTCTCCTCGCAAACTAATAAACTCTTTACGAATCATATATAGTGAGTTTGCATGGGGTGCCAACATCATTTCGATAGAGATCCATTCACTTCGAGGTTTGGAAGATGTTGATGAAGGAACCAGGTGTCAAGCTGAACAGTACCGCTTTCACCTCAAACCGATGGACAATCTGAGAGGACTATTCAGACTTTGGAGGATATGTTGAGATCATGCGTACTGCAATTCAAGGGACATTGGAATGAATATCTACCCTTGGCAGAGTTCACTTATAACAACAGCTATCACTCAAGCATTAAGATGTCACCTTGCGAGGTGCATTGTAGGCTGGAAACAATGTCGACTCCCTTACGTCGAATGAGACCGCGAAAGGAAATTACTAGGTCCTGAGATTGTACAAACGACTGTGGACAAGGTTAATGTTATACGTGCCAGGTTGAAGGCAGCTCAGGATAGGCAAAAGAGCTATGCGGACAAATGTAGGAAGGATCTTGAGTTTGAGGTTGAAGATCGAGTACTAAGCTCTCTCGAAGGGCGTGGTACATTGGGAAGCGGGAAAGCTAAGTCCTCGCTACATCGGGCCTTTGGAGATTGTTGAGAGAATAGGTCCAGCGGGCTCAATATATTAGACTTACCGGAGGAGCTTTCGAGTCCATAATGTGTTCCACATTCCACAAGTATATCCCACTCTCACATGTGTTTGGAGACACCGTGATTGAGTCGAGGGATGACTTATCCTATGAGGAAACAGCCGCGCATTCGGTAGAAGAGAAGAGCTTTGCAACAAGACACATTCCTTAGTAAAAGTCCTTTAAAGAAACCACCTAGTCGAAGAGGCGACTCGGGGAGCTGAGGACCAAATGCGAGCGCATCCCCATCTCTTCCATGACACGTGCACGAATTTCAGGACGAAATTTTCTTTAAGGGGGTAGATTGTACGACCTCGCACCAACAATACAAGTTTGTAAATATGTTTGACCAAGTTTGACTAAGTTTGACCAGATTTGACTAGGGTTTCGACTAACACTTAGTATGTGGACCAAAGTTGACTTTTTTCTGGAGATGAATAATTTTGTCAATCTACACACCACTTCGTAGTCCCGTCGATACGAGTTCATAGACTCAAGTTGAACGCCAAAACCGACTTACTGATAAAAGTTATGACCCCTAAGAAGTTCAATGGCAGAGCTGCGTGTCCAACCGCTTCATTTTAATTCGAAAGCGAATCTCTAAGCCCTATATATACATAAATTTTTATACTGTATGGAACCTTAACCCCAAACACTCAGTTTTGAGCTCCAAAACTCCTAGAAAAAGCTCCCCAAACCTTGAGCACCAAACTCCGGGTCGCCACCCATTTCTCGTGCCGCTTCAAGTTTAAGCTGCGGAGCCGATTCCGCCACCACCATCGTGCACGAGCCGCAGTGGAGGAGGAGGACTAATGACGGCCGCAGTAATTTTCAGGCCACCACGAACGCGCCTGGACGAGCCGGCCAAGGCGACGGCGGTCGCAAACTTGGGTCACGATTTTGTGCTTCTACCATCTCGTGCGACCCATACCTCCTTTCCCACCATTTTCGACCCTCAACTCATTCCGTGGTCCTCAAGTAGATTCTCACCGTTTGAAAGTTACGACGAAACAAAGTCGTCACGGTTGGATCGACTTTTCGCCACCGCCACAACGATCGTTGGACCAAGGTAATGGTACCGATGAGTCTCTGGTCTCGGGCTTCATCGATATGTGCTTCGTACCTTGGACGCCGCTTGGTTAGTTTTCATTTTTAGGTTGTTTCGTAATTACCGAAGTTTGACTAAATAGAAAATTAATTGTTTAAGTTTGGAAAAATTGAAGTTGGATTAGTGAAATTGATGTTTTTATGAATTATTAAATCGTTCAATTTTGAGAAATTAGCTCCTGCAAAAAGCTCCACTCTCAAGTACCTGCCTATAGGGCACACTGTGTAACTGACTGCTTGAGTCCAATCTGGATGGTTTCATAGTTCTGTGTTATTCTAAGGCCTTTCGGGCATCCTAATGTTGTTGGTTCTGGGCTTTATTGGAGCCATGTGTTTATTTATATTACAGCGCCACGCTCGTCGAGACGATCCCGTTAGGGAGCAGGACTGAAAGGCCTATACTGTGGAGGTTAGTATGTTTTAAATGATTCGGGGGGGTATTATGTCGATATATCTATTGTGATTAAATATTTTACATATACTGCTTTGATAAAATGGTTGGTTGCATACAAATGTGATTATCTAGCCCTATAAAAACAAGTATCATTTCATGTGAATTTCATTAACCCAACCGTTTGGGAAGTTTTACTCCGCTCCCGATGAGTCCGTGGTATTTTAAATATGTTGGGTACGTGGGATTGAGGTTTTAAACCACTGAAAAACTTATTGTTTTAAGAAAGAGATTTTGAGATCTTGTGAAATGATTATAATACAAGACGCTGAAAGGTACTATGAAACAAGGAAAAGATTATATATATTAATACCACTACTGCGAGGCCTGGATTACTCGACGCTTAGTATATCGATATTGCCAATAAGGTCGTGAGGTCGGCTCTTATCCGACGTTTATTAGTTGCCAAGGTGCCGGAGGTCAAAAGTTCCAATCCAGGTTATCGGGTTGCCACTTGCCGCGAGGCTGCGTTACCCAACTATTTATCGTTACCACTTGTCGGAGGCTCGCCACCTCGACTTCGCTTTACTATGCATGTATGGTACCTAAGATATTGCTGGTTTTCTCTGGTAAACTCAGAGTTATTTAAATCTTTATGGTTGTTGCATTTTCCTGATTATTTTTCTTTTACGATATAAGGGTTATATAATTTTATGCTAAATGTATGTTGTGAAACATATTCGGATTATAAGGTTCTTGATAATGAAGTTGGTTAAATTTTCAATTGAATTTTATATCGGGTTGGGCTTTGCAAAGTCAGGGTTTTGTGAAATGTTTGCAAACTAGAGTTGACATAAAAGAGTGGATGTGAGGTCTTGAGAGAAGAAATGATCGAAAAATGAAAGTGTTATTTTCCTTATAAATTATGCTACTCACTGAGATTTATTATCTCACGACTATTGTTTCTAACTGCTCTCAGTCCCGATAGTTCGTAGGTCTACCTCGCCGTAATCAACACCGCTCTTTTCCGCAAATACCGCCGTGACTTCATCCCATCTATCCGGTTTTTGTTTTGTCGACCTATTTACTTTCATTTTGTAACCTCAAATTAAATACCGAATGCTCGATAATAAGATTAGTTCCATATGAGTCCTTATTACATATGTAGGGTCTTTATATATAATCGGATATTAAATTAATGCATGTGTTTACTTCCTCTTAAAGTGGAGTTCCACCGCATCTCCTAGGGATTGTACAAAGGACTTCACTAGGCGTGGACCACCCGGAAATCCCGAGAGGGTATCCCAGTCCCGCCACTTAGCATGTACAGTCAGGAGGTGGTTGTCACTCGGGCTATAACCATTATTTCCATTAATATATCGAGCTTCCCAATCCGTAATGGACCTTCATGAGCAAGTCCCTTATCGCACATTTTCCTCGCTCTCAACACTTCCACAATTCCCACTTCATTCACTGAATGACTTCTTCTTTCTTAGTTGTTCATTTTGTTCATGATAGCATCTAGATCTAGCTTAGCTTCAATGGCTGACACTTTGTTCAGCTCAATCACACCTCCTACTCTAAGTCTGCTATTGCTCCCTGAAGCTTCAGATGGAGCTATGTAGTTGCTCTTAGCTAGTTCTTCAATTAGCTAAGTTGCTTCTTCAGCACTCTTTCTTTTGAATGCACCTCTAGAGGCTGCATACACTATTCCCTTTGAAGTATAGTTCATGGCATGATAGAAGATGTCCATCTGAGTCATCTGCTCAATTCCATGTAGAGGACATCTCCTAAGAAACTGTTTATACCTTTCCCAGGCATTGTATAGAGACTCATTTGAAGGCAATGATCTCTCCTTTCATCTCAGAAGTTAGAGCATGAGGGAAAAATCTACTTAGATAGGCCTCCACAAGCTCCTCCCAGTTATTGACTAAGCAATAAGGCAAGGATTCAAACCAACTAGTTGCAATGTCTCTTAGAGAAAATGGAAACAGCTGCAACTTAATCACATCAGGGTTCACACCATTCATCTTTACAATACCGGGTCGCCCTCAAAATTCCTTCCAAGGCCTTACTGGGATCCTTACTGATGCCTGGGCAGAACTCACTTCATTACCATAGTGATTAAGGCAAGCTCGAAACTTGTCGCCCACCGAAGTCATTTCATCGCCGAGTATTCTTCCCTTATAACCTGCCCCATAAATCCTCCATTGCTCTCACCTTTGTCAGTTTATCGGCCATTGCCAACAGAATATTGTGACTACCTTCTTTGTGCTCAAGATCGGTCGCTTTCACCGCTTCTTACCTTCTTCAAACTGAGCGCCCTCTCTAATTCGTTGTTATGGTAGTAATTCAAATTTTCCCGCTTCATATGCATGTAATAGGTACTTGAAGATATAGCACACAAAAATCAAAGTAAGATCACTAGATAAAATTGATTATAACTTTAGTTAGCACAATAGAAAGACATGCAACTGAATCCAATACCTTCAGTTAGAACTATTTTTTTGAATATTTATAAAAATTTGGTAAAAAGGTAAAAATGTCAAAATTAGCAATTTCCTTTTTTGCTGAAATATTGATCTATAAACTTCTACTTCAATCCCCGGCAACGGCGCCAAAAACTTGTTTGACTGATTTTGCAAGACCAAATTTATATTCCAACAAGTATTATGATACTTCTGCTTGGGACTAACTAATCCCCTGCAACTGCACCAAAAACTTGTTGATTATGTTAAGTCAAATTGTTGTTCAAACCAAATTTTCAACTTTTTATATCTTAAAAAATTCTATACATTCAATTTGGTCTGCATCACTACAAGTGCACAAGTCAACAAGTAATAAAGTGGATTATAAGTTCAAATATCATTCCCACAAGGATTAGTGAGAAATTTAAAAATCAAGTACCCTTACTACTCAAGATCATCACTATTTGAACCTCAAATTTAATGAGTGTGACTAACTAATATAACTTAAATAAAAGTTTTTGTCAATTTTTCCTAAATTGAAATGATGCTTAAATCAAATGGAATCAAAGGTTTCACTGAGAATTAATAAACACTGGGAATTGGATCAGTGTTATGATCATCAATTTGCATATAGTTAAAAAACAGTGTAGCTATGAGCTTAAATTCTGGATTTGTCAAAGAGTAAAGTAGTATAGTCTTGAAATGCTTTCAACCACTATACATTTCACCATTTAGAACACCATATTCCTACACCATGTCAATGTGTCTAAATAGCTACTTTTAGGATCTGGTTCTCTCTAAGATTTGGTTGCTTTTCCTAAACCAGTACTCATCAACCATTTCTCAAGACTAAAGTCAACTTGTCCCCATAGATAGGACAGCACAATCCTCCTTCAATGTAATTGGTACCTCTTCGGCACTTTGATAAGAATAATAACTCCCAAAAACAGAAGCACAAACATTCCATCAAACTGAGATGAAACCTCTAAATATTAAACTGATAAATCATCCTATGGTCCTTAAGCTTCGGGAACACACTTCTCCTGTTACTCAAAATGGAACCTTGAAGTCAGAGGTTAGAACATCACATGTGATTCATCACAGTAATACTTAGAATACATTAGTTCTAAGGGTATCAATTTAGCATACCCCCAAGGCTACTGCTCTTTGCTCTTAGGAACACACTTCTCTGTGTCACTCAAAGGTCTCGAAATCAGGTAGAGCACATATATAAATTCTTTCGGGTATACTCTATCGATACTTTCTGTACGCCTTTTAAGAACAATACCAATCAAATCAATCCAATATTCAAACCACAACTTGCATTCAAATACTACAAGAATGATAGCCAAACACCAATCCCTTCCTAGAGAGAGCTTAACCTTCCATAACTGAATCACAAGTAGCAATGACTAGTTAATCAAAAAAATTCATTGAAACTGTAATCAAAACATAAGAAAAAAGGTTTTCCATAAATATTTCAAGTTTTCCTTTAAGTTCATACATAAATGAAGCTTGATATACAAAGATCCCAACTCAATATTGTAGCTTAGATCAACTACTCTAATCCTTAAAAATGAAAATAAAAATTAAAGAAGAAAAATAAAAGAAGAAAATAAAAATATATACAAAAACCCTAGCCTCTTTCCCCAGAGCTCATTCCTCGTCCCTTCTCTCGTATGATCGAATCCTTCTCATGTTTCTATCTCTTTCTATTTATAGGCTCAATAAATGCTAGGCTAAAATTCTAGGTCGATTTTGTGGACTCCAATGGAGGCCCAGTTGGGTATATTATCGCGATAATATTAGCAATGTCGTGACATTGTAGCATTCGTCTTTGTCATGCCATTGTCACAACAACTGTTGCTGCTATCTTCCAAGTCTGCCTTTGAAGTATTTGTCGCTACAAAGTTTAGAATGTTGAGACAACCATTTCTCAACTTTTGTCGTCCAAATTTTTCGTGAATTTGTCCTTCTATTGTTCAACCTTTGATGTTTGGTTGATTGTCACGACAAACTTATAATTGTCGCGACAATGTTTAGTCATTGGATGCCTTCAAGGTTGTTGTGAGAATGTCGTGACACTGTGGCTAGTCATTCATCTTGGGTCCTTGTCGCGACAAACTTTTGATTGTCTATACAAAGTTTCTGTTGATTTCACATGTCCTTTCCTCCTAATTGTCGCTACAAACTTTGAAATGTCATTGCAAAGTTCAACTGACTCCATTTCATAATTGTCGCAACAATGTTTTCAAATGTCACGACATTCATTTCTCTTGCTTTGCATTGTTGATCCCTGGAGGGTTTGTCATGACAAAAGAAACCTTGTCACAACTAAATTTTGATGTCTTGCATTAAAATCTTGCCAGTTTTTGTCACGATAGAAGGTTTGGATGTCGAGACATTCTTTCTTTCTTCTACCCTTTGTTTTTTCACGACAATCATTGCTATGTCGCAACATATTTCTAATGCTTCTTCATGAGTTCTTCTCGCCTTTTTCGCGACATAGTTCCAATTGTTGAGACATTTCTTTTGCTATTTTCATTGAGTTTTATCGCTACACATCGAGTTTGCCGCGACACTCGCACTCCGACCGCCAAAACCAACCCTTCTTTTCTTGCTCTTTTTGCTTCTTTACCAAACACCAAGAAAACATAACCGATGAAGATTCCATAATTTTGCATTCAATTGAACATTAAAGTTTCAAATATGCATGAAAAGTAGAATTAAAATTAGATGAGTTTCACACTATCATCTTTCCACAATTAACTTACCTCTCGCACTATCGAGCAGATTCATTCCTTTGTCAAGTGATTTGCGATGAATGTTTCATATGATCTCTAATCCTATAATCCAAGAAAATTTTCCCAGATTTTCAAAAACTAGGAAGTCTTTTTCGGTTTTTTGGAACTTCAAATCATTTGTTCTCCAATGAAAAAGTATTTAAAAAACTAATAAAAACTTCTTTTTTTGGTTGTTTAGAACTCTAAAACCCTTGTTCTCCAATGAAAAAATCAAGAGAGACCATTATTCCTTTTTTTAGAACTCTAAAACCCTTGTTCTTCAACAAAAAATTCTTTAAAAAATCAGGATATACCCTTTTTCGTTTTTCATAACTCTAAAACTCTTGTTCTTCAACGAAAAAGTCTTTGAAAAATCAAAAAAGACCCTTTTTCAATTTTTAGAACTCTAAAACCCTTGTTCTTCAACAAAAAAGTCTTTGAAAAAATCAAAATTGATTCTGGCTCTTACCAAAGCTTTCCTTCTTTATATGTAGATCTTGTTCTCTCTTGCTCTACTCGATTTTTTCGCCTCATCTACCAACGGAAGCATCGTAAAGGTAACTTCTCAATCTTTTTTTTTTTATGGACTTGAAGATATTGCCTTGGAGAATACAAGTTGAGAAATGTATACCTAGTATTTTTAAGAGATTTTCTCACATATCTTCCCAACATATGACTACAAGACTTCAAGGCTACCATGGTAGTAGTTGCCATTTGAAAATTTTGAAACTTCCCATCAACATCTCTTTCAATATTTCATCCCTTGATTTCTTCTTGGTTTTCCCTGTGTAGATTTTACTTCATTTCCTAACATGGATAGACAATCTTCCTGAAGGAAAAGACATTTCCTTATAATTTGTCCAACCATCTTCATTCTTCTCTTTTACCCTTGACTCATTGATAATATTTTTCTATGTTCCAATGTACTACTATCTCTTCCTTTCTTGTTGGAATTTGGGATTGCTCATGCTATTAGAGATGTGGCTATTTCTGTCCCGGCTTTTCCTTTTCCTCTGACATCACTATCAGAGATACTTCATGGAAAAGAACTCGAACTACAATTCCTACCAACTAAGTCAGCGGCCTGTGTGGCATCTGAGATTGATAACTTGCACAACCATCTCCTGGGCTTCAAGAACACTGGGAATCCTTAGGTATTGCCCAATTCATTAAGCTTACCAAGGTGAGCATAACCCTAGATTTGGATTTGATTAGTGTTGCTCAATCCATTAGGATTATCTTTAAACTCCCTTTCTTCTTTTTTCCTAAATTTCAAGGTGTGATCTTTTCTTGTCTCACTGCATCAAAGCCAGACACTATTTCCAACCCAACTCGAAGTGACTTGAAATTCTTTCCACCCTTACTTGCTGGATTTTAAATATTCATCAACATTCCGCAACACAATTTGTAAGGTCTTGATCTCTAGGGGTTGTTATGCTTTTTCCCCTTAGTTGTCTTCTTCTTCTGCAGTTTTCTTACCCTACTTACCCTGCTTATGGGCTCGCCAATTCAGATTTACTCAGTTTATCCCTTCATTCCCTTCCTTACCCTCTGGACCACCTATTGCAACATTAGTAGAACAACTGACCCAATCCTATCAGACCCCTATCTGTGGCATGAAAGCCATTATGCTATAAGATGTAAAATCTTTCTCTACCTGGTGGTTCCTTAGATTTGATGATCTTATCAGCTTCTGCCTTTCTTCCTTAGGTACATTAAATTTTATTCATTGTTTCTTGCATCTAGTTCTTTGACTTTCCCCTCGACCTCTAACTTTGCCTTGTGTTATACAGGTTTTACTTCCTCTTCTAGCAAGCCCATTGCAAATTGAAAAAAGGGGTTGGGCACCCCGTTTCTACCGCTAAATCAAGTTATAAGAAGAATACCACTTCCAAACTCAAGCGGAGATCTCATAGGATAGCTTCCAAGCTTGAATTTTCTAACACACAAGACAATCCTATAGAGATTGAAGCTGAAGAGGAAGTATCAATGCATAGGGAAAAGATAGTCTTTATCGATAAATCCAAAAAGTAAGGTAGCTCAGCTGCCTTTGAGGGAGGTCATTACTTCAATGATCTTTCAGAATCGGAAGGTAGCTCAACTTCTTTTTTCTTTTACTTTCAATTCCTCAGGTGAACACTTTACCTCTCCTTACCTTTGTCTTTCACAGGTCTCTCCTTGGTCTACCTTGCATCTTGAAACAGGAGAAGTTCCTTCCTTGGATCTTTTCTTTTTGGACCAAGCCACTCCTCAGGTTGAGCCACCATCTAGACCTCCTACCGAACCGGATGTGGTTGTTGCCCGCTCCACTGTTAGCCATCTGCTTAACTTGGACCTTTCTCTCCCTATCCACTATCCAACAAGATGCCTTTCATGTGGCTATGGCAGTATTATAATCCGCTTCTCTTGATCTTGAGGCTGAGATTTTCCTGTTACACAATCGCGTTCTCTGCAGAGTTTTCTCCATTGAGCATGTAGTAAAGGAGAATGCTCAAGTGATATCAAAGTTGCAGAAATTGAGGGAGAAAATATATGAGTATGAGCAATCCAAGTTATCCACTGACCAGAGCATCTAGAGATTGAAGGAAGTAAAAACTGAGTATCATGTGCAGGAAGAGCAAATCAGACTATTGACTAAAGAAATGGAGCAAGAAAAAGGCAAGTTGTCTTCTTTGCTACGACAGGGTGAGGTTCTTCATGCCCAAGGCCTAAAGCACCAACAAAAGACCATTTCCTTAGGTGATTTTCTATCCTCTATGAGGGGAAAGGCTACTGATCTCCCAATTACGGCAGATTGACGCTTCTCACCAAGAATTCTTGGAGTTCTGGGAATCACTGAGATCTTTTGATTTTTCTAAGATATGACCTCCACTATTTCAGATATGGTTAATGATTTTAACATGACCCTTGACCTTATCATGCTAGTTTATCTCTTTTTGCTTAGTGGCCAAAAGTCAACCATTTCTTAAGGACTTGCTCTTGAGATACTTTATTTTTTGTGCTTAAATTGTTGATGTAAATTCACTTGACATTGCATAGGCGCACTCATAAGCATAACATTGCATTAGTGAACCAAGGTGGCTCTAAGTCTACATTTGGATGTGATGAACTTGTGTGTACTTCTTGTGGATTCACTGAACACTAGCACACATGCAATTACAACCATGACATTTCATTAGTAAACCAAGGTGACTCTGGGCCAACCTTTGGATGTGTTTATGTATGATGATATATTGTGTCTATTAGGTACTGCTCTGGAGAAATTGATGAAACAGTGGCTAAAAGGCTACTATTTATTTCAGAATATATATATTGATTATTGTGTGTTGGGAAAGAACTTGTACGCTTGAGAATTGTGGCTAAGAAGTCTACTTTGACTCAAAACTATGATAGAAACGTATATTTTCTGTTTGCCACAGCAACTTCGTCGTTGCAAACCTGAGAATGGTCTTTCAATCAGTTTCTTCTTCGTCGCGACAAAGAGCTTCTTCGTCGCGACAAAGAGCTTCTTCGTCGCGGCGAAGAGCTTCTTCGTCATGGCAAACCTAAGACTGGTTTTTCATCTAGTTTCCTCTTCGCCTTGACAAGCAACAACCTTCGTCATGGTAAACGTCTTCATTGCAATAAAGAGCTTCTTCCGTCATGTCTAACATGAGACTTCTCTTTCTTCTTAGTTTGATTTTCTCTATTTACACCCGAGGAATAACTTGTCACCTAGTATAATGATGCAACAAGTCCAATTCTTTAGATAAATCTTGTATAGTGGCTATAACGCCCACCTTCCTTTACTCTAATTCATCATAAGGGCTTATTTCCTCAGGGATGATTATGATACCCTCTCCTAAACTTGTCTAGGTGCTTTGTTTAGGGAAAAATGTGTATCCAATGGCCTAAAGGCCTACTTTTTTCACTAAGATATTTTCGCTCCTATTTCCCCAATCTTGATGTGATCAAAAAAATCTTCCTTGAGGAATCATTAGGGAATCTTGAAGAAGTTTGTGTTTTTTGAGGCGAAGTGGCCAAATACCAACTTTACTACCTCAAATCTTATCTTGGAACTACAATTCATATCTATTTCTCCAATGACTTTAATAATCTTGGGACCTATCCAGAGAGGGAACAAGAACACCCTTGGAGAAATCAATGTGTTGATGAATGCAATGGCTAAGAAGCCACTTTATCACTAAGTCATCTCATATTTCTCCAGTTTTAAAGTGATCAAGGAACCCACCTTTGGAGAATTGATAACACAACAAGCCCAATCTTAGGGAAAAACCTTTATTTAGGATCGATAGAGGTCATAAAGCCTACTTTAACCTTCTAATCAAAGATTATCTATTTCCCCGGGTTTAAAGTGGTTATGGGACCTACTTTATTTATTCATAAAACAATTGAGGTTATAATTAGTATGAAATTGAGGAATATAAAATGTTTGAGCAGTGAATAGCCAAAATTACTTTATCAACCAAAGTAACTACTAAGAATAGTTTCCCTAATACAAAATGGTCAATGAGACCTTTTTTTTGCTTGTTATTCCTTCATTCCCCATCTTAGTTTTCTTGCGCATCCAAAGATTTCCTACATTATGGGAAAGTATTTCTTAAGGTAATTCTCATTAATAAACCTTTGTGTGGCTCTCAAGGCTTGATAGCCGTAGGGCATTTCCAAAGCAGATTTGGTGAACTCGGTCCCTCTCTATTAGGAGACCATTTCCCCATTTCTTTGTCTTAAGCACCAATGGGTAACACCACCTTCCAAAAGAACTCCCCTTCTTCAAAATTCTTTCTTTTGACTCACTTATTGTAGGCTCTAACCACCTTCTTTTTCTGGATCATGATGTTGTCAAGCGCTTGTAATCTTTTCCCATCCAATGCCTCGAGTTCCATCATCATGGCCTCACTGTATTCTTGAAGACTAAGACCATTCTGTCTGTATACTCTTAGAGAAGGAACTGCCACCTCCATTGGAAGCACTGCATCTTGTACATATGTTAGAGAGTAAGGACTTACCCCTGTAGAATCTCTTTTAGAAGTTCAATAAGCCCATAAGGTCTCAGATAAAATTTTGTGCCAATCTCTAGGATAGTCCTCTAGCATCTTCTCCATGATGTTTATCAACACCTTCCCATTTTCTTGAGCATAAAAGGGAGTAGATTTGATGAGTTGAATGCCATAGTCCTTGGCAAAATAAGTCATCTCATCCCTAGTGAACATGGTGGCTTGGTTGGTTGTAATGGATTAAGGAATTCCAAACCTATGAATGATATGTTCCTTGATGCATTGGATCACATCTTTCTACTCTGCTTTCTTCAAGGGTACTACCTCTACCCATTTGGTGAAGTAATCTGCAGCAACTAAGATGAAGTTAGGTCCTCGATGAAGCTTGCACTTTCCACTAAGTCCATGGCCCATCCTCTAAAAGGCCATGTTTTCACAATTGAGTGGAGTTCCACAGCAGGTATCCTCTGTATGCTGCCTTATTTTTTACACTGTTGGCAACCCTTGGAGTAATTGATGCAATCACTTAGGATGGCTGGGTTTAAATAACCACGCCTCTAATCACCATCGATTTTTATACCGACTTGATGGCCTTGCAGACCTTCATGAACTTGTTTCATCACTTCCATACTATTAGAAGGATATGCATCCATAACCCATCAAGCCCCTTTCTGCATAAATCTTCCACAGGCTAAATCTCCATGATCGTTTCACCCAGTGGAACCCGCCCATTAGATCTTCTCTACTCTCAATCTTAATTCTCCGTTTCCCCGCAACATTTGCATCTATATTAATGACTTATAATATGATTCCCCTTTCATAATTTGAGGGGTGATTCTTCTTTCCTATCACAATGAGCTTATGAGCCAATTCTTCACTCATCTTCACACCTGAGGCTATTTGTGCTAGCTCATCTGCCTCCCAATTAGATTCCCTAGGCACATATTCAAAATCCACATAATGAAAAGAATTTAACAATTTAGTGGAAGCAGTATAATAAGGAGCCAACAATAAGTTGTTGCATTTATATTCCCCTATTAGCTGCCAAAGTACTAATTGAGAGTCCCTAATAATGTGTACCTCCTGTGCTCCAAGTTCCATCAAGATCTCCAAGCCAATCACTAAAGCCTCATATTCAGCTTGATTGTTGGCGCACTGAAGGCCAAGCTGGAAAGATAGGGGTAGTCTTCATCCTTTCGCGAAATGACATTATCCTAGATCCAACTATTTCTCCATGCTGTAGCCATCAAACTTAAGAATCCATGGTTGCCTTCTACTTCATATATCCCCAATTCCACATCCTTCTCGTTGGATTTAAATGAAGATGATCAACCAAAAGTTAGCCACCCCAGCCTCTTGACCGGGATTCTGGGAAAATAGACCAAGGTGAACTCTAAAAAAGCAAGGGACCATTTTTCGATTCGTCCGATTAAGGGCCGCCTAGCATGTATTTCATCAAGTCGGGGTTTGGAGAATTACACACTTGAGATTTGATCAAGTGAATGTCTCACTTTATACATGCAAAGTATTAGGCCAAACACAACTTCTCACGAGGTATACTCTCGGTTCCTCATGGAATTCAGGACTCTACTCAAATAGCAAATAGCCCGCTTCATGGCCTTCAAAGATTATTTTCAGGCTAAGGCATCCTATAGACTCTTTATAAATTAATAGATATTTGAGTGGTCGGTTCTCAATCCAAGTGGCATTAAAACAAGGGTTTAGAAAGGTAACCTTTGATTTCATCAAAAGTTGTCTGGTGTTGTTTCTCCCATTTTAACTCTTCCACTTCTTTCACCTTAATTAGGTCAGAGAGTACCTTAGTCTTCCCTACCATATTAGAGATGAACCTCCTTAAATAGTTCACTTGACCCAAAACTTAAGAGAAGTTCTTTTCTACTTTGAGGAGCCCAATAAAATGATGGTCTCTGCTTTTTGAGTTTTGGATTAACTTCCACTCCTCAGAACCCAGAACTTAAAATTTTCAATTAACCCAAAGCACATTTCCTATGATTTGAGTTTCAATTGATGAAGTCTTATCTTTACAAAACTTTTCCTTAAATGATTCACATGTTTTGTGGCCTTCTTAGATTTAACCATAATATCATCAATATAAATCTCCATGTGGTGGCCTAACATATCATGAAAGATGGTATCTATAAATTCTTCGTGTTGCACTAGCATTCTTCAAACCAAAAGGCATGACCAACCATTCAAACATTCCTAAGATATATCATCAACAGCTATTAGGATTTGTTTATACCCAGATAAACCGTCCATGAAGGACAATAATTCATTATTTGCAATAGAATCATCTAACATGTCAGCAACAGACATTACATACATGTCTTTAAGAGTGGCAGCATTTAAATCCTTAAAGTCTACATAATTTTCCCATTCTTTTTCATCACAGTGACAATATTTGCTAACCACTGCACATACCTTGTAGGTCTGATGAAGTTAGCCTTCAAAAGCTTCTTAATCTCCTATTTCACCTTTAGCTCTACCTCCTTTGACATTCTTCTGAATGGTTGCTGAAAAAGGTGAAATTTCGGCTTTATAGGCAAGCGGTATTCCACCAAGCTTCTATCTAGTCTTGGCATCTCATAGTAATTCCAAGCAAAGCAGTCTTTGAATTCCTGTAGTGTTGTAATAATCCCTTCTTTTAAGTCAAAAGGCGGCAAGGAACTAATATAGGTAATCCCTAGCTTCCACGCGTCGAGGTTCACTTCCATAAGGTCGTGACTGAAGTTGCTTGTCTTGAACTTAGGAGGTCAAGTTCCAAATCCTCCATCTATATTTCTTCATCTTCTTCATATGCATCCTCTTCAAAAATTATCTCAGCCCCACAGGTATTCTGGAGGTGCTCTTCTTCAATCCTTTTCATAGTCTGCTTCACTTTATTTTGAATATGGCAATTGCAACTACTACCTTTTCTTCTTGAGAGTAATCAGTCATTATCGATCTCCTCGATGATTGGGCCACTCATTGGCCTATAAGGCATGATTGTAGTCACCTTTAGGATTTTGGCCTCCTTCTTTTGGATTTCCAAATAACCCTTTGAGTCCATGTATGCTTTTCTTAGGATCCCATCTTTCCTTTTACTTGTGAACTTGCTAGGTTCGAATTCTTGATCATAATACCTGGCTTCCACAAAGCTTGTAGCCGCCATAAAGGGTTTCTTATCTGCTCGCACCACTTCCACTTCATTATCTTTCCAAAACAGTAAGAACCGATGAAGAAAGGGCGGCACACACCAATTGGCATGAATCCAGTCCCTCCCTAACAAAATGTTATAATTTGTAGTAGAGTCTATCACAAAAAAGGAAGATCATGTAGTTTTGCTACACAGATATCTGATAGGTAGATTCTAGGTCTTGATACTTTCAGTGCGCATAATAACCACCTCTATTTCTATCAAATCATTAATGCTCCTTCCCAGAGCTCTCAACATTCTCAATGGCATTACATTTATCGTTGATCCATTATCTATCAGTACCTTGGATACCGATCTGCCATTAAGACGGGCTCTTATGTATAAAGGCTTTATATGCCTCGTCATTTCCATAGAGGTTTTCTCAAGTATCACCTTCTAAGGCCTGCATTCTTTAGAGGATTCTATGGTAACTCCACCGTGGCCCATATCTTCCTTTGTGGTCGAGTGTTTCCCTTCTACCTCTACTAGGTCGTCCTCTATCTTTTTTGACATGAAAGTAGTTGGCAATGTTATAGAAATAGTAGAATAATTTAAAGAAATAGAGATTTCACCTATCATTAAGGCCTCCGAGTCCATCACTTCATCTACACTACTCATTGACTCCATATCCTTAGTAGCTTTCCTCCCAAACTTGGTTTTTTCCAAGCTAGGAACCATTCCTTCCTTCACTTTATCTAATTCCATGGCATCTTCCTTTTCGATTTCCACAGGCACATCAATGAGCTACCTTCTATCAGCTACTCTTTGCCTTTGCATCCTCCTTTTTTGGGTTCTGGACAGCCTTTGGGGAAATTTTTTGTGTTGTACAACATGCCACCTTTGACCAGGAGAAACCACAAGATGAATGATACACCTCATAGGCTTTTCCTTCTCTACAACCTCCTCCCTTGGAGAACTGAGTCTACCTCTTAGAAAAATAGGTCAAACATGTCTTTCCCTTGCCAGATTCCTTGGAGAAGTGAAGTTGTCTGCAATCTTCTCTTTTGAGGAAAAGAATATAACTTGTGGAGAAGTGAAGTTGTCCCTGGTGAACTTCATTCTGTACCTTGGAGAAATGGGTCCACCTTTTGGAAACATAGGCCCGAGAGGATAAACATGTCTTCTCTCCCCGCCTTTCCTCGAGAATCACTTTCCCTGCAATCTTACCATTTAGAGGTGTGAACTTAACCCTTAGGGAAAAAGCTCTTTTTCTTGAGAAACATTCTCTAAACCGGCCTGCATCATTCTCCCTTAGGGAAATGAACCTACCCCATGGAGGAGTAGGCCTTTCTACAACCTTTTCTCTGGGAGGAATGAATTCTTCTAGGCAATCTGGCTCACAGTAAAAGTTTCTTCTTGGAGAATCTATTATGCTGCTTTGTTCCCTACTATATCCCCTTCACTGAATTTCTCCCTGATGGAGGATTTGTACAAACTGCAGCCCATTCCTTTTCAACCTATCAACATGTACCAGATAATATTTAGGGACCCATACCTTTCTTAAAGAGAGTTTTTCTACCTTCTTGGATTCTATCAATGCTCTTAGATCGAAGCTAGTAGTGTTCACCAAGGGCACTAATAGGAAAGGATCCTCATCGATTGTCATAGTCTCTTTTTTGTCAAGGAACTTGAGTATCTCTTTGTTGATCTTGTCCTGTATGACATTTCTGAAACCCTAACATGCATTAGTAGTATGGTTCCATGAATTGTGGTACTTACAGTAAGCCTTTCCCCTTAGTTTGTCCTTAATGGGGATTTGATGGTCTTTAGGGAAGGTAATGAACTTTTCTTTTACCAGGAAATCAAAATTTTCCTCGGTCTTCACTACCTCAAAAGTGTATTGGACCTGTGTATCAACAATTTGTGCCTTCTTCCACACATCAGATGTCTTTTCTACCAAAAGATGACAAGTGAATGTCATTGTAGCAGATAGATATGCCACTACCACCTCCTAGTTCACCTCTTGACAATAATTTCCCATATACTTCTTCCTCCGGTAACTTTCTCCCTTGAGCAATTCTTCATATTCTATCGCCTTAGCTGAAGTTCATAAAAATCTCTAAATTCCATACCTTGAAATTTCTTCCTCAACTCAATGTCCAAACCTCTTTAGGCCATTTTCATGTACTCTATCACTGGAAGATGGATCTTGCATCTGTTTCTCATCTTCTTGAAACAAGAGATAAACAAATCAGTAGTCTCCCCATTTATTTGAGTCACTCTAGACAGTTCTGCGATGCACACTTTAGGCTCACCCTCGTTAACCGAGCGTAATCGCTTCCATTTCCTACCAACTCAGTTCCTGCATGTTGTAAACAAGTGAATATCGTCTCTATCAAAGAGTTAGGAAACAATTTCCAAGCTTGAAATGATAGAACTCCTCATAGTTAAGCCTACTCCCACATTGCACAATGAATCTAGCAACATGCTGTTCCAAGGTGGATTGATATATTCTCCGCATAACAAAGAGAAATCAAAGGATCCCGCACTCTCGAAAGTAGGGGTTTTCCCTATCTATCATCTCTGGATAAGGTTTCTAAAACTCTAGGCAGCCAATTTTCCTGAGGCTTGGACCATATAATTTCTGTACCTCCTCTCTAATTGCTCCTAAATTTGGTACTGCAACTGGTTGCACAAAAGGTTGCTGAGGAACTTGTTGAACCTGTTGAGGAACTTGAGGAACTTGTTATACTTGTTGAAGAACATGAGGAACTTGTTGTACATGTTGTCCCCGGTTTCCATTTACTCCAGCAAGTGGTTGCATGTAAAACCTGAGAAAATTTTCATTTTTCTGAAAAATAGCAAAAATAATAAAATTACCATAATGGTTCAAGGAAGCCTGGAAAATTCTCTAAATCTTGGATGACGAAACGAATTTCACCGTTGGATTCGTCTCACGAAATCTAGTTACCTAGAAACATTTCGTCGAATTCCGAGACAGTCGAATTTTCATGATTTCTTTGGGTGGATGGTTATTCAATGACCCCGGGGACGAGATTTTCACGAGAATCTCAGGATTTAGGAAATAACTCAATGTAAGTTCATTTAAAATAAATTTAACTTGAACCAAGACGAAAATAAATTGTTTCGGGGTAGGAACGAATCCGAGAGAGGATCGTGTGACATGTGGCACCATGAGGGCTACATACTTAACTTTAGTTAAGTTAAAAAGAAAAGAAAGGGAAAAAAGAAAAAAAAACAGAGAGAAGGAAAGGAGAGGAGAGAGAGAGGAAAAATGGGTAGTTGGTTTCGGGCGAACCAAGAACTAAAGTCAAAGCATCTCACAGGTTTACACGTGGACACCTGGAACCTAAGCTCACGAGGTTTCTACTGTGATGCCCGTGGAAGTCAAAAGCTTCAGGTTCAGGAAGTGTCCACGGGACTTCCTCGAGGCGTTGCTCATGCTCCAAGAGGTAGGGATTCTTCCTACTTTGGTTTATTTTCCATTCTATGGGCTGTTTGGTTCAGTTTAATGTCTCCAGTTTGTTTAATGTTACTTCTAAGGGACATTTGGCAAATTAATGGTTATGAGAATAGTGCCTGCTTTCACCCATATGATGTCCAGTTTTTGAGCTAAATTTCATAGAAAATGAGAATTTGGACTAGTATCCTTCAAGGAAATTGTAGCCCTATTTGAGAACTTGATGTTAGGCTTTTGAATCACCCAAATCGGACCTCTATAACTCAAGTTATGGTCCGTTTCACAAGACTGCACCACGCTACTCTGTTTTGGCCGAACCTACTATCCAGGTTTTTGGGATTAATTTTCGGCTAGGAAAAAGTGAGAATTTGGACTATCATCCTTCAAGGAACTTGTATCTCTATCTAAGAACTTGATGTTAGGCTTTTGAATCACCCAAATCAGACCTCTTATAACCTGCTATGGTCCTTTTCCGAATCGCTACAGTTTCTAGCCATTTAATGATTTCCAGGTCCAGATTTTTTCCACAATTGGTATATGATTGCAGTATATCATTGCTTGAATTGAGTGATATACTTGGTTGAAATTGCGTGGAAGTCAAATTGTGTGTTCTAATGGTTTAGCTTGTGATGTGCTTGTATGAATAGGGCCATTACATGGCTTATTGTAGGCTAGTTGTGGACATGTCTTGTCACAATTTGGCCTAGAGGTTGATGGATGTCGCTACTTGAGTAGTAGTGACTTGTGATGTCAATGTATGCGTGTATTGATATGATGACATGAATTGTATGATATATTTGGAATTTGTATGCTTTTTGATATAAATGTCCAAATGATGCATGGGTAATTATGCATGAGTAGCACATATAGTACTCTATCATATATGTAGTATGGTATGAATGAGCAATGCAGATGATTGTATCAAGATTATGCACTAGAACATCACATGACATGGGTGTGAGTGCATGGTAGAGATCAACACTGTGTTTGGTGTTCGATGGTATGTCGTGTGTAACACCCCAAAATATACCTGATTGATGCCCAAAAAGTGCAATTTTGAACCCTATATTAGATAGGTTTTGAGTGCTTTCGCATTAATCATGTCATTTATACCAATTGAAGTGTTCTAGTCATCTTGCAACACTTATGCCATTTAGAGAGTATTTTTGGTCGCTTTGCAAGCTACAAGACTTTTGGAGTTCAATGTCACATGAATGATGAATCATGAAGTTTTGAACTCAAGTCTCAAATGGCATCAACCAGCCCAAGAATCAATGAGAAAACCAAGGCAAATGAAGAAAATGTGATGCAGTTGAAGACAGGAGTGAAGATCAACAATGCAGGAATTTTCGCTGCTTCGCGAAAAATTCAGAAGGCTGCTAAAACTCGCATCCTTAGCTGGTACTCGCAACCTGCCAAAATGCCAAATCTCGCTAGACCACCCACCCTTTAGCACCGGCTCCAGCTTAAAATAATTGATTTCTCGCTTCGACAAAAAAATTTCGCTTAGCTTAATAAAATTTCGCTTAGCCAGCGAAATCGCCCCACCCCATTAAATTTTCGTTCGCTAGGCCCGTGATTTCGCTTGTTACTAAATTCCTCAGCCTAGTTTAAATTTGATGCCTCGCCATGTTTTGTAATTAATGCCAAAACCTCGTCTCCAAACTTGGTGTATTACTTAATTGTCCTATAACTTAGCCAATTCATAGGTTTTTTGGTATTTTCATACCTTGGTAGGCCTATATAAGCCCCTCTCGCTTTGTAACTTAGTGAGGATTGAGCAACAATCAGGAGAATATATTTTTGTAAGTTTTATTTTTGTAAATAAAGTCTTTATTTTAGGTTTTGCTTTTATTTCTTTCTCTTCTCTCTCTTCTTTCTCTCCTTTCCTGGGTTGTTGCCAAACACAATCTCTCGAGGATGACAACTCAAGAGATGCTTGGCTGGGTCTCCTTTCTTTGAAGAGGAAGGAAGCTAACTTGGTGGTGGGGCAAATACATGTTGTCCTCTTGTACTAAAGCTACATGTAGTATTTATGGCCTATATTTTCAAAACATGGTCGCATAACATCAATGTCACACTGGGCCAATACTTCCATGCTTTAGAATCCAAAGGCATATTCAAAGTGAGAGAGGTACTGTTGATTCTTAGATGGTCTTTACGAGTCAGCCTCTAAATGATATTTATATGTTAGGTTTCTCAAATTAGGTTGCATAGCATTTAATGTTATTGATTTGGCCAATACTCTATGCTTAGACCGTGATTCTTTAGATGGTCTTTACGAGCCTCTGAGATGATATTAAATGTTAGGGTTTTAAACAAGAAGGGGCCATAACTGCATGCTACCTGTATTGACTCAAATAGGAGTTGTTTCCATGGGTGAGGTTTGCTGTTAAACATAGATCCTAAGCAGTGCCGTGGACTATAGGTCATGGTCATAACGCGAGATAACCCGAGGACTTGTCATTCCAACTCAGGGCTATAGTGACCCACCTCTTCAAAGTTAACTTTTCACCTGAATCTTTCAGCTTTACAATTCTCGCCAAACATTCCCACTGCTTTTGAAACCCAATTCCAAAGAGTCCAAATAGAAAGCCTTACCTTCGTGCACTTATGCAACCATTTCTGTGGATGAAACCCATCCCGTGTTCTAATCTCTAGACCACTATACTGGCAGTGAGCTTGGACTACCAAGCAGTAGGTAGGAACTTAGGTGTATATAAATTTTGTTGATTTTAGTCAAATTAATGCATTTAATCAATACCCTAGTCGTTTTCAAATATGTTTAGGGTATTTGCAGGTATAATTTGAACTTTTCGTAATTTAAATTCAAACGGAAAACCGAGAAAACTTTAAAATAAGCAGTAAATTTGTACTGGTCAAACAGATATAAAAAGTCATAAGATAAGAAGATGAGATGCTATTATAGAAATGGCATAAGTTGTGGTTCAAATAGAAGGGAGTTTGAGGACCAAAGTGTAATCAAAGGAAAATTTGACCAAATTGGGATAAGACTAATTAGGGTCTCTTATTTTGGGGGATTTTTGGAGGGCTTCTACGTGAAGAGAAGAATAATAGAAGAAGAAGAAGAGAAGAATAATAAGAAGAAGAAGAGAAGAAGAAGAAGAAGAAGAAGAAGAAGAAGGAGAAGAGGATTTCAGGTATGGATTACTATGGATTAGTATGGATTGCTATGGTTTTGTATGGATTTGTGAACATTTGTATGGATTTGTATGGTATGGATTCTTGGATTCTTGATCTAGTTCTTGTCTAGGGTTTTAAGAGAGTTCTCACCCACCATTACAAGTATTTCAGAAGTTGGTTTGAACTTGTAGGGAATATGTATAGATAACATTGTGCTTTAGGATTTCTATGGATTTGGTGAGAATCATGTAGGTTATTTGATCAGGTGTATGAATATTTTGCTTGGAGTTATGAATCCTCTTAATTTCCTCTCTTGTGTTTATGTTTGGGTTATGAACCATTTCCTGGGAGTTTGCTGTGGATTCCATGGTGGGTTTTGATGTAGGATGGAATTTAGGAGGTTTATTGAAGAAAAGTGAGTGAGAGATGGAAAAATCTGCCATTTCTAGGCAGAACCCGCAATTCGGTACCGGTACCAAAAAGGGGTGGTACTAGTACCCATTAGACAGAGGCAAAGTGGTACCAATACCAATCAAAGTGGTACCCTGCATTCATGCACCAAAAGGGTTGGCATCTTAAGATCGATCAAAGTGGTACTCAAGACTGATGCTTCCAATAGCTCTGATTTTTGTACCTTGCATTGTTAAGCTCCCAAATTCGTGACATATAGTATAGAACCCAATAAATGACTATTAACGAGGGTTCAAATAAGAATGAAACTAAGTAAAAACGATCGTACCTAGCCACCTCGGCTAAGCGAGTTTGATTTTGGCAAACTAATGCATTCCTATGATAATATAGTAAGTCCCCTCAACACATATAATTGAACGGTGGACTCCGTTTGACCAGATATTGAATGACACGGCACCTTGTTATGTGGGCACGTATAGTACTTCGTACCTCCGATTAGTGGACGGCACCTTCTCTCGACCGTGTTTCTAAGACATTTCTAGCACTTCTAGACTCTCCGATTAGTGCGATGGCACTCTTTGTTAGTGCTTCAAAGACTCCCGCTTTAAAGCACGACTCAAGATCGTACCGCACCTTGGGTACTTATCAGCTATGTCCTTACTCATTTTATTAACGGTCTAGGTAAATAAACAAAGAGTACAGATAAGAGTCCTAATAACGAATAAGAGTAAAGTAATGTACATAGTTCTGCTCTTAATGTACCTACGGGTACTTCCGTACAAGTATAAGTCTGTGATCTCCTACTGAGAACCGATCATATAAGTTTGCTATGGCACAAGTATATGATAAGTTTGTTATATGAATTCATGAAAAATTCTAATATCTGCTACTGTATATCTATTACTGTTATATGTCTACTGTAAGTGAGTATCAATGCATGTGTACATGTATAAGTCATTAGTTTCCCACTAAGCTATAAGCTTAGCACGGGTTTTGATCCGTGTAGGTACAGAGGAGGACGTCGTGATCTTCCGCATTCTCGTTTACAAGACACTGTAGGGTCCAATACCAGGTTTTGGCGCCCTATCATGTGTAAAATGTAAATGCACAGTTTTTGTATATGTATATGTAAATGGGACTCAAGACTGTATGTATTGACACTATAAACACCACTACGGTGGTAGTTTTATTTTTGTATCTTTGTATATGATATTTTGATTCAGTTATAAGACTTGGGACCACCAATGTCTGAAAAAGCAAGTAAAGAGTCCTAGTATAGTTTTAAGCCCCTTCATCCGCCTAGGCGGGGGGGGTGACATCATGAGTACATGGTTGATCGACACTGTGTTTGGTGTTCTATGGTGGGCTCGGTAACATGGGACAACATCCAAAATGAGTCTCACGGTTTAAAAAAATGAAACCACGCAAGGAAAGACCGTAAAATGTTGAAAGGCATGTGGCGCATCGCTTGTAAACCCTGAACTGCGGGCCCACAAATGCATAAACACACAGAACTTGGGAAATGCAAGTTAATATCGAGAACCATCCAATGGATTTTGATTTATAAAACAAAAAGCTTTTCTTTTGAAAAATGGCCATTGATGGAACATAATGACGGTTTAGTTTTCACACTCGACATATACATATGTGAGGAAGTCAAGAGATTCTGGACACGGATGTGGTGAGTCACATTCTCATCCATGACATGTAGACATTTGAGTAGGAATGCACATGTTTTTACTTGAATGTATGGTGTGCCATTACATGTGCACTTAGGTGGGGAGTAGCCTTTGTAGGAATTATTCTCATCGGGCATCGCTTCACCCCGTCGTGACCCTTTCAGTACAGGAGGTGTAGGAGATCTGCGCTCACTCGAGGCCATGATTTTGAAGGAAGCCAGGATGTGGCTTTGATAAATATTTTTGTAAACTATATTAAAACATACTAGTTTTAATATAAGTTATGTATAAGAGTGTTGTAATAAACTCTTATGGATTATTGTGATATAGTCAGATATCAATGATATGGACAGATAGGACCTGGTGGTGGTCATTACTACTGCTGAGAATCTTGTATGTTGGGTATGTTAGTGGAAGCTCCTTACCTTGGAATTTTTGTAAAAATATGGATCTTGATAAATGGACACAATGGTGTGGTATTGGGTTGCAAAATCCACAAATTTCACGGGTTGTGGTTGCTAACGGGACCTCGTCATTGATGACAGCCATAGTATTGATCGTTGCAGACTCAAGATAATGGTATCCGCAGTATGATCGATACTAGCTCCTCTCAACTTGGTATCAGAGCTTAAGTAAACAATTACTTAGGGAGCTCGAATGTGGGTATCCACAAGTATGGTCCTAATACTATCCATCTCGGCCTAGGCATCAGGTCTGGGTACACAGTCTGAAATTTAATGGGCATGGTCTAGATCATGCATTGTTGTGTGTTGCGTGTTTTGTATCACTTCGAAATATACCCTAGCGCTGGATTGTTTAGGGTATATTAAAAGCTAAATGGAATTTTTCGGAAATAAAATAAGAGACCCGAAATGAATATTAGAGACAAGGGTAAAGTGGTCATTTTCCACTTGAGGACATAAAAGGTATAAATCAATAAGATTATATGTAATTATGGAATTTGAGGAAAGATGAAGCAATTAGAATATGGCATAAGTGGATTTGCAAAAAAATATGTTGGAGGATAAAAGGCAAATTAGAGAAACTTAAAAGCAAAAATGGGTTTTGACTTGGCCAAACATGGCCTTAACTTAAAAATGGGATTTAAGTCCAAATTTGGTCTCAATTTGGAGAAAAAAAAACCGTAGAGAGAGAGAGGGGAGAGGAAAAGAGAGAAGAAGAGGAAGAGGAAGAAAAGAAGAAGAGAAGAAGAGGTGAAGCTAAGATCAAAAAGGTATGGATTCTATGATTTTTGGCATGGAACTTGTATAGATTTGTATGGATACATGTTTGTGGGTTGTGGGTTGTGAGAAACCTAACCCTAAAATGAGTTCTTGCATGGAAACTATCATAAATCCTTTTGTTTTTTCTAGGGTTTTGTTACGAAGATCTAGAGGTCCCATTACATGTGTTTGGGGTTCTCCTAAGTGTTACGTGGAAGCATGGATATGTTTGTTCTGTTCTAGGTTTTTGATAGAACCCTAGATTTCTTGAAGATGGTTGATTAAAAACCTAGGCCTTGTATATAAGAGATGAATAGAAAAGCATGTATGAGTTTCAAGAGAGTTCATAAGATGTGTATTGAAAGATACCTGAAAGTAGAAAAGAGATTATAAGATGAATTCGAGTGGTCTTAATCGTGTTTATGGAGGTCAAGTTGATTTGGGTATCAACATATGAAAATGGGGAAAAACACACATTTGGGGTATTTTCGGTGACAGTACCAAGACACCTTGAACATGTACCGGTACACCTCTCCGTAACCAAACCCGACCGGGACATGTATGAACAAGGCGGTACACCCCGCTTCTATTTTGACCCGCTGTGATTTAGCCATAACTTCTGCTTATTTCTTATCCGATGGTTGATCAAGCGGCGACTAAACTATACTTAAAGGAAAACCAAACATCCGTAAATAGGTATCTTCAAATTCTTATTCTATGTGCCCAAAATTCACTGAAAAGTGGGGCCATGTTCAAGCCAAATTTCCTGTTTTTGTTTTTTGAAACATAGAGTAGTCCGTTGTTAGACATAACTCAGTTTCTCGCGCTCCGATTTTGGTGATTCCAGTTGGAGAAGAACCCTTAGCACCTTAGATTTAAAGGAGTACAAAGAAAAAGTGTCAAATATGGAGTCAAGACACTGGAAAATGAGCATTACAAACTATCCCCGAAACTCCAGAATTGACTAGTTTGGCATGAAATGCCATAACCTTTAGTTTGGATGATATAATTGAATGATTCCAATTTCTAAGTAAAATAGATTCGTTGAGGGACAAGAACATATGAATGATGTGTGAATACATACATCATACTCGTACAGCATATGGAATGCCATATGTAATAGGCATGAAACAAAAAAAGTATAGGTAATGCAAAATGTATAGACGTGTTCATGAAACATGAATGTGATATGGAAGATGAAAACAAATTGAAACATGAATATGAACATGAAAGGAAAATTTTCATGAACACATAATATGGTTAAGTTATATATGATTATTATCACATATAACCAGAAAATGATAACAAATGATAGGAAATATATGAATGAATATATGAATGAGTATACGTGAATGAGTATATGAATGAGTATACGTAAATGAGCATATGAATGAGTACACGTGAATGAGTATACGTGGAATGAATATAATGAATAAGTATACATGAATGAGTATACGTGAATGAGTATACGTAAATGAGTATATGAATGAGTATACGTAAATGAGCATATGAATGAGTATACGTGAATGAGTATATGAATGAGTATACGTAAATGAGCATATGAATGAGTATACGTGAATGAATATATGAATAAGTATACATGAATGAGTATACGTGAATGAGTATACGTAAATTAGTATATGAATGAGTATACGTGAATGAGTATATGAATGAGTATACGTAAATGAGCATATGAATGAGTACACGTGAATGAGTATACGTGAATGAATATATGAATAAGTATACATGAATGAGTATACGTGAATGAGTATACGTAAATTAGTATATGAATGAGTATACGTGAATGAGTATATGAATGAGTATATGAAATGAGTACGTGAATGAGTATATGAAGAATAAGATAGATTGAGTATATCTTTGAAAAGATAATACGAAAATGAAATTGGAACCGAAAATGTGATATTTGAAAACGAATAAATGTGAATCGTTAATATATGAATGGAATACCGACGGATGCACCAATCTGCATCCGTCACGAAGGCACCCCAAAATTATTCCAATGTCCCACTTGGCGGATGCACCATCGGCATCCGGCCATGATGGCGATGGCATTGAAGGAATATCCTGACTTCGCGGGATCTACCAACTGATCCGCTATGACGGGCGTATGGCATTTAATTGATACCATGTCGGGTGCACCAAATGGCATCCGCTGCGATGGGAGACCGACACTGATACCACATGTCTGGTGCACCAAATGGCATCCTAAGATGACGTGGAACCATTAGTACTCACATGTCGGGATGCACCGAATCCAAGATCCGTCATGATGGAGACCGAATTATAGCCAATTGATACCACATGTCGCGCACCAAACGGCATCCGCCATGATGGGAGATCGAATTGTAAAATGTAGGCACATTACCGAATAAAAATAAGGGCTGGATTCATTAAACTAACTGGCCATAAATGTGAATCGAATAGTCAAAGTGAAATGACTACCGATTGACGAAAGTGTAAATGAGATTTTTATGTATATGCTTAAATCTCATAAATTGAATTGTAATTGAATTATTGCATTAAAATGTATGTTGTGATATGATAAATGATATGTAAAAATGAAAGATGCTTAAAATGAATGCGATGAGTATATGTGTGTATAAAGGCATTATTTTGTAAATGCATTTTGTTAAATGTGAATGTTATGGATCTTTTGAATTTGTAAACGTTTATGGGATTGACAAAATGAAGTGCTTCCGCGTAACTAAAAAGTCTAAAATGAAATAACACAAACAAAATGTTTTGAGAAGATAATTGAAAATGTCGGAAAACCGGCCCGGGCCGATTCACCAACCTGGTCGAGCCTGGGATTCGGCCGCGACACTTTGAAAACGAAAATTTATCAAACCAAACAAAATGTTTTGAGAAGATAATTGAAAATGTCGGAGTAAACCGGGCTTCGGCTTGGATTCACCAACCGGTCGTAGCCTGGATTCAAATGCGACACTTTGAAAACAAAAATTTAATAAAACCAAACAAAATGTTTTCAGAAGATAATTTAAAATGTCGAGTAAACCTGCCCGCTGATCCTCGCCTCAACTCCGTAGAGCTCAGATTCGTCATACACTTTGAAAACGAAAAATTTAATAAAATGATAAATTCAAATGAATTAACTGGTGTATCACTAATTTGACTTCGTATATGATATGACTTTGATATGTTTCATTGTTTGGTCAGGGGATACGTATAAGTTTGTTTTGGGGCCATGATCTCGACATGCCAAGCATGTAGAAGATATGAATTGAAACTTGTAAAGACATGACACATGGAAGTAATACGAACAAGATAATGATATGGAATCAAAAGGATAAAATCTACATGTATAATATGATATAAGAAGTCACATAAGAATAGGCTTCGTTATATGCATAAGGAAAAGCAATGTAAAAAGATTGTGACGGCGAGTATCAAGTATTTATCGTTATCGCCTATATGTTCCCACTAAGCGTAAAGCGAAGCACGTGTTCAATCCGTGTAGGTACCGAAGAGGAGATAAAGAGGATGTGACATTCCACACTAGCAAGACGGCCATCTCGCATATAGTGCTCACCAAAGACTATTTTCCACGATTCATGTTTGTATTAGACATATATATGTATAAGTGTTTGTATGAGTAAATGGGACTTAGTATATGTGTATAGATTTTGATGGACACCACTCCGGTGGTAGTTCTTTTGTATATGTAAATGATTTTGGTTATTACAAAAATTGTTTGTATACCCACAAGTATAAGTTCAGCTCTGAAAAAAAAAAAAAAAAAAAAAAAAAAAAAGGAGGAGGTAAAGAGTCCCGATATAGTTTTGGCAAGCCTTGGTTGGATCCCATGCGTCAGGTCGAGACCCAAGGGTCCAGGCGTGACATTTAATGTAACATGATGTGTGATATGTGTGGTGATTTATGTAAATAATATACATGGTGGATTGTATATGGAACACTAGGGTTAGAAAACATAACCTTAGGGGTTTAGAAAACAAAATGAACACGATAGTTCGGGAAATGATATGTATTAGTGTTTGGCATTATGCACCACTAAGGAAAAAGGATGAACGGTGTAGTTCATGATGTTAAAGTCTATTAGAGGTTAGCATGTGCACTACTAGTTAGACTGAGATAGAATTTTGATAACTCTATTGCTATCTAACACGTGTAGATGGCTGGCGGGGAAGGGACAGGGGTGGTGGGCGGGAGTAATGGCCCGAGCCAGAGCTTTTGGATAACGGACCTTCATAGAGGTACATTGTTCTGCACGACTACTACCCTTATCGGGGCGGGTGTTATTGCTCACCTTGTTTACAAGGTGGTGTGATTGGGAGGCAATGTGGTCGAGTAACCTCTAAAGGTTCGAGTCACATGATCCTCCAACCCTCAAGGAGGGAGGAGACTCGATGGTGGAGGATCATTGTTTCCGACTAGTCAGAAAGGATACAAACGCTAGTGATAAGAGGAAAGAAAGCCAACCTTATTCTAGCTTAGGAATGGCATAAGGGGTCTCGCCGCCGCGGATCGAGGACGAGGCGTGGCCAGAGTGGGCGGTCGATCATTCAGGGGTGGGAGACACTTCAGGGCTCCTAGCCAGTCGGGGCAGAGAGCGTGTTTCCATTGTCACAAGCCTTGACCTTTGGGCCCAGGTTGCCCTCGGAGAGGGACCACAGGTTATGAGACCTGCACGGTCCAGTCATCGAGTGGGACTTGCACAGACGCGGTTTGTTCCTCCTTACCTAAGCATGGGCTAGAGCCGACATCAATCAGTCTTTGCCCTGACACCTGCATTTATGTGACCGCACCACATGGGCCGGGGCATGGGTCGGGGTGAAGTCAGGGACCTCGTTTGGGACAGGAACCCAGGTCGAGTCACACATCGTGATCTGCGGTTGAGGCTTCTGTTGGATCAATCGATATACAAGGTGCGTTTCTACTCTCACCTTGCTTCTTGTGAGTGTTACATTTAAATTTAGATGCATCATATTCATATTTGTTTTGTTGCATCATGTGTGGAAAGGTTTGGGGCTTAGAGTTTGAGATCTTGGGAGGAAAATCATCATTGTGCGGGTTCTCCCCTAGGAAATAGGGTGAATGTAGATATGATATGTCGGGGTTGTGAGTTAGTGATTTCCGGGATTCTACTCACTGTGGACATAAGGGTCATAGACATGTTGGAGTTTGATGATAAGACAAGATTTGTGTTATGTTTCAGGGGGATAAGCACGAACTTTACCACCGGCGTATGCGACTCCGGATATGGCATGGAAGCCAGGTTGATGGTTAGCTAGCCAGCACCTGCAGACGATGTAGAGACAAGATTTGGATCTACCTCGAGTGAACATGAGTGAGGATATGTTTCCGGATGAACTACCGGGATTACCTTCGCACATGGATGTAGACTTTGTCATTGAGGTACACCTAGTCGTGGCCATTTACGTGACTCTTCATGGGATGGCGCGGTTGGAGTTAGAACTCAAGGTTCAGCGGAGAGATTGTTGGATAAGGGTTTATTAGGTAAGGCACTTTGCCACCTTGGGGCGCTCCAGTTCTGTTTTCTAAGAAGAAGGACAAGACCCTTCGACTGTGCATTGATTATCGACAGTTGAACAGGGTTATGATCAAGAATCGGTATCCATTGCAGAAGTTGATGGTTGTTTAATCGGGTTGAGGAAGGCATGAGTCTGCTCCAGATGGATTCACACGATTATCATCGATTGAGAGTTAGAGGCCGATCTCCCACAAGACAGCGTTGGGACGTTGGCCACATGGGTATTCGAGTTCCACGTTGATGCCATTTGGCTGGCAGATGCTCCAGTAGCATTCATAGATCTCATCCATGGGGTATTCTGACCCTACTTATATCAGTTATTGAAGTAGTCTTTGCTACTCTTGGATGACATTTTGAAGTCTACTCGATCGAGGAGGAGCATGAGGATCACTTGATTGTTCTCCGAGGCCCTCGAGAGAACATCGGTTGTACGCTAAGTGATGAGAGTGAGTTTTTGGCTTCTTGGGGGTGAGATTCTTGGGATATGCTTGGTATGGGTTTCTAGTGTATCGGGTGGACCGGAGGGAGGAGTCGACCCGCGGGTTATGAGTGGGAGGGCCGAGAGTTGGTCTTTGGGATCGGTTTCTTTAGGATTGGCGGGTATTACAGGAGATTCATTGAGGACTTCTCTTGATTAGTTGCACCTATGACGAGATTGACCCGAAAGGAGGTCAAATTCGAGTAGAATGACCTGTGTGAGAAGGTATTCCAGGAATTGAAAATGAGGCTTACTACAACTCCTATTCTGATAGTCCTAGAAAAGGGAAAGGGTTAAACAGTGTATTGTGATGCCTCGAAGGATAGATTAGGATGCGTTTTAATGCAGTCCGGGAGGGTAGTAGCTTATGGTTCTCGGCAGTTAAAGAATCATGAGCGGAATTACCCCACGCATGACATGGAGTTGGCAGCCATAGTCTTCACCTTGAATATTTGGCGCCACTACCTATATGGTGAACGATTCGAGGTGGGTTCAGACCACAAAAGTCTAACGTATATCTTTACACAACAGGACCCCAACATGAGGCAATGCAGATGGATGGAGTATCTGGAGGATTATGACTTCACTTTGTAATACCATCTTGGTAAGGCAAATGTGGTGGCTGACGCGCTCAGTCGGAAGTCATGGGAGTACTAGCTAATGTAGCTTCTCGGGAGTGGCAGATGCTTGAGATTGTAGGACCGAGTTTGGGGCTGATCTGAAGATCAAGCAAAGTGTCTTAAGGAGTTTCGCCGGCCACGCCTTTGCGACGGTGATTGAATCCGGGCGGGGCCGCGCCAGTGCAGTCGGTCTGCCAGTGACAAAGGCCCCAGGCCGTTCACCTGAATGGTAGTCTCGTTATAGGGCGGGTTGTGATTTCCCGGTTGATAGATGCGGGGAGATCCTTAGGGAGTTCCGACTCGATTCTGATTGCATCCGGTGGCATGAAGATGTACCATGATCTTTGTTGCCAGTATTACTGGAGCAGGATGAAGAGACACGTTGGGGACTTTATTAAACGATGTCTCACGTGTCAGTAGGTAAAGGCTACTCCATCCATTGGGGGTAGTAGGTGGAGGTAGAACATATCCGCAGTAGTTTTGTGACTCGCGCACGAGCATCCGCGAGCATGATGCGGTGTTGGTGATAGTGGACCGGCTCACTAATCGGCGCATTTTCTAGCCTTGCGGATGACCTTCACACTGGAGGAATTCTACAGGGTATACATTCAAGAGATTGTTCGGTTACATGCGATAACAGTCTCTATCGTATCGAATCGGGATCCCAGGTTTATGGCTCACTTTTGGAAGAGTTTCCAGAGAGCCATGGGGACACAGTTGATGATGAGCACAACTTTTCATCCTCGGACCAGACCCGGTCGATCGAAGCGGTAATCTAAGCGTTAGAGGGCATTACTACGCGAGTATATTGGGCCCTTGAGGTACTACAGAGGTGGGTATGATTACGCCGCGGTTGGCCTTGCGCCCGAGCCTACTCCAGTGTACGCATGCGGTATTCCATGTCTCCATGCTCAGGAAGTACACCTCGGATCCAACTCATGTGGTGGATTGGGGAGAGCTTGTAGTTAATGCAGATGGAACCTTCGAGTAGGGACCTGTGCGTATCATGGATAGCCGAGATCAAGTTTTATGAAGCAAGACTGTGAGGCTAGTGAAGGTATTGTGGCAGTACCGTGGAATAGAGGAGGCAACATGGGAATGCGAAGACACCATGCATGCCAATTATCCCTTCTTGTTCAAGGAAGAAGGTATGTTTTAGTCATTGATATTAAATGATTGTTTCATATGCATGAGATTGTGTGTGCGGCGTATGGGAATTTTGAGACGAAATTCTTTTAGGGGGGAAGAATGTAAAATCCAAGAAAATTTTAATTTTTCTGGAAAATAGAAAAAATAATAAAATTGTCTCATTGGGAAGCACAGAAAAATACTGCAGATCTCGGATGGCGAAAGCGGATTTCAGGTGGATTAAAATCTGCATGAAATCTAGTTACCAGCTACATTTCTTGAACTCTAGAGACGGTCGGATTTTCATGATTTATTTGGGTGGATGGTTATTCAGTGACCCCGGGGATGAGATTTTCACTAGAATCTCAGGAGTTAGGAAATAAATCAAGTTAAGTTCATTAAAAATAAATTGAACTTGAACCAGGACAAAAATAAATTGTTTCGGGGGTAGGAATGGATCCGAGCGAGGATCGTGTGACACGTGGCTCCATGAGGGTCACACACTTAACTTTAGTTAAGTTAAAAAAAAAAGAAAGGGAAAAAAGATAGAGAAAAATGGAGAGAATGAGATGAGGGGAGAGAGAGAGGGAAAATGGGTTCTACCTTCTTTCTACAATCTACGGAGATCGAGTAGTTGATTTCGGGCGAACCAAGAACTAAAGTCAGTGCTGGCGAAATTTCTGTGGCGTGAATGACTAGGCTCGAGTTTCGCGAGGTTTCATCTTTGGAGGTTCGTGAAGTCGAAAGCTTTGGGTTCAGGAAGTGTCCGCGGGACTTCATCAGGGCGTTGCTCACGCTCCAAGAGGTATGGATTCTTTCTACTTTGGTTTATTTTCCATTCTAGGGTTTTTTGGTTGAGTTTTAATGCCCTAAGAGGTTGTTTGGTCGTTTTTGCCCTAAGGTGTTATTTGGCAAATTAATGGGTTATGGGAATAGTGCCTTGTTTTGACCCTATATGATGTCAAATTTTTGGGGCTGATTTTCAATTAAAACAAGGGAGGATTTAGACTAGTATCCTTCAAGGAAATTGTAGCCCTATCTAAGAACTTAATGTTAGGATTTTGAATTACCCAATAACTCAAGTTATGGTCAGTTTTCGGGGCCCCTTTGTTTGCTACTTGTTTTGTAGAGACCTCTTGTCCAAGTTTTTAGGGTGATTTTCAGGTAGGGAAAAAGTAAAAATTTGGACTAACATCCCTTCAAGGAACTTGTAACTCTATGCGAAGACTTGATGTTAGGCTTTGAATCTTGACCGGGATATCTATGTCCAAGTTATGCTCGGGGTACTACACCTTCGGTTGTTTAATGATTTGTGTCCAGATTTTTGCCACAATTGGTATATGATTGTAGTATATCATTGCTTGAATTGAGTGATATACTTGGTTGAAATTGTGTGGAAGTCAGGGTGTGTCTGTTCTAATGGTTTGGCTTGTGATGTGCTTGTATGAATAGATTGCATGGCTTGTGCTGGGCGTAGTTGTGGACATGTCTTGCATCCGCGGTCGGCTAGGAGTTGATGGATGTCACTACCATTAGTAGTGACCTTTGATCAATGTAACCATGTATTGATATGATGGCATGAATTATATGATATATTTGGAATTTGTATGTTTTTATATAAATGTCAAATGATGCATGGAATAATTATGCATGAGTATGCATGCACATATAGCACATCTGTATATGTAGCATGGTATGAAGAGCAATGGCATGGTGCATTGCATTGTTATGCACTAGGACATCCCATGAGCATGGAGTGTGAGTGCATGGTAGAGATCGACATTGTGTTTGGTGTTCGATGGTATGTCACGGTATATGGTTGGTCGACACTATGTTTGGTGTTCGATGGCGGGCTCGGTAACATGGGACAACGTCCAAAATGAGTCTCACGATTTAAAAAAAAAATTAAAAATATGTGTGTTGAGCATAGCAAAGTTGGGAGTAGATACCCCCGCCCGAGGTAAAAGACCCGGCATTCGCGATAAGACATGATCACCAGTGATGAAAGACCGTAAAAATGTTGGAAATGTGTATGGCGTCCTACAGTGTAAACCAGAAAATCTGTGGCCCACAAATACATAAACACATAGAACTTGGTAAATGCAAGTTAATATCGAGAACCGTCTAATGGATTTTGATTTATAAAACGAAAAGCTTTTGTTTTGAAAAATGGCCATTTATGGAACATAATGACGGTTTGGTTTTCACACTCATCATATACATGTGTGAGGGAGTCGGTGAGGACTTGAGACATGGGATAGGGTGTGTCACCCGATCGCTCAGGCTAGATGGGCGAGTCCAAGCCGTGGTTGGGTGCGAAACCATATACTGGGACTCCTTATTTATTTTTTTTTTCTTTGCAATGATCCCATTTTATATTTACAAATGAACTACCGTAGGAGTGATATCCGTCAAAATTTATACACATATACATATACCTATCTACTACAAACATCAGAGATCGCGGGCAGTCTTTGGTGAGCACCCCATCTACCGGTGGCCGTCTTCAGCTGGTGTGGAATGTCCTGTCCTCTTTATCTCCTCTTGATTACACACTTGGATTGAACCACAGTGCTGGCTGCAGCAGTGGGAACATATAGGCGATGTGAACAATAAAAAAATGCGCCATCCACTATCTTTTTACTTTTACTTATGCATATATCGAAGTCTATTCTTATGTGACTTCTAACTCATCTCATCTTTGCCATGTAGATTTTGCCCTTTTTAGATTTCCATATCAATATCTTATTAAGTATTACTTCCATGTATCAATGTCTTTACAAGTTTTCAATTCATATCTTATGTATGTCTATATTAGATCATGTCAAAACAAACTTATACTTATACAATGGTAAAATCGAAACATATAAGTCATATTAAATTCATACAAATCAATCGGACTAATACCAATTCATAATAGACTCAAGCTTATCATTATCCACGGCCAAACTATTGATCTGCGGCTTCTGCCCCTTTTGGAAATTACATTTCGTGATCAGGATGCCCAGCTAAATCATTTAGTTTTCGTTTTATTACTTTTCATTTTCAAAAATTATCGCGACGAATCCCTACTTGACGATTAAGCGGATCAAAGGCTGAGCCAGTTTACTAAACGGTTCCGTTAAATGTTTTATTGTGGCGATAAATTTTTCTTAGTGGCGATCCAGAACTTGACCGGTTAGCGGATCAGGCTGGAGCCGGTTTACTGGGCATTTTCAATTATCTTTCCAAGACATTTTGTTTATGTTATTCTATTTAGGACCTTTTGAATTAATGTTACTTCTTTTGGGCAATCCCATAAATAACATATTTCAAGGATTATAACATTTGTTCAACGAATGTTTACAAATAGTGTGTTTTTCTTTATGATATGTGTGTAAAAATTTTCTCTTCAGTAAACTTGCAATATATTCTGGTTTAACGCACGGTTTGAGTTCCCGTACCTTTATATAAATTCGACCGACGAGTTGGTTCAGTGAATCTTGCGTTGTGTTCAGTAATAATAATGTTTCACCGTCGATAATAAATCATGATGACCCTATAAAATTCATTATTGCGACCAGTTGGTGTGATCACATCTTGTTGTAAGTGACCATCGTGGACGTTTATTTGAATTCTGTTTCTCGCTGCGGTATGATTTGGGGCGGTTTCTGGGATCGGTTATCAGTGATCTTTGGGCGCAATACGTCATTGATAACAATGTGATTTCGCATTATCGGTCGTTGTTCGGTTTGATTCCACATATAACTACCAAATTGAGCATCCGCAGTGGTCGATTATGGTGAATCACTGCACATTTGTCGTGATAGTAATGTGGTTTCACAATCAATAATCACAGATCTACATATGACTACTTGAAGTGACATTCACGGCCAGTTCGGTTAGTGAATCCTGTATACAATCATTGATATGATGTGATTTCGCGATGAACAAATCACGGTTACCTTCATAGCCGAGGTCGATTGGTGAATCGTCATGTCGGTCATTCAATGATTCATTTCAAATCAATTTACTTTTATGTCTGATAATTTAAGCTTATCGACCAAATACATGCACACATGCATACGTGTGACAGACATTTCGAATAACAATCATTCAAATCAATATATATATATACATATATATATATTTCACAATTAACATTCATAACCGATCATAATCACATTTCAATTCTAATATCACTTTCGTATTATCTTGCACCAGATATACACCCAATCTATCATACACATTCATATGCTCATTTACATATTCATTCCACGTATACTCATTCGTATATACTTATTCACTAAATTACTCATTCACATATTCAATCACGTATACTCATTCCATATACCCATTTCGTATACTCGTTTCATTTGTTATCATTTTAAGTTTATATGTGATAATCATTGTACTTAACCACATTATGTGTTCATGACATATTGCCTCGCTTGTTCACAATCATGTTTCAATTACCGTTTCGTTTCATTTTAATCATTTTCATGTTTCATGAACACATCTTTACATTTTCATTTTCTACTTTTTCCTTGTTTCATGCCTATTACATATGGCACTTCATATTCTTGTGAAGTATGATGTCTATGAGATCACACCTCACATTCATATATTCTCATTCTTTTATGAATCTATTTTACTTAGAATTGGAATCAATCCAATCGGATCCACCCAATTAAAGTTATGGCATTTTCATGTAACTAGTCATTTACCGATTTTCTAGTGACAGTTTGTATTACTCATTTTCAGGTCTTAACTTCATATTTGACACTATGTCATATACTCATTTAAATCTAAGGTGCTAAGGGTTCTATTCAACTGGAATCACCCGATTCAGACACGAAACTCAGGATACGTCAGAACAACCCGGACTACTCTATGTCCAAAGCTGATGCAGAATTTTCTTGCACATGGCTCCACTTTGAGTGACTTTTTAAGATCACTTAGGATCAGGGAATTTGACGATGCCTTCTCTTTAAGTTTGGTTCTCCTTGAAGTCTATTTTACTTAGCCACTTGAATCACTCAAATCGGATAAGAAATGAGCAAGTTATGGCCAAAATACGAAAACTGGTCAGAACAGGAAAACCAGAACAAGTCCTACCGGTAGGACTTAAGTTCTACCGGTAGGACTTGGCCAAAAATGACCAGAATCGAAGTTCTACCGGTAGGACTTAACTCCTACCGGTAGGACTCTCCGAAAAGTGCCCAGAATGTGTGTTTTCTCACATTTTTCATGTACTTTGATCCCCAATCACTTCTACCCTTCAAACACACATCAAAACAATTCCAAATTCATCTTGGAATCTCTTTACATGCAATTAGCACCGATTTAATATCTTTCGTAGCGCCGTGATTTTCTCTCAAAACCACTCTAATATGGGTTATAACCCATACAATGAAGAGTACAAATACACAAATTTATTAGGGTTTGTTCTAGCCTGACCCTTACCTTACCCGATTAAACCGTAAATCCAGCGCCGAAGGAGGGATTCCATGTTTTCTTGTGCCATTTTAGAGTTTTGTTAACCCTAACTTCAATAAATCTTTGGTTAGGATGAAATCCTAACAAACCCTAAGTTTGGTACAGCAAATAACCATTAAACAAAACAAAGCAGGATCCATTACACAAGGTTAGTAGTTCCATACCTTGTTGGCTTGATCCTTCCTTCCTCTTCCTCTTTGCTTCTTCTTCTTCTCTTTCTTTTGCTCTTCTCTCTCTGCGGTTTTTGGTCCCCAAAATGAGACCAAATTAGGTCTTTCATCCATATTTACTAAGGCCATGTTGCTTGATAAAATCCATTTTGCTTTAAGTTTCTATAATTGCATCTTGGTCCCAATTCTTCCCCTTTTGAAAATCAACATGCATATTCTAGTTTAACCCCTCATCTTTCCTCTTTTATGACTTTCATATCCTTTTTAATAAATTACAAGATTGCCCTTGTATCTTGTAAACTTTCCAAGTCCCTCATTTTATTTTCCGAAAATTAAGTATTAGCTTTTAATATCACGCAAGCAAATTAGAAAGCGCTGGGGTATATTTCGAGGATATTACGGTGAGTCACATTCTCATCCATGACATGTAGACATTTGAGTAGGAATCACGCGTGTTTTACTTGAATGTGTGGTGTGCCATTACATGTGCATAGGTGGGAGTAGCCTTTGTAGAATTATTCTCTCTTGGGCATTGCTCACCGTCGTATGACACGCACCCCGGTGCGAGGGGTGTGCGAGGGAGACGGCTCACTCGGTGCGTGATTTTTGAAGGAAGCCAGGATGTGGCTTTGATAAATATTTTTGTAAACTAAATTAAAACAAGCTAGTTTTAATATATGTTCTGTATAAGAATGTTGTAATAAACTCTTATGGATTATTATGATATAGTTGTATATTGGGGATATGGACGATGGATACGTGTGTTGTCGTCTTATTGAGACGCTTGGATGGAGTTGTAGTTATCTTTGTTATCTGAGGTTGTATGTTAGGTAGAACTCCATACGCTTGATTTTTTTGTCAGAAAATATGAATCAGATAAATTGGACATAATAGTGTGTATCGGGGTCACGAAATCCACGAGAATTTCGTGTTGATGTGTTGTCGGCGGAACCCTTAGGTTTGGGGCGTCTGCTTTGCATGATGCCTGTTCATTGAAAGAAAAGTCTCGCCATACTCCGGGGTTGTGTAGTGGATTAGTCGAGCAAAATCCTCTAAGTGGGCTGTAGTTACAGATGCATTAGGTCTTTCCCTACTTCGTTATAGAGATGCAGCCTGCCGTGTGGAGAGGAAGGTATCTAACATCTACATGTATAGGTAAGTGGTGAGGAGATTCACAACTCTATTAGGTTATCCAAATCTTTTGAGGTTCATTAGAAATTTGTCTTTAAACCCCAAAGCAACTTCACCTTTGCGGTTTATCTTTCTCTAAGGTTCTCGGTCGATTGAGATTATTTGCTTCATTTCTTCCATAAAAATTGGTCATGATCCTTTCGTTGGCTTTAATTCTTGCATGAGGAACTGAAATTCATTAGAATTAAGAAATAAAGAATAGAGCACATCCACATTACCACCCCTCTTCTTCATTTGTTCAATTGGGTTCACATTGGATGGATTCCTTTTTTTGTTCCTTTGGAGAAATTCATCGGAGTTCTCTATAATTCACGAGGCTATAACTCTTCCTTCTACATCTTTCAACCTCTGACATCAAATCCTTAGTTGGAGACTACATAGTTATCTTCTCCTCGAATTTTGATGGCGTTCTTGATAAATTGCGTATCATGTGGAATATCTGTATTGAGCATCTGAAAACAAAAGGAATGTATCGATGTTCCACAAAGTATATTGTCAGAGCATGCAAAATATTTCAGTGCAGATTTTGGTGCATAACAATACAAAAACATAGGAATTGATGGATCTGTAGTAGTGCTGAAATTATAGTATTTTAAACTGAAAAATGTGCGAAAATCGAAAAACATAACTGACGAAAATTGGATTCATGATTATGACGGGTTTCACCAAATCTAAGTGAAAAATGCTTTGAAAAATTTGATTGTATTGAAAGGCTTTAAAAGAAAAAAACCTATCTGAGTTATAGTTGAAAAGTAATAAATTTCATTGTAATTTGATTGAAATAAATTCACGGCTTATAAGCTTTGAAAACAAATACTTGGAAAGAAAATAAGTTAGAAATCTGGAAATATTATTGATGAACTTGTAGAAACTAAGAGAAAATACCGAAATGCTTTGTTGAGTGTTGATTGATGATTGATTTATCGGAGTTCTTTTACCCGAGTTGAGTCTTCCTTTTTATGACGTCACGGATATTTGTTTAGTAACCTCGATGGCCCAGTCATGTAAATTCGGTCTTGTGCTCTAAAGTGAATTATCCACTAATAATGCTAACAAGTTCTATCGTGTTCTTATGAGCAGGTTGGAGAAAAGTCTCACTCACTTTTGAGAAAAAGTCTGCATATTGAGTTAGCTAATTTAATGAGTGAAAATTTTCATAAATATCCTTAGACCCTTTCATGAGCATCAATCATGGACTTGGGCTTTCTTACTTACTGATTGAGACTTTGTTTGGGCATTATGTCATTCGGCGCATTAACATTGCAGTAGAATAATTATTGAATCTGATTTAGTTTGAAATTAGTTTTAATTATAAACAAAAACTTTGTTGTGCTAGATTTTGATATGGAAATATTGATTTGATGTGAGAAAAATAATTAAAATATTAAATAAATTTATTAATTATTTTATTTTATTTATATTTTAATAGTGAACTGGAAAGTTTTAATATCTATCATAGAAATTAGAAACTAGAAATTGTGCATTTTTTTTAAAACTAAAATTGAATTACTTTATAATATAAAATAACAAATTATGCATTTAAAAAAATAATTAGAATAAATTATTTACAATTAGAGGGTCTTGGTAGATTGTTGTGTGAAGATGTGCTGACAGCAGAAGTCCATGTCACGTTGACGGTGAGATGCAATTGGTGGTCGGGTTGAGAAGAGAAAGGCAACTTTACTATATCCTCTGGTACGCGCGAATATCCGCTCTCTTCCGGGAAGATTCGTGGCTCTAATGCGAATCTCCTTCCCTCAAATTCTCCCGTTTCTTGCTTCTTGCTCTTTTAAACCCTCTCCCTCTACTCCCATTTTCTTGTTCATTTTCGCTTCGATTTTTTCCTTCTCCTGCCAGGTTCTCTCCCTTTCCCTTTCTCTTCTCTAAAGTTACCGTTTTGTATTTGTTCAATTGATTTCTGTGCTTTTGATTGTTTCTGTAATATTGTTAGTTGGATATGAAGAGGTTGGAATCTCAAGTTTAAGAAGAAAATTGGGATTCGGTTGTTTTGTTCTCCCCTTTTGGGAGAATCCCAAATTCGGAGATTTGGTTAAGTTGATAAGATATTTGAATAAATACGAGTTGATGATCGGAATTGGGTGTGATTTCCTGAATCGCATTGGAATGACGAGTTATCAAATGGGTTTTGCTTGCCACAAACTTATGGGAGTTTTCTAATTGGTTAGGGAGGTTGTAATACAGATGAATTTTGATTTGGGGTTCTCTAATCAGCTTTATAGACAAATGGAACGAGCTCAATTTGAGTTTAAACTTTAAATTGTAAACTTTTCTTTAGCTGGCTGAGCTACTTTTCGTTTCTTAGTTCGTCTGAATCCAAAATCTTCACATTCCATCTCAGACACAATCAAATTTTCCCTCACTTTTCCACCATCGGCCCACTTGCTTTTTTCCCTCCATCTTCTTATCTTGGTAGCCGCTTTCACTTGAGTCAGCCTTCCACTGGTGTAGTTGGTGGGTTCAAGCATCTTACAGCAACAATAAAAACGCAAAAACAAGAGGACCAATGAAGCTTGACATGGTGATGTGTTGCATATATTAAAAATAAATAAAAGTAAAGATAACATCCACAAACGTCAATAGGTTCGACTCACCTTTGCCATCATTCTCTAAGTTTCTTTAAGTTTTCAATTAATTTATGCCATGTTCTCTACAAAAGACCAAGACCGTCATTTGATATGTTCTGCTTAGTACGCCAAATATACAAGAGAAAAAGAAATGTCAACATAGATTCCAATATTATGTTTCTATACATTCTTGATACTTGTGGACTTGGAAGATGAAGTGGACCAAACTGACTTTTTCTAAGGGCTCATTTCGTGTCCAAGAAGCCAAAATTTTCTATATAGACTTCTCCCGAATCATATGGATATGCTGATTGGATATAAATTATCTTTGTTATATTGGATATTATACCTCTCTGTATTATGAAGGTGTTCTTAATATTCTTGAATTGTGATATTTTATTTGCATGTAAATAACTATTGCTCTTCTGCTTGTAATGGTACAGTACCTAAGCATAAATTCTGCTTGGTGCTGGCAAACTTCTACCAATCGGTTCGTGCAATTTCTTGCTGCAAGTCAACTTACTATAAAATAGCTTATGAGTCCCCAAAGTAAATCAAATCCTAGTAGAGCCCTAGATGGTGTCCATGGAATGCATGTGGTGCCTCATGCACCATTTGCATTGGAGGAGATTACTAAACCTGGGGACTTCCATCAATCACCTCGTGAAAGATCATCTATTGAGGCTAATCAGCGGTTATTGATGCAGTGAGTTGATGAGCACATTTTCTACACAGTTCCCTATGACCATCACAAAATTTTGAACTTTTTCCTTCATTTTCAATTGACCATGGTAAAATAGATGCAAATTTGCTCCATGCCACTAAAAAATGTCCTATTTTCAATATGTTCTTCCAGACGAGTATGGCAGCAAAGACCAGCATGTCTGAGGCCCATCCGATGTTGTCTTAATGGTATTGACAATTGTTTTTCAAACTCTTTTTGTTGTTTGATTTACCAGCTTTTCCTATCCATTGGTTCCAATTTCTTGAGCAAAACTATATGTTCCCTCTACTTCTGCTAGATGATGAGAGTCTTGGAGAAACAATTGCTAATGTGCTTACTTCACTTCCCTTTATTGCTCTTGGAATGCAAGCCCCAAGGTAGTGCTTTTTTCCCAACATAATCGGCACCATTATCATATAGCATCTGTTTTTTTTTTTAAAGTAATCTAGCATCTGTTTATTGCATCTGATTACTCGCTTTTACATGTGATGCAGAAAGAATCTGAACTGCAAGTTGTATGCTAATTCATTAATTGGAGTTGGCATTGCCTCAGGTTTATATCATTCTTCAAGAGGAAAATTGAGGAAGTATTTGAGGTGGGCTGACTACACAATGATAGCCACAACAACAGTTGTAAGTTTGAACTTGTTCAAAATTTGAAGTAACAAATACAGAAAATTGTTTACGTTCACTGAGACTTGGTCATATATGATGAATTTGATTATACAAGACATATTAGAATCATAATTTGTGGGTGTTAAACAACACAAATAAATTACACCAGACCATAATTTGTGGGTGTTAAACAACACAAATAAATTACACCAGACCCAAGTATTACTGTACTTATAATTAATTTTGTGTCATTCTCTTTAGGAATTGAATATTTATCTTCAACTTATTGTCGGATGGTGCCAATTTTCTTTTTTCTGATATTATATATATATATACAAATATATTTCTTCCCTTTTTTTTTTTTTTTTTTTTTTTTTTTGTGAAGTGATGGCTGTGCTACCATGCTGTGTCCTGGGATATTAGTTTGGTAAGCGGAAAATTATTTATTGATTAATATCTTGTACAAGGGAAACAAGCTTCCCATTTTTGTATGTACATGGCGGGAATACTTGTGTCATTCTATTTGCTAGTAGTTGGGTGTGAATACTCAGTGGAGTTGGAACTTGTTGGTCATTTAGATCAATTTAATTAAGCTTGTCCTATTTATTTATTTTGTCTGCATAATTTTATATTTGCCTTATGCTTTTTCTAATACCTTAATTCTAGCTAAAACCTAGGTGAGCAACATTTCTTTTTTCTTTTTTGCCTTTACTCCAATTGGGCACTGACTGTCACAATGACATGTAGAATAAATAATTAGATAATAGAAAAAGTGTCATTTTCAAGGTACTACAATCAAACAATTCAATTTTTTTTTTTTAAACATAAAAAATATTAATTGTTTCTTTTCCCTATCAAGAAGCTATTCTAAATATTATTCTATTGAAAAGCTTTCTATAACTTTCATAGGTTTACAGATCTTCTTGTTGCTCCTAGATCATTGTTTCCACTGCTTGAATTTTGCTCCAAGATCTTCTTGTTGCTCAATTTCACATCTAATCCAAAATTGGGATCTTTTGGCAGTGTCTATCAAGAGCTCTCAGAAATGAGAATCCGAAGTTGCTGATGGCAGCATCTGCCTTTTTTCTTCCTATCCAGCCTCTGATGGTTTCAGCTGTTCATACTGGGATGATGGAGGTAACCATCTGCCTTTAACCTAATAATTTTAAGGAAATTGAACATCAATTGGCCTTTTTAAGTTTTACTTTTTTTTTTCTTTGGTGATTTACAATACCATATATACTGCAACGTAAATTCACTGTACATTCGTCTTTTGATGATCTGATGGTTGTTAATTGTCTTCATCCACCATACAATGACTAAGTATGTCATTCCTTTTGTGCTATGTCAGCAAATGAGTGCTGTTGCATGATGTTCTCCATTATTTCAATACATAAAGCATCAATGCCTGAATTTTGGAATGTCATTAGTCTGGCACAACTGCTTTTGCTGTGCATATCTGTATTTCCAGACTAGCTATGCATATATTATTTTCAGCATTTTGTAGGTCCCTTTGGTGGGACATCTGCTATTTTACCAATGCAACTGAATTCATGCTTTCTTGATTAGTTTACAAGTCATTATCATTGACTACAATTTGTGATCACTGATAAGGCAATTCATCACATGGTTACAGTTAAATCACTATGGAGTATTAACATTTTGTCATCAAAACTATTGAAATGTTTGTTGTTGCTGCAAATGATGTGCAAGCTTGACAAATGGAATTCACACCTTGATCCATATCAAGTGCGCCTCTCACTTGCAGCTATTGTATTCACAGAGTTTTCTGTCCTGGTGACAAGTTAAGTTAGCAATGTTGTGAAAAGTGATCTTATCCTCGTGATTTGGGGTCCTGATGTTCTCTGGCTGGAATGACTTCTCCTTCTATATATTCCTTCCAGGTAGCATTTGCAAAAAGAGCATTTGATGATCCAGACTTGAAGCTGGTCCACAATGTCCATAAGATGTCATCCTTATTGGGATGTGCACTTTTCATTGCTGACGACGTCTTTCCCAGGACTCCATTCATTCATGCAGCTTGGCATCTCACTGCAGCTGTTGGTGTAGTAACCTGTAATAAACTACTTGAATAGTGCGAATATTCAAGTCAATTCTGCATCTAATCGGTTTTTCTCAACAGCCTACAAGCCTATATTCAAAAGACTAAGATGGCTGGTACCCTGGTAAACAAATACAGGGAGGCTTATCTTGGATCAGCTTACTTTAAGTTCAAAGATAGGAATATCAGGTTTCTGGGGATATTTCTACAGAAGAAATTGGAGATGGGCCAATTTTTTTGTACACCAGTGGCAACATTCATTATCTGGAGTCTGAAGGAGTAAATATAACAGGGAAAATTTCCCATTGGGTGTAGAATTAGGCTTTCTTGATTACCCTATAACAACTATCCTTCTGTACTACTACTATCTATGAAACAAAAGCAAGGATATTGCGAGGCCCAATGACAATCAGCCTTCTTTGACCCTGCAAGCGGGGACGTAATTGAGCAAATACAACTCTTATCTGCATTTTTTTTTCTTTGCTGCTCTTTGAACTGAGCAGTCCATCATTGAAGTACACCAGCTCTCGGAATCTATACTTACTTTTTATTTTTATATTCATTTTACTTCATAGCTATCAGATATCAACCCTTTTATATTAGTTTGAATTGAAATGCACGATTTTTTTTGTGTGGAGAAGTCCAAGACTGACTGAAATTCTGAAATTATGAAAATTTTAAAATGCCTCAAAGGGTGAACACTGTAAGCACATGGTCAAAGTTGAGTTGAACTTCTCAACTCAGATTGAGAATCCTTGAAAATGTCCAGATTTTGAAGAACTGCCTGCTTTGAAGGAAGAAGTAAGATGATCTAACAGCATTCCAAGCTCTGCAATCAAAATCATTATGCTTCTAATGTAGAAGCAGAACTAACTCTTCAGGAATCACAATTCTGAGTTCCAATATCTGGTGGCAGGTGCTTCATTTAGTTTGTCATGTCAAACTTGCTGTGCATATTCAAAGGCGGATAAAACAATAATCTTGAGGGCTTCCATTTTCCACGGTTGCACAGTTCAATGGTTTCAGGGATGAGACTTGAACCTGAAAACAATGCATCAGATAGGAGAATCTACCTGGGCATGCATGGGCCAGTCTGGCCACAGTTCCAGGGCATGTACTGGCCACAGCTTGGCTTCATTGCAGTTTACATGTACTCAATTTGCCAGTGGTCTGAACGTGGCATTGCACTTTTTAATTTATTTCAGACCAAAAAATTACAATGTCATGCACTTTTTTCTTTTTTTCTCATTTCTTTTTTCCTTTTCTTTTTCTGAGGTAAAGAGATCAACACCTCCAGTAAAAATAGAAGCAAAAAAAAAAAAAAACTAAGGAGCTGTTTGGTTCCTGTTTTCAAGAACAGTTTTTTGTTCTGAGAAAAACACAGAACACTAAAAATGTGCTTGGTTCCCCTTTTTTGTGTTCTGAAAAAACACAGAGAACTGTAAAACCCCTATTCTTAGAGAACACCAAAATGGTGTTCTTTGTATTTTCAAAAACTGTTTTCTAGAACAATTTTTAGAAATAGGAACCAATCAGGCCTTAATGTTTTTGTAAGGCTTTCTTTTGTATTCTCCTCTACCCAAAAAGAAAGTATCCCTGCTTGTCTGATAAAATAATTTTCCACCCATCTGTACTAAAAGATCATCACCATTCACAACTCACAAGACCGTCCTGGATTCCACCTTAGGCCACAGGCACTCACTCAACTACGAATAGATGGACCAAAACTCATGACCCCTGAAAGTTGATGAATCCTGCCTTGCAGTTGATTGTATGCTGATATATTATTATTATTATTATTAGTAACCAAAAAAAAAATTGTCTTGAGTAGAGATTGTGATCTATGATATGTCTAGATTCGCTATATATTCCGTGCATGGGATTGCCGACAGGGGTAGCAAGAATGAGTAGGCATATGGAACCAAAAATATTATCGTCCCTCAATAATTTTGGAATAGGAGTAAAACTAGACATGCATAATTCAGCCTCTAAATGTCTAATCCACAGGTTGGCCAAAGAGGACATTTTTGTACCCATGTGTTCCTTCATGTCCTAGACCAAGCAAACCTGCGCGCACGATATAATAACCAGTAATTGGACTACCCAAAAACTCCCGTATATCTATTATTACATTAACTACAAGTAATTCAACAGTAAAGTATCCATTTTTCAAATGGGAACAAAAAAGAAAAAGGAGGAAATGAAGGAAAAAGGATAAAGAAGGAGAGAGAAAAGATGGGGGTTATGTCAAGGGTTGAAAGGAACTAAACGGGTGTGTAGTAGTAATAGAAACACTGTAATAGTAAATAGTGTAGTGCGGGAGGAGAAGAGGCAAAGAAGCATACAGCTACAGGGTCATAAAATGGTCACGTCGTTGTTATTCCCCGCCTTCCAATAACTCCCAGAATTCCACGCTTTCCTTTGCTCCCCCCTCTCCCTCCCTCTGCTTTTTGCTTTGTCCTTGTTACTACATACCCACTCCCCCATCTCTCTTTCTCTCTCTCCCAGCTCTCACAATTCATAAATAAGATAGCATAGTCAACCTATACTATATTCCTTGTTCCTCCTTTTCACTTTTCTCCTGTTTCAAAACCATCTCTCTTCTTTCTCTTCTTTTTCCATTTAACCTGATCTCATTCTTTCCTCCTTCTTGGGTGAGCTCTACCATGTGGATTATGGATTCTAGTGATAGCAGTCATGATTCCTTCCATGGTCGAAAACTCCGACCTCTCGTTCCTAGGCCTAATCATTCTGCCCTCCCCAAGATTACAGTGAATAATTCTACTGTGCCTATCTCTCCTTGTATCAGTACTGATCTGTTTGCATTGAATCACCATCTCGGTATGTGGCTTATTTAATTTCTTCATTTTCATCAAGTATTTCAACTTTGATGCTAGCTGGACGATGTTGTTATGGTTTTAATTTGTAGGTGGTACGGCCGATCAGCAAAGCAAGACTGATTTCAATACACAACCGTTCGGGAGCTCGAGGTGGAATCCGACGCCGGAGCAGCTACAAGCACTGGAAGAGTTGTATCGACGGGGAACGCGGACGCCGACGGCGGAACAAATCCAACAAATTGCAGCACAGCTTAGGCTGTTTGGAAAGATTGAAGGGAAGAATGTGTTTTACTGGTTTCAAAATCATAAAGCAAGAGAACGCCAGAAACGGCGGAGAGAGTTGGAGTCAGATGCTGGTGAAGAACAAAAGCGTGACAATAATTTGAGCCTAGAAAGGAAAGAATCAGGTGATTGTAATCTGATCCCACCACACTTCTTTTTTTCATTAAATGTAATCCATGTTGAGGAAGGAAGTGCAACACTACAAAAATCACAACAGTGATAAAGTTTTGGAATGTGTGTGCGTGTGACAGAGAGAGAGAGAGAGAGAGAGAGAGAGAGAGAAGTTTGTTGCTTTCTCACCTTTTGTTTGAATCTTTGAGATATAAAGTGGAATTTACTTTGTTTTGTTCATGCCTACAGTGTTGAGAAGGACATGTATTGAAGTTGAACAGACAAAGAACTGGGTGGTGCCCTCTTCAAACTGCAGTACACTCTCTGAGGTCTTTGTAATATATCATCTTTGTCTTCTTTGTTCATGCATTCCAACTTATAATTGGCTCAACCCAAAAATGCCACCTTTGAGACAAAAGTTTCCTTCTTTACAAACAGAAAACAAAATATACATTAGGAAGAAATTAAATTAGTAGCTAAATTATTTGACATTCAAAAGTTAATTAATTAAAAGAAGAGTTCAAGGCAAAAGAGAAGGGTTCAAAAGCCGCCTTCTCTACTTTCTGTTGGGGCTGTTGTCATGAAAGCAATTCATTTGGACACTGTAGTTTTTTAATTTAACTCTGCTTTTATTATTTCTGGTTTTTTTTTATAGGAATCTGTTTCAATACAGAGAGCAGGAGTTGCAGAAAGTAGAACAGATGGGTGGCTTCAATTGGAGGAGAGAGAATTACAGCAGACAAGAAGAAGCACAATAGAAATGCATGCCACGTGGCAGTTGATGGGGCTGACATCTTCTCCTCCCTCCCAACTCATAAACACCATAACCACAACCACAAGTACAACCGCAGCTGCCGAAGCATTAAATACAATATTCCCAAAGCAGAGGCCATTTATAAGCCCTCAAAGTCTCAAACATGAAACCCTTCAACTCTTTCCAGTTGATCAGGGGGACCAGAATTGCAGTGCAGATTATAATGAAGTCATTCCTTTAGCTGAGGGGGAGAATGAATTACCCATCACAACTACAGACACCAACTTCATTCCAAACCAGTTTTTTGAGTTCCTCTGAACAAGTGAGGAGGAGAAAGCAGGTTGGGCCCATGTGATCAGAGTTGATTGCTTAGCTATTTATGTATGATGATCGATAAACACGATTTAGGCTTGTTTTTTTTCTGTTGGAATCTACTGATGTTCTGTTCTTACCGTTTATATATCTTGCCAAGGTGGAACACTAGGATGGGGACATGTAGTGGGTTTTGATGGAAGACAATATTGCCCTAAATTGCATTTGGACCATGTCGTTTACACCTATGTAGTTCCTTACTTTACAGGTCCGTTTGGGAGAGCTTATGTCCTCCGAATAAGCCATTTTTAGCTTATTTCAATAAGTTTTATGAAAATCTAATAAAAAAACTTTAAAAAAACTTATATAAAAGCCTAAAAACTAAACTTAGAGTTATAATATGTCCAAACACCTTAAAATAATGCATAAGCACTTTTTTAAAACGTATCCAAATACAAATAGTTTATTGAATAAAGTATGAAATAAGTTTTCATCTAATAAATTCTTATAAAATAAATGTTTAATTAAATTGTTTACTCAAACGGAACCCATATCAATCAAGATATCTTAAAAAATAAGGTGATTTCATGCATTACGGACGACATAATCTTTTATGAAGGAAAATACTTAAAAGCTATGTTTGGTTTTTTGAAGATTTGAGCGAAAATGCAAGGAAAAAAAAATAAGGAGGAAAAGTACACCGAAAAAAATTAAAGGAAAATAAAAATAGAATTGAATTGAGATAATATTTTTATTTGTTACTTCAAACCATTTTTATTTATTTTAACTCATGGATATAAAGTTTTACTTCTTTTCATTTTTGCATACCAAGCTAGTTCTCATCATGTTTGGTTATCTTTTACAAGTTATAATTTTCAAAAAAAAAAATCCATTTAAGGTCAATAAAGATTTGGAGACAAATCTTTTTTTTTCAAAATGAGGAGAATGATGTAGAATTAAGGCATTACTTATAAGGTTGCATTTAAAGTTTCAAAAATGCAGGTTTTGAGAGCACAAGAAAAAATATCAAGGACATACTCAATATGTTAATTCGAGTTCTAGAAAAATATAGACATATTTTGGATGTTTTCTAAATCAAATTATAAGACTTGCATGCCAAGTTATTTACTTTTCTTTTTATTTTTTATTTTTATTTTATTTTCATTAAGCATGTATGGCTAGTACTGAAGCCAAATAAAATCCAACATATTTAAGTTTGTTTCCTTTTTTTAGTTTTAGGTGTGATTTTGGTTAAAGTTTGCAGTGGATATTTTATTTGTATTTCCTTTCTAGTTTATAGCCTATAAAAAGATATGTTTACAATATAATAAAATGGAAGATCATGAATTAAAAAAAATGTGAGAATCATCCCTTGGTTCTTCAAAGGACCTTTGAATTTATCGGAATTTTTCATTGTGTTCATTTTATCGATTTATTAGTCAATTCTTCCATAGTTGATTGTGGCATCTTCATTATCTCCGACTTATCAATCAATCATTTCATAGTTGATTGTGTCATTTTCAATATCCCCAACTTATTAATCAATCATTTCATAGTTGATTGTGACGTCTTCATTATTCTACTAACTTACCAATCAATCATTGCATAATCGATTATGACATCATCATTATCCATGACTTATCTATCAATTCTTACATAGTTGATTGTAGTGTTTTCTCTATCCCATCGACTTATCAATCAATCATTTCATAATTGATCATAATTCTCCCATATATACATCACAACCCTTAATCACTTGATCTAGAACTCAAGGGAAAGAATATGTAAGTTTTTAAATAATTTTATTTATATTTGAAATTCTCTAAAAATTTTCATTAGAAGATTAAACGTAGGAAAATCATTTTTTTTAACATTTTTTTTTCTTTAGTACTTTCTAAGAACCAAACACGTCTAAAATACTGAATCCTATGAGAATTCTCTACTCTTTTTCAATCGTTCATTAGATAACAATGAAGAGAAAAAAGAAAAAAGGAAACGAGAAATTGAAAGCTGAGAAAAGCTGCATTATTCATAACCAAGAAAAACAAAGAAAGCCATGCCAAAGAAGGAGAAAGAAACAAATTAAGGGTCTATGTACAGAATGGGAAGAAGGCTTGATCAGAAGACCTAGAATTAGAAAGACATGAATTCTCAATTCTACGGAGGAGAAATAAAGTGCATGGAACATTAACATTCATCAATTTGAAATCCAAAAATGATTTTTGTACATGTATGCCATTACTTCACGTGACATACGGATGAGGATGAACAGTTATCCCTCAAAGTTACAAATATTTTTGTCAAACCCCCATGCTTTTTACCTATTTTGCCCATCTCAGACTCAGTTATTCTACATAACATGATAATCATAATTAGTAATTACTGAATTAGATATGATATTGAATGTTGAATGTTTTTTTTTTGGAAAACTATAAAAACGATTAAACAAAGATCCATAGTACTTTTTAAAGGCAAAATTTTTAACATCTCAAAAAAATTATGATCATCAAATGTTTGAATCAATATTATAAATATCCTTTTTAACTAAACAATCCGCTTTTATATTCGCACCCCACCAAATGTTGAATGTTGAATCCCTTTATTGCAGTCCCATTACACGCATGTGAAGTTGAGAAGGAGAAGGTATAAACTCAGATTCGAAATGAGTATAATATTAAGGGGAGAATGCTGGGTAAGATTTGAGATGGTTTGACTGGGCATTGCAAAGAATAAAATAAAATCAAACTGGAAAATGTCCAACAGAAATCATGGCTACAATCACTACTACCAGTGTTAAAGGTTGGGGGGATAGTACCAAGTGATTTAGTGACATCACAAGGGAAGGGAAGGGAAGGGGGAAGGAAATGAAATGAAATGAAATGAAATGGTTGGTCGCATGTCAAGGCCACAAAGTACAACCCCAGGACCCCCCCCCTCCGCCCTTCGGAAGTCAATAATAATGACTCGGAACTTGGAAGACATTCAATCACCAATGATTCAATGGGAAATGCTTTCCTCACCCTCTTCTCACTTGACTCCATTTCAAGATTCCCATAACATGGTTCGACATTTATTGCTTCTTGCAAGTGGGGAAGCTCCCATCCAAGCCTATGTTTCCTTTTGCTCTTTCTATTTTCATTTGAGCTTTCTCTTTAGAGAAAGCATTTTGGTTATATTTGATTTTTGGAAAGTAGAAAGAAAAAGAAAAATAAAAAAATTAATTTTTTTTGTCTAATTATCATATGATGAATAATATAAAAATATAATATTAATGTTTCAAAATCATATTAATTAGCTCAGTCGAACAATCAATCAATCAATGACTTTTTATTTGATAACAATCTAATTTAATCATAGTTCAATCCTTGAATCACGAACTAATAATTTTTTCGATTCAATCATCGATCCAATTGATACACTGACAAAAACATTGTCTTGAAATGGGAGGGGAAATGAACAGAGGAGAAGAGTGTAAGGGACAGACCATGATCTAGTGAAAATCTTAGTGGCGCCTTCAAACACCCAAGCATTTAATGCCCCTATGGAGAAAGGAGGGAGGCGGGGCTGACTCCTTTGCCCTGTCCTACACCGTCCTCCATTGTCTCAATAAGACAATAACAAACCCTAATTCTGTCTACAATTTCCTCTCTACTCCAGACACCCTTTGTTTTTTAGACGATATACCCTGTTTGAATTTCAAATTTTTCAGACTTGGGGCCTGTTTGGAATGATGATATGCACGTTATTTTACTTCTAATATAAAGCAAGTTAATATTGACTAATATATAACAGAATACCACCACAACCATCATAGATATGAATATGATATGGACCATCTCCGTCCCATCACAGTTCTTCATGACAAACCACATCAAAGTAATAATGCATGAGATGAGATCTAATAATTCCTAAAGATCTGCTGGCTGCCTGGAGACCCTGCGTTCAGTCAAGGATTGGGATTTCATGAAAAAATATTTGTACACTAGTTGAAAAGTACGCTTTCATACACATAAAAAAAGTATTTGTTTTGTTCATAAGGAAACAAGAAATTAAAATAAAGGGTCAGTCAATATGAAAAAATAATTATAACTAGATTAAAAAGTCAAAAATTCCAAAATACCTCTCCCACACATCATCTGGGGAGTTTTCACTATAATAGTAGATGAAACAATTATGATAATAACGACAATATATCATAATAGTAGATTCAACATTATAGTAGTAATTTAGCTATTACCATAACATATTAATCTACTTTATTTATAATATATTCTTATTCTTATCCTTACCAAGCTATTTCATGCTGCATAATGAAAACTCCTCATTTATTTTTTTCATAACATCTACTGACTACCCTCCTAATTTGGTTGTTTAATCATTGATGTATAAATACTTTTCTATGAGCGTAGGGAAACCTACTTTTCCCAAAAAATTGAAAGGAAACATTGACTTGGAAAGATTTTGAGAAGAGTACTGATATGATTACTACTACTACTAATACTACTACTATTACAATGTAAAGAATTTCTGTGGCATCTAACCATCACTTGCCATGTGAATTGGAAGTTGATGGAATGAATTTCAATTAATATTGTTCTATTAAAAAATTGGGTCCCTGATAATAAACAAGAATTATCACAGGCTGGTTCTTGGTGCAAACGTTAGACTACTCTGGTTCAAGAAGAACAGCAGCTGAATGGTCCATTGGCAGCCTGGGAGAAAAATTGTTGTTGACCAAGGCATTGTGGATATTTCAAGAACAAATCACGTAGTGTAGTGTAGGACAACAATTATTAAATAAAGAAAATATAGTTCAGTTCTCAGACTAATTTTCATGCACGTGCAGTAAGTTTATGTTGTTAATTCGTTAATTCATAACAAGCAGAGATGGAGGGATCGGCTAATGGACAGATGACTAACAACACAGTCGTATCTTGCAACTGAATGACAGACATGGGCGGGCAGCTTTCTGAATGGCCATCAACACTGACTGACGAACTGCCAGATCTCCATATCAAGATTCATAGAGAGGCTCAGGGTCCACTTTCCTTCTGATCCTGGTAACAGTTTCGACACAAACAATGGTAGACATTATTAGAAATAAAACACAAGGCTTGCAGAAAGAAGATGAATCACATGAGTAAGTCCAGCATCATACAATTTTCTGAGAACAAGCCCACAGCTACTAATATAGATGGCCTGTTTAGATTCATTAGAGATGACTGGCTCAAATCAGTTAAGTTTCCTGCTTCCTCTGATAAGTGTAAATCCACTATATATATATATATATATATATATATATATACATATGCCACCACTAAGTTAAAAAGTATTTTATTTTAAAAGAACTTCTAACAGAAGCTGAACAGAATAAGATTCAAACTAGCTAGGAACTCTACTCTCCCACAAAAATAATGGTTTTTCATCCAACCAAAACTTATACGTGTGATAATAGACAAGAACAAAGCCTAAAATTTGCAACAAAATACGACTACTTCAATAGAAATATACAAATACAAGAAAACCAGCAGGAAAACCAGATGTCAAATCCTCTCACAGCAAGTACAAATGCCAACTTTTCAGAAAATATTAATATATCAGAAAAAAGTCATTGTACATGAAAGGCTTGATTCCTCCATGGAGGATCCAGTTAAGTTATAACAATTTTCAGAGTACTACAATAGCACAAAACAAAGAAAGAGGTTCCATCAAGGGAAAGAGATAAAAAAACAATAAAAGTTTCTTGCACACTCACCAGTTCTCCTTGGCCCATTTGCAGCCAGCCGTATCAACCACATGCAAGCTGTAGGCATGCCTTGATTTTGGGGATTGATTCTCAAAACTAGAAGCAAGCATGCAAAAAGGAGGAGAAAATTTTAGCTTTAAGGCCATTTCATCAGTAAAGAAAATTTCTTAAGTTAATTAACCTTTGATGGATAAGATCGCCATGAAGGACAACCAAAGAGCCGGCTTTCACTTCAATAGGCACAAAATCTTTGTCATCATATGATGGAGAAGGCTGATCAAAATAAACCCCCTCATCACTTCTGATGAACCTTCTCACCAGTCCATCTGGAAACACCACAAAAGAAGCCGAGGTTAAGTTACACCCAATTTCATAAATGCTTCCTTGTGCTCAAAGAGAAGAAACAATAATGATAAAATAAAAGGAAAGAGAGCTACTTTTATGGGATCCAAGAATGGCCCAGAGGCAACCATTAAGGATTGTTGCATCTTCTAGAGCCAGCCACAGGCCCGTGCAAGTTGGTGGTTCAGTATAAAGGAAAGAGTTATCCTGGTGCGGCACCACTTCACCTCCAATGCCTGGTTGCTGATAAATAAGAATTAGTTCAGGCAAATAGAACCCAGAGGAATATGACACAAAATATTTACATTTGAAGATTGGTTATCCAATTACTTCACTGATTAACAAATTAAATCTATGCAACATTTCCGGCAATATAATTACTTGGATGCAGATGCTTTTACAAGTAAACATAGTTTCAGAACTGTAGAAAACATTCCTCTAAGCTAAACCCTGAAAAATCATAAAAGTTAGAAGACTCTGAATCTTAATCACAGATATTTACACTGATTTATCCCTTTAAGTACTTAATATGAGAGCTTTTCTCCACCAAGGTATTGTGGATTGCATGTATGATTGCACTCTTGTGATAGAAAAATGCTCTAAAAGAACAGTGGTAGTCACAAAGTCAACCATTTCATTAAAATTTCAAAATCAGTCAGAATGTTGCTTTCATTGATAAAACAGAAGGGAAACTCATTCAGAATGTTCCCTTAAGAGACTAGAAAGCAAATTTCTAATTGAAACACAAATTAAGAATCAATCAACATTGCAAAAAATCTGAATTTTAAAAAAAGCTTATATAAAGAGCAACAATATTCAAGTATTAGACAAAAGTAGTTTGAACCAGTGTCTTAATAAAAGCGAGCACATCTCAATTTTAGGGTGCCAAATTCAGAAAAAAAAAAAAAAAAACTTCGAAGTTTGAGCATGTTATACAAGGTTTATCATTAGTGTGCCATTTCACATCATTGCATTTCACTTCCTTTGACATTTATATTTAAGAGTAAGAAATTTTAATTATTAACAAACAAATAATTGCATGCTTGTCTCAGATAAGTACTCCAAAAGTCAACACCCATTAGTATAGAGACCTAACAAAAACTCCCTTAAAGGCTCAAAATTTTGTTTCTTTTTTTTTGTACCCAATAAGCCTGATGAGCTCATAATTTTTAAATTTTAACCAATAGCACCAAAATATAAAAAATAAAAAGCACGCTAAGTCCTAAGCTAATGAAGCTTGATTATTGGATTTGATATTACACCGACATCTGGATAGATTACCCCTTATATTCATGAGCACACAACTAAAAAACAGAGAATAGAAAAACAAATTTTTATGCATCTCAATATGCTATTTTATAATTTCTCTCTTACAATTTTTTTCTTCGACTTTTATTTTAAAAACTAAATCCTCTTCTCTTACTTTAATTTTTTTTTATAAGTACACAATTTTGTCCCCACTAGGACTTGAGCTTGGTTCCCTCCCCTCCCTATGCCCATGGCTAGCTCTTAACCACTGAGCTAGACCTCAATGGCAGACACTAATTCAACTATGCCTTAACAATGAGAAGATTTTGTGCCATATGGGGAAATAGATTAGAACCACAGGTAATAAATCAACCTAAATGAGCCCACATACAACTATGCATAATATAGGCAACATGGAAAAGATGAAGTAACAAGCACACAATGATCTTTAGTTCTTATTTCCTTTGCTTTGCTTATTTGTAGCCTGTCTAACTAATATTTCTAAATCATCTCAAAACTTTATGAATATTTTATTATTTTTCACTTACAGGGATAAAATATTTTTTTATTCTTTGCTATTTTGAGGAATCTTCTGATTATTGACACAATCGTACAGTTCTATCTTGACAACCTTATGTTCAATCCTATCTAGAATCCCAATGCCAACAACATTCTGTAACCAAAGTGACTGCCATATGAAGTATCAAAATACTTTTGCAAGTATGTCTGATAAAAAACATTCAGATACAAGGAAGATGTAATAGTTTCTCTCAAGCCCAACGCAAGTCAGTCCTGAAATCCTCAACAATGATTTTGCAGTTCATGCAGTAAAGCAAATTGATTTTCATTCAGAAAGGGTGCACCTGAGTGCAAAGAGATAGGATTCATTTCAAACTTTTACTGATAACATAGTGCATGTTTTTCCATTTACAAGTTGATACATGACTATGAATGATGCGATCACCCATGAGGCCTAGTTCAAGAGGTAAAGAATGAATGATGCGATCAACTTCTAACATCCAATTTTTGCATGCAAACAGTCTGTTATGCTAAAGATATAGAATGCAGAAGTTATTGAAGTTTGTCATAGTTGTGATATAGCAGTGTCTGTTTGTAACTGTAGCCACAATTACCACAAAAGAAATTGTAAAAATCCAAATTAAAATAAGATCACAAGGAAGATCAAGTACCTTAAATATATACATTGATTGGATGATCACAGGCCTCTTGTACCCTAAAGAGAGCATCAAACTCGAGAGCTTCTCGGAACAAGAAAATGTTTTAAATACTGGATCAAGCTCATGCAATGCTGCACAAGTAAAGCCCATGAGTTGTGAGTTCATTTCAAATCAAAATGCAAAGCAAAATGCTGAATGGGCATCTCAAAACCAATCATCAGAAGAGCATTCAAATCACAGCATACCATGGCCAACTTTATTGATGGAAAGTTGTTTTGCTTGCTTTAAGTTGCCATCTTCACCAAATGCTTTCTCTGGAAAAAATCCCAATTATTAATGTCAGCACAGCCAACTACAAAAGCCCTTCTAGCAAGTACCTAAGTAATCAAAAGTACACAAGATAAGTCAGACTGCTACTAAAAGCCTGAAAATGATTGACTGAATATACTTTTCTAACACACCAAACATCAGTAACCCTCTATAATCTTGTGATGACTGATGACAATGCCAAAATGGAATAAGACCCATTCTCCGATGGGTTCCACCTAAGAGTTAAATGTATCTAAAACCATCCAGGGGATGAAATATACAAATTCAATCAAAATCTCGAAATTCCATAGACAGTAAATCAATTAATTTGGACCCATCAGGTGGTAGGCCCAATGGCCACTTCTAGTTCATCTTTATCTATAGAGAAGCAAAAGACAGTAAACGGTAAGCTCGCTTTCCCCAAAATAATAAGTAAAATAACACCTTCAAAGAAAAAGGAAATCTTCTCGGCGCTCTCATAGAAGAAATCATCGGTCAATTGTTGCTGAAAACAAAGAATTAGAAACATCAAAATAAGTTAAGCGCGGGATAGAATAAAAGGAATGAGTATAAAAAGGGGAAGAAAAGAGAAACCTGGTTTCTAGTAGAGAAGATGGAAGCAGCTGTGGAGTAATCAAAGCCGTCAAGCAATTGGTCCATTCTCCTTCTCATGGCATCAATCTCGTCAGGGCTTGAAAAGGATTCAATCACAAGAAACCCTGCAACAAATTTTCTTTCCTTAGTTTTCAATGGAAATTGATCCAATTTGGAGCAGCGGGAGAAAGAGAAACGTGATAGAATACCTTGAGAATGGAAGGAGTGGAGCTGTTCTGGAGTCAGTTTTCCTGCAATCCCCATGGTTTTCGATCTCAGCTGGTGGCAATGGTATGGAATATCACGAGTCTTTTATTGGATTAGTTTGACATTTATTGACTTTTTTAACATCATGGTTTTTATTGTGTTTGATAGATTTGAAAAAAAAAAAAAATTTATAGAGTTTGTAAAGATATGGATTACTTTCATATACTTTTATTTTTAAAGATTTGATAGAATTTTATATATATTAATAAATTTTTATAAGGTTTATAAATATATGAATGATTTTATAGATTTTTATTTTAAATGACTTTTAGATTTTAACATAATTTTATAAATATTAATAAACTTTTATGGACTTTTATAAATATCGATACACTTCTATAAGCTTAAATAATTACAATAATTAATTTTTTTAAATAAAAATAAAATATCATAATTAAATAATTTTATCCAAAAATTTAAACTAGGTTTGAATAAATACATTTCCATAACTTCTTTTATTTCAAATTTTCATCTTAGACATTTAAAAATAATTTTTTATTTATTTATTTTTATATTTTATTTCATCTCAAATTTTCTAATTACACTCATCACTTCTAAAAGTTTCTTTTTTAATTTCCAAGAATTATATATTCCTCATTTTTTTTCCTTATTTAAACAATCAAAATTCCTAATTTATCAAACTAATTTCCAAAATTTATCAATTTATGAACTATAAGAAATATGTATTTGATGTGATTTAACATTATCATTAACTATGTAAAAAATTATTTTTATTCACATATTTATATGAAATGATTCAAACAAAAAACAATACATATGTGATTTTAGGAACAATCAAGAACTATAATTCGAATAAAAAAAATCATATTTTATTTCACCAACTACAATATGCATATATGATTCTAAAAATAAGAACAAAATTTTAAAATAAGATTAATCAAATTATTACAATACGAATAGATCTCTGGTTAAATCTTTACCTCAAAAAAAAAATAATATATATCACGACGCCTTTCAACCTGAATCGGGTCGGAACTGCAGTGTACGCCTGGGCCTAATCTCGGATTGTTTGTGTGGCGACGCAGCGCCCTGATCACTCTGCCGAGGCAGATCAGGGCGTCGCTGACCGCAGCCCGACATAAAGACTTCTCCGCAAGAACAAAGAAGAAGCGGGGGCTCCACGAGGCCGCGCCTCGCGCCATCTGACGTTTAAGCCGGCTCTTTCGGTAGTACAGATTGCTTGTGGTGACGGCTGGCTGCGATAAATTTCAGTACATGCCCCTAAGGAATGTGTAAGAATGTATACGGAAGATCGGGCGCATCTTCCAATCGAATAATTTCGCCGCTTCGTGATTTATATTAACAGCCAAACTCGGATTCGCAATTAGAGTCCTTCCCATTGACGGGATATTTTTATTTTTATTCATATCTGGATTTGGTACAGTGATATTAAAAAATAATTTACTTGATTTCGGCTTTTCCTTATTTGTATGTCCAACTCCACACGATCTATTATTCTTTCTTTCCTTTTAACGGGATTTGGTCGATGTGGGTATTCATATCATGGCTGGAATGTTCTATTTTTCCGATTGGAAAAATATGGGTTGATTGGTCGGGTATGGACTCCACCCTATCCAGATCGTGCTTTTTAGCCTACGAGCCGCCCTCGCAGTAATGACATGGAAAATTAGCCATTTGTTCTACCATTCCTCTGGGTCATGAAAGGGATATCGGGCCCATTTCTTTATCCCTTATCACGCCTTCACCAGGAAATGGATTGCGCGGGCAAGTATCAGATTTTTCCTTCGCAACTGGCTGCTATTTCCACGTGTCCGCTTGGAAACGGGCTAATTAAGGCCCCGACGCCATCACACGCTGCGATAATGACGACTCTTCGGTTTCAAGGGGCATTTATTTCATATTCCCGCTCCCTTAGTTTCCTCACACCTTCTCTCGTCTCGAGTTCCTCCGGTCCCGCATCCTCTTTTATTTCAAGTGATCTCAGATTGCTTTCTCCCGGCTTTTCGTCCGCCCTTGCAGGGTCCCTGCTCGCGCTTTCCGGGCCGACTTCTTCCCCGATTCCCGGGTCCACCCGCCTTCTCATCTCTCAGGTTCTTTCGATTGGCAATGACGAGGCGCCAAGTAGTGGTTCAGCTTGTCTGATTGCTTTTACCGCTCGTCTACACCGCTGGCCCAAGTCGCTCTTCGGCGTGACGCGATGACTCTTCAACCGTTGGGCCGGGTTCCGACGCAAGAAGATGCTCCCCGGCCGGCTCTACCGTGGCTCAATCTCAAACGCTCCCGGCGCCCTCTTCCTTCGATAAGGATAAAGGGAAAAATAAACCTAGTTAAATATCCCGGGGCCGATTACCCCGCCATAGTCTCGACATGTCATGGAATGTAAATTCCAGTGTTGTCGGTCCTTCTCAGATAGGGGCTACCTTGCTAAAAATTATCAACTCCCCGAAGGCCCGAGTAATACGACCCCGACGTCCCGACTTTTGCATGTGAAATTCCAGGCTCTTACGAGCCGCCAGTTTTTCGAGGTCGCTGACACCCGGCCTTCGTTTCCACATCCCTTTACGAAAGAGGGTCCCAAAGATTTAACGTTGTCCTTCCAGTAACTCGCTCCCAACGGTCGGGCATTTTGGTGGCCCCATTGGCCTTTTTTAGGGACACGCGGGTTCGTCCCTAGCGCTGCCCCGTCCTTTATCTTTTCAACCCAGCTGAGACCACCGATAGCTTCCTTTATTTTCCACGTTCCGAGCTCCTCCTGATCTCCGACCTCCTTCTCGCATAGGCACAAGGACGCTATTTCTCGGCGGTTTCACCCGGGAATACAATCCTTCCGATGTGGACGACACTGGGTGTTCCGACATTGAGCACCCCGAGCAATCTTCGTGAGTATTTGCACCGTTCTACGTTGACTTGTCTAAAGGTGATTGAATGTTTCGATTTTATATTATCCTTCATTTCCTGTGCGCCGCCTCGACCTTAGCGCCCAAGATAATGTCATACCCGCGCCGGGCGGAGTGTCCCGCTCTGTCCCACGCTGGAGCTGATGCTCTGACATTCTCACCCACCCACCTGGAGTACCGTGACTGCCTCCGCTCGAGGCCTCTCGCCTCCTTCCACTCCGAGTCTCCCTCCATTGGGCTTTACCGCTGCCACCCTACCAGGGAGAGATTTCGTTCATTTCGGGGCGATGACTCCTGAAGCCCCCGTGAGTGCAAAAGGAAAAATTCATGTCTACCGAGAAGGACCCGCCGCCCGCCAAGGTTCGGTCGGGGGCGCTCCGACTTCTCCTGCCCGAGAACCAGAGCGGGCGCCGTCGCCTTTAGCCGAAGCTCCAGTGGTTTTGAGCCCCCCGCCTCCTTCTAAGCCGTCGTAGCAAAGTCTCGGTGCGTCAGTCAGCAGCCGCTGGCGGCATATGCCTATAACTGTTCGAACTGGGCCGGAGAATGCCAAGTCACCTCCTCGAAGGGCGGCTGAGCTGAAGAGAAAGAAACCGAAACCAAAAGTTGACGAAAACATGGACTCTTCGCTTCTTAATGCCGAGCTCGCTGCAGCCGCCTCATCCATCCCCTCAAGGATTCTGACCTTGGGAGGTCGAAAGCGTTGCCCGTTGACGAGGCTCGCCGATCCTCGTGGTCGTGATCAAGAGTTTCCAATCGTGCTTACTCCCCATGTTGATTCCGTCGGTGCATTAACTACGTTTGATATGTGTAGCCACTCATTTGAAGCGATTCGCTCGAAATGCCAAACTAAATGAAAGCACGTGAGAATTGCTCGGATTTATAAGGCAAGGGCGCCGCTTCACGCCCGAGCCAACCGAAACGCAAGTGGCGCAGCGATACATGAAATGAAGAAGTGGAGTTTAACTGCTCCAAACATACCACGCCGCCGCTACGCGTAAAGTAGAGAAGATGAGGTCCGGCAGTTTATCGCGATCAAGGCGAAGCCGAGGTTCGATGCTCTGTGCCAAGAAAATGATTTGATTGAGACCCGAGAGGGCTGGGTCTCGCCCCAAATTTCTCACATCCCCGGGCGGTTTGATCTTCAAGTGGAGCTACGCGCGCCAATGGTGATCCGAACGATAAGGAAACATACAACTCAAGCGCCCGCCGGAACCTTTCCGAGGTCAAGATGCCGCTAGAGACCATTGCCGTGAGTCCTCCAAACCACAAACTTGGCGGAACTACCACGAGGAGTGTTCGACACGCGCAGATCTTCATCACAGGTTAGTTTGGTCGCCCAGAGAGATGAGGTTATTAGACAATTGAGCGGACCAAGCGCCGCGGGCCCCAGTGGCTCGCTTCAAATGTAGTGTCGTTCGCGCACTCGTATCCGGGATCTCTAACTTCTCACCTCCCTGCCACGAAGAGGCAGAGGAATCTCTTTCTACGAACCATTCTCAAGATCCTGGTACTCCTGCTTGAGGCCCATTCCCCATCTTCGCCGCCCGCTCCCCGTCTGACGCCTAAACTCCTCTGTGTCTATCTTCATTGTTGATGTTTCAATCTTTATAGTATATATATATATATATATATATATATATATATATATATATATATATATATATATATATATATATATATATATATATTTTTTTTTTTTTTTTTTTTTTTTTTATCTACCGTTTTGTCCCGCCCGGGTCCGAGACCTATGTAGCCTTCCTTTAATAAATACTCATTTTTTTTTTTAAGACTATGCTCTCACTGATATTTTTACTTTTCTCATCGAACCATATAGCTCGAATTGGCGGGTCCGAGCAATCGTGCCTCGCTCTCAAACCGAGTCATCGAGGCCTCGTTACATTTTGCTCTGGGCCGGCCCTGCCTGTGCTCAGACGGCCTGCAGATGGAGCTCGTCAAATCGAGCCTCCCAGCCTTCGGGCTCTGATGTCCGCATGAGTCGACCCGTTCCTTAGGCTGCACGCCCCGCTTGCGGGTCGAGGTCGCCAATGCGAAGTTGGCCGACGCACGGCTAACTTCAGGTGAGTCGAATCGACGCCATAGTCAGCATGGCACTCGCTACGAGGTCGCTAATGCTAATGGTCGCGTGGCTCGTATCATGTGAACTGAGGGGAAGAGCTCGTCAGAGTGAACAGTTGAGTAGAGCTCGTCCAAGTGAACCGATTGGAAGAGCTTGTCAATGTGACTAGTTGAGTAGAGCTCGTCCAAGTAAACCGATGGGAAGAGCTCGTCAATGTGAATAGTCAGCAGACCATCGGCGTGAATCGAGAGGAAGAGTCACAAGGCGAATCAAGCGCGGTGTGGCTCGCCCATGTGAACTGAAGAGATCGCCGCGCGACCGAGCCGACCGCTTCGCTTAGCGCCGTGGCTCGTGGCCGAAAGCACACCGCCACCGAGCGCCGCGGGCTCGCGCCGTGGCTCGTGGCACGTAGCTCGAAGCCGACCGACTTCATTTAGGCGCTGCGGGCTCAGGCCGGCGGATCACCTCGCCAAATTGAGCGCCGTACCTGCGCCAGGGCCTTGGTGGCACGCCCTGAAAGGATCTCGACTCGCGAGGCAACGCGGGCTCAGGCCGAGCGGATCACCTCCGCCAAATCGAGCCGCGGCCCGCGCGCTCGCGGCAATGCAGCCCCGTTTTCGATCCGACCGCGAGCGCCGTGGCCGTGGCCGAGCCGGATCACCTCGTCAAATCGAGCAAAATGCGGCCCAGCCGTGGGCCTTTGCGGCACGTGTACCGAGCTGGATCTCGACTCGCTTAGGCGCCGCGTTCGTGGCCGAGCATCACCACAATCGAGCCGCTGTGGCCCGCCCGTTGTGGCTCGTGGCAATGTAGCCCGAAGTTGATCTCGACGGCTTAGCTGCGGCTCAGGCCGGTGGATCACTCTCGCCAAATTACGCGCGGCTCGGCCGCACGCCCCGCTCGGGCTGATCACACAAGGCGACTATTCGGCTTCATTTCCGAAAGGTGCGAACGCCTTTACGCACTGATGGAGAATTTGGAACGTTAGGTGACCTTTAAATGCTTTGGCCTTTATGTTGGTAGCTTCATCGCTAATGAGTTTATGTTAATACTTTGGTTGTGGTACGTGAATCGAGTCTCGTGTGAGTATGGAGCATCGGGTCCGTCTGCCTTCACTCAGGCATCCACTACGGAGATTCCTCGGAGCGGTCCCGTTTCGCCTTTCTTCTGGAGTTAGTTTTTCCCTAGTCTCCCTTTATGGGAGTCATGTTATTCCCTAGCTTCGTGCTGTGGAATGCATCCTGAGAGTGGCGTGCATCTCTCGCACGTCTCTCGTTTTTTGTATTCCTCTTCTTCCTCCCTCTCTTTCTTCCTCTCCTCTTTCTCTTTTCTTCCTCTCCTCTTCTTTTCTCCCCTTCTCCTCCTTCTTTTCCCCTTCATTCCTAGTTTTTCCTTGTCTCTTGCTTCCTCCCATTTTTTTTTTTTTTTTTTTTAAAGGGAACTGCTTGTACTGTAAGCCAAGATGTAGTAGATGATGCAACCTGATTGAGAACCTCACAACCGATCAGAATAAAGAGAGACTTTTCTTTCATGTCTATGATCCTTCTTATTATGCCTTTCGATTGGGTATATTTGACTCAGATGAGATGTCCGACAACGTAATCAACAAATACTCAATTGGCCATCTAGCTTAACAAGGCTATACAAACTACACTTTGGCTGGTAAAAACGCTTAAGGTGTTCCGCATTCCATGTATGCTGCAAGATTTTTCCCTCTTCTGTTTGGAGTTCATAATTGCTCCGACAACTCTGTGATACGATGTAAGGACCTTCCCACCGGGGGCCCCAGTTTGCCGCCGGATTCTTCCCGCCGCGTGGAGCTTTAAGACTAAGTCGCCCAAACATGTAGCCCCGGGCTTGACTCTCGTTATAGTACCTCGTTGTTTTCCTTGATACCCTCCGTACGCCTTGAAGCCGCCTCGCTTTTCATCTAGAGTTCTAAGTTTAGAATGGCGCCCGCCATTATGCTCATCTCGATGCTAACCCGATCCTCGGGAGACTTTATCTGACCTCCACCGGGTTACCGCCTCTGCCAAAGGCCAGGCAAACCCGGTTTCCTGAGTTGTCGACTGCGGTCGTCCCGTAGGGGCCCATAGTACTGTGGAGGTATTCTACCCAATTTCCTTAAGGCCTTTCAACTTGGTCTTCTGCGCCTTTAAAGGGTTCTCGATAGTGACTTCGGCCTGTCCGTTTGATTGCTGATGTGCTTGGGACGAGTAATAATTTTTAATTCCGAGTTTCTAAGATAAAAATCAATTTAAAGTTGCTGAATCAAGCTCGTTGTCCGATACCAGGTTTCGATGCTAAACCCGTATATGATGGCTCGCCACACGAAATTGCGTATCTTTGCTCAGAATTTGTGGCTAAAGGCCTGGCCATTCACTGGCAGCGAATCATCACATTATGACTCCACGACCTTTACCAATGGGTTGTGGGTCCCAATATGTCCAAACCCCATTGTTGGAAAGGTCAGTGGACTCAGGATCGATGTTAAGGCCCTCACTTCCGGAAGGCGGAGATCTGGGCGTTTGCCCCGCGTGATCCCCGTGATTTCTCGACCAGGTCCGCATCCTCGAGCATGGTCGGGCCAAGAGATCCCGCCTTAAGATCTTTCCGCCAATGCTCGAGCTCGATATGATTCTCGCATATACCCTCGTGTACTTCTCAAGACGTACTTGCGTCCTCCTCTCCCGCGATGCATTTAAGGAAGGGTGTGAAAAATCCGCTGGTAGAGGTTTCCTTTATGATTAATGAACCCTACCGACCTCGCCCTTATTTTAGTCAGCTTCTTTCTCGCTCACCGGTAGGCTTCCTGCCTATTATATAATTCCAAATGGGGTCCATCCACAGACCGACTTCCCACGGCCACCATGATGCTATAAGATCGATAGAGGGTTCCGCCTAAGATTCAACAGCGCCGATCACGAGGTCTTCTCAGGAGGTCAGAATACCTCGCAAGGCGCCCGTCGAATTCTCCGCCTGGGACATGTTCTACTCGAACCAAAGACAAATTTCACAAATCGCGACCTCGAGGTATATGATCATCCTCTACTTTTTGGGCCTCGTAGGTGTCTCTTATTCGTTCACCACCATTGGAGTCATCAGACCCTAATGATCACCTCTCTTAACAATGAATGGCAGGTTGAGGGCCCCGCCATGACTCGCCATACTCTGGTCATGCAGTTGGGATGTATGGAATCCAAACTGAAAGTGCATACTCAATATCTATTCCTTCTGGGGAGGTTAGGATAAGACCTGCTCCACTCCCTTGCGCATTCGAGGCTCCATCTACAAAGAGTTTCCAAGTGGAGAGGTCAGTAGCCACTTGGGCATCCCTAGCAGGTTCCGCTGATGTAAACTCCATGACGAAGTCACCAGACCTCAGCCTTTTATTGCGGTTTCGCCTGTAGATCTCGATATCGAACTCACAGCCTCTACGGCTCACTACCGCCTTCCGAGGTCTCGGTTTACACATTTTGCTTCCATCGGGTACTGCTGGGACTTCATAGTATGGTTACTGCAACACGCGAGCTTCCGAGCCATGGCCACCGAGCTGCACTACCTTTTTCCATTCAAAATTCTCCGCTTCCTCTGTGAGCTCTGGTCGCAAAGTAATAAAATCGGATGCCGAACTCGCTCTTATCTCGACGAGGACAAAGATCAAGTTGAAAAGTCCACACGCTTAAGTATGTATGAGGAGCCCTTCTACGCTGTGGCTTACTAGAATAGAGGGGGAACACAAGTATGCTCAATGCCAGAATGCTTCTTCGCACTCGGGGTCCCATTGAGCGGCTTTCGTAACTGGAAAAAGGTCGCATTTATTACTTGCCCTGATGCCAACCGGCGCAAAGTCGCTTATCCTTCGCCGGCCGCCGACCTCCTTTATTCCTCGATGGTGATGGCATGTCGAGCATTGCCTTTGTTTTTCCTGGCTCGCCCCACCCCGTGGGTTAACTATGAAACCTGGGTAAATTTTCCTACCACACACCAAGGCACATCATCGGGTTCGCTTCATATTGTAATTCCTTGTGATCCGGAACGCCTCGCAGAGACAGAAACGATGTGAGATCTACGTGGTGGATTTTACCAAGATACAACACGTGATACCTCCATACAGGCCTATCTCGCTTCTCGAACATCCCGGCTTACTTCAACCTCTGGTAGTCGCCTCTCGCTGCTTCGAGTCCAAACGATACCGCCTCGATAATAGTTTCCCGTGGCCGTGACTAACGAGGTCTTTCTAGGTCATCTGGCCCATGTCATCCGGGTTGTAAACCTAAAATGCATCCAGTTAAAATCGTAGTTCGTGCCCGCTAAGTGGCGCTCCACGATGAGGTCGATTCTTCGCAGCGGAAGTCGCCCTTTCGCATGCTTTGTTTATGTCATGAAGCTCATACGCTGTCGCCACTTGCCATTTGCTTTTTTTGACGAAAGGCCAACGCTAAGCCAACCACTCCAGGATATTCTACCTCCCGATCGCTCCCGCTGGAGGAGCTTGGCCGATCTCCCGCGATGGCTTTTCGCCTTTCTGGCTCCCCCGCGCTGCTTAACCTAGCTTGAAGGATGGGCTGCGTTCAACCAGAGAGCACCAAGGTCGATTCCTCCCAAGGCCCGCCGCTTCCCATGAAAACGCTCTATTCTGCCTTTAAAACCGAAAGCGAGGAGGCTTTGACGCTCTTCTCCGCTTAGTTTCGGGAGCCGATGTGCGAGATGTTCCGGTCACACCAATGACACTCTGCCTAGTTCCTCCGAGGGGCCGGCTCAGAGCACCTCGTCGCATGTCAAGCTCCGCCTAAATTCACGCATCAACCGCTTGCTTCATGGAGGTCAGTGTGGTAAAGATTCCCCGCCACCCATCTCCTGACCATCCCTTACCCATGTACGGTCAGAATCTGACATCATGTGATACCGAGGGATGGTTTTTGGTCACTGAGAGAGGGTCCACTAGCAACATGTTATGTCGGCAAGGTCGCCTCTACGATAAGGAACCTTGCCGTTGTCGCCGCTCGGGCAAGGGGGTCACCTGTGGTGAGTACCCGCTGAATCGGAGCCCAATGGTAATACCTTTCTCCCCGAAAAACCCCGCAGATGTGCGTTATTGTGTTCGCAATTTTTCTCTCCCAATGCTCATCTGTCTAGCCGACGCTAAATGATGCGAAGAACTCCCGCTATCAATTAAACCCGATGAACCTGGGTCAGGCTGGCTAACACGCGCCGAACTACCAATGGGTCGCCACGGGGTGCCGCATCCTCCGTGTCCGAGTCGTGAGAACGCGGATGGTAGTGTTGTCGAGTCGCGCGCTAGATACTTCCGCTTGTATTTCCCCTATTTTGTCGGGACCGATGCTACGCAAACTCTTCCGAGTCAATCTGATTCTCCTCCTCCCGGACCCTCCCGAGATCACGTGATTTCTCCAAGGGCTTCGTGTCGAGTCTGCCGTCACGAGGCTACGCGTTGTTGAACCTGGGCCCGTCTACTCGGGCCCGACTCAGCCCGACCCCGCTTGACTGGCTTCGTTCCCCGGATATGAAACGCTTCGAGGTATCCGCGCCAGATGCAAGTATTCGGCTTCTCTTCAGCTAGATACAATTGTCGCGCATGTCTTCGTAGTCCCTATGGAACTCGCAATATTCGTGTTGTCTTCGCGCTGGATCTGACATCTCGAAGGCTATCTCGTGAACCGCCGCTTCGCACTTCATGCGTGACCCGTGACACCGAGGCCGTTGGCGAGTAGCGCCGAGGCGAGTAACGCCGTCGTTTTCGTATTGTGGTGGGCCCCAATGGTCTCGAGATTCCCGCCTTTTAGGGATCGCTCTTGATCTTTTCGGGGATTTTCCGGTCGCCTTGTCTTTTGTGGTCGCCCCCGCCGCTTGTCCTGTCAGACTTCTTTACGTGGAAGAGCTCTCCCTTTTGGATATGAGGGCTTCCTCGCCATTTATATATTTCTTCATGGCGAGCACCTTTGGCCATGTTTGCTCGGGGGTTCTTTGAGATGGAAAACATCGATCCTTCGACCGCACTCCTAACCCCCGCAGAATGAATGCCGCGGATGGTGAATTTTTCATCTGCACGCTCATCTTCGTGGACTCGGAGTTGAATCTTTGCACGTATGACTTCAGCGTTTCGCGAGCCTGGCTGACTCGGCCACGATGGTAACTCTTCCTGTACGTCCTGGCTCCGATGAAGTGGGAGACGAACGCAATGGATAGTTCTCTGAATGAAGAGATCGATGAAGGGGGGATTCTATTAAACCAGGCTAAGGCTGGGCCTTTTAGTGTAGTGGCGAAAGCCCTGCACCGTACAGGGTCTTGATACCCAAGGACCATTTGATTTCGTGGTATTGACATGGTTTTGACTGACTGGTTCCATCGAAAGTTTCCACTTGTGGCATTCCTACCTTGGCTTTTAAGCGGATAGCGAACACCTCGACCGTGAAGGGTGATTCGGGCCATGTACCAAGGTATCCATATGTCCGGCGCGTCCTTAACCTCCTCCTCTCACACGCCCGAGCCCTGAAGACTCCTAAACCTCTCGCTCCCATGATTACCTTCCATCCCGTGTGGGGATGATGTGGTTCTTCGTTTCCGACACACACCCTTCGCATCGCCGCTTTCTTCCTCCGCGGCTACATCACAACTACGCCGCCTGGCCGACCGGACTCTCGTCGCTTCACACCCTGGGTCACTACTTCAGCGTCGTCCTTCGTAGGGGGAATGTTTTGACCTTCCCAGTTCGCCGTGTTCCCCCGTGGATGCCGATTTTGTCCGCAAGTCGCTCTAACTTTCTATCAGCGTTGTCGACGAGGCGGAAAAGCTCACCGCTTCAGACGGTCGTATTGTTTCTACCGGCCCCAGAGGCTTCGGCATCGGTCCGTATTGCCTCGTGGATTCGTGATCCTTGGTGGATCGGCGCTGCCCCCGCCAGGTTCGGAAGTCGATACCATCGCGAATCGAGAAATCAAGAGATGATAGCGAACGCGTTCGGCTGCATCGACGCCAACTGACAGCGCCTTTTTTCAACCGAATCGGGCCGAACGTGTGGGGTCAGCCGGCCGGACCCATTGTTTCCAGGGCCGGGATGCAAAGTGCCTAGGATCGTCTGGCCGGTGCGTGGATCGTGTGGGTGTCGTGATCTCGCAGCTCGGATAAAAGACTTCTCTCGCAAGAACAAAGAAGAAGGGGGTCGGCGAGGTCGCGTCTGACCGCCTCGATGCCTAAGCCGCTTCTTTTCCGGTATAAAGAAGAGATCGCTGTATGACAAGCGCTGTGATACGAGTATGCTCTCGGCGAATGTGTGTGTAAGAATGTATATGAGTATTGGCGTACATTCCACCGATGGGGTGGCTTCGTATTTATATTAGATGCTCAACCAGTTGGACGGTAATTAGGAGTCCTTCCCATTGGATGTGATATTTTTATTGTCCATACTGACTGGGTATAGGATATAGAAAAACAATACTCTGTGATGGTCTTTCTTATCGGGGGATGTCCAACTCGGCGTGATCTATTATTCTTTCTTCCCTTTTAATGGGATTTGGTCGATGGGTAATATATCGTTTAAGGAATGTTCCTATTTTCTCGTATTGAAAATATGGGTTGGATTGGTCGGGTATGGACCTTCCACGTATTCAGATCGTGTTGGGCCTAGCGAGCCTATCATGGGGTTGATATGGAGGGGCCTGAGTTTTGCATGGAGCCCACCATTCACTTGGGCTTGGTGAGTGGGATATTGGGCCCATTTCTTTATCCCCATCATATACAAATAATTTTACCTAATAATGAATAGATCTCGAGTTATACGAATAGATTTCTACTGATAATGAATCGAGAAGAAGAAAAAAAAAAAAAAAAACCTAATAATGAATTAAGAAGAATAAATTTGGCCGGGTAGAATAAGATGAGATGATTAGAAAGTGGATATAACTTTGTCTTCTCCCTCAACCGTTTTTCATTCATGGATGATGAATAAAATCGTGGAGAATCATATATTTATATACATTTGGATGTGAGTGTCATTATAATTTTGAAAAATATATATTATATTTTTAGTTGTTAAAATATCATATATTGTATCTGATTTTGATATATTTTTTTGAAAATGATTATGATATTTTTAGTTATTAAAATATCATATTTGTATGTAAAATGGTTACACAAAAATAATTCGTATGTGATTTGAGGAACAATCATATATTTTTTTTTACTTTTTAGTTCTTAAAATATGAAGAATTAAAAAACTATCTAATTTTAGGTATTGTATAAGCTTTTAAAAATTATCTAACTCATAAGCCCTTATCTCTAAAAATATCTTATTGACTTCACTCATTCGATGAAAAAATCATTTCAAATATTACGAAAAAACGCAAGAGAATTTTAAAGGGTAAATATTTATACTCATAATAGAAAAATCATTAAAAGTAATTAAAAGTTTAATGTCTATGAAAGTTAATTACTTTTTCAATACCGGTATAGTTTTAGAGGGTCTAAAAGTCTTAATCCAATATATCATGACTTTTATAAACTTTTTTAAACTCTTAATCGAACATATTTTTATAAATTTTTTTTAAGGTCTTAAAAAGTCATAATCGAATACATTATGATTTTTATAGACTTTTTAAAGTCTTAATCGAATATATTATGACTTTTATAAAGTCTTTAAAAATCATAATCCAATGTACCATAATTTGTATAGACTTTATAGTTCCATAAAAATTATTAAAAATCATAATCTAATACACCCCTTACATGACAAGGTCGGATATGGCGGTCTCCACTCTTGACTCTTTCACGTCGTAATATAGCGGATATTGGATTGAAGGAGATAATTTCTTATTAAATAAATTGAAAACAAAAAAGGGGTCATAATCATAAATGATTCTTCCTTTTCTGGTCCATTTAAACTTAAAGTTTTTTTTTTTTCTTTTTTTGAGATACTGGTCCTTCTTTTTTTTTTTTTTTTTAAGTTAATAACTTTTTTAATACAATTTAGTAAAGATACTGGTCCAATTAAAGTTAAGCATTATTTCGACCCTTTTTTTTCTTCACAATGAATTGCATGATGGGGCTGAATTTATTTTTTTATCTGTTCATTTGTAATGCTTTGAAGGAAAACAAAAATATTCTAACCCCGCTCTGAATAGGTTGTTCAATTGTAGTTGTGGAAAAAATAGCTGAAATGGGATAAAACCGATAAAAAATGATTTTTTATTTGTGTTAACTTTTTTTTCTTCTAACAATAAATATACTTACAAATAATTTTTTATGTTAAAATAATTTATCGATTCAAATCCAAGATTATATTAATAAACATAAAATCAAAATCACTAAAAATCATAAAAGCATTTAAACAACATTCAAGCTACAAGATAACGAATGATTCAAACGTTATATATTCGAGTACGTTTCATATATCTACTTAATTTAAGACAACATATTACCATAACGGCAATAAACATACATCATATCGAAACAATACAACTACATGTGGTACTAAAACGATAACAACCACCCGTCATATCAAAACGATGACACAAACAAATAAAAACAATGGAAAGAGGCTTAAAAGAGTGATCTCTGGAGGCAAGAATTGCCAAAATAAAATAAAATAAATAAAATCATCCCTCTTACTTAAAAAATAAAAGAGACCAGGAAAGAAAAAGTTTAGAGAAAAAGAAGTTAGAGTTTTCAGAATATAAGACTATTACACATGCAAATAATTTAATAAATAAAAAGTTGGGTTTCTGCCTTTCAGGGTGATCCCATGAACAAGACCAGGCAATATTAAATTATTAGAAAAATTGATAATGTCATCATGGATCATGACATGCACAGATCCAGAAGTAAGCATTTCCTAAATCCGTAATCACCGTTGCTAATGAAGACTAGCAAGCGCAATGCACGGACCCAGCCGCTGTACACATGTCCGTCCTCCTAGAGAAGAGAGGCCTAAGCCTAACATAAAAGAATCCAAACATAGAAAAGAAACACAGACAGAAAAATCAATGCCCTAATTTTTGATAATGTACACAAGAAGTTCATTTCCTTTCTACCCTGGTCTTACTCTTACAGTTGGAATAAGATCAAAATCATAATCATAATCATGTACATAAAAGCCTGGCGAAACCAACCGGCCAACGAATGTGGTGTGTGTCATTTTCACAGCTAGTTAGATACAGCAGCTGCAACAAGAAATATGAGCCAATCCCAATCAATATGCTTAGTCAAGGCCCCGGCCAACTCCATCTAGCTATTCAAAACATTTCAGTTTTGTGATTGCCTTCCCCGCATCATTTACTAAAAGACGAGACTCCCCCTCAACCCCCCTCCTTCTCCACCAATCCAATCCCATCCCATCCCGGGAAATAATCACATCAATCTCTTCTGTCCACCAAAACTCTCTCCCAACTCCAAAATTTTTTTAACTGTGCACCCTCTCTCTCTCTCTCTCTCTCTCTCTCTCTGAATTGAAAGGGTTCAAAAAATGAAAGAATGATGACGCAGAAAATGGGGTCAGCAGCTATCTATGCTCACAAAATTACAACGAACTAAAACCACCCATCATTATCTCTATATATATGCAACTCATGTCAGGGATGATAATCTTGAATCTTCTGATTTGTTGTTCACCCGGCACATGCAATCTGGGCATGGGAACGTATATATGGAATCATTCGGTCGTTTTAGCTCAAATCCCTTGGCATCACTATGAGTTCGCATATTCAGCATTTGACGCTTGAAGGATTTCCACCTGGGAAATAAAAAACAGAGAAATCCATCAGTATTTTTCTATTCATCATAATCTGAATCAGCCACTAACAAACCAAATAATTCCAGGATTGTTAGCATTCAAGAATCAGTTCCTTTACACTCACACTCATTGCTTGAGCCATAAAGTAACTTGAAGATACGGGGGACAGATGCATTACCCAATTTTAGGATTGTCAAACAATAATGCTAACTTTCGCTTGTCCGGCCTGACTGTTTTGGAGTGCCCGCCATATGAGTATCTTCTGTGGCCCATTAGAAAATGAGGGAAGTTTCCACCTTGAGTTGTCACAAATACTTCACTGTGAAAACAAACAGTGTAGTCTATAGCAGCCATCCTGGAAGAATAGTTCTAGAAGCAGTAACCCAAGTCAAATCAACATCATCAACTCAGATCTCAGAAACTGAAGACTGAATAAATCTGGCAATTCATACCCTAAATGGAGCAAGTTCCTCAGCAGATGCCAACATCTCTTTCGTTTGAAGAAGGGGAAACATCTCAAAGAGTGGAGCCATAGTTTTCTCGGACTTGTATATTTTTCCAGATGCCAAATAGATAGACGTGCTTTTATCGAAGCCCATTCCCCTAAGCATCAAGCCAACCTAGTAACATGAAAAGGGAAAAGGAATGAGCTTATTAACATTCATGAGCATGTGTATATACACAAGCAATTTAATTGCACCTCAAGAAAGCAATACAATCTCGATAAATTGTTTTTTTTTTCTTTTTGATAAGTCCAATCTCGATAAATTGTAAGCCATTGGTTTTTGCAGGCATAATGAAAACAAAAGAACAAATTCCATGAAATTGATTTTAAAAAACAACACAATACAAATTTGAGGTTTAAACTCATTATCAGCAAAACAACAGAGTTGGAAAAACAAAAACCACAGAAATAGAAGTTCAAGTATCCCCATAGAAAATAATGGAAATTAAAAAGGTGAAAGATATTACCTCTAAAGGGGTCAGAGGACATTTTCCATTAATCCTGATTGCTCCTGGTCGTATAACCCGACCAGGTTTTGTAAACTTTCCCCTCCAACCTCTTTCCCTTGCTGCATTCATGTCCTGTATTTCTTCCTCTCCACCATCAAATACACAACAAGAGAAAGCAACCATATCCTGAAATGAGAGAAGGTGTGATCCACAAAATCTACCAAGATTGAGATTATGATCTTATTTCCAGCCCTCCAAGTAACAAAAAGAAAGCTATACACTTCTGAGTAAAACAAACCTCCTCAAACCGAAGGTGCACAGAAACGTATTTGCCACCATTGTTTGCACTCAGTTTTTTCATTCTTGCAACCAAACTTTCACCCAAAGTTAATATAGGACTTGAAAACTTTAAAGCTTCATAATTAGCCAAGCATCTAAGCCGTTGGACTGCTGAAGGAGCATCAATCGACAATCGATTCGCAAAAGGAGAAATCCTTATGATCCTGAGTCATTGAAATACAAAGCAGATACTTCAACAAAATAATGAACACAACTCACTCTTCTGAAATCACTAGAAAAATTGTCAACCTTTCTCAAAACTCTCAAGAAATTAAGCTACAGTACTTGGTTGTTTAATATGGAATCTTTTTTACATTAAATAATCAGTAGAAAAACTAACTTGCTGGTACTCTTAACTCACTTTTCTTCAAGTAGCTTTGGGAGAACTGCATCCCTATAATACTGAATGGATGACCATGCTTTTATTCTGAAGTTGTAAACATTGCTCATATTGTGGTCAAATCGTTCCATTATGTATTCAGGAATAGTGTTGACCACCTGAACGTCATTTTCCAATGTAGTAATAAAATAATCTTCATCATAAATGTCTTTAAATTTGCTGAACAAGAAAAAACCATAGTCAGACATTCTAATGTAAAAGAAATATAAACCCTTTTGCTTTATGTCTGTGTAAGAAAATTTTGCAACCTCTAATTAACAACTCTAAGAATTATACTATTTTTACATGCTAATTATGACAAACCCATGCAATGTAAACCAGTGAAAAGAAAAACAGTAACAAATCAAAAGTTGAAAAATGAGTTTTTTGGTTTTCCATTTTCATTTTGTAAATGAATAATAAAAAACACTGGAATTAGCTATATGCAAATGGTTTTCCCTTTTAGCTGGAGGTAATTCAAGATTTTGGTAATATTCATTTAGCTGGAGCGAACAGAAAAAGTACTAAACACATGTTTTAAAGCTAATGCAATAACAGTTCTATTTTGATGGTTGGATTCTGAGACCTACTTGTGTCATCAAGTATGTTGTCATTTCATAAGCTTAAAGCAAGAAATCAATAACATAAATATCAGGTACTAACATGGCATAAAACTGTTTAGTCACATGGTTGATTCATTTGGTTATCCAATTCAAATGAGCTACTATTTAACAGGGGAAAAAAAAGGTTTCCCTTGAGAAAACCATGTATCATGGCTGTACAAGAAATTCCCAATATCTTATGTTTAAAATTTGTGGCATGTATAGTCCTTAAACAAATGCAGTATCAAATTGGCACTGCACAAACAAAATATATAAGAAAAATGAAAGAACTGACATACCTGGGATCTCTCCAAACACTATGATAATGAAAATTGGGGATTACAAGTGTTGCATTAAGAAGCCCGCCACGGCAACTGCATTGCCTATCTACAAAGTATTCATATTAATCACAGAGAGGATATGTGTCAATAAAGGTACAAGATGGATTAGCTTTCCAAGGAAAACATGTCCAAAAAAAAAAGTGTAACAAGAGTAAAATGGAAGGGGAAAGACAAAACAACCGATGTTCTCTGCTGATTCAAGCCACCATTTGCCTCAACATATATGTAACCATTTGATTCAGGTAAGCCTACATGATAACAACAACCTCGTATTAAAATCATAATTATTGAAAAGATATCTGTGCTCATTACACTACAAAGATTTTGCAAATACAGGAAAGCATTTATATGAAATAAGTTTAAAGGGTATTCAAAAATACTAATAAGTTTTTGCAAATATGAGATGGGATAAGATGATATAAGTTCAATGGGTATCCAATAGATGCCTAAAATGATATGTAATAATCATGAAGTCAATAACATCATGACAGCCTACCAGAAAAAAAATAACATCATGACATATACAATCAATGTCATAAATAGGGCAAAGTATTCTTGAGAATAAGATTGTAGCAGAAACCATGCTGAAAGAGGAGGCTACATATGATGGAAGTCTGGGTTGTTGCTGATGATAGGAATGGCAGATAGAGGAAGAGCCAGGAGTTGATGATAGCTGGAGAGAACGTGGAAGCAGTAGTAATAATTCTAGCAGAGACAACCACTCTAGCTCAAATGCTACCAACATGACGGATGTGGTAAGTGAAGATATTGCTTGTCGTTATTTAATATCCTCTACAGCAATATTTCAGTCACTGGTGAAAGTGGTATTACAATGATGCCATGCTTCAAAGAAAGTGGAACAGAAGACAACATTAAAAAGATCTTTTACTCTTCTTTTTTTTTTTCTATTCCGAAAGAATGATTTCTGTATCTGTTAGCAAAATGTCGTTTTCCTGCTTCTGTTCTTACATTCCTTTCTTTTTTCTTTTTGATAACCAAGGAACCTTTCATGACTAAGCCCTTAGGACTCTCCATGAAACAGACCCCAACATTCTTCCTTCCTGATATACTTTCAAAAAGCAAAAGAATCACTTTTAAGTTGTGATTTTTTTTTTTTGGTGATAAATCTTTTAAGTTGTTAATATTGTTTCAAATATTCTATAAACTCTAAGATAGCCATAAGCCAAGCATAAGAGACATATAACAATCAAACATCTAATATCAAATTAGAATCACCAATAATATAACCTAATTCCTAACTTCACAATTTTTCTTCACCAAAGCTTTTGACCACTGTTCCTGCAATGAACCAGCACAATTTCTCAATAGGACCTACTACATTCACATCATATTAGATGGTGTGAAGCTGGGGTTTTAGGTTAGTGAATCCTCTAACCATCAAGAAGCAAGGATTTCAGTCATTTTCATATAGAAAGACCAGATCCTTAAATCAGTAGGACAAACATTTGGTACACTTAAGCAGAAAAATGTTAACAAGATGTATGCAATTCTCGACATCAAAATAGAACTCTCACTGACTAGCCTAAATCACGTCAAATATTGAGTAAACCAAGATCATGGCATGAACAAAATATCACAACCCAATGAGGTTTTTTTTATGGGTAAATTTTGTCCCCACTAGGTCTTGAACCAAGAATCTCTTACAAACCCTCCCCATCACAGCCCAAAGATATCATGTAACAATTGTGAAAGATCCCTTTGCTCACCCTAGAGCAATACTTGTGCTTATTTGATTACCATTAAAAACATGTGATCCCACCAATGATCTTTGCACTAGGAAAAGTTACCAAAAAAAACAGAACAAAATTGAAAAGAAAGAAACAGTAATTTCTTAGTTCTGCAGGCAAAAGTTTGGATTTTGACATTTTTGTAGTAGCAGAAATGCAAACAGAGTTTTGGGATAATGTTCTTCTGTAAGTAGCAGAGTTCCTCATCCAAACTTTCCACCTATTGAAAATGCTAAATATCATTCAGAGTTAAGCATCACTTTCTCATTAAATTGCCATGTTTCATGTGAGCACTTGGTATTTTGATTGTTTTTGGTCCTACGCTACTAGCATCATCTTGAATGGCAAGGGAGCAATAGACAGCATACACAGAACAACATTCCATACATAAACATACAAAATACAAACATGTGTGCACATACATGTATATAACTTCTACACAGAAAAATAGCCACCATCACAAAGTGAAACTTATTAGCATAGAACTTCCTAGAACACTTGATCTGGTCAAGCCCTGCACGATAATTAAGAAGTTCACCAAACTCCTTCTATAAACTAAATGAAGAAAAGACCCAACATTTAGAAAATATATAAAGGAAACACCTTCAGAATTCAATTGGACATAGTTCATACCTCCCGAGGACTTGTTTACACACGGTTGCCACTGACCACCTTTGTAAGAGTGTTTCCATATAGTGGATATCTAACATAAATTCAATAGCAAGGTCAATATAAAGCAGTAAAGCAGTAACACCAGAAACCAATTCATCAAAAACCCAATTTTGCAGGACTATAAAAAGATAAAGGAGCAACCTGACAATGTCCAAATAGAAGAGTCCTTTTTTTTTGGACAATCACATCAGAAAATGGTGGTCAATTACCAATTTAAATAAAGAAAAAGAAAGATCTCAATCAATGAAACCATTTGAAAAATGGCATCTTGGTGTAGGTCAACAATGTGATACAAATCCAAATTCACTTCAAAATATAATAAAAGTAGAAATTCAAATTTCATTTATAGTCAGGTTTCCTCAGTTTTGTAAGCTTCCAAGTACAGCCTAAGGACGACCTCTCATTTCCTATTGTGTCTGACACATGCAATGCCAACAAAACACTGCATTGATTAATCCCACATAACATCAAGATCAGAATCACACCAATACAAAATAATGCCCTAAGTCCAAATCAAACAAAAATGGATCAAATCCACTTAAGCCCAAAATTCTCCAAAATTTCTGCTAAAACAAAATCCAAAATTGAACCAAATACTGACCGTATCACTGGTCGAATTATCAGAATCCATTTCGGGGCGGAGCTTGGCATACAGCTGGGGGCTCCGGTAGACAGAGCCAGGAGCCGTGCGGTGCGTGATGACGGGAACGACGTCGAAGGAGACGGTACCCATGTAAAGCAACATGCCGGAGATGTAGATGAGAGGAGCGAAGAGGAAAATCCCCTGGCGACGGAGGAATACCGATAGGATGAGCCAAGTGAGACGTTGGGCAAAGGTCCGACCGGGCTGCTGGCCAGCTCCAAACCTCCCCTGCTTGGAGCGGCGGAGGCGGGGAGAACGAAGCGGCGAGGGCGGTGGCGACGGAGTAGATTGGCCGCTGCTGGGTATCCTATTGTATGGGTGCATCGCGACTCCTTTCTACGTCATATGAGCCCTCTCTCTCTCTCTCTCTCTCTCTAGACTCCCGTTTTCCGGAGAGAGAAAGTTGGAAGAAAGAGGTGGAACGGTGTGGCGTATGGGAAGGCAGTGAGAGAGAAGGAAGGAGGATGCACGTGGGTATCACGTGGAGAGGGGAGGGGGGTAAGGTGATGAGTAATGAGGATGGCTGGATGGCGAGGGTGTTTGTTCATTGTTGTTTGGTCTCACGGAAAGAATTTTCTTTTCCTTTCTTTAAGCGTCGCACGTGGGTTGATGTGCTGTCGTGGGCTTTAGATTGGGTGTGTTTGGAACCTCACAATCCTTCCTCCTCCCGTGGATGCCTAACCTCCATTAGGAAATGTTTTCTTCCCCGCCGATGGAATTACCTTTAAATAATAATACTCCCCACCGTTTTATTGTTGCATTCACCTTTACCAACATTTCCCGGAGACACCCAATCCCTTATCCAAACACCCTGCCTCATCCCTTTTAATGGATTTTATTATTTTAAACTTTTCTTACATATTTATTTACAGTCTGTAACGCTTACACTGTATGGGCAAATTGTAAACATGAATCTTTCAACCCTAAGTTGCCTATTGTTAAATCAAACCTTGATAAAGTAATTTCGTTCAAGGTTTTAATTTTTATTTTATTATTATTATTTTGACATCTATTTACTTTATATTATCATTATAGTATCATATTCTTATAATGATTCAAACATGGATCTCTTAATGTTATAGCTTAAAGTTTTATGTCAATAAAATTAAAAACTTTTTAAGAATTGAAATAATGTTATAAGGAAAGGTTTGAATGACAATCAATTTATAAAATGAATATTGGTTACTTTTATAAAGTAAATATTAGTTGCATTAAATAGTGAGATTATATGCAGATTTGGATTCCCCAAACATTAATAAATAGTCTTTTCCCATTTGTATTTAATATATCAAAGTAAAGAGAATAAAATTTCATTATCTCATTCTCTCTATAGATTTCTTTCTCTTAATTTTTCTTCTTATTTTCATTGGTTTATTACACATTATTAGCACAAATTGCTCTACTTTGAAGGTAATTCTATGATCTCAAAGCTATTTAAATTTTAAGTTTTTATATTAGTTTTGATTTTATTATATATAATCAAAATCTAAAAGAAAATTATTTAATTTTGGTTATAACTCAAAATTTTTATTATTTTTATCAATTTATCATATACTCGATTCTCATTATTTTGTCATATGCAAAAAGTTTGTTCATAATGTCCAATCTTAAAAAATTCGAGTTCATGACATTTGATATTTGGAGAAGGAATCGTCTATCTTGGATCCTTAATGCTTAATAAACTATTAATATTTTGATGAAAAGTCACATGTCTAGTTCAATTGGGTTTGAATTGATTCCTAGAGGTGGATGCAATATCATCCCAAATTCGAATTCGTAGGCATGGATAAGGATCGGTCATGAACACAATCATGGAAAAAATTCATGATGCCATATTGATAATCCCTCAAATTCTTGGAAAATGAAAAGTTTCACCACCATAAGTGGATTATTATTGATGTAAAATGGAAATTGTATATGGATAAACCTCCCAAAAATCATGAAAATTATTATTATAGATGTTGTATGCAAGGACATAGATGCATACTTGTTGTATGTTTAAACATTTAGTCTGTTACCAAACATCAATAAAAAAAAAAAGGAAAGTAACAGAAATAAACTTTACTGATGCTGATGGGTTTGCATTAACATTCTATGATTTCTTTGAAGGTCTTAGTGAAAAGACCGACTCTTCAATAAAAGGTGAAAACACTACTATTTAATTATACATCTTGTCTATTTATTATATCAATTCATATATAAACTTTGCTATTACATAAATTATATAGCTATTTACATTATGTTTTGTTTTCATTTTAGTTGTTTCTAAAATCAATGTGTTATTGAATCTCAAAATGAATGAAGGTTGACACTAACAAGTGTCAGTGTAAGTACCATCTTTGGTACTTCAAATTTAAATGAAGGCTCCAGAAAAACAAATATAAAGGCTATTAAGTCAAATGTTGTTGTGAACCAGAAGTTCAACAACCCAAATATTTTTATTATTTTTCATGACATGCTAGGTCAATTCGGGGTCTCGCGACACGCCAAATCATAAAAATACTCATACGCATCTACGTTAACCGTAAGATTCTTGCGCACGAATGTTCACTGCCGCTTGTCGGGTTTTAAAATTATTATTTTAATGACATTACGCCTCCTATCATTAGCGAAGAAAAGTCGATTCTGTGGGGTTAATGACAATAAATATATGGAATGCACTTATGATGTCTCATCTTGATCCTCATATAAACCAATGTGGAACCAGTTCGTAAAGGATTATTCATTTGCAAAAACTTGCGAAAACTCGATTACTAAATGCATTCATTAATAAAGAGCGACAGTTTGGCTACATTTAGATTTTTAAATATTCTAAGATTTGGACACGTCCCTTGCAGTGACAATTAGTAAATGAATCTAAGACATGCCCAAGTGCGAGAATTCCATCGACTAAAGACATAATTCTCCGAAAGAGGATAACACAAACAAATCTTAACGCTCCTAAAGAAAAACAAATAAAACAAAAGACCCCAGTAGATGCATATGATGAACAACAAGCCCTTGTATAGGTACATAGTAAATGAGAAGTTACTATAGAGGCGTATAGTAAACAAGAAGCCCTTGTAAAGGCACATAGTAAACGAGAAGCCCCTCAGAGTGGCACAGAAACAAAAGGCTCAGAGACATATAATAAAACAAAAGTGCCCCAATTAGCACATTACTTCGATGAAATACAAGTCCTTCGTAGATATACATAATGTGAATAAAGGTCTCAGATCCTCAGAGAGACACATAATAAACAAAAGGTTTTAGTAGAGGCACATGATGAACAACAAGCCCTTGTAGAGGTATATAATAAACAAAAGGCCCCCGTTGAGGCACATAATAAACAAAAGGTCCCTATAGAGGCACATGATGAGGAACAATCCCCTATAGAGAGATATATAACAAATAAGGAACCCTTTAAGAGGTAGGAAATGCACAAAAAGCCCTTGAAGAGGCACAAGTACCTAAAAATAATGAAATCTCAATAAGTTATGCGCATAAAGCTAAAAATGGGGTTGAAATAATATTTTCTTTTTATAATATTTTTCAAGTAGCCTTAGAGATCATACAAAATGATGAAGATCTCGAACCACAAAATGTGGATGAAAAGGCTGTGTGCTATGCATGCAAAATTACAATTATTAATAAAAAAAGAAGTTTTTAGACATGTAGTCCAAACGTTTTAAAGAATAAAGCTTGTTGGTACAAATGAGTATTTGTACGAAAATGCCCAAACATTCTTTGAAGGATTAGATGTGAGTCTCACGGATGTTGTCAAAACATATTTATATAAATCCATAGATAATTATATATACATGAAAATCTCTAAAGGATTTAAATTGCTTGAGGCAAATAGTATAAACCCACGTAACATGTAATCGATCAAGTTACAATGATCTTCATGGGGACTGAAGCAATCCATACACATATGTTACAATTGCCTTAGTGTGTATTTATTAAAGAAAAGGGAGTGTGAACAACCTTATATGCTCTTGCATTTTTATTAAGAAATCACAAACCGAATTTAAGATTATTATCGTATATGTTGATGATTTAAACCTTGTTGGAACTTCTAAAGAGTACATAGAAACTACAAAATATTTGAAGAAGAAATTTAAAATGAAAGTTTTTGGAAAAACAAAATTTTGACTCGGCCTGTAGATCGAGCATTTTCCTACTAGAGTGTCGGTTCATCAATCAACATATATTAAGCAAACCCTAAAACGCGACCAGATGAGCCAGGTGGCAACACTTTGCCAATACTGAAAACAAAAAAAATCCCAACAAAAACCCATCCAAGGACCCCTTGTAGCATTAAAACCGTTTCTACAATAAAGAGAAGGGTGTAAGATTACCTCAGGCTCTGCTCCAAAACCGAGCTAGTGGTCGGGGCAGCTTTAGACCGAAGCGAACCAAGTCCTAGGTTCGCCTCTAACAGTATCCACATGAAGAGTGGAGCTGACAACCTCTAAGGCAACAGTCTCGGAAAAGGTCCTGGTGTTAGCCAAGTCCCGATCCGAAGAGGAAGCTAAAACCGGGTCTCTCAAGCTCTAGAACACCTTCTTGGAGATGAGAGCAAGTCGGGTTTTTCATTTTAATTCCTCTTTGCCTCAAAGAGTCATCATTCTAGGGTTTCCATAACATTCCTTTTATAGGAAAACCTTATCATTTGAAATGACCAAAATGCCCTTCACTTTAAGTGATGATAGGTTACACGCATCCCCATACGTTATGGCAAGTTCCCACATGGCCCTAAGTCGAGGTGCAAGCCTAAGCCTATTATCGCTCTAAGTGAGGGCTTTCGATCCCGGGATTCCACTAATCCCGTGACATTTCATCCATGAGAATTAACTCCCTCATATTTGGATTACATCTAAATCCGTTTCATACCCCACACTCTTCTAAGTGTGTGACCCATTAGGTTCCGATTATATTGGCCAGTTGATTCAACCATTAAATTAAGCAAATCAAGATTAGTATCTAGCAACACATCATGACCCCCAATTGATCGGAGAGTTAGTGGTCTGACTGCATACCCTTCCCATGCATAAATACAAAGGTACTGCTCTTTCACCAAACTATACCCTACTTCGGTTCGTAGGATGGACAATGCGTGAATTCACTGATCAAGCATGCCACACCTAGCCCAAGTGATATTTGATCTTGTCCCCAGATTCATCACTCAACCGTTATGCACTTGAAGACACTCCTCAAGGCATTTTCACTATGGCAAAAGATTCCTGAGTAATGATTCCGACAAGAGGCCTTAGGTATACTCTCCCTCTATTGGGAGTGGCGAATCCTTTGTTGGCTACTCAATTACGTTCGAACACCTCAAACTATACCCAATCCTTGTCCAATGAACGACCCCTTGAGAGGCAACATGGATTGAGGTCAAAGTACAGGATTAACATCCAAGATATCCTTGAGCACCTGAAGTCTAAGGATATTTGCACCATTGCTATGATGAGACAATCATCTACATTTAGATAGATGATTCATATGATTGTCTCATTATAAGTCTCCGATGTACTTAGCTACTCTTAGCAAGCATCTACACGCCAACTTTGATCAACTCATGATCACAGTTTATAGGATCTACTACTTGATCCAATCAAAGAGTATGAAATGTGCTAGTTTGTCCGGATCAACAATGTCCAATCTTGATGATCCTATGACTAGGGATAATTTAGACACTAACATAATTGCACATGATAGGAATCTTATTATCATGATCCCATCATGATTTCCTTCATGCTATGTTATGTATCATGGACTTCATTAATTCGATTAAAGATCTATCAATTCAACGTATGAATATCAAATTAACTGGCAAAGCCTTCGATATTAAAATAATATGTCAGGCACAATATGCTAATGGCGATTGCCTTTAGAGCACTTCTCTAACATTAATATGGTTAAAGCATATCCATTAAGCTCCCCGATTGTTGTCCAACCACTTGATATGAAAAATAATTCATTTCGTCCTGAAAAGGACAAAATTTACTTTGGTCTGAAGCACCACATCAATGTTATTCCATGCCTATATCTTGCTAACAAAACGCCCACATGTTTTTCTTAAATGTGATAACACAAATAATTATTTAATATCTAAGACATTTGTAATGACATCAAAGATGTATTACATTATCTTCGTGGAACTACTAATATGAGTCAAAGTCATAGTAACTTGAATATGTGGATACATGTTATCTTTCTAATCCCCACAAAACCATATCACAAACCATAAAATACAGTTAAGTGATAATCTAGCAGATTTGTTTATAAAGTCATTATCAACTTCAACATTTAAGAAGTTAATATACAAAATTGGAATGTGTCAACCAAAGGACATTTACATGAGGGGGAGTATAAATGAATGTTAGTGTAATGCACTCTTTTTCCCTTCATCCAGGTTTTGTCTTAGTGGGTTTTTCTAGCAAGGTTTATAACGAGGCGGTTTTAACAAATTTCCTAAAGTTCCATAATGGTCATTCAAGGGGGACTGTTGTAAGGAAATGTATGAATGACAATCAATTTACAAAAGGAATGTTGGCCACCTTTGTAAAGTAAATACTAGTTACCTTCAACAATGAGATTACATGTAGATTTGGGTTCCCCAAACACTTATAAATAGTCTTCTCCTATTTGTATTTAATAGATCAAAGTAAAGAGAATAAAACTTCATTATCTCATTCTCTCTGTAGATTTTCTCTCTGTAAATTTCTCTTCATATTATCGTTGTAGTATCATGTTCTTACAATGATTCAAACATGGATCTCTTAGGCGTTAATGACGGTTACAACTTAAAGTTTTATGTCAGTAAAATTTAAACCTTGTAAGAATTGAAATAAGATGTTTTTATATGCTAATTTTTAAACAAATAATTGTTGGAGAGAAGTTGTCATGGTCTCAAGGCAAAAATCAATCGCATGTTTTTCAATAGAAAAAATCGTAATTACAACATGTTGGTGCACGTGTTGGTAGACAAAGCTGGATGACAAGACTTACCATATTCAATCAAAACGGATTCTAGAGTAAATATTATAGAGATCAAAAGCTAAAATTTAATGAGACGAATAAGGAAGTCCAATAGATAAACTTTGGAAGATTGAATCCTAGTGGTGAGTTTTCTATGGGAGGAAACTGAGATGAATAAGGAAGTCCAGTAGATAAAATTTGGAAGATTGCATCATATTGGTGAGTTTTCCATGGGAGGAAAATGTTCATTGTCGTGAATATGGAATAAAATCATAATCCTTCATATGCCTAGTTGGGACATAATAGGAAACATATATATCCGCAATATTATGGATCGATCCCTTAGGGATATTAAAAATAGGACACGTTTTAGAGCAAAGCCACACATCAAGAATGTGCAACCAAGAAGAAAGTGTTTTTTGGCGTCCACGTACTTATTTTAAGGTATAGTTCAACTCTCTTAATGTTGAGTAGATTTAATACATCTTGTTGAGTGATGTTGTTAGGTGTGTGGTAGTTTAGATGTTGTTTGGGCAATAAGGGGGTCTTATTCTATGTTTCACTATGAGCTAATTAGGTAAAGAAAGCATTAGAGAAAGGGGGAGCCTCTTCTCATATAATATCAACTTGTAACCTGATTGAAAATAGTGAAATGCTTTACATTTGGGCTCAGCCCAACAAACATAGGCTAGGTCAAATTGTGTAACCATCTCCTGCGTCTTGTGCATGTATGCTGGTTTATTTCTATTAAAAGTACATGTTTCACACAAATGGTTCACAAATTGGTACACTAAGCTATGTAATGGGGCTGATTCTTACTGCACCACCAGATATTTTGAATATATCAAATAAGTGTTCCTTTATTTTTTTTTTGAAGAGAAAAAAAATAATTTTATTGATTCAAAGTAACAACACATTGATAGATAAATGGAATCAAAATCGCTAAAAACCATAAAGGATGAAACAACATTTAAGTTAATAGCAAAATAAATCGGCTTAAAGCCTATATAATTGATAGTTGAGTCTACATATTTGATATTACTATTGTGACTAGAATCCCTATGATTACAATTCTGCAACATATTAACGATCATTGATTTGATTTTTTTGTCGTTAATCAGATTTACTTTACTCGTCCAAACCACTCTCATACAAAGAAACGTTGCACCACGATGACGACAAACAAACGTCACACCGAGACAATGACAAACACATGCAGCACCAAGAAGACGACAACCACATGCCACACCAAGACGACGACTAAAACATGAACAAATAAATGAAAACCTAGATCTTGTGGAATAACCACTTTATTGAAGAAAAGAATGGTGAAAATATGTATAAAGGGGTTATTTTAGGCTAAGAATGGCAAAAAAAAAAAAAAAATCATCCCTATTTGCTCAAAGGAAAAAAGGTTAGTAGAGAAAAAGTTAGAGAGAAAAAAAAAAAGCTAGGTATTACTTTAGACTTTCATCAAATAAGTGTTCCTAGTTTAACTTATTATTTATCATTTCTTTAAATGTAACTGTTGACACTCAAAAAAATATTTTAGCCAAATTGGTAATGGAATGGGCTAAATGTATATATCAAGCCCAAACCGAGCCCAATCCAATTCGAGAAAGCCCAAGCCTACGAGAATCGGCCCATGAAAAGGTCCATGGACATTTATGGAATTTTTAAATAATTTGTCCAAGTTGCCTGCTAATAATATTGAGACTTTTTCTTAAAGGTAGAAGATGTAGGAGAACTTTTCTCCAAGTCATCACAGGGCAAAGTACGTGAGCAGTTATTAGAAGTGGGGAAAATTACTTGGGGAACAAGACTCTAGTAGGGACATTGACAATTATTAGAGAAAGAGGGTTGGTGCAATTACTGAAAAATGTCTATAAAAGGAAGACTCAACATCAAAGAAAATGACCGACTTTCAAACAATCAAAACCTAGCAAAGACTTTTAGTATTTGTCTTAATTTTCTATAAGTTCATCAACCATCTTTTCCAGATTCTCAACTTAGTTTTATATTTTATGTCCAGGTATTTTGTTACTTCAAAATTTTCTTGCTTCAATATTTCATTTTTAGTCTAATTCTATAATGAAATTTGTTATCTTTCAAGCTAGTCCGTACAACTTTTCTCTTAGCTTTCAATTCAGTCAATTTTTTCAAAGTATTTCAGCTTAGATTCTAGGGAACTGTCAAGGGAACTAGGGAATTCAGTTTTCGTTTGAGCAAAAGTTAGATTTAAACATAGTTTCAGTTTGGAAATACTATAATTTCCTAGCACTCCCGCGCATCCACCAATTTATGTGCTTTTTGTATGTTCTGGTGAATTCTACTAAAAAATCCACCGACCAAGCATATTTTTGGCATGCTCGGTGGGACACATCTTTGTGAAACATCGGTACATTTTTTTTGTTTTTATATAGTTATGCATATTCCCCGGCGGGACACGTTTTTTATTGAAGAATGACACCAAAATTGAGGAGTAAGACAAATGTAGAGTCTCCAGACTCAGGATATGATGTTGTAGAAGCAACACAGGAAGGAATAGTTCCAGCCATGGTGGAACAGATAGAAAACCTGATGAATTCTCCAGTACGACAATAGGGGAATCCATCAAATAACCCTATTGAACAAGTGGAAGGAAGGGGTGCAGGTAATGTGGATGTGCCTATTCTTTTCTCTATTAATTCTAATGAATTTCAGTTTCTCATGTAAGAATTAAAGAGCCAGTGAGTGATCATGACTTCCTTTATGGAAGAAATGAAGCAACAATTTCAATCCATCTTGGAGAACCTTAGAGAAAGGGAGCAACCAAGGCAGGAAGTTGCTTATAAGCCTGAAAGACAATTTTCTAATGAACTCAAGGGGTAGCATTCTGAGAACCCGCAGAGCCGCACTTCACCGCATCAGTACAAGCAGAGGTTAGATAGCCTCCCACAAGACGTAGGGGCGGTGACACTTTGAGAATATACACAAAAGACTCCACTGCACCTCGTAGAGCCACAACTCCTTAGGAGGATTCGCTAGACAAACCTACTTTGCAACCTGGAGCATATGAAGGGCTTTTCTTTCAATGAGCCCGGGAGGCAAGGGGGGCATCATGCATCCTTCTCGTTGCGAGTGAACGCAACAGTAATGTAAGAGAGGTTCAACAGTTCAACGCCTCGGGCAACCAAATTAGTACTGATTTTTAGTATAATTAGAGAGGCGGTGTAGGAGTTATATGGGCCAAGCCTCAGGCAAATTGGCCGCCCATAGTTTTACAAACCTTATCCAGAAATGATAGACAAAGAGAACCCTACCTGGGTGGGGTGAGCGACACATTGCCGTTCTCGACGGGTTAACCTAATTTTACTCTCGATTGAGGGTTAGGTTGTAAAATTTAAGACCCGAATAAAACTAGGTCAACTTGGCCCGACCCGTGGCCCATATGGGTTTGGTCCGGGTTAGTCCGATTGGCCTGAAATCTTTATTTAATTTTTTTAAGTAACTAGCTAAGTAGTTGAGATTTTCAAAGATTCATCTATAAAATTCGATATTTTTGCTATTTGATTTTGTAGCATAGTGGTTTTAAATATAATAATTATTATAATATATGATTAATATATTAAACTTTTTTGTTTTAACTATTTTATTTTCAAATTTTAAATGTATATATTTAATATAATTTATATGATAATTTAATATTTAAAAACTCTTGTATGAAAAATTACGGAATTCATTTGAATTAAATAAATTACAGTTTTAATATTGAACATATTTTTATTTATCTCATTAATCCCATTTTAAATATTTACAATTTTCTTTTTTTATTTATCCTTTAAATTTTATTCAATCATATATGTTTTTTTTTATAAAAATGAAGTTGTACTAGTTTATAAATTAAATTAATTTTAATAACTAAATTGTCAGTATATTTTAAATAATTTTATTATTTAAACTAGTGTTAATAACAAAATATTGCTATTTTTAAAATAATTATCAAAAAATATACACATATTTATTTCTTTATATGATTATATCTTCTAGCAAGATAGATTTTCAAAACAAATAGAACATTTCATTATTATACGGTTGAGATGCATTTTTGGAAAAAAAAAATTTTTTTTATTCCAAATATAAATGAAATTTATGTTGTTAACATTATAAAATTTTAATTAATAGATGATGATAATTCAACAACCATCGAGGATGTACATATTTTTAAAGTGGAATCACATATTATTATTTGATAAGTTGTTTTTTTTTTAAAATATGTTATTAAGTTGTTACTTTATTGTTTTGATATTATTTAACTATTTAGTTTGGTACTTTAGTTATAAGAGTGCTCTAGCATTATTTATTTATTTTAGTTTGTTTACTATTATTATATTGTTGAGACCAATCATTTTATATATTAATTGTTATTATATATTTATGTATTATTTATTTTTATTTGAATAATGATGAATTTATAAAATTAATTTTTTTTAGCATTTTTTAAGGTTTTGACCCGTTTTAACCCATTTTGGCCCACAACTCGCATGGGTTGGGTTGGGCTAGTCGAAAGTTAGCCCAAATAGAAATGGGCCAGATTAGCTTAGCCCGTTTTGGCTCAGGGGTCTCGATCGGCGGTACTAAAACGGGTCAGTGAGCTCCATTTACTAGCTTTTTACCATGCAGCACAGGATCCCCGATTTATCCTCGTTTCATGAGAAGATAGTCAATCCAATTCCTAGAGCATGTTGCTGCATTCACTACGCACGTGGGAGTTGGCTAACTACGAATTTATATCATTTCGTTTATACTATTTCCTAACTCTTTGATAAGGGGCAAAGATTCACTTGGTGTATACAACATTAAGGTGGAACCCATTCAAAGCTGGTATGAGATGGGAAAGGCGCCCACACTCACTCTTCAAGGTCAGAGCCTCAGTGTGCATTACAGAACTGTCTAGAGTGACTCAAAGAAATAGGGAGATCACTGATTTGTTCATCTCCCGGTTCAAGAAGATGAGAAATAGATGCAAGATCCATCTTCTTGAGATTGAGTACATGAAAATGGCCTAAAGAGGTTTGGAAATTGAGTTGAAGAAAATTCAAAGGTATGAAATTTAGAGATTTTTATGAACTTCCAGCTAAGGTGACAGAGTATGAGGAGCTGCTCTAGGAAGAAAGTTATTAGAGAAAGAAGTCCATGGGAACCTATTGTCAAGAGGTAAACCAGGAGGTGGCGTGGTAGATCTATCTAGTACAGGAACATTCACCTGTCATCTTTTAGTAGAAAAGACACATGATTTGTGGGAGAAGACAGAAATTGTTATGTCCAGTATACTTTTGAGGTGGCGAAGACAGAGGAAATATTCGATTTTTTGGTGAAAGAAAAATTCATTACTTTCCCTAAAGACCATTGGATCCCCAGCAAGGATGAACTAAGGGGAAAGACTTACTATAAGTACCATAATTCATGGAACTATACTACTAATGCATGTTGGAGTTTCATAAATGTCATATAGGATAGGATCAACAAAGGGATTGTGACGCCCCAAATCCCGGGGGACTTTTTTTTGTTTTACATCGATTGTCCATCGCTACCGCCGCCCGTGTTATCATAAGGGCTGCCTTCACGCCGCTATCACGCGCTACCGGCCTTCGCGCGCCGAGGTGTCAGGTACCGTAACTTCCCGGCTGCGGGCCGCCACGACCGCAAATTCGTCAGATTCTCCCCTCGCCAAACCAGGTCGCTGATATCGAACCCGCCACGACCCGAGCCACCGCCGTATGCGGACCATGTCGCAACTCGTAGGACCGCGGTCGCGGACATTGCCAAAGTCCGCGGTTCGACCTAAATGCCCCGCCTACCAACTCCCGTCAGCGATATTCACTCACCGCCGCGATAGGAAACCGTAATTTTCATCGCGACGTAAACCCTAAATGGGTAGTAGCCCATTCTGGTCTTCTGCACCTCCAATTCCTTTTTTCTTTTCTTTCCAAAACACCCTAAATTTGATATAAAATAACCTTTTTATTACAAGGCACTATGAAATCTGGGAAAACCTTGCCAGAACTACATTTATCATACAAAATGAGTTTAATTACAACTCTGTTCTTTTTACATAAACAAAAGCTGGGTTTTCTACCAAAAATTTACAAAATACAGAACAAAGCCAAATCTGGCCTTTTCTTCACAACTAAGGTCTTGGATGTGTTTCATCCACCGGTGTACCTCCAGTACCTGAAAATATTTTCCCACGACGAGGTGAGCAATGCCTAGTAGATAAATTCTCCTCTAAGGGCCACTCCCCACCTAAGTGCACATGCAGTGGCAAACATACATCATACCATATTCCATACCGAAAATGCAATCCTACATGGAATATTTCATGTCATGAATGAGATGAGACTCCTCATGCCCATAACCCGAGTCTTGACCGACTCCCTCACACATGCAACGCCAAGTGTGAAAACCTGTCATTGGTGTTTCATCCAATGGCTATTTTCTTCAAACAAAATCTTTTTGTTTTTAAAGCTCAAGATATATTGGAAAATCCTCCAATGTTCATTTTATTTCATCAAATCTCGTGTGTTTTGCATTTATGGGCCAATGCCAGTTTACATCGATGATCGCCAAGGCGCCTTCCACATTTTTACGGCCTTTTACCGGTCGGTGATCATGTCTAATCGCGAATAATTGGGTCTTTCACCTGGGAGGGGGAGAATCTACTCCATCTTTATAGCCCGACACACGTATTTTTTTTTCATATTATGCAAGCTACATTAGTCTCTATTTTGGACATTGTCCCATTTTCCAAGCTCACCATTCACCAAGAATGGTGAATAACCGATACCACCGCACACACCTGACTTAATGTGATGTTTCCGATGCGTATAAAAATGCAATATCTGAATTTCGTACCATAATCTACATGCAACATTTCCAAATCATGATAATTATATTTTCTACATATAATTTTCATTCACTATATATATCATGTCAATTCATCAGACAAGCATATATTTATAATTCACGGATAATTATATTTTTCTACAATATAATTCTCATCATCAAACAACCCATGTTACTACATCAATTGAGCGTGTAACAACATGATTTTCACACAACCAACATGTTATTCATTTTTTTGCAATAACACATAAAACAGCACACATAGACCAATAACAGTCCGAAAATCAGTCCCGAGATTGCGCAAAACAGTCCTCTAATTTCAGTTTCGGACTGTCCGAAAACAGTCCCTAAATTCAGTCATGGACTGTTCGAAAATAGTCCCTAAATTTAGCCCCGGACTATCCGAAAACAGTCCCAAAAATTCAATTCCGGACTGTCCGAAAACAGTCCCAAAAATTCCAGCGTTCAATCCCAAAATTTTGGGACTGAACCCCACAGCCATTCACGGCCCCAAACCTCATGCCATTTGAATGGCCCTTAGACTAAGAATAAAACCAAGTACGAGAAAAATCCTTACCTCTCAGAGTTTGGCGAAACCCACTGATTTTTTTACCCACGCATAGCTCTCGTTGCGTGGACCAACTTTGCCTCTTGCTCCAACGAGAACCGACAGCCCGATCACCGTGAAATCTAGAGAGAAGTTGGAGCTTCTCACTCCTCTCTTCACTCCTCTCTTCTTCTCCTTTCTTTTCTTTTCTTCATTCTCTTTCTTTTTCCCTCCAATTTTCCCTCTCTCCATCAAATTTGGTCCAACAAGTCAAGTGGAAAGTCTCTTCCTTGCCAAATGTAATTTCCCCATTGGTTCTCTTTTCTCCCACCTTATCATCTTATCCAAAACTTGGATTTCCTTCCTCTAAGGGCCTGACACATGGCCATCCCTTAGAATTTCCCATTTTGTTTGACTTGCCTCTCCATTAGACACATGGCTCTAAATGAGCCACTTAACCAAGTGCCAAGTGTCACTTGCTACACCCGGTGCCTTGAAAAATGTGAAATTCTAACTATCTCGGAATTCGATGAAATTTGATTGGGTAACTAGATTTCACGAGACGATTCCAACGGTGAAGTCCGTTTCGTCATCCGAGATCTAAATAAATTCCAGGTTTTCAATCGAAATTACTGTTTTACCATTTTTCAGAAAAATTGTATTTTTCTTGGGTTTTATAGAGATACTTAAGTTCCCTGACAAGAAAGAGGCTATGGAAATCGATGAAGATTCTTTCCCACCAGTGGCCTCAATCAACATTGCTAGCTTCGACCTAAGAGCGTTGATAGAATCCATAAAGGCTGGAAAACCCTCTCCAAGAAAGGTATGGGTCCTTAAATATTGTCTGGTTCGTGTTAATAGGTTGAAAAAAGAGTGGGTTGCAGTTTTTAAAGATCCTCAATCAGGAAGAAATTCAATGAGGGATACAGTAGGGAATAGAGCAGTATAACCAATTCTCCAAGGAAAGGAAATTTTCACTAAAAGTCAAAATGAATTCCCCAGAAGATGAATTTGTTCCTCCTACAGAAAAGGTTGCAAAAAGGCCCACCTATTCGTGGGGTAGGTTCACTGCTCCAAGGGAATAAATGATGCAGTCAGGTTCAGAGATTGTTCCTCAAGAAACAGAGCCTTTAAGTTCCCTGATAAGAAAGAGTCTATGGCAATCGATGAAGATCCTTTCCCACCAATGGCCTCAATCAACATTGCCAACTTCGACCTAAGAGCATTGATATAATCCAAGAAGGCGGGAAAACTCTCTCCAAGAAAGGTATGTGTCCCTAAACATTGTCTAATTCATGTTGAAAGGTTGAAAAATGAGTAGGTTGTAGTTTGTTCAGATCCTCAATCAGAAAGAAATTCAATGAAGGGGATACAATAGGGAACAGAACAGTATAACGAATTCTCCAAGGAAAGGAAATTTTCACCAAAAGGCAAGACAAATTCCCTAGAAGATGAATTCGTTCCTCCTAGAGAAAAGGTTGTAGAAAGGCCTACCCATCCGTGGGGTAGGTTCACTGCTCCAAGGGAAAATGATGCAGGTAGGTTCAGAGAATGTTCCTCAAGAAACAAAACATTTTCCCCAAGGGGTAAGTTCACTCCTCCAAAGGGTAGGTTCTTTTCCTCAAGAGAGAAGATTGCAGACAACTTCACTTCTTCAAGAGGGAAGGCATGGGAAAAGCATATTCTTCAAGTCAGACCTATTTTTCTAGGAGATGGACTTAGTTCTCTAAGGTACAGAAGGATGTCTCCTAGGGACAAATTCACTTCTCCAAATGATATGGTGGGAAACAAACCTATTTTTCTCAAGGAAAGGGTTGTAAAGATAGAAAGGTCTGCGAGGTGTATCATTCCTCCTAGGGTTTCTCTTAGTCAAAGGTGGCATGTGGTATAACACAAAAAATTTCCCTAAAGACTGTCCAGGACTTAGAAAAGGAGGATACAGAGGCAAAGACAAGTTGATAGAAGGAAGCTTATTGATGTACCCATGGAAATCCAAAAGGAAGATGCCATGGAGTTGGAGAAAGTAAAGGAAGGAATGGTTTATAGCTCGGAAAAAACAAAGTTTGGGAGGAAAGCTATTGAGGATATGGAGTCAATGAGTAGTGTAGATGAAGTAATGGACATGGAGGCCTTATTAATTGGTGAAATCCCCATTTCCTTAAATTTTTCCACTGTTTCTTTAACATTGCTAACTATTTTAAAGTCAAAAAAGGTAGAGGAAGACCTAGTGGAGGTAGAAGGGAACCAACCTCAGATAGAGGAAGATAAAGGCCATAGTGGGGTCACCATAGAATCCTCTGAAGAATGTAGACCCCAGAAGGTGATACTTGAGAAACCCTCTATGGAAATGACGAGACACATAGAGCCTTGGTACATAAGAGCCCATCTCAATGGTAGACCGATGTCTAAGGTACTAATAGATAATGGATCAGTGATAAATGTAATGCCATTGAGGATGTTGAGAGCTTTAGGAAGAAGCATTAGTGATCTAATAGAAACAGAGGTGGTTGTGTCTGTTTTTACTAGAGAAGTATCCAAGACCCTGGGGATACTACCTATAGATATCACTATTGGCAGCAAAACTTCATTATTTGCCTTATTTGTGATAGACTCTACTGCAAATTACAACATTTTACTAGGGAGAGACTAGATTCATGCCAAATTGGTGTGTGTCGTCCTCTCTTCACCAGTTCTTACTATTCTGGACAGGTAATGAAGTGGAAGTGGTGCAGATAAGCAGCCCTTCATGGCGGCTACCGACACCGTGGAAGTTAAGCATTATAATCAGGAATTTGGTCCGATCAAGTTCACTAGTAGAGGGAAAGATGGAGTCCCAAGGAAAGCATATATGGACTCAAAGGGCTCTATGTGTAACGTCCCAAAAATACCTTTTTCATTTTGTTATTTTACTTTATAACATTTTTTGCTATTAAAATTTTTTATTTTATTTATTCGATATTTTATTTGTTTTAAGTGATAAAAATAGAAGTTTTTAAAGTGAGAATTCGCATAGTGGATTAGTTCACCCCAAATTAAGCCCTAGTAGTTTAATGATATGTTTAAGGTATAATAGAAGTTAAATTAGAATTTTTCGGAATTTAAATGCTAAGTGAAAAAAAAAAATTTGTCAAATGAGGACCCAAGGGTCATAAATGAAGAAGAATATATGCCAAAGTAGAAATATGATAAGTTGTTCTACAAATGAAATAGAAATGAAGGGCTTTAATGCAAAAATGGGAAATTAAGTAAAATGCCTTTGAATTTAAACATGTATTCTATAATAGGTGTAAAAAGGAGATAAAGACTCAAATCTCTGCCTTGTAAAGGGGGGAAGACATGTTTTGTTTTGGGAGCTTTAGGGCTTCGGTGCTTAGATGAAGCTAAATTTGGTTTGATTTACTCATTTGTTTAAAGGTTCTATGTGATCAAGAAAGGAAAGCAAAGAAGGAAGAAGAGAAACCAAGGATTTATCAAGAAGATCACAAGGAACCTCCTAACTCCCTCTTGATTTATTTGGTTTGGTAAAACCCTACTTTTATATATATGTTTGAGTTAGAGTTCAAGCAAATTTTGCCTCATTAGGATTTTCGTTTTAAGGAATTTCAGAGTAAAAAGGAAACAATGGGGTTTTGTAGGAGATGTCACAAAATTCTCCAAAACCCATGTTTTTGTTTTAGCTACAACTCGTCATCACTCATCCAAATTATGATTCAAATTGCAACTGTACTTAGAAGAAATTTTCCTTGAAATAAGTGTATGGACCCCATTGGACCCAGAAATACGTCAAAGTGAAGCTTTGTTTTTGGGCAAATTCTGGTTATGGTTTGGTACAATTTTGGTATTTAGGCCATAAGTTGAGTTTCACTCGTCCAAATTGAGTGATTCAAATTTTTGGGTAAACTAGACTTCTAGGAGAACAAAGTTCCTTGAAATAAGTGTATTCAAATTTGGACCCTATTGTACCTAGAAATTCATCTAAGGGGAGCTTTGTTTATAAGAAAATTCTAGTTTTGTTTTGAAAATAGAGTAGTCCCAGTTGTTTAGAACATATCTTAAGTTTCGGTGCTCCGAATTGGATGATTCCAATTTATGAGTAAAATAGATTTATAGAGGAACAATGAAATTGACGGAAGTTGGGTAAAATATGGCTCATTTGTTCCAAGAAAATTTTACAAGTGAAGGTGTATTGGGTAGAAATCAACCCTAACCAAAAACACTAGCATACAAGACTGATATTTTTCTCTTTTTGTGATGGACTAGGGGTTGGTGACGAGGAAACCTGAGTAAGATCAAGATTCAAAGGATAAGAGTCAAGGAGCGAAAACCTTTTTTGTGACGCCTTAAAACCCTAGGGGTCCGTTGACCATTGTCAACCTGCGGAAACCTGTGTGTCTCATGTCATGAGACCCATACATGAGTAAAGTGGCCACATCGAGCCCATACATCCATACTCACAAAAATGTATATTTTATACAAAATAAGTTAATTTACAATTTGTTTTGATTACAACATCCAAAACTGGCTTCTTACCTAGATTTAAAATATACATAACAAGGCCACATATGGCCATTTCTTCGTTTTCTAAGACCTCTGATGCGCCCCATCCGTGTGGAACCTTCGCATCAGCTAATTTTTCTCGATGGTGAGCAATGCCTGCAGTGGAATTATCCTACATGGATTACTCCCCACCTAAAATGCTCAGGTAATGGCAAATCAAACATCTGCCAAACATATATGTTCACTCAAATGTCTAAGATGAAATGGATGAGAATATGACCACACTTCCCACTTCGAGCCCTCACCGACTTCACGATGCCTAACCCAAGAGTGAAAAACATCGTTTTCAAACAAAAGGTTTTTGTTCTTGAAAACATAATACTGAGTTTCGATAAAATCTATCGACAACCCTTCGAGGGTAGAATCGCTTGACATCCTTCCGAACAGTCATGGGTCCCTCCGAATGAACTGGTCATTGACAATCCTCCATACAAGTCTTTCTGAAAAATCGTCCCATCAAATTCATTTGACAACCATGTTTTTCATGTCATGTTCATACCTAATGCTCTAGGTTACCCCAAAGGCATATAGAAATGCAATACGCTATTTCAATAATTCACTAATATAGCAAGATGCCTATACTAACAATTATCCACAATCATCATGTTATTCATTTATACAGCACAAGAGCAAACTATTCTGCCAACAGAACTTAATAAAAATTTGGCAATCCGTCTTGGACTCCGCTCTATATCATTAATAAATAACATAACATGTCATTTAATCAAGCAATAACATATTCACACTCAAGGCCACACACAAACAATCCATGGTCAGTTCGGGACTGTGAGAAACCACTATAGGGATTTCTTCACTTAGTCCAAATCTTTTGGAACCAAAAACACGGCCATCCAGGCCTCAAGATATCCTTATCCATCAAACGGTTTCCACTAAAGAATAAACAAGTAGAGAAAACCTCACTCTCCCGAGTTCGAAACTCCACAAAACCGGTATCCACGCCAGAGCCAGAAGCCAGAGACCAACTTCTCCTTTGCTCGACGAGAACCGATGGTCCGATCACCAGACAGAGTAGACACCCTCTCTCTAAAATCTCCTCTTCGGTTTGCTATCCCCTCTCCTAAACTGGTTGGTCAAGCATAGGTAAAGAGAATTGTCTTTTTTCACACATGTCATCCTCATTGTCACTCTGATTTCACCTTATCCCTTATCCATCTACCATGGATTTTCCTCTAATGGCATGATGCCATGTGTTTCATGTGAGCCCCACTTGGCTCATTGTTTGACCCATTCTACCCAGGACATGTGGCACCTCTTGAGCCACTCATAAAGTGCCACGTGTCCCGTACTCATCTCCATGCCTCGAAAAATGTGAAATTCTGACTGTCTCGGTATTTGACGAAATTTGTCGTGGTAGCTAGATTTCACGAGACGATTCCAATGGTGAAGTCTGCTTATTATCCGAGATCTTGAAAAATTTGGATTAATCGAAATTACCATTTACTTCATTTTTCGTAAAATTAATTTTTCTCGCGTTTACATTTTTGGTTTGTTCTTCTCATTTCTTTTCTTATTGCAGCTTTGTATTGGATTTGTCAAAAACCGAAATGATTTACATGGGAAAACTGTATGTGTGCTTTGTTTTTAACTATAAACAAATGTCTTAAGTGATTGAGAAATTGATTGCAAATGGATTGCCATGAAATCGCATTTGAAGGCCAAAATGTGTTTATCGGGGTATATATATATGCAATATTGTAATTTACTGGCATCAGATTAATGCCTCCTTAAGAGAATGTTATCCGTCATATTCGAAGTTATGATGATTGGTATACCATGGTCAATGTAGTATTATCAACGAAATGATTTATAGCGGTATATCAATCCGTAGCTCCAACGGACAAAGATAATGAGCGCATTAATAAAACGACCTAGAAGATCCACCATCGTGCCTCGTCAATCAGACTATGTTATTAAATGTTTTTTTATCGTCTGCAGCTTAGCTAGACTGCAGTTTGATTTCCTGCTATCTTATGCAACAAAGTCCGCGGTTAAATTCGCTTAAGGCAAACTTATTACTAAATGTGTGAAATGCATAATTGAAGCTTTGAATGAAAATTAACATATATATTGTTTATTGCATTGACCATTGAAAATGTGCCAAAATGTTGTTTTCTAAAAGATACATATTTTGTGTTTGATTGAAATAAGGATAGAAATGCATAGAACCACTAAGCATGAAAATGCTTAGCGCGTTGTTTTATCACACGTAGGTACCGAGTGAATAGGGGCAAGATCAAGGACCGCAGAGCCCGGAGTCATCGTTGAATCGTACGGAGAATAAGTAAATGTTTTGTCTCATGCATACATTTCATTTCAAAGAAAAAATCATGTGATTCTTTTGCATTGAAAACAAAGATGTATAAATCTTCATGGGAAAAGTATATTTTGATTTACGTTTAGACATGAACTACAATGTTTTGTAAATGGTTTAAAAATGGCAGGAAATGCCGTTTTGTATAAATATTGTACTAAAGTACAGTAATGGGCCCTCTTGAAAAGATTTAATACATACTTCTTATAGTAATGAATGTGAAATAGTAGTGATATCTTATTCACAAATATAAATATGATTAAATGGATATTAAATATCCCATCGAAATTGAGTATATGAAATCTGTTTTACAGATAAATGAATTTAGTGATCAGCGTCCCTGGGTCAGGTCCAGTCGTAGGATTGAGTTGATTAGGGGGCGCGACACTATAGAAATAAAGAAGGAGGCGGCCTGTCGCGCCCCCGTAACAGACCAGGCCCGGAGGCCAAACCAGATTTAGGGACGCGGACCAGTTTTACCATATATACATTTTCGAATACTGTAAAAATAAATGTTGTATAATCATTTCGGTTAAAGAGGGCCCACCGTTTTGTTAATTAACACTTTTATTCAATATGCCTTGTATGCCCTTTCAACATTATCATTTACAAAACATTATCAGAGTTCATCTCCACAAATAAATAAAATATGTTCTTCCCATGAAAACTTAATACATTTTTGGTTTCATTACAAAAAGGATCAAATACATGGGATGAATGTATGCATGAGATGGAGGTTATTTATACTCAACCGATTCGATGATGAATCTGAATTTTGCGGGGTTCGCTTCTTGCCCAGTCACTTAAGACTAGGGTTTTATGCAATTCTCTCTTCATTTCAATTAAAACACAAATATTCAGTTTTTCTAAAATAATGTTTTGGCACAATTTCAATAGTCCATGCAATATATATTATATATATAAAGCTCACGCCCTACCCCCGCCCGCGAAGATGTGGGTGCAGACTGACTAAGACTCTTTACTCGACTTTCTCGATATCAGGGCCCATTTCAATAAACAACGATATATCGTAATATAACTTGTGTAACTACCATCGAGGTGTTAAAATGTCCTATACATATACATGCCTAAGTCCCATTTACTTGTGCTTACAATAAAACTCACACATGTAATTTACATTTATATACAAAATAGAATTAAAAACCTACATCAGTGGACTCTTATTTGTCATAGGTTGGTTCTTAGCGGATTTGCGGGAATGCCTTCAATGTCCTCTCTCTCGCACCTACATGGATGAAACACCGTAAGTAAACTTATATTTAGTGGGAACAATAATCTGATGTGACCAATGAAGTGGTCCACATTTGTTGTGAGACATGGTAAATATACAACGCCGCATTTATGTAGAGTTGATTGTGATAATATAATCTATAATAGAGTTCTATCACTTATAACGAATTATGGACTCAGAGGAACAAATAGAGATTCAGAGGCACTGAGGTTTATTTATAGATGAACTGATCTCTATGGCTTCACTCACTCTATCGATTCTACAGAGAGTGTTTATATTATACAGCTGTGCACCACAAGGTACTGCCTACAACTGCACATGGAATGATATCATCACACAGAACCCGGGGGCCGCACGTACAAGATCACCGCAGACGCGCCTCGCCCAGTAATAGAGCAGTAGCACAATGTAGGAGTGCTGCAGACATCAGAGACGCCCACCCACGTAATAGAAGTGTCGTAGCACTAGCAGGAGTGCCGTCGCACTGAACAGAGGTGCCTATTCTTTTTCTATTTGGTCTTAAGAAGGCATACAATTATATGTCTTATTGAGCTTGTTATATTGTTCTTAAACACATTAGTGAATAAGGGAAAGAAACCATGATTGCCCAACGGTAGGATCGTCGAGGCGAAGCTTACAAAGCATTTTTCATATAACTATTGTACTTATACAGACCCTTTCATTCACTTATTAGGATCCTAATTAATCCAATGGATGATTGCTAGAATTAACTAAGAGAGTAACCAAAACAAGACTTAGGTGCACTTTGAAGTAAGCACTACTACGCCTAGGCGACCAAAAGTGCGTAAACTCGCGCCTGGGTTTGACTATGCGTGACCTCCGCTTTTGTGCGCAGCTCCACGCCTGTGTGCACCTCATGCCTAGGCCGCAGGGGTGTCAAGCGTAAAATGTAAGCCGCCATTAGCTCCTTCCAAACCAAAACCAACTCAATCAAAACTCAAAATAAACCATAAAACTCATCTTACACCAACCAACAACACTTCTAATAGGATTTTTCCTACACAACTTAGATAAAGAGAGATTTATTGTAGTTCCATACAAGTAATCCATACAAAAAGCGATATTCCAAACATGGATTCCAAACATGAGTTTCCATACCTTGATCTTGAACACTTTAACTAGCTTCATTTTCTTCATTTTTTCTTCTTTTCTTTTTTTCTTCTCTCTTTCTTTTTCCTCCCACTGGAAAGCCCTAGCCTTCAAAGCCAAAAATGAAAAATTCTAAGACCATGTTTGGTCTTATCCCAATTTTTGGCTTACTTTTTGGTTTTTTGCCAATTGATCCTTCAACTCTCATCTATTTGCAAATGAACTTATCCAATTCCTACATTAACATATACTCTTTTTACATAATGACCTTTGGTCCTCATTTTATAAATTACCATCTTAACCTTGACTTTTGCATTAATCCCGGCTTTATCATTTTTCACTTTTAGCACTTAAATCCCCAAAATAAAATTTTGACTTTTATTATACCCCAAACATGTAATAAACTACTAGGGTATAATTTGGGGTGTTATAATATGTGCTTATTTCACATACTTTCATTTGCAAATCATTTGATCACTTCAAAGTATACAATTTCATATACAATATTTCATTCGAAACTCAAATCATGCATTTAACACATTTACTTATAATTTTACCTTAAAACGAATTTAACCATTTCTTTTGGTGCCTAGGATAACGAATCACTAAGACGGTCTCCGCTGGGTCATATCAATAAAACATTTTATAACACAAAGACTATCCACCTGGGTTGTCGGGCTGCTATTTAAAAATCATTGTGTGTACACTATCGATACTGTCCTGTTGGGCTATGGATTAGTATGCTACTATATTTCATTTCATTCACAAGATCAAAGATTTGACCCCATCGTATATCAATCTATTCTTAACTCGAATATGACGGATAACATTCTATTAAGGGCATTAAAACTCAGTCATAGTAATTTACAATATTGTATATACATTTATACCCAAATAATACATTTTGATGCTCATGCAATTTTTTTGGCAATTGAAATCAATTTTTCTAAATCGCTTAAAACAAATCACATATGCAGTTTTCTTAAAAATCATTTCAACCAACAATCACAAAACTTGAAATAAGAAGAGAGGAATGGAGAACAAACCCAAAAAGGTTGTCGCTCCTCTATTCTTATCCTCGAATCCTGCCTGGTCAAAGCTCCTCACACCAACCCTAATCCATAGAGAACAATATTAGTTGACTTATTTAGGTTTCTAGTTAGGGTTGTTTTTTACCCAACTTCCTTCAAGTAAAATTTTTTGGGAACAAATGAGCCACATTTTACCCAACTTCCTTCAAGTAAAATTTTCTGAGAACAAATGAGCCACATTTTACCCAACTTCCTTTAAGCCCATTGTTCCCCTATTAATCTATTTTATTCAGAAATTGGAATCATCCAATTCGGAGCACTAAAACTCAAGATATGTTCAAAACAACCGGGACTACTCTATTTTCAAAACAGAACTGTAATTACTTCAAACAAGAGCTCCTTAGACGGTAATTTTTTTTTGGGTACAATGGGTCCAAATTTGAATACACTTATTTAAAGAAATTTGTTCTCCTAGAAGTTCAGTTTATCCAAATATTTGAATCACTAATTTGGATGAGTAAACTCAACTTATATTCAAATACCAAAACTGCCTCAAAACACCAAAACCTGTAATTTTCAAAATGAACCGCACTGTCTGAAAACGTGAGCCTCACTTTGACGACTGTCCAAATTTGAATATTAATTCTATTAAAGGAGATTTGTTCTCCTAGAAGTCTAGTTTACCCAAAAATTTGAATCACTCAATTTGGATGAGTGAAACTCAACTTATGGCCTAAATATCAAAATTGTTCCAAAACACCAAAACTGTATCAAACTGGACCAAAATTTGCCTGAAAACAGAGTCTCACTTTGACGAATTTCTGGGTCCAATGGGGTCTAAATTTGAATACACTTATTTAAAGGATATTTGTTATCCTAGAAGTCTAGTTTACCTAAAAATTTTAATCACTCAATTTGGATGAGTGATGACCAAGTTATGGTCAAAACAAAAACATGGGTTTTGGAAAATTTCGACAAAGATTCTCTAAAAACCCCAACATTTCCTTTATACAAAAATTCTCAAACCAATCCTAACCCAAAAGCACTTTTTAAAACTTAACCCAAAACAAATCCCAAAATTGATCTACGCCCATTTAAAACACTTCTATTCCGATTGTTTTCATCAAACCCAAACACAACATTGTGCGGGAGCCAGGTTAGTTTCATTCATACCTTTAATCTCTTTTCTTTTTCACTTCCTTCTTCCTTCTTTTCTTTGTTTGGCTCAAACTTGGAGGCACAAAGCCAACTTGCCCCTCTCACTTCAACTGCAGGCCCTAGTTCTCAATGTGAAGATATGCCTAAACATAGAAATGCTATTCAAAGACCAATTTTGGTCTTAACTCAAAACCTTCACTGTGCCTTGTCTGGGTTAGCACATTATTTCCTCATTTCATTTTTACTTCTTAATCATTCTTTCTTTTATTTCCATTCTACTTATTACTCTTTCTTCCATTTTGCACATACACTTTCATTTATGACTGGGTCTCTATTTTGACATTTTAATAATTTAACCTAATTATTTTAGTAATTTTGGTTTTATCATTTTTTTTTTTGTTCCTTTAACAATAAAAATTTCGAAAAATAATAATTTAACTTATTTTATACCCTAAACTTGTTATAAAACTGCTAGGTTATTTTTGTGGCACACCACAAACTCCTAAAGGTGATCATACTCAGCCTTTACAGTCGATGAGTGGCTCAATTATCGAGGAGATCAATGATGACTGATGACTCTAAAGAGGAAAAGGTAATAGATGCAACTACCATATTCAAAATGAAAACAGACTATGGAAAGGATTGAAGAAAAGCACTTTCAGGACACTTGTGGGGCTGAGATGATTTTTGAAGATGATGTATATGAAGAAAATGAAGAAATACATATGGAGGATTTGGACCAAGCCCCTCTTAAGTTTGAAGACACGCAACCTCAAGTACACGACCCCATGGAGGAAGTTCAAGAAAACCAAGAGAAGTTTGTCGCAATAATCCGATCTTTGTCGCAATAAAGAGCATGCAGATTGCCTAAAAGCATAGTTGCAAAATGTCACAACAATTCACAACTATATCACGACATAAAATGTGAAGAAGGAAAAAAAGGTTGTCGTGACATTCTAAAGCTATGTCGTGGACCTAGCTAAGTAAGAGTTAAAGAATGTCGCTTAATTTTCAACTTTGTCACATTAGCCAATCGCTCATTAAAGATTTGGCCATAAGAAAGAATATAGAGTCTATCCGAAGCATAAAGGAGCAACATCGACTTAGAGATGTGATCGAGTCAACAGGATGACTCGCAATTGAAGTAAAGGATGCATTGATGAGCAAAGGAGTAACCAGAAAGAAGAGTTCATGTAGCATACGAAGTGGAATTGTCGGCTGAGTGGAGTATAATGCAACAATGAGGGGACTGGCTTCATGAGGGTCCCTATCAGGTTGAGGAAGCTCAGTATGTGAATGGTAGTAGAAGCTATAACTTTAAGCCCAACAACAACCTTCCAACTCACTACACACTGCCTTGAGAAACAATGAGAACTTTTCTTATGGAAATGGACAAAAGAACGCCCAAAACTAATAGTGCAGTAATCCTTTCTTAGGGGAAGTATGCTCCATTAAGTTTCAAGGACAACATCACAAAGTAGTAAAAGAGCAAAACTAGGCTAAATGAGGTCCCCGTTTTTGAGGATCAAAGTTACATGGTGAGTAATAAGAGATTGTTGAATGCAGGAGCGTATTTGGTCGAGCTAGCAACATTTTAGGTAAAAACAACTGTGTTTCAGGCCAACATTAATGCATCTTTGAAGAATCTAGAGACTCAAGTAGGGCAGTTGGCTCTATCTATGAAAAATCAATTTAGGGATTCTTTCCCTAGTGATATTAAGAAGAATCCCAAGGACTGCATGGCTATAACACTTAGAAGTGGTAGAGAATTAAAGAAAAGAGAAGAAGAAGAGAAAAGACATACTGAGAAAGAAGAGCAAGCAGAAACTGGTAACAACAAGCTGAACAGTTCAGAAATACTAGTAGAAAGTGAGAAATCAGAGGTGCAAAAAGAGCAGCAAACTAAGGAGGAAAAACTGAAAAGGATGGAGGAAATGAAAGCTTATGTTCCTCATATTCCATTCCCTTAGAGAAAACAGAAGTCAAGGATGGATGACCAGTTTGCTAAATTCTTGAACATGTTTAAGAAAATAGAGATCAACATTCCCTTTGCTGAGGCATTGACTCAAATGCCTCATTATGCCAAGTTTATGAAGGACATCCTGAGTAAGAAAAGGACGTTTAATGAAGGAGTGGTAAGCCTATCAGCAACTTGCAGTGTAGTGATCTAGACGAACATGCCACTGAAGATGCAGGATCCAAGTGTTTTCACCATTCTCGCACTACGTGGGAAATATGAGTTTGGAAGAGCTTATGTGATTCAGGAGTGTAAGCATCAATCTGATGCCATTATTCAGAGAAAAAGACGGGAGCCACTATAGCGCTGCGACTTACGTGATGGCAACAAAACTATGTCTTAACTAGAAGGTATACTAAAAGATGTACTAATTAAGGTGGGAAAATTTATTTTCCCCGTGGACTTTGTTGTGATAGATATTGAAGAAGATAAACAAGTTCCATTGCTGCTAGGTAGACCATTTCTTGCCACCAGGAGCAAATTTCTTTGGATTGATGTGAAGAAAGGAGAACTCACTCTGGTGGGAGATGAAGAAGTACACTTCAACCTGAATCAGAGCTTGAAATAGCCTGATTTTGAAAAAGTTGAATGTAAGAATGTTGAAAAAGTAGTTCTCGACAATTCTGGACTGATTGATGATTGTAAGATCAAGATTCAATGAATGAAAATATGATGAATTTCTAGTATATTGAAGATCTTGATACTGAATATCTGAATGACAGTTTTAAATTAAAAGAAACTGTATTAAGTTTGAATGAAGACAATACAGAAAAATTAAGCAGCAGTAAAGAGAAGGTATAAGAAATATAAAAAAGTTATAAGTGGTTAAATATGAAAGAATTATCCAAACACCTGAAATATGCCTTCTTAGGAGATGAAAGAGCACAACCTGTAATTATAGCAATTGACTTGACAACAGAGAAAGAGCATAAACTGATTAAAATTCTCATAAAGTTTAAAGAAGCTATAAATTTCTAGTCGCAGAAGACTTAAAAGGATCAATCCATCACGTATAAAATACCCAAGAGGAGAATGTAAAAACATCAATTGAACATCAGAGAAGACTGAACCCAGTTATGAAAGAAGTTGTCAGAAAAGAAATTCTTAAATGGCTGAATGCATGATTTATTTATGCAATCTGAAACAGCCCTTGGGTGAGCCCAGTTCATATGGTTCCCAAAAAGGGTGGATTCATAGTCATCAGAAATGAGAAGAATGAATTAATTCCAACAAGAACTGTGATAGGATGGAGGGTAGAATTGACTATAGAAAATTGAACATCACTTAATTTAAAGGTCACTATCCTTGCCTTTCATTGATCAAATACGGACAAAGTTAGGCAACACTCTCATTTCGTTTTCTTCGATATAATCGTATTTCCATAGCCCTCGAGGACTAGAGAAAAAACCAATTTTTACATGTCCCTATGACACCTTGATTTTGTAAAGGATGCCATTTAGATTTTTAATGTCTACCACCTTTCAAAGGTGTATGATGTCCATGTTCTCGATTTAGTGGAGGAGGTTATGGAAATCTTATGGATTTACTCGCTTTATGGATCTAGTTTTGAGAACTCCTCGAAATTTAGAAGTCAGATTAAAGATGCCAAGACAAAAAATCCAAATTCTCCGAATTGGGGAAAATGTTATTATTTTATGGTATCGGCTAGTATTGTCTTGGGGCATAAAATTTATGCAGCTGGAATAGAAGTAGATCAAGCAAAGGTCTTTGTGATTAAACTCTAATGCCACCTACTACAGTAAGAGGGATTAGAAGTTTTTTAGGATATGTTGGATTCTATAGAAGATTTATAAAGGACTTTTCAAAAATTTCTAGACCATTTTGCAGACTGCTGGAGAAGGATGCCAAATTTGAATTTTATGATTCCTGCAGGTCTGCATTTGAAGAAATAAAATCTAGATTGGTTATAGCCCCCATCATGGCAACACCAGACTGGAACAAAGATTTTGAAATCATGTGTGATGCCATTGACTATGCAATGGGAGCAGTGTTGGGACAAAGAACTAACAAGACCTTCAGAGCTATAAATTATGCTAGCAAGACTTTCAAAGAAGCATAAAAGAATTACTCAACCACTGAAAAAGAAATGCTAGCAATGGTCTTTGCTTGTGAGAAGTTCAGGCCATATATATTGGGGTCTCATGTCATAGAGCACACTGATCATGCAGCAATCAAATACGTGATGGCAAAGAAAGATGAAAAACTAAGACTAATCAGATGGGTATTATTACAACAAGAATTTACTTGACATCATGACAAGATGGCAGGATAATGATAGCCGATCAATTATCAAGATTGTGTTCATCAAGAAGGAAAAAGAGGGATTGAAATAAGAAAATTTCCTCGACAACAACTTTTCAAGTATCGCTCAAGTGCCTGCATAAGCCGATATTGTGAACTACTTAGCTTGTGGAATTATGCCACCAGAATTCAACTACTAGTAGAAAAGAAAGTTGAGGACTGATTTCAGAGTCTATATATGGGATGACCCACTGCTATTTAGAAGAGGAGCATATTAGATTATCAGGAGATGTATACCAGAGGCAAAACAAGGTGAAATTTTAGATAAATGTTATGCATCACCATATGGAGAACACTTTGTAGGAGACAAAACAACCCAGAAAATTCTCCAGTCAGGTTTTAATTGGCCTACTCTATTCAAAGACTATTTTTAAATGAAGCATTGTGACAAATGTCAGAGAATGGGCAACATAAACATAAGAAATGAAATACCTCTACAAGGAATCCTAGTGGTGCAAAATTTTGATCTATGGGGGATATACTTTATGGGACCCTTCCCACCATCATTTAGAAACCTGTATATTCTCTTTGCTGTGGACTATGTATCCAAATGGGTGGAAGCTATAGCTTATCCCAAAAATGATGCCAACACAATGGTGGAGTTTATTCAAAGAAACATCTTGAGTAGATATGGAGCCCCAAGGATAATCATTAAAGGATTTAGGGAAGCCATTTTGTAAACAAATTATTTGCAAAACTCATGAGAAGATATGGAGTCAGACATGTTATGAGATTGGCTTATCACCCTCAGTCAAATGGGCAAGCATAAATATCCAATAGAGAGATAAAGGATATATTGGAGAAAACAGTAAGCACAAGTAGAAAAGATTCGTCAGTAAAGCTAGATGATGCATTGTGGGTTTTGGAATGTCCCCATACAGAATTGTATTTGGAAAGCCTTGTCACCTCCTTCTTAAGCTTGAATATAAAGCTATGTGGGAAGTTAAGAAGCTGGACTTTAATCTCCAAGCTGCTAAGGAGAAGAGATTCCTCTAATTGATTGAATTAGAAGAACTAAGAAATGAAGCCTATGACAATGCAAGGATTTATAAAGATAGGACCAAGAAATGGCATGATCAAAGGATAACAAGGAAAGAATTCAAAATAGGAGAATCAGTCCTTTTGTACAATTAAAGGCTTAGATTATTTCTTGGAAATCTCAAATCTAGGTGGAGGTCCCCATACGCTGATATCATTACACCTTTTGGAGCAATATAACAAATCAAATTCAAGAAATGAGTTTAAAGTGAATGGTCAAAGACTGAAACATTATTTGGGAGGCAATTTGAATGAGGAACAATCCTAGATTTTAAGAGATTAAAGGAAATTGTTGAAAAGAGATCAAATTACAACAAATGTTTAGCTAAAGACATAAAATTGAGCAGTTATTTGGGAGGCAACCCAAGCAATTTTTATTTTTACTTTACAGTTTGATTTTGTTTAATTTAGTTTGTTTTGATTAGTTTAACTAATAGAGTAGTTTCATTTTAGTTTTGTTTGACATTTATGTTAGCGTTAAAATTTTGGCTTGATTTCAAGACAAAGAAGCTAATTATAGAATCAGTTATTACAAAGAGCAATTTGGGTGCCATAAATGAACTTATACAATTTAAAGAGAAAGATCATGCTCTACACCAGAGAGGTTTCCAATTAGCCGCTTATTCACTCCTATATTTTCCTCAGATAATTTCTCATACTCTATCAGTTACGACCTGAACGCTGGGATCAAGACCGTTTCTAGGGAATGGGAAGGCATAAAGCCACGAAACCCGTAGTGCCTAACTGAAACTACACCAATCCATCATGCGATCACCCGACAATGGTCAACATACTATATAATATGCTCGATGCCAAACATCAATAGGAGAGATGAAATCTCGATCTCACATACACCGTCATCATACACAAAATAAACTATCTAAATTACAAATATACGAATATTCAAGCATCATGGTGACACCTAGATTAAATAGACAAAGATTACTAATATCATAATATACATATACGTGATCCAAGAGAACGCGGGTTATCAAGGATCTGCTAAGGAGGATCGACAAAGACTGGAAAATAAATTGAGACTGTACCGAGAGTGAGTTGAATATTTGTTAATTCATACCATATCCAATAACCAAAATGTTATACATACTTATAGTAATTCATAATATAAACATGGTAATAAAATCATATTAATAAGGAAATTCACATAATCATGTATACGCATTACACAAGATAGGTTCATGTCATAACACAACATCACATCAATCGAGACACTGGGGTTAGGACCCCATACTCCTAATACTATAAGCCCCACGCCTCTTCCAACCAATGAGACCGGGCGCCCGAGAGAACAAGCTCGACTGTAACTTTAACCTACCGACTTAATCCAATAACCTATAGCCAAGCGCCCGAGAGAATGCTCAACCAGGTCCTTACCTGTACCACTGAACATACTATAATCCAATGCTACTCGAGAGTAATGCCAACCAGTGGACCTTTACCTCCGCATCCCCGAGAAACGCCAACCAGGAACCTATGTCCATAACCATAAACCTATGTAACATAACCGACAATAATTTGCAAGACGCGGTCCCGATGTAACACCGTGGTGGTATAATCCTACTATAAATCTATTACAATCATTGGCCAGAATACAAGAATACACTCACATCCATCAGCTATAACAAGCCTCATATGCATATACTTCATAACAACTAATTTAATTACCATATAAATAACATTTCAATAGTAATAATCATGTCGGATGACGGAGTGTAGCTTAATGTCATAAATGTTATGCATTTCATTGCATGTGTTATAAACTATATGATATCAACTCACGTAAGAATCAACTGTGAGTCGTCTACGCCTCAAATCGCTTCGCGTAGCTCTGACAACTAGAATAGAAAAGATATAATCAATACTTCAGATTGAGGTTTAAGCTTAACTTCAGACTCGACTAGACAATTCACAGCTAGGACCGACATAAAGACATCTAAATTCCCACCGAAAATTCTACAGGAACCTCCCTAAAACCGACTTAACTCCTCGTGAAACAAGTCCGAACCTCAAGCAAATAACATTTCCAATATACACAAGACATCAAACATCGAAACGCCACACAACTATAATTTTACGTTCGACTGGCCCCAATCCATCAAATCAACAATTTGTATTCGCAATATACACAATCAATCTTATTAACTACTTCGGATCATACAATACAATTAACTGATTCAACGTAGTCCGAAATACAGTGGACATATCCAACATACATTATCGAACAATTAAAATCGATTATCGGACAAATACACGATTAGAGTTCACACGCTTAGGTATAGATTCTTTAATAAGCTCGAATGCGAAACCGACGCAGACCATCGTTGAACTGGATCGACGCCGCCCCCTGCACGCCTTCGGTTGTCCGCCGCTTCATGTGGCCGGAAAGTTGAAGGTGGTTGAAATTGATTTGAGGGTACCCACGCCGGGCTCTCCAAGGTCCAAGGAGTCCAACGCATACCGGTTTTCAAGGCCACTCCGAGGGCCTAATCGCCCAAATACGCAGACTGCATGAGAAGCTCCCATTTCGCTCACCGTAAAACGACGGCAGAAAAATGGAGATTCAAGGTCGATCTTTAGGTTTTAAGGGCTGCGACCTACTTCGCCTTGGCTCGCGAGGTGGCTGAAATGCGAAACTGGGAGTGGCTGCTAGGGAGAGAGAAAGGCGACCGTTCAAGCAAGATCCGGCACTAGGGCGGCTCCGAGGAATCCAAGGGTGGTCGAAGGTTGCCGGGGTCCAGGCGAATCTTTTGAGAGTAATGAGCTGAGGTGGCCTAACCGACCTGAGACAGCGTGGTGGCAAAGGGCGAGGACAGAGAACCAAGGGGGCGTGATTCCTAAGGAACGACGCCATAAACCAAAGCAAGACAAGGGTGGCCGGTGATGGGGCTAATCTTTTCCGATGTCGGACGGTCGGACGGTGGCCTGGCTGAACTACACGACAGGTGGCGTCATGGGAGGAGAGAGAAGGGTTTTGTTTGCAGTTTTTGCCCCTTTTTTTTTTTTCTTTTCCTTTCAATTTAGCCCTAATCAACTTAATTAAGGCATGATTGTGAAATTTAAACTTTGATTGAGGAAAATTCATTTAAATAAATAATAACTTTAAATTAATATTTAATAAATCAAAATAAATATTAAAACAATTATAAATAATTTAAATACAAATAATTATTATGACCCAAAATAATTTCTTAAGAAAAATTTTAAATATACATAATTAAATAAAATTCGACTAAATAAAATCCGAAATTAAAACTCAATAATTAAAATTTAAATTGCTACTCAAATTTACTGCATTACATTCTCCCCTTGAGAAAATTCGGCCCTAATTTAGGAATAAAATATACCTAATCATCGAACAAGTACGGTATGAGCGCATCTCGCTTCGGATTCCCAAGTGCACTCTCTTCGCCGAATGATTCGCCATAGACCTTGACCATCTAATGACTTCGATCGAGTTGGCGAACTGAGTATCCACATGGCCACAGTCGCCTCCTCATACGATAAATCCTCACCGATCTCTACTCGGGCCTCAGAAAGACATGAAGGATCTCGCACATACTTTCTTCAAAGATAGATATATGAAAGACCCGATGAACATCGCGAAATTAGGTGGCAACTCCAAATGCAGAAGCTACATCCCCAACTCTTAATTGAAAATCCATAAATGGTCCGACGAGCGAGGTGCTAACTTCCCTTCTTACCAAATCTCATCACGCCTCAAGACGGAAACCTTCGTGAATACATACCACCTACACCAAACTCCACATGTTTCCTCTCGGGGGTCTCCGTGATAGCTTCACTCACAAAGTGGTCTCAACCGATCTCGAATGATAGGAATCTTTCGGGCGATTTTGACCAATCGCCAGACTCCGCTAACTCTTTCACCAACTTCTTCCCAAAGAACCGGGCGACGACACTTCCCGGGCCATACAATGCCTTGTAAGGCGCCTACACCGATACTAGCATGATAACCGTTATTGTACGCCACCAAAGGTAAATGCCAATCCCATTACCAAAATCCATCACACATCCTCGATGATGTCTCTAACGCTCGACAGGTCCTCTCGCACCGTCCATCACCGAGGGTGAAAAGTCGCATAAAGCCCAATCGAGTACCAAGCTCGCGAAGCTTCCGCCAAAACCTAGAAGTGAATCAGCCTCCGTCGCACACAATCGAAACCGGGATCCCATGAAGACTAACAATCCTATCAATATACACACCCGCAAGCATACTTGGCACAGCTGTCTTCACAGTAAGTGTGCCGACTTATCATTCCGAGACTATCACCCAAATGGAATCATACCCCCGGCCGGGGTCTCGAGGTAACCCACCACAAAGTCCATGGTAATATTCTCCCATTTCCACTGAATGGGAGTGGTCAAGAATAACCTGGGACTGGCTTCATGCTCAAGTTTGACTCACAATAAACACTTGATACAAACTCCGCTTACATCCTTCTTCATACCACTCCACCAATAGTTACCCTTAAGATCAGATACATCTAGTGGAACCGGATGAATCATCAGCCAGATGGATGAGCCTCTTCCAATCTCTTTCTAAGTCCACAACATCGGGACACAACCTAGCCCAATCTCAACGCGTACATCATCCCCAATCACAAAATCACCCGTCGACCATTAACCTCATCCATAATCTTCATCAACCGTGGGTCTCTCGTGACCGAGTCGCCTTAATTTTGTCCATCGAACTGATTTGACTCAAATGTGTTAAAAATCCCGCAGTTCCAACACCCCAGTCAGAAACCCCGATCATACAATTCACACAACTCCCTAGTCAATTGTCGCTTTTCTCGCACTAATACGACTCCGCCCGACATTTCTACTCAAAGCATCCGCCACCACATTAGCCTTGCTCGGGTGATATTAACCGCACAATCATAGTCCTTGCTAACCCAGCATCTTCCGCCCCCACCCTAGCTCCTCTCGCTGAAAAATATATTTTAAACTCTTGTGATCCGTGAAAATCTCACACGTCTCACCATACAGGTAATGTCTCCAGATCTTCAATGCAAAGATCACAGCCGCCATCTCCAAGTCATGAGTGGGGTAATTCGCTTCAGGCTCTTCAAATGCCTGCGAAGCATAGCTGGCAATCACCTTACCGTACGCATCAATACACACCTAACCGACTCGGTTTATCATTAATATTAATCGTGATAACCCCCGCACTTAAGGCACGCTAACACCGAGCAGGTCAAACAACTTTCCGCCTTCTCGAAACTCGCCTCACAAGCCTCATTCAATCAAAACTTCACATTTTCCGGGGTTACATCCGTGGTCAAGGGTGCAACATCCGAAAATCCCGCACCGGAACTACGATAATAACCTACTAAACCCAGAAACTTCGATCCCGCCACCGTGGTCGGGTCTCCGCCAATCCATCACCGCCTCATCTTCTTGGGATCCACTGAATACCTTCCCCGATACTACATGTCCCAAGAAGACTATCCACCAAAACACTCGAGAATTTAAGATAATCACGCTTCCTCAAAGCCCCGTAATTACTATCCTTAAATGCCTTCACATGCTCCTCCTCACCCGAGAACATACCAAGATATCACGAACACAATTACAAAGCGATCTAGGAAGGGTTTGAACACCCTGTTCATCAAATCCATAAAGGCCGCCTGCATTATGAAACAAACGACATCACTGTGAACTCATAATGGCCGCATTCCTCGTCCCGACGTCGTTCTTCTAACATCCCCTCATGTCTTATTCTCACCGGATATCCCCACCGTAGATCAATCTTAGAAAACATGATGCACCCTCAAGCCGATCAAACAAGTCATCTATTCTGGGAGCGATATTTATTACGTGATTGGCCGCTTTGTTCACCAAGGTCTTAGCTCATACATAGCCGCAAGGAACCATCTTTCTTCTTTATTAAATGTGACGTGATAATCCCGGGTGGAGAAGTACTAGGCCCGACAAAACCTTTGTTCAACAAATCAGAATCGCCCTTCCTTCAACTCGCAGCTATCCTATAAGGTGGCAAGGATAAGCCGTCTCTGATAACATCAATGCAAATTCATCTCCTCACGTGGCAACCCCGCAACCGGGAAAACATCAGAAATTCACACAAGCAATAGTGACATCATCAACCTTACTCTATCTATCGTCGTGTTCTCACAAGAGCCGATAACCCCGCACCCTACAGAATATCCACTTATAGCCGTAATGGTCAAATTAAATTAGAAGGGGCCGGGTATCTCGTCACCACGAAAACTCCAACCAATCCCCGAATCCCGAAAATCACTTGCTCTTCCTGGCAATCCGTGGCGGCGAGTGCCCGCCAACCAATCGCACTCCGCACAACTCCTCAAATCCATCACATCCAACAAAATAAGATCTCGCGTAAGTTCGGGCCACTACAGAATCGACACGATGGAAAGTAAATATCTCGCCAAGGCATCACTCGTAGGGCAGTGACCGACAACGAGTTCAAGTATGGTCAGGCTGTGAACACCAAGCCTGGGGAACAGAAACTAGGACACAAAGATAAGGGCACCTCGATCTAATAACACCACTTTAGTATAACATACCTAATAAGACTGATACGATAAAGATTTGACGCCTGCGCCTGGAGAGAGAAAACTCGGCCTGACCACCCGCACCGGTAGAGCTCGATCCCACCCCTGCCCCTACCACCAAATTCGTCCCGAGTTTCACTCTCCATATCCACGCTCGCTATATATCAAGCACTCCGCCCGAGAAGAATCCAGCTGGGCTCCAATGAACTGGCGGGCAACACTAGCCGCAGTAACCTCGAGGAAAAGGCCGCGAATGGAAATTAGACATGATTTGCAGCCATATGGCCCAACTCTCCACACCTAAAACAAGCCCACTAACCATGGCTGTCCCCGGATGCACTGGGCCACACTGCGGGCACACCGGTGCCGTAACTAGCCGCGCACTCGAGCCCGAACTCGTCCCTCGAACTATAGCCCCCACTACAGCCTAAACCTCGTCCAATCCGTAAGCCTCTATAACCTTCCGTTGCGTTTACCCTTCTTGCAATGACTGTCTAAACCTGCCATGTTCTGGCTGACCAGACACCGAAGTACCTGCATCACATATAATACTGCTACAAGCAGCAAAGGTACTAGTTTGCCCTCCGTGCGGGTCTTCTTTCTTAGCACCATCCACTAAGATACCATGAAGGCGAAGGTCACTTCCATCCGTTCCCCGCTTAAATCGCTGACTTCCAAGAAGTTACACTCTCCTCGAATCGTACTAAGGATATGAAATGTGGTCCAAGCCCTAGCGATGTACTTACTCGCTTTCGTAGCTCCGCCGCAACTAGTTCCTGAGCAAATTTACTAAGATACATGAACTCGCTGGTGCATCTAATTAGCGCATATCATCTCTCTTCAACCGCTTCAAATCGGTTTTCTAGACTCTTGCCTCATGGCAAAAGAAATGTAGTTATCTTCAAATTCTCCCTGAACTGAGCCCATGTCATACCCTTCTTCAAGAAACCATTGATGTAATCCTTGTACCACCGCAATGCTAAGCCTCAAACTCACATCTCACAATAGTCCGCCTATCGATGCTCTCGTGATCAATGCTCTTCACTGGCCCGTAAAATCCATCGGGTCACTGTGACACCCCATCAAATACATAACTCATTAAGCCTCGTACCGGAACAAAGGAATGTGATCCTGGTCAAACTCGTCCACCGGGCCGAACTATTAGTTGTCACGTCACGATGCCTATGTTGCCGGAGAGCCGCCCGACCCTACCATACCCGCCAAAACATTTCCATAGTGGTCGCCGACACACGGGCATCCGCTGCGTTCAAACCGCGGCTCCCGGGCATATTAACTCGGCTGGCTCCTGCGGGCTCATCAGCCTGCACTGCCTAGTCGCACGGGGCCCACCCCGTCTCCTTCTCGCCTCTCCCAGGGAACCGGTGGATTAGGTCAAGGATACTCATCTGGGCCTCCCGGGCCTCATCATAGAACTCGTGGCATTTCTACACAGCCGCACAGATCGGCGCGTGATGCCGCATTAACCCTCGATCTCCGTCCCACACCGAAAAGTAAACACAAGACTATCGTGATAACAAATGCACGCCCTAACTGACTGCAAAGCAGAACTAGATGCAATGGTGACAAGATAAGGATCTAACTCATAATCCTAATTCGCAAAGATCGAAACTTAGACTCTAGCTATAGAAATGAATCTATGTACCGATACCAACTTTATTACCAATTCAACTGGGATCAAGGACCGGCGCTAGGGAATGGGAAGGCATAAAGCCAACAAACCCAGAGTAAGCCTAACCGGGAATACTTATACCAACTATCACGCGATCACCGACAATATGTCAACATACCTATATAATATGCTCAGATGCCAAACATCAATAGGGAGAGATGAAATCTCGATCTCACATACACCGTTATCATACACAAAATAAACAGAATTATCTAAATTACAAAATATACGAATATTCAAGTACTGGCGGTACACCTAGATTAAATAGACAAAGATTAATATCATATTAGTACATATAACCGTAGCGAAGAGAATTTACCGCATCAAGGATTCACAGAGGACCTGACAAGACTGAAAAATGAGACTGCCAACTTTAGAGTGAAAGCAATATCACATATCCATACCATATCCACAACCAAAATGTTATACATACTTATAGTATCTATAATATAAACATGGTAATGAAAATCATATTAATAAGGAATTCACATAATCATATATCGCACACAAAGATAGTTCATGTCATAACAAATATCACATCAATCGAGACACCAAGAGGACCCTATACCACTATAAGCCCTACATTCTCTTCCAAATCCAATGAGACTGCGCCCCGAGAGAATGCTCCTAATTGTGGTCCTTAACTCCACGACACTTAATCCAATAACCTATAGTCAAGCCCGAGAGAATGCTCAACCAGGTCCCACTCACCCACTAACATATCATAATCCATAGCCGGCGCCCCGAGAGTAACGCTCAACCAGGGACCTTACCTCCGGCATCCCCGAGAGAAACGCTCAACCAGGGAACTCATGTCCATAACCATAAACCTAACATAATCATCAATACCGGCATAAGAGGGTCCCGATGTAACCCACTGTGTGGTATGTCCTACTATAGTTCCTATTACAATCATTAAATACAATACACACTCACATCCATCATTATAACAAATTTCATATGCGCATATACTTCCATAACAACTAAATAATTTAATTACCATAGTAAATAACATTTCAATAGTAATAATCATGTCGTGATTGACTGAGTGTAGCTTAATGTTTATAATGTTATGCATTTCATGCAGATGGTGTGTTATAAACTATATGATATCAACTCACGTAAGAATCGTCTCAGAAATAGCTTCACGCCTCAAATGTCAAGAGTCATCTGGACAATCTAGAATAGAAAAGACATAATCAATATCAAGATTGAGGTTTAAGCTTAACCCCAGACTCGACTAGACAACTACGCTAGACCGATATAAAAGACATCTAAATTCTACCAAATTCCTGGCTAGAACCTCCTAAACTCGACTTAACTCAGAAACAAGTCCGTAACCGGCAATAAGGACATTTCCAATATACACAAAGAGGGTCAAACATCGAGCCGCCACACAACAACAATTTTATCGGGCTCGACTCGCCCCAATCCATCAAATCAACAATTTGTATTCAATATACACAATCAATCTTATTAATCACGATCATACAATACAATTAATCGATTCAACGTAGTCCCAAATACAAAGGACATATCCAACATACATTATCGAACAATTAAATCGATTATCGGACAAATTACTCCATTAGAGTTCACACGCTTTGTATAGATTCTTACCGAAACACGTTAAAAACCGATTGCACCGCCGGAACCAAATGAATCGGACGGACGCTCGCCTCGCACGCTTCCCCTGTCCGCGCGACGGTGGCCAGAAAAGTTGAAGGTGGTCGGAAATTGATTTTGAGGGTACCCACGCCGGTGCCCAAGGTCCAAGCGAGCGTCCGAACGCGCACCGGGGTTTTTCGCGGCCACGAGTGGCCGAATCGGCCTAAACAATGCAGATCTACGAGAAGCTCCATTTCCGTTCACCGGTAAAACGACGGTGAAAATGGAGATTCAAGGTCGATCTTGGTTTTATATTGGCATTCCATTTCGCCCTGCTCAATGAGGTATTTAAAACTCGAGAAACAGAGGTTACATAGAGGCAGAGAAAGGGGCGCTAACTGGTTCTGGGCCTGTTATCCCACACAAAGGTCGAGGAATCCGCGGTATCATGCTGCCGTGTCCAGCGACCCGAGTAATCCGGCGAGCTCGAGGTTTAATCGACCACGTGCCGTGGCGCAAAGGGCGAGGAGAGAGAAACTCAAGGGTCGCGATTCCGCGAACGGCAGCCGCAAAGCAACCAAAGCAAGACAAGGGTGGCCTGATGGGGCTACCTTTTCCCGGGTGTCGGATCTGGCCGATCGGTGGCCGGAAGCAACAACGCGCCTGCCAGGTAAGCAAGTGGCGTGGAGAGGAGAGAGAGAGAGAGAAGGGTTTTTGTTTGGTAGTTTTTGCCCCCCCTTTTTTTTTTTTCTTTTTCCCCTTTCAATTTAGCCCTTAATCAACTTAATTAAGGCATGATTGTGAAATTTAAACTTTGATTGAGGAAAAATTTGTATTTAAATAAATAATAACTTTAAATGAATATTTTAATAAATCAAAATAAATATGAAACAATTATGTAAATAATTTAAATGGCCAAAATAATTATTATGACCCAAAATAATTTCTTAAGAAAAATTTTAAATATACATAATTAAATAAAATTCGATAAATAAAATCCGAAATTAAAACTCAATAATTAAAATTTAAATTGCGCCAAATTTATGGGTATTACACCTATTTTGGTTAGAGAATCTGAGTTTAATTGTCCATGCTTGAATTAAGATGCCTTGTGTTGTTAAATCTATTTTCATAAGCATGATTTGAGTGATTGAAATGCATTGTTTGTTGCCTGGAATATTAACATGTTTAAAATGGATCAAATATGTAATAAAATGAAGATTGAGATGAAAGTGTATGTTTTATTGCGACACAATTTTCCTTTGTCGCGACAAATACCAATTGGCCCTCATCAGCTTAAGGCCAGTTTGTTGTGACAATATGTTTTATTTGTCATGACATTTTTATGTCGCGACATTTAAAATCTTTGTCGCGACAAACATTCACATAAAAGGCTAAAAGTTTCGTCGCAACATTCTTTTTCCTGAAAAGATCTTTGCCACAACATTATTCTGGCTCTAATAGTTCTTTATGTGTCGTGACAAAGAAATATTTGTCGCGACAATTATGTTCTGCGACTAGTAATTTGAATGTCGCGACACAAATGTCAAGGGTCGTGAAATAACTTTTAGGTTTTAAGGCTACTGTTTTATCGCGAGATGGAATTTTGATGTTGCGAAAAATTAATTATCGCAACATATTCCCGAACCCATAAAAGAGAATATAAATCGTTTTAGAACCCTTAGACAAATTTGAAATTTCTCTTTCCATCTCTTGAACCTTTGAACCCTAGAAACCTTTTTCTACCTTTCTTAAACCCTAGATTCAAACCAGCCAACAAACATGTCTGAACAACAGAATCTGATTCCGAATCTGAACGAAATTATGGAAGAATATGCTGGAGGTGAGGAAGAAGTAACTCTTAAGCTACAAATTTTAGCTATTCAAGAGGAGAGGGCTAAAACAAGAAAGGAAACAGAGCTACAACAAGAAGAAAGCTGAAAGAGGAAGAGAGATGCAGAGGATTCAAAAACAGAGTAAAGGGAAGACTTGGAAGTAGATGATTTTGTTTCTGATAGAGCACACATTGTCATGGAACAAACTTTGCTGTAGAAGGATTTAATTGGGGAAAGAGGTTTTAACAAGCGCATATCACCATTTAGAGAGGTGATTGAGAAGAGAGGTTGGAGTTTATTGTGAGAGCACAAACTAGTTGAGTTTGTTATAGTAGAGAGAGATTTTTTTGCAAACTTGGTTGGGAAGAAAGAGAAAATGTGCTACGTCAGAGGAAAATGGATCTCCTTCATTAGGGAGGAGGTTAATAAGACCTACAATCCGAAGGAGCAGAAGAATGGATCCAAGTTCAAGAAGTTGCTGAAGGAGCCAGACCACCAGAAAATTGTTGAGTTGTTGACGCATGGGAAAGGTGAGTGGAATTCAACAAAGAAGAACCCTTATGAATATATCGCAAGAGGATCACTGACCGAGGAAGCAAAAGTATGGTTTTACTTCCTCAGTTCAGTCCTACTACCTTCTAAACACCTTAGCACAGTGTGAAGGGAAGAGACACTACTTTTGCATGCCATACTGAAGGGGTATAAAATGAATGTGGGAAAGATTATAGGGAAATCCATTCTGAACTACTACCCTAGCAATTACAAAGGCCTGATGCCACACCCGGCGACCATTACCAGACTGTGCATACTAGAAGGGGTGAAAGGAACCTAGGAAGAAGAAGAAAGGTGTTCCAAGACTTCCCCTTTGACCCTTACTAGAATAACTAAACCTCCAATCATCAAAGGCAAGGAAAAGGTGTAAGAAATAGAAGAAAAAGATAGAAATGAAAGGGAGAATGAGCAAGGTATTGTGGTGAGCTCAATGAAAGAAAGAGAAGAGAGGTAGAAGAGCATGAGCCCAATTTGTAATCTATCTCCATATGCTAGAGAATATCACCAAGAGCCAGTTGGAAGCTCTAGGCAGCAAAGCAACAATGCAGATATCATGGATATATTGGTTAGAATGGAGAAAGGTATGAGAAAAAGAGAACCAACTGAAACTCTAATCGCAACTCAGAGATGAATATCTGGATGCAAAACTAAGAAAGAGAGACCAGTACCTGGAAGAGATAATTACACAAAGAGCCTTGGAATGGAAAACAAAGATAGAAGAAAGGGATGTAATGTGGAGAGAAGAGCTAAGGGTTAGAGATAGAGTTTTCTAGGAAGATTAAGAGAAGCAATAATTCAATCTATTCAAAATGCTGGAAGTTAGAGACTGTAGCATGAAAACTGCTCTGGAGTCAAGAGATATAGGATGGTTGAACAATTTGCAACATTGCAAGGATAGCTTGAGGCTCACAACTTAGGAATTGATCAACAACATGTGTACATTGGAATCATTAGGCAAGAGGTAGCGTGAGCTCGTAAAGGGAAATGCTGAAATCTTAGATCAAAGAAGACAAGTTAGGCAAGAAGAGTGCCACGTTTAAACATCCAAATTTTTGATTATGTACCCTATACCATAGTGCCTAAGAATGTGACAAACTTTTCCATACCATTTACCAACCTTGAGGAACTTGGAGAAATACCTTTTGTCCCTTTTAAAACATTACCTCAAGATGAGACTTACGGTACAATAAGAATGTCAAGAAGACCCTAAGGAAATTGAAAAATATAAAAGGGAGCAAGCACAAAAATCAAAGTCTCTAGAAAAATCTCCAAAAGAAACAAAGAAAAAAAAAAGAGTATTTCTTGTATATGATTGTTTTACTCGAATACCTCTTGTAATTACATCATGAAAACAATGCAAGTCTCTTTGGAAATTATTTGCAACTGTATCTTGTGTGAAAATTTGAGTACTATGAATAATGAGTATTGTGAGTTTGAATGTTTGGTTGCATTGGGATCCAGATTGTTGAGTTGCATGTGATTTTGTTGAAATAAATTGATCAATCAAATGAACTTTCAAATTGTACAATAGCACAACAACATTGTTTAGAAACCAAACAAGAAATTGGTAGATGAAATTGGGGTAGGATGACCTTAATTGAAAATTGAAAGTTGTGATGTTATTAATGGATAAGTTGGATTTCAAGACTCAGGAAGATTTAAAGAAATGATGGAACAAATAAGACTCATAATTCTATTTTTGTAAACAGTTTAGTTCTTGTGAACCCTGAAAACATGCACATGGTTAAAAGTACCTCCAAGTAACTAATTGTAAATTAAATTGGGTGGACATCTGAGATCCATCACAATTTTAGTCTCCCTAGGGTCCTAGAACTTGTTAGATTATTATTCAAGGCGAAATCCTAGGCAACACAACTAACATGAAATGATATAGGGCATCCTTGGAAGTTTGAAATTTTCAAAGCTTACCCATATAATATGCATATGCATATACCCTAGTTCCTTATTTGAGCCTAATTGCCAATTTCATCATCAAAGCCATATAACATAACCTTAACCCTTCCTTAAAGCTAATCCTTTAGTAAATAACACTAAGTTTGCCCAAATTGCATAATGAGTGCAGAAAAATGATTTACGAGGACAAGTTTGGGGGAGTAATTTTTTTTGTAGAGAGAAAAGAAGGATGAGAATTAAGGATGTGAAAAGTGGGTCAATTGATTGAAGATGTATCAAATAAGGTTCACAATAGAAGATTGAGAAGCTTAAAAACAAAAGTATCCAGGTGGAATGAGTTTTGTCTTGTAACCTTCCTCCCTTGAGCAAATAAGTTATTAAGGGTGCTTCAACACCTAGTACCCTAATGCCAACTGGTATGGGAGTTGCTAACCCAAAGCTCTCTAAGAGTGGTAGAAAGCTTAAGAAGGAAAAACATTGCACCATTCCATAAACCTTGATAAGAAATGAAAACTAAAAAGCTTCTAATATGATGAATTGAATGTGAATTCTGAAATTGGAGCAAGTAAAAGCTAAAATGGAGAGTATGCAAAAAGATGCACCCAATTAAGTTTGGGGGTGCTTTTGACAAAGTAAGCTGAATAGAAAAGAAAGGATGAGTAGTATGAAGGCAAAATGTTGAGAAAATACATACAGCTTGGGTAAACTTAAGCTTGTACCCCAGCTAACTACCTAATGCCCAAGCCAACATTATGTTTAAAAGACTATTTGATCTTTGAAGGTGGTGTTCGCTACATTAGCGAGATTAACAGGAACAAAATCGGCTTTTTCGCCGATATATCGAAAAATCGGTTTTCGCCGGCACCGAAGAAAAAATCGAGGAAAATCGATCGAGGAAAATTGGGGAAAATCAGAATCGCGATTTTTCGCCGAAAAATCAGAAAAAACCGATTTTTCCATCGAAAAATCACGACTGTGGAGCACGCGCGCTTGTGCAGGAATTTCTGAAAAAATATCGGTAAAATACTCCAGAACATCAAAATATCTGGCAAATACTCCAGAATCACTATTTTTGACTTCAAAATTTTTTATAAATACCATAAATCATACAATCTCTTTACAAACTCATCCATACACATCAAAAGCTCCATTTAACTCTAAATTATTTTTTCTTTGCATTTATCTCCAATATTTGCATTTTATTATGAATATTATTTCTTATCAAGATGGGATCCTTCATCAAATAATGTAATGGAGTCAAGACTCCGCCTTCATTCTTTGCTTTAAAGTACTATTGTAATGTGATTTCGATAAATTGTAATGAATATTTTCAATAAGTGTATATTTGCTTATTTATGTCTTTATAAAGTTCAACAAAGTATTTCCATGAATTTCAAAGTATTTTTATTAATTTTCGCTTAACCGATATTTTTGTCAAAATATCCACCGATATTTACCGATATTTTCGATATATCCGTAAAATCCAAGTACCGATATATCCGTAATTACCGATATTTTGTTCCTTGAGATTACTATGACCACCAAGCCTATGGACCTGAGGGGAAAATCAGGAGCAGCTTATTATCTCGACTCAAAGACGTTGCATGATTAAATAATTTGCCAAATTGAAAAAGGGGGAAGACCATCACACACTCACAAATCAGGGTAAATAATTAAATTGTTTACACTATATGAATTATTTGTTTGTTTAGTGTACTTAATTGAAAATCTTCTTCATTCTGGATTTAAAACTTGTTTAAAAATGATATTACAACTATCCTATTTTTAAAATGATTTGTGGATTTAAAGGAAAAAGATGTTTGTTGTAGAAAAAAAATGGCCTCAAAAAGTTGAATTGCTTTAGGACAAGAAAAAGTATATTTTCTTTGCTTGGGGACAAGCAAAACTTTAAGTTTGACGGAGTTTGATGAGTCCAAAACTCATATATTTTTAAGTCCATTTTTCTTGCATTTTTGGGAGTTTAAGGTCCTATTTAATGAAGAATTATGGAATCTTCATCCAAAATTTTGTTTTGTAGGGTTTTAATGCAAAAGAACAAAAAATCAACAAGAAAAGCAGCAAAAATGGCTAAGGCAGAAAATGCAGAACGTCGTGACATTTTTGAATTATGTAACGACAAAAGTTCAAGACAGCCAAGAGAAGTTTGTCGCAATAATCAGCTCTTTGTTGCAACAAAGAGCATGCATATTGCCCAAAAGCACAGTTGCCAAATGTCGCGACAATTCACAGCTATATCGTGACATAAAATGAGAAGAAGAAAGAGAAGGTTGTCGTGACATTGTAAAGCTTTGTCGCGACCTAGTTAAGGCAGAAGAGCAAAAGGAATGTCGCGACATTTCGAAACTTTGTCGCGACAAAGGATAAGGCAAATGGCAACAGAACATTGTCGCGACATCCAAAATTATATTGCGACAAAGAATGCAATGAAGTTTTGGAAAGAATGTCGCGACATAAAAAATGATTGTCGTGAAAAAAACAGAAGGAAGAAGACTGGAAGTATGTCACAATAGTTATACCTTTAGTCGCAACAAAAGCTGACAAGAGTTCAAGAACAATTGTTGCGACAATGTTTGCAATGTCATTACCAACCATCTTGAGACTAACAATGTAGGGCTTGGAAATTATGTCACGACATCAGAAACTTGTGTTGCGACAATTATAAGATGAATTCAGTTGGACTTTGTCACGACATTTCCAAAGTATGTCGCAACACAATTTGAGGAGGGGGCAAAGAACAGTGTCGAGATATTCCTTTCATTGTCGTGACAATTATGGAGAAGAGATTTGAGACATACTGAAACTTTGTCGCGACATTTGAAAAGTATGTCGTGATAATCACTCAAGAAGGATGCTAGTCAATATTGTTGTGACAAACTCACAACAAAGAATGGAAACATAAAAACTGCAAAAATGTCATGACATTTCGCAACTTTGTTATGACATTTTGCAAATTTGTCGAGACAATAAAGGTTCAAAGGCCAAAAGTTGCATAGACAAAGCCAATGTCGCGACGAGGCCACAACAAAACCTGAAGACACACAAGTAAGTGTCAATGTCGCTACATAGACCTACATTGTTGCAACAAAGCCATCAGCTGGGCCTGCATTGAAATCCACAATTCTAGCCTAGAATTTCAGCCCAGTAATTATGAGCTTTATAAATAGAAAGAGCTAGGGCGGAAAATAATATCTTCGGATCAAGAGCTTTTCAGCAACTTTTAACTAGCTTTTAGCTTTTTGGAAGAGTTGAAGTCTCTTTTTATATATTCTTTTTCTTTTTCTTTTTCTTCCTTTTAGGAGTAGAGGTAGATTTGAGATGAAATTTTGAGCTGGAACATTTGTAAATCAAGCTTCATTTATGTTTGAACTTGAGTGAAATCTGGGAAATTTCTGGAATTCATTTTTTGTAACGCCCCAAAAATACCCTAGAATTTTTATAATAATTTTATTATATATTCTGGGTATGAATTGAGCCAAACTTGGGTTTTTCCGGGAAAATTGATAAATTGACAAATTGTGAAATGTAAATTTAGTGAACCCGAAAATTTGGGCACTAGAACAAGGATAAAAATTTTATTTGCCATAAGGGATATAAAAATCATAAAGGGAGTAGAGATGGGCCATAATAGAAATAGAACAAGTTGATTTGCAAAATTAAAAGGGTGAAGGACTTAATTGCAATATGGAGAATTATGGGAGTATAAAGGAGCGGAGCCAAACACACTACTTGTCTCATTTTTTGGCTAGGCAAAACGTATGAGAGGAGTAAGAAGGAGAAAACAAGAGGAAGAAGAAGGAGAAGGAGAGGAAGACAATAATCGCGGCATGTTTTGTCTGAAAGCATGGGTATTTTGAATTCCTGGGCGTTTTGGTCTGGAGAATTGTTCCTCCTTTGTCTAGGGGTGGAAAGATCACACAAACCCTTAAATTGTTGTGGTTATGTGGGTAAAACCCCAATTGATAGAAAATAAACATGGAATCATCAAAATTATATGATGTTTAAAAGAATTGAGGGACCTTTGGGTGAATTCATAGGATTTTTACCTAGGGTTTTGTGGTATGAGGTTCCAAACCACCAATACAAGTGCTTCTTGAGTTGTTTTGGATGATCATGATAATTCTTGAGGTGTTATGGATTATAGAAGTCAGATGAAGTTAATCGTATCAAAGTGCCAAAAATAATAACCGGGCAAAATTCGAGGGTGTACCCAAGACACCCCACTGTGAGCCAACTCAGACGCAGATAGTCCAACTCCGCACCTAAGACAGTTGTCAGAATGCAACCCGCACTGCACAGTCCAAGGTGTATCTAAGACAAAAAGTTAGCCCAAAATGCTCAGAATGATGTGTTTTTGTAAAATTAAGCCCGAATTCGTACTCCGATAGTTTAGGAACCTTACTAAATGATTAAGAGAGGTTCAAATAAGATTGGAACTCCGATAGTACGATTATTTGCATAACCACTAAGAGTGAATAAATTGTAATTGACTAGGTGCGGGTGAAGATGACAACCTAACCTAGGACCGATATTGAAAGAGAAAAGGAATCGACAATTGGTTAGTTCTATGATTGTTCTCTAGTTTGTTCTATAATTGATCTCTATATTGATCTCAGTTTGTTCGTAACTCAACTTTATTTCAAGTAATTATTTGTGGAAATTCTCATATATATGTATCGATTTGAACGATTAGTATTCGAACTGTTTTGTCAAACAACTGCATGTGTGCGTGTATTTGACATATGAGTGAAACTACTGCATGAGAGTAAATGGATTTGAAATGTATCATTGAATGACCGACATGACGGGATTCACCAACTGAATTCGTCATGAAGGAAATCGTAAATATTGAATGCGAAATCACATTGCTACTGAATGACAAACAGGACAGGATTCACCAACTGAATCTGTCGTGAATGTCGACTTCTATAGCCACATGTGAGACGGTAATATCCAATGCGAAATCACATTGCTACTGAATGACAAACAGGACAGGATTCACCAACTGAATTTGTCGTGAATGTCGACTTCTATAGCCTTATGTGAGACGGTATTATTGAACGTGAAATCACATTGCTACTGAATGACAAACAGGGCATGATTCACCAATTGAATCTGTTGTGAATGTCGACTTCTATAGCCATATGTGAAATCACAAACCGAAAATGTGAAAAATGAATATGGTATAAACGCATTATTTTGATATACGCATGATTCGTATTGAACTGATATGGTATAAACGCATTATTTTGATAAATGCATGATTTGTATTGAACTGAAATGGATTAGAGAATCGGTGATAGAACCACTAAGCATGAGAAAATGCTTTTAGCGTATTGTTATATCAATACGTAGGTACCGAAAGTGATCGTAAAGCGACCTGCTGATCGAGGAGCCCAGAGTTTCAATAAAGAATTCATGAGTATGCTCCACATTCGCATTCTCATCATTTTGAATGTCATTATATTGAACAAAATGGGAGTTCAACTCCGAAATTATTTTGTATCTATACTTGTTTACAATTTTGGACAATATGTTGTAAAAGGCATAAATGCCATTTTTGATTTAATGCATATTTTGTAAAGGAATTGCATTGAAAATTGTAATCGTTTGATGGTTTCATTTAAAACGAAATGCTTCCGCGTAATTACAAAATCTAAAATGAATAACACAAGCCAAATGTTTTGAAAAGATAATTGAAAATGTCGGAGTAAACCGGGCTTCGGTTCGGATCCGCCAATCGGGTCGGGCCGGGCTAGAGGGTCGCTACATTTTTACTCAGTTTTAATCACATTTTCAATGAATTTTTCTGATCAACTAGTCATTGTCACTTGTGATTCAGACATGGAAGGCTTAGCTCTCTAGGAAAGGATTTGGTGTTTGATTGTTATTTTGCAGTAATTGTATGTTTTGGGTTGAAAACTGGATTGATCTAATTGGTACTGCTCTTGTAATAAGATGTTCTATATATCAAAGCTCTATACCCAAAAAGAGCTGTATCTATGCTCTGATTTCATGGATCCCTCTAAGTGACACAGAAATGAATAACCTGAGAGCAAAGAGCAGTGACTTGGGGGTAAATTGCATTGATATTTTGGGAACTAATGTACTCTAAGTATCACTTTGATACATCATAGGTGATGTTCTAACCTTTGACTTCAAGGTTCCCTTTTGGGTGACAATAGAAGTGTGTTCCTGAGGAATAAGGACCACTTAATGAGATATCAGTTTAATTCCTAGAGTCTAATAGAATAATCTTAATCTTGTGTTAGCTGAGATTCCAATCAAGGAGAAAGAGAATTGAATTGAATTGATGGTTGAGATACCAATTAAATTGAAGAAGGCTTGTGTTACCCTGTCTATGGGGGCAAGCAATCTTCAGTCCTAAGAGATGGATATGAAGTACTGGCTTAAGAAAAATAGCCAAATCTTGAAGAGGATCAAATCCTAAAATTAACTATTTAGAACCATTGACCTAGTTAAGGAACATGGGAAGCTAATGAAATGTGTAGTGTTAGGAGGCATTCCAAGGCTATATTACTATGCTCTTGGACAAACCAAGAATTCATGTCCTTAACAGTATTATCTTTGGGAACTATGCAAATTGATAATTAGAATACTGGTCCATTCCTAGTGTTAGTTCTACTTGGTGAAATCTTTAATTCTAATTGACTTAGATTTAACATTGACAAGAATTCTCCTTTCATTCCGCTTGCATAAGTTGACGATCTTCAAACTTCCAATTAGAGGTTCAAATAGTGATGATCTTGAGTAGTAGGGGTAGTTGATTTTTAGATTTTCTAATCAATCCCTGTGGGAATGATATCTATACTTAAAAATCCACTTGATTGACTAAATTTTCGACACAGCTACCAAAGACTAACTAAAGTCCCCAGCAAAGGCGCTAAAAACTTAATTGACTAAATTTTAACATACACAAAAACTGACTAATTGTTGAAGATCAAAATATGATGAGATCAGTGTGTGCCAAACTTTTGGTAAGACTACCAAAGACTAACTAAAGTCCCCAGCAATGGCTACAAAAACTTGTTGACTGACCGAAGATATAAAATATACCGTTTGGCCTCAGATAAGGCTTTCATTTGAAAATGTAATGGCTCAGGTCACTGCAAGTGCATAGGTCATACAAGTAATAAAAGTGGATTTAAGTCCAATTATCTTTCCCACGAGGATTGATGAAAAATCTAAAAAGCAATTACCCCATCTACTCAAGATCCTTACTATTTGAACTCCAAAGTTAAAAGTGATTTGGTTTTAAACTAAGGAAAAGTAAAAATTAAATAAAATTCTATAACTATATATAAAGAATTAAAATAATTGATTAGAAATTTCATCGTAAGTTAACACTGAAATAGATCGTTGTACAATTATAAATTTCTACATCATTTTATAACACAGCTCAAATCCATTAGTTTGAAATTCGAATCATTAAAGATGCAAGGCAAGATAGTTTGATTTCTCCCCAGCTACACTATACATTTCACTAATTAGAGATCCAAGTTCCTTTCGGATACATGAGTCTAATCAGTTACTTGTAGAATATAATCCTCTTTCTAAGATCTGGGTATTTATCCTTTTTAGTACTTCACACCCAAATCTTAGGACTGAAGAATTCTTGCCCCTATAGACAGGATAATGCAAGCCTTCTCCAATCTAATTGGTAACTCATCCATCGAATCTGATAAAATTCTATATCTCATTGATTAGATTTATGCTAACACGGGATCAAGATTCTTTTGTCAGATAGAGGAAAAACCTCTGATCAATTAAATTGATACATCATCCAACTATCTTCATACCATGAGTAAATTAGTGATCTATCGAACTAATCTTTCAAAGTTCATTAGTTCCATAATATGAGTCTAACATACCCCCAAGTAACTGCTCCATACTCTCAGGAATCTCCATCTTTGTGTCACTTAGAGTACTTCCTGGAAATCAGAGCAAGATACAATCCTTTATTGGGTACACGCTACTAATATTCTGAATAAGTAATTTCAAGAACAATACCAATTAAATAAATTCGAGATTTCGAACTATGAATTTCTTTCAAGTTGCATAGAAAACAATAATTAACATCAATCCATTCCTAAGGGGAGCCTAGTCTTTCAAAACTAGATTACAAATAACAGTGACTAATTAATTAGGAAAATTCATTGAAATTGCAAGCGAACTGAAATAAATGAACTTCAAAAAATTTCCAAAATTCCATTCAAGTCACAAAGTAATGAAAACTAAAATTTTACAATGAACCCAGCTCGAAACTTCGCACCAGATCACTGTTCAATACCAAAAACTGTCTAAAATGCTAAGCTAAAACTTATTTGATGAAAAAGAAAATTAAAGAAAAATAAAAAATAATATACAAGGAGTCTCTAGCTACTCAGAAGTTCCTGGTTTGGCGGAAGTTGCTCACAGTGCCCTAGATGCTTCTATTTATAGATTTTCAAATGATGGGCCTGTTGACTGATTTTTAACATAGACCAAAATAACTGATTCTTGATATTTTGTTAAGACAAATTTTTGACACAGCTACCAAGAACTGGATCAATCCCCGGCAGTGACGCCAAAAACTTGTTGAGACCCAAGATATAAAATATGTTTTCTACCTAGTGTGTAAGTTGTTTTATTTGAAAATTGGTTTGTTCTAGATTACTACAAGTGCACAGGTCATAAAAGTAATACAGTGGATTTTTAAGTCCATATATCATTCCCACGAAGATTGATTAGAAAAATTTAAAGATTAACTACCCTCACTACTAAAGATCCTTACCATTTGAATTCCTAGGTTTTCCTTATAGAATTAACTCTTTAAGTAAAAATAAAAGAATCAACAATTAATGAAATTTCTAAACTAAATGATTAGAGAGCTACTATGAACTAAAACACATGGGAAGAAAAACAGTGTTGTCACCATCACTTTGTAAGTTTCAAATAAGATAAAGTAATGGATATGAATCTTGGAGTTGTCCAAGAGTAGAGTAGTGTAGACATGGATTTCTCCTATCTCTACACGTTTCACTCTTCAGCTTACCACACTTCTATTTCTAGATAATGGGTCTAAAAATCTACTTGTAGGATTTGTTTCTCTTTTAAGTTCTGACTATTTTTCCTTCTCAGTACTTCACAACCATTTAGGATCTGAAATTGTTTGCTCTATGGATGTGGATATCAGTAAGCTCCTCTCTAAATTAAAAGATACCTCAACCTTCAATTAGACAAGAATTTCCTCTCTTCCCTTGATTAGAATCTAAGATAACACCGGTTGAAGTTATTCCTCCACCGAGGTGAAACCTCTTAGGATTAAGCTGCTAGATCAATAAGTGGATCTTATGCCTCGGGCACACATTCCTGTTGTCACCCAAGAGAGAGCCTTGAAAGCAGAGATTAGATCTTCACTAGTGATGTATCAAAGTAATCCCAAAAGTTCATTAGTTCATATAATATTAGTGTAAAATTTCCCATAAGTCACTTCTCATTATTCTCAGGTAGTCTCAACTCTGTGTCAAACAGAGGGATTCTTGGAAATTAGAACAATGATATAACTCTTTCTGGGTACCAAACACTGATATTTAGAACAACTCAATGTAGGAGTAATACTAATGAATTCACTCCAATTTTCTTACAAAACAACATTAACTCTTACAATAAATAATCCCAACAAACTATTCTTCCCAGAAGGAGCTTTAGCCTCTTTCAAACTGATCACAAATCACAATGACTATTGGATTAAACAAATTAATTTAGATTGCAATCAAACACAAAATGAGTTCCGTATCAAACAAATTTCATTTAAGTCCGTGACATAAATGAAAAACTCGATGATATGAAGACTAGTTTTAATTTTAGTTCGTATCACGCGAATCCTAAATGGAAACTGAATCTAGAAACAACTGAAGGAAATAAAAATAAAATAAAACAAAACAAAATAAAATAAAATAAAAATGAAAAATATATACAATGAGACTTCAGCTTTCCTAAAATGCACAAAGACTTAATGAATGTCCTTGGAAGTTACGTACTACTCCCCAAAAACTTCTATTTATAGGCTTAGGTTTTAGGCCCTAAAAACGAGGTAAGAGTCATGCACTTTGAAAAGCCCAAAATTGATGCCTTAGCTGCTACTGTTTGGGTGATGTTGTGATGATGTCGTGACATCAGAGTTGTCGATGTCGTGGGTTGTAGCTAGGCCTGTCAAAATTCAACACGACACGATTAACCGACACACTAACTCACCGACAACTGCTCAGTGAGGGACCTAAATGGTTCGTGATAAACGCGGTCAACCCGCTTAACACGCTTAATAAACGGCGGTTTCCGGGTGAGACACGCACCCGCTTATAACCCGCTACCCGCTTAACATCATTTCTAACGCTGCTTACCAATGGTCGCATTAGGCTCGCTGTGGCTCAACGACACGACAATCGGCACGATTAACCGCCGACAATGGTATGGTGAGACCTAAACGGTTCGTGATAAACGGCCAACTCGTTTAACACGCGACAATGGGTCGTTCGTTTACATGTTTTTCACCCGCAACGCTTAACCCGTGAATCGCTTAACTCCAACCCAACACGTTTGACACCCCTAGTTGTAGCTGATGTCACGACATCAAAAAAAAAATGTTTGACACTACCTAGTTTATGTGATGAGTCCATGTCGTGATGATGTCGCGACATGGAGATATGTTGTTGTTGATTAATTCCGATGTTGTGACAGTGCCATTCTTATGTTGCGACTTTTAGTTGGTGTTGCGAAATTGCCTTGATGTCAGGACATTTCTGACTGATGCCCTTTCTTGTACACGCTTGCCCTGATGTCGTGACATTTCTGTATCTGATGTTGCAACATTGGTCATTTAAGTTCATTGTGATCATCTTAGGTTGATGTCACGACATCTTGTGATGTCGAGACATTCTTGTCTCCGCAGCCTCCTCTCCCTTATGTCTTCTACCAATGTCGCGGACATTGACCGATTTCACTATCCGTGTCGCTTTTGATATGATGTCGCCACATCGATATGTTGATCACTGATGCTACGGTATTACTGCCTCTAGAGGTATGATCTATTAAGCTGATGTCTTGACATTTATGTTTTTATGTCATGACATTACGTCTAATGGCTCTAAAATACTCTACCAATATTTTTGGTTGATGTCGCGACATTTATTTAGTGTTGCGAGATTTTGACTTGTCTCACCAATAAGGTTGCCTTGAGTGAATGTCACGATTGTGACATTTAAACTATGCAATCCTTCCCTTCCTCAATTGATGTCACAACATGTTGTTATGATGTCGCGACATTGAATGGTGGACATAATTTGACTGCTGGAGTTGTTTGTGATGTCACGCACACCCCGCGATCGGTTGGCTTCCCTTCCGCTTAATGTCGTGAACATTGCCAGAGTTTCAAGAGACTTTTCTATATAATGTCGCGACATTGAAATTTGTCAAGCAATGTTGCGACATTGGCCCCTTTCTTTGCAAATATTACTTTATCATTTTATGCTGAATTCTCGCTTTATTTTTAAGTTTCTAAGCAAGCAAACAAATTTGGGTAAAAGCTTCACAATTCTGCATTAAACTGAACTTTTAAACCATAAATATTGTTGAAAAATCAGCTTAAAAATAGATGAGTTTTAGACTCATCAAACTCCCCTAAACTTAAAGTCTTGCTTGTTCTCAAGCAAATAAAATGATATTTGTTTGTCCTCAAACAATAGAAATCAAATTTTGAGGACATTTTTCAATAAACTCATCTTTTAAATCATATCAGCGTTTAGGCCTTAGTATTATTTCAGTTGTGACATCAACTCTAATCAAGCTTCATTTTAGGAATTATGAAAATTTCTAATTTAAATCATTTAATGTAAAGTATGTAGACCATAGTTAATAAACTTTATATACCCTGACTATGTGAGTGTGTGCTGGCTTTCCTCATAATCGATTTATGTATTAGGTAGCCATATGAGAGTTAATTTGCAAATTGACATTCTTTCAGAGTAATTTAACTACCATAGGCTTGTTGGTTATATTATTCTCTACTAATATAGACATAACACACCCCTCACAATCAAATAGGTCTTTTGAGCTTGTAATGATTGACTAAGGTACTTGATAGATAACTAGACTTTTAGGCTCAAGTTTACCCAAACTGCATTCATTTTCTTAGCTCTTTGCCTTCATTGCTCATCATTTTTTTCTACTAAACTAGCCCTTCAAACTTCCCCAAACCAAATCTGGTGCATCTTTATGCTTTTCCTCCTCTGAAGCTTATCATATTTTTGGCTTTCTTTCCACTGCTTATTTTCAATTCTCGCTTCAAGAGGCCTCTCTTTTGTCTTTTTGTTTCAGATTTGAGCGGCAAATGTTTTACCTTAAGCTTTCTTTGCTGTTCCCTTAGCAAGCTTTAAGTTAGTAGCTCCATACCAGCTTGGCATACTAGGTAGAACACCTTTAAGGACTTAATCAAGCCAAGGTCGCAGGCTATAAGGCAAAACTCACTCCTTGTAACTTTCTTCTTTTTCAGCTTCTCAGTTTTCTATTTTGCACCTTCTCTAACACAACTTTTTCTTAATTGTCTTCCCTTCTCACCCTTTATTCTTCTATTTCTTTTCAATTCAAACTTGTACTCCACCAAACTTATCCTCTTTCTCATTTCTTCAGCACTAATTTACAATTTTGGGTAATTTAAGGGTTCTTTACTATAAGGTGGAATTTAAGGAAGGGTTAAGGCTCTTCTTTTTGGCTGTGATGATGAAATAGGCATTAGGCTCAAGGTAGGTATTAAGGTTTATGCTTATAGCATATCATGTAGGTTTTTGAAATTCCTAAACCTGGTCTGTCAGGCTCTTAAATAATCTTCGCTAGGTGTGATGTTTAGGATTCTTGAAAAAAATAATGCACAAGCCTCTAAGATTCTTTAAAGATTTGCATAATAAGTCCATAAGGTTTTCCTTTAACCTAAGCACAATCAATTTTTGAGGTACTTTTTGACCACTGTGTTATGTAGTCATTTTCTCTGATTTGAGACGTTCAATCGACTAGAATTACAACTTTATTAGCCTTGATTTCACCCCCCTCATTTTTCAAGAATCTAAAAGTTTAGCTTTTTTATCATTGACATCACAACTTAGTCTTTTTTTCAATTGAAACTTTAGCTTGTTCTATTTTACAAAAAAATTGTTTTGTTATTGTTCCACTCTATATTTATCTTCCTTGACAGTCATTCACCCATTAGTGTGTACAAAGAATAACACCAATATTTCACCATTTTTTCTTAAAGTCTTCAAGAATACAGTATTCACTTAGAAAATATTCCATTTCATCCAACAATTTTCAACTTGCAGCTTTCATATAATTAACATTCTGAATTCTCTTTTATTCAGACAAACAAACACAAGTTCAAAATTTTATTAACATTCCTAAGATTGCAAAATTAAAAGATAATAACAAACAAGAAAATTTGATGCACAAAAATTTCAAGAACTATCCTTTTATTAGAAAGAGGGAAAAATTTACATTATGTTGTTTACAAGATAGAGAGAAAGAATGATAGAGCAGAGAGAGAATGAGGGATAGGGAGAGAGAGCCATCTTTCCGTGATCGAGATCCGGGAGGCTTCGAGGTTCACTGCTTCAAATTTGTAACTTGCATTTGAGGGTGTGAACTCAGGAATGGATGGTTTTGGTTTTGGAGTTGAGCCCTCTCCATTCCTATCAAAGAGATACCACTCTTGCATTCTTATGTTTTGTTTGATGAGCTCACTTTGCCTTTGCCCAATGGAGTTCAGGGACTGCTTAAATTCACCTTGGGCTTGATACAACTTTACAAGGTTTCACCAGATCTATGCTCTCTGTCCATAACTTCTCCCTATAATTCAGGATATACTCTAGCTCTTCATTCCTCTTTTGGATGGTTGCTTGATTCTCTTTTCCTGGTGTTCCTCAGAAAGATATCCATAGCTACTTCCACTTTCTCCGGGGGCTGTGCCCCTATTTCCTTCTCCCCGACCTCCATCACTTGATGCTTCTTGATCCTCATCACCTGATCCTACACAGCGCTTCCTTGCTCCTCAACCTCAATGCCTTTTTGTCCTATTTGATAATTCTTCCCTCCATTCCTTATCTCTCTATTGGAGCATTGCTGCTAAGTTTTCTTTTCTTCTTCTATTTTCTACAGCCAGTATTTCATCTCTCCACCTTAGCTCTTCTCTGAACTGCTCATCTCTCCTTTATTTCTCCTCTCATTTATGTCAATAAGGAAAAAAGTCCCGTTGTGGTGCTCTTTTGTCCTTTTTCTATATGCTTCCTCTTTCTGCTTTGCTCTGAGTAGGCATTATATCTTCTTCAGCCCTGGGGTAGAGCACTAGTTGCTTTGAGTAATCTTAAAACCCCCCATTTCTTTTGTCTCTAGCTCTTCTTCAGCTGCAGGGGCTGCCTCTCTTTGTAGTTATGAACTTGCCTTTTTTCTTTTCCTTGTTCTCTCTACCTCCTCACCCTGTACTGGAGCTTTTAAGACTCCAGTGAGTGTGAGAGGTAAGGATCTTGAGCATTTCTCCTCCGTCTCACTGAATGTCACACCCCTTTTGATACAAAGGAGGGTGATCAAGGCAGGGTGGGGGATATTCCTTGAGAAGTTGTTCTCAGGGTAGTCCAGGATGGACTGCTCCACTATCTTCCCCACATTCAAGTTAAAACCCTCGACCAAAGGCATACAAAGAGGTGGCGGCACGCCTGTCTCATCGTGGAGATGTGCTTTGAAAGGGTGAGAACGGAGTTCATGAAGTAGAACCATACCTTGACCGCTTCTAACAAGTTGCCTCTGTCGATGTAGGCGTTACGAATGGTTTTGGTCCTATGCCATACCCCCATACCATCTATCAACTCCTTGACGATCTCTTCAAACTTGGGGTTCTCCTAGAGCCGTCGTATTTTTGTAGTCACCACCGTCTCAAGATTTATTGGAGACGTTCCTCCCAAAAGTGATCCAATTTCCTCGACATAACACGTAGCGTTCCTTTCGTTTCCTCACTGCATTATCGTGAAAAATTCTTTGACTAGGCCCTCCATACTCCTAACTCCGTGTGCCTAACTTTTCCCAGCCCCTCGTTGTTCGATCTCTCCTTAAATCCCATTTCCATAAAATTTTCATAGATGCTTTAGAACACTTCGTCCCTTTATGAGAGTAGAAGGCTCTAGCTTCTCCTTCCTCCACTACTACTTCAATCTCCGATGGCACGACTTTTAGGGGTTTCTCTTGGTTTCCTTCCCCTGCCATTTCTCTCTCAACTTCATCAGCTCTCTCTTGTAAAATCTCCTCTACTACATCTCCTATAACTTCGTCGAGGGTTGGAGAGCTTGGATTTGACATGGTTTGGATTTTTGAGAGGTTTTGAGAAGGCTAGGGTTTAAAAGTATGGAAAGATTGATGTGATAGTGAAAATTTCTCAAAGTCTTCATTTTATAGGATTCATTTCTAACCGCAATGTCGCGACACGACGCTCGTGTCGCGACACGACTTGATCTCGCGTACGTCAGATTTCGCGACATTGCAGATTTTCTATTTGGTTTTCGATGTCGCGGATGACTTCAATGTCGCACCCCGCGACATTGCTTTGAAGTCGCCTCGTGTAGTTTCGTATCTTGCAATGTCTCGATATTGGATGTTAAAATGCACATTAGAGCCAGCGTTGTTCACATTAATGTAATGTAGCGACATTTAAAATCTGATGCTCTTTAAATTTGCTCAATGCCTGTATATTTGCGATAAATGTACATTAAGGTAATGTCGTGATGATGTCGCGACATTGGGGAAACTTTTGAAACTTGGTGTCGCGACATTGAGTGGGAGTTTAGCCTTTTAAGCAGAAACATTGCATTTTTTTTTCTCATTTTCTTTCCGCATTTCCAATTCCTACTTGTGAATATAAGTCTAGAAATGTCAAAGAACCTCATTCACACATGAAAAACTACATTTCAGATTTTTTTTTTTTTAATTCAATCAAGTAGGCACTGATTCATGCTTTTATAGATTTTTCCACATAACCATTCAACAAAGGACACTCAAGCTACAGGTTGATTTTCTAGCTCAAATAAATCATATTCCCCCAAACTTATTCGTGCATTATTTCTAAAGAATAAGAGTTAAAAGTAAACTTCCCTTTGTAGTAATCTCTGCATAATTCAGTCTAGTTAGAGATGCTTTAAAATTGATTGTAATTCATTAAATGGTAAATAATTTCTAACAAAACTAAACTACTTCTACACTATTCAAACACACAAAATCTTAACCAAATCAAGTTTACTATGAAAAATTTAAAAATTTGCTTGAGTTGCCTCCCAAGTAGCTGCTCATGTTTTATGTCTCTAGCTAGACATTTGCTACAATGTTTTCTCATTTCAGCAATTTTGTCCATCTCTTCAAATCTGGGACTCTTCCTCATTTGATCTTCCTCCTAGGTAGTGTTTCAGCCTCTAACCATTTACTTTAAACTCATCTCCAGAATAGGTTTTAAGTGTTACTGCTCCAAAGGGGGTAACTGCAACTATTGTCTATGGACAACTCCACCTTAATTTGAGTTTTCCTGGAAAAAGTTTTAGCCTAGAATTATATAGTAGGACTGGATCTCCTACTTTGAACTCTTTCCTCAGAATCTTCTGATCATGCCACTTTTTAGTCTTGTCTTTGTAGATTCTGGCATTATCATAGGCTTCATTTCTCAGCTCCTCTAATTCATTCATTTGGAGAAGTCTCTTTTCTCTTACAGCTTGAAAATCAAAATTCAACTTTTTTATTGCCCACATTGCTTTATACTCAAGTTCCAGAGGTAGATGACACTGCTTTCCATAGATAATTATTTATGGGGACATTCCAATAGCAATGGGTCATCCCATATATAAAACCTAGCATTAGTTCTCAACTTTCTTTTTCTCACAGAATGAATTCTAGTGCGCTGATTCCATTAAGCTAAAAATTTACAATATCAGCATACCATGGTGTTTAAACTGATACTTGAAAAAGCTGCTCATTAGGAAAATTTTCTACTATTTCTGTCCCTCTTTGCTCTTCAGTAGGTTTTTCCATTCTTGACAAGTGATCAGCTATCACATTGTCACTCCCCTTCTTGTCCTTTATTTCTAGATCAAATTCTTGCAACAGTAATACCCACCTGATCAGTCTTGGCTTAGTATCTTTCTTTGCTATTAGATATTTAATTACAGCATGATCAGTGTGTATGATGACATGGGACCCCAATATATATGGCCTAAATTTTCACAAGAAACCACGCGCATCTCCATGTGGTAGAGGTTCTCAGGCCTTATCAAGGTCTTGCTGGCATAGTATATGGCTCTGAAAATTTTCTCTGTTCTTTGTCCTAAAACTGCTCCTATTGCATAGTCACTGGCATCACACATGATTTCAAACTCTTTGTTCCAGTCTGGTGTTACCATGATAGGAGTTGTAACCAATTTGGATTTTATTTCTTCAAATGCAGATCTGCGTGATTCATCAAAATCAAAATTTACATATTTTTCCAACAATCTGCATAATGGTCTTGAGATTTTGAGAAGTCCCTTATGAATCTCCTGTAAAATCCAGCATGTCCTAAGAAACTTCTTATCCCTTTAACTGTTGTAGGTGGCAAGAGAGTTTTTATGACAAAAACCTTTGCTTGGTCAACTTCCAGCCTAGCTGCAGAAATTTTCTATCCCAAGACAATTCCTTTTGTTACCATGAAATGACATTTTTCCCAATTCAGAGCTAAATTCTTGTCTTGGCACCTCTATAGTACAGTCTCTAAAATTTTAAGGTAATGCTCAAAACTGGATCCATACACTGAGAAGTCATCCATAAAAATTTCCATAGCCTCTTCCACCAAATCTGAGAATATGAACATCATGTACCTTTGGAAGGTTGCAAAACTATTACATAATCCAAATGGCATCCTTATAAAGGCAAAGGTGCCATAAGGACATGTAAAAGTAGTTTTCTCTTGATCCTCAAGGCCTTTGGAAATTTGATTATACCCTGAATACCCATCAAGGAAATAGAAGTAAGGGTGTCCAGCTAACCTGTCCAGCATCTAATCAATACAAGGTAAAGGATAGTGATCCTTTCTGGTTGCTATGTTTAATTTTCTAAAATCTATGCACACCCTCCATCTTGTCACAGTTCTTGTAGGAATCAATTCATTCTTTTCATTTCTGATAACAGTGAATTCACTTTTCTTGGGAACCACATGAAATGGGCTTACCCAAGGGCTATATGAGATTGCATATATAAAGCTTGCATTCAACCATTTCAACACTTCTTTTCTGACAACTTCTTTCATTACTAGATTCAGTCTTCTTTGATGTTCAATGGAGGTCTTTGCATTTTCCTCCAACAGAATTTTATGCATACATATGGAAGGACTGATTCCTTTTAAATCTTTTATAGACCAAACTATGGTTTCCTTATACTTTCTGAGAATTTCCAGGAGTTTCTTTTCCTTTGTGCTTTGTCAAGTCAGCTGATATAATTACTGGTTTAGATTTTTCATCTTCAAGAAAGGCATACTTCAAATGTTCAGGTAATTCTTTTAGAATTAAACCCTCTGAGCTTGTGTTTACTTTTGAAGCCTTCTCTTCATAACTACTGAATTTTTTTGCTCTGCTTTCTTCAATACTAAGTGTCGTCTCTTTTAATTCAAAATTGGATTTCAGAAATTCAACATCAAGATACTCAAGATACTCAAGATACTAGAAATTCATCTCATTTTCATTCATTGAACTCGAACTCATATAATTATTGACAGTCTGAAGATCATGGAACTTTGTTCTATAATCGTTAAATTATAACAATTGTTGTTGAATCGATTTATTATACTTTGCCCAACCCCGAGAGTAAGCCTTTCTTCCTACCCATCAAAGCCGTCCAAGGCAAGGAAAGGCCTTCCTAGCAGTAGTGGGACTTGTTTGCCTTCTTCAATGTCAATAACCGTAAAGTCCATTAGAAAAATGAACTTTCCCACATTGATAACCACATCTTCAAGAATTCTCTTATGTTGAGCTAAGGTTATGTCTGCCATCTACAGAGTCATAGTTGTGGGAATAAGCTCCCCTAAACTTAGTCTTTTGATTACAGATAAGGGTATCAAGTTGATGTTGGCTCTAGAATCACATAGTGCTTTTCCCATTTAAGAATTCCCTATGATGCAAGGAATAGTGAAGCTGCTTGGATCCTGCATTTTTACAGTAAAGACCTCTACATAACTACACTGCAGGTTGTTGTCAGGTTCACCACTGCTTAGTATATCCTTCATGAATTTAGTATAATGAGGCATTTGAGTCAGTGCCTCTGAAAAAGGGATATCGATCTCTATTTTCTTGAACATGTTCAAGAATTTAGAGAATTTCTCTTCTAGCTTAGCTTTTTGCAGCCTCTAAGGGAATGTAGAACCTCTTCTTTCTTTCTTAGATCACCCTCTTCAATTGGCTGCTGCTATTGCTGCACCTTTACTGTTCCCTATTCTTTAGTAATTTTTGAACTATACTGCTTTATTTCTTCTCCAATTTCTGTATGCTTTTCTTCCTCAGTCTTCTTCTTTTAATTTTTTTCTTTCTTCCAGTCCTCTGCCACTCCTTAAAGTCACTGCCATGCAATCTTTAGGATTCTTCTTAGTATCACTTGGGAAGACATCCTTTGATTGGTTCGCACAAGTTGTGGCCAGTTGCCCTACTATAATCTACATTTTTCTGAGATGCATTTGTGTCAGCTCCGAAACATAATGCTGTACCTAGAATGCTACTAGCTCAATAAACTTTTGCTCATATATTCAATAGCCTTTTGTTTTCTCCCATAAATCTTATCATTTGTTCTTCAAAAGACTAGGATCTTCTTTGGCCCTGATTCTCAACCCTCTGGTTGTTCTGCTGCTGCTGTCCTTAGAAACCACGTTGACCATGCTGCTGATTATAATTCTGCACAAGTCTCTATCCTTGTTGTGCTACAGGTCTATATGAGAAATTCTCATGGTTTCTCAAGGCTGGTGTGTAGTGAGTTGGAAGATCTGTGTTGGGCTTAAAGTTGTAACTCCTATTGCCATTGATAAATTGAACTTCCTCTAGCCGATAAGGACCATCTTGAGCTAGTCCTTCATCATTCAAAACTTTTTGTTGATCTTTCACTATTCCAACAAGATGGGCAGATTGGTTGCTTCTTTCTTGCATGCTAACTTTGTTCATTAGAGCATCCAGCTTTGCCTCTATAGCTGACATTTTGTTCAACTCTATCACACCACTTCCTCTAAGCCTGCTATTGCTCCCTGAAGTTTTAGATGGAGATCTGTAGTTTCTCTTTGCCAAATCTTCTATTAACTGATTTGCCTCTTCAACACTTTTTCTCTTGAAGGCTCCACAACATGCTGCATCTATGATCCCTTTGGATGTGTAGTTCATGGCATGGTGGAAAATATCCATTTGTGTGATCTGATCAATCCCGTGCATTAGACATATCTTGAGCAGCTTCTTATACATTTCTCAGGCATTATAAAGACTTTCATCTTCACATTTCTTGAATATAATGATTTCTCCTCTCCTCTCTAAAGTGAAAGCAGGAGGGAAAAATCTACACATGAATGCTTCAACCATCTCATCCCAAGTGTTCACTGATCCGTAGGGGAGTGATTCAAACCAGCTTGTTGTTGTATCCCTTTAGGAGAAAGGGAACAATTACAACTTAATCACGCCGCCCATTCCCTTGTGCCTGGCTGGGGTCTTCACTAGATGACCAAGTGAACCCATTCTACCGATTCATGGTGATTAGTGCAGGCTTAAGCTTAAAGTTGTTTGCTTCAATTGCAGGCTGCCTGACTATAGAGTAATCATCTCTAATAACAGGTTTCCAAAAATCTTCCATAGCTCTTTTCCCTTGAGGTCTGTTTACTTCTCGCCTGGGACCGTTGTATTCTCTACTTCATGCCATAAATTCATCAAGCTTTAAAGAAATATGACATTCTTTAGGTTTTTCAGTGTCCTTTCCAATTCAATGTCCAAAGGTACCAATTCGGATTCTGGTTTTCTATGCATGAGAAGACTTTCTGAAATGGAAACACACTGAAATCAAATAAGATCAATAGACACAAAAATATATCTCGATGTATTTTCATTAAAGATTAGTAGTTGATTTAGCTCCTGCAATTAAAACTATTTTTGGAAATTTTTGATAAAAGTAAAAAGAAAAATATCCAAACTAGCAATTTTCTCTTTGGTAAGAATATTAATCCTTAAACTCTATTTTCATTTCGATCCCCGGCAATGGTGCCAAAAACTTGTTGACTGATTTTTAACATAGACCAAAACAATCGATTCTTGATCTTTTGTTAAGACAAATTTCTGACACAGCTACCAAGAACTAGATTAGTCCCCAACAGTGGCACCAAAAACTTGTTGAGACCCAAGATATAAAATATGTTTTCTACCTGGTGTGTAAGTTGTTTTATTTGAAAGTTGGTTTGATCTAGATCACTACAAGTGCACAAGTCATACAAGTAATATAGTGGATTTTTAAGTCCAGATATCATTCCCATGAGGATCGATTAGAAAAATTTAAAGATTAACTACCCTCACTACTAAAGATCCTTACTAATTGAATTCCCAGGTTTTCATGATAGAATTAACTCTTTAAGTAAAAATAAAAGAATCAACAATTAATGAAATTTCTAAACTAAATGATTAGAGAGCTACTATGAACTGAAACACATGGGAAGAAAAACAGTGTTGTCACCATCACTTTGTAAGTTTCAAATAAGATAAAGTAATAGATATGAATCTTGGAGTTGTCCAAGAGCAGAGTAGTGTAGACATGGATTTCTCCTAACTCTAGACGTTTCACTCTTCAACTTACCACACTTCTATTTCTAGATAATGGGTCTGAAAAGCTATTTGTAGGATTTGTTCTTATTTTAAGATCTGACTATTTTTCTTTCTCAGTACTTCACAACCATTTCTTAGGACTGGAAATTGCTTGCTCCCATGGACATGATATTGCACGCCCTCTCCAAATTAAAAGATACCTCAGCCTTCAATTAGACAAGAATTTCCTCTTCCCTTGATTAGAATCTAAACTAACACTGGGTTGAAGTTATTCCTCTCAATTGAGGTGAAACCTCTTAGGATTAAGCTGCTAGATCAGTAAGTGGATCTTATGCCTCGGGCACACATTCCTATTGTCACCCAGGAGAGAGCCTTGAAAGAAGAGGTTAGATCTTCACTAGTGATGTATCAAAGTAATCCTAAAAGTTCATTAGTTCATATAATATTAGTGTAAATTTACCCAATAGTCACTGCTCATTATTCTCAAGTAGTCTCAACTTTATGTAAAACAGAGGGATTCTTGGAAATCAGAACAATGATACAACTCTTTCTGGGTACCAAACACTGATATTTAGAACAACTCAATATAGGAGTAATACCAGTGAATTCACTCCAATTTTCTTACCAAACAACATTAACTCTTCCAATAAATAATCCTAACAAACTATTCTTCCCAGAAGGAGCTTAGCCCTTTCAAATCTGGATCACAAATCACAATGATTAGTCGATTAAAAAAATTTATTTAGATTCCAATCAAAACTGAAGAAAAATGAGTTCCAGAATAAATTCTAGATTTCATTTAAGTCCAGACATAAATGAAAACCGATTACATGAAGACCAACTCAGAATTTCAGTTCCGATCACTGCTCTAATCCTAAATGGAAACTGAATCTAGAAATAGCTGAAGGAAATAAACAATAAAATAAAATATAAAAAAATAAAAATGAAAAATATATACAGTGAGATTTCAGCTTTCCCAAAAAGCACAAAGACTTGATGAAAGCCGCTGAAAGTTGTGCACTACTCCCCAAAAGCTTCTATTTATAGGCTCAGGTCTTGGTCCCTAAAAACAAGGCAAGAGTCACGCACTTCGAAAAGCCCAAAAATTGCTGCCCTAGCTGCTTCTGTCTGGGTGATGTCGTGACATCGGAGTTTTCGATGTCGTGGGTTGCAGCTGATGTCACGACATAAAAATTTTTTTTTTAACACTGGCCGGTTTTAGTAATGAGTCAATGTTGTGAAAATGGGGCGACATGGAGATATGTTGTTGTCGATTAATTTCGATGTCTCGACACTGCCATTCTTGTGTTGCGACATTTAGTTGGTGTTGCAAAATTGCCTTGATGTCACGACATTATTCATTTAAGTTCATTGTGATTATCATAGGTTATTGTCGCGACATTCTTGTGATGTCGCGACATTGTATCTTGTTGTTCTACAGTCCTCTCCCCATGTCTTCACTGATGTCACGACATTTATTCAGTGTCAAGACATTAGACTAATTTCAATTAGTCCAAATGCTTGATTTGATGTCACACACACATGTTGACTACTATTGATGATGGCTACTGCCTCTATAGGCGGTTTGATCTTTTTGTCGATGTCGCGGACATTTGCGTTTTGATGCCGTGACATTAAGTCTGATGGCCCTGAAACCCTCTGCTAGTATTTTTGGTTGATGTCACGACGTTTTGACTTGTCTCGCCAATAAGGCTTCCTTGAGTGAATGTTGCGACATTACCTATTCTAATGTCGCGACATTGGATGTGATGGTCTCCGGTGTTTAAGATTTGGCTAATGTCTCAAAATTGTTTTGATGTTGCGACATTTAAACTATGCAGTCGTTCCCTTCCTCAGCTGATGTCGCAGCCATGTTGTTATGATGTCACGACATTTAATGATGGACATAATTTGACTGCTGGAGTTGTTTATGATGTCGTGACATTTTTGCATCAGTGCTTTCCCTTCTCCAGTTGATGTTGCGACATTGCCATAGTTTCAAGACTTTCTCCACATAATGTCGCGACATTGGAAATTTGCTAAAGCAATGTTACGACATTGGCCCTTTTCTTTGCAACATGCTGACTTTTACTCATTTTTCTACTGAATTCTGCTTATTTCCTTTATGTTTATGCAACACAACAAATTTAGGTGAAAGCTCTATAATTTTGAATTAAACTGAACTTTTAAACTAGAAATATTCTTGAAAAATGAACTTACAAGTAGATGAGTTTAGAATTCCGCCAGTGCAAGTAACCCTGCTCGGTCCAACCTACAGATCTGATCCTGGATCCGAAAGTGACTAATCAAGCCATTAATAGAATCCATTTAGCAAATACACTTCATTAACATAAACGTTTTCGTTCTCAATTCTTTGCGGAAGCGATTTTAGTTTGGGGCAAGCCCATAAACATTTACAAATTCAATTCAATTCCTTTACAAAATATGCATTTTACCAAAAATGGCATTTTATGCTGTTTACAACATAATATCCAAAATCGTATTAAGATATAGGCACAAAATAATTTCGTGAGTCAACTCCTTTACTTACAAAATATTGTCATACTAAAAAAAAATGGTGAGGATGCATGTGATGGAGCATACTCTGTGAACTCTTTGGATGACTCTGAGCTGCTCGACCTTAGGTCTACTTTCAATCACTGCCTATCTACTGGTAAATTAAGGCGTATTGATAAACAATACGCGTGTGCGAGCATGCTTAGTGGTTCTACAGGCGTCATCTCCAGCTCTTCGCTTCAATAATACGAATCATGTGCATTATCACAAATAATGTCGTCTATGTGTAATGTAAAAGATATTTATACAAATACACTTTTCAAATCAGTTTTTGCTTTTCGGTTTGTGATTTCACATATGGCTATAGAGACAACATTCACGACAGATTTAGTTGGTGAATCCTGTCCTGTTTGTCATTCAGTAGTAATGGGATTTCACATTCAATATTACAATCTCACATATGACTATAAAAGTCAACATTCATGACAGATTCAGTTGGTGAATCCTGTCATGTTTGTCATTCAGTAGCAATGTGATTTCACATTGAACAAATACGGTTATCTTCATGATGAATTCAGTTGGTGAATCTCGTCATGTTGGTCATTCAATAATACATTTCAAATCAATTTATTTACATTTATTAAATTCACTTATAGTTAAAATACACTCACACATGCAGATATTTGACAAATATTTCGAATACTTATAATTCAAATCAACATATATATTTCACAAATAGAACTTGAAATGAGAATTGAGTCACAGAGAACATAACGAACAAAGAACAGAGAACAAAGAACGAACCAATTTATCGATCTCTTATCTCTTTCGATACCAGTCCTAGGTTAGGTTCTTGTCTTCACCCGCACTTAGTCAATACAAATTCTCCACTCTTAGTGGGTGAGGTACGATACATTTTTCACTTAGTTTTATCCTTATTTGAACCCCCCATTAATCCTTTATTAGGGTCCTTAAACTATCGGTGTACTAATACAAGGTGTTCGGGAAAAAAAAATCTGAAAATTTTCTCATTGTGAATAGTGACTACACCGCGGTGTACCATAGCTACGCCGTAGCGGCACTCGAGGTGGTGTGTGGCTAGCCCTTCACGCGGCTAAGGAACTTGAACATGCCAGATTTTCCAGTTTCTCCCTTTTTGTGATTTCTTCCAAAAATCACTCAAAATCTCATTGAAACTCTAGAAATCACTCCCAAAGGCATTTTAATATCCTCCTAAACCAACCATGAGCAAAACCCATGGATGGATTAGGGTTTTTCTAACCCAAACATCATTTAAAGAAATATAGGGTTTGGTTCTTACCTTAAATCCCTTGAATCTTCTTTACCCAAGATCTTGATCACTTTAGAAGCAAGAAATGGGAAGAAATCACCTTGACCTAGCTTTTCTCCCCTTTCTCCTCTCAATCTCTCTCTCAAAACGTTTTTGCACATTGGCTTTCCAAGACCAAATGTGGTCTTAAGTCACTCATTTCTCCTAAGGCCATGTTTGGCACATCAAAAATCCATTTTTGGACTTAAGTTGTCCTAAATGCTATTTTGCCCATATATTTTCTCTATTTGCATTTACATTTCCTCCATATTCACTAGACCTTTTGTCTTTTTATCAAAAATATCTTAGGGTCTCTATTTCTTATACCTAAATTTGCCCTTTTTCACTTAGGTTTATTTCCGGGTTCAATCAATTTCTCATTTTAGCATATAATATTTAATCATATGCTCACATATTCATTTCACATTTATCATTTTCATTTAATCATTAATTAGTTCCCTGAAAATGCCCAAGCTAGAATATATAATAAAAATTATTATAAAAAATTTTAGGGCCTTTGGGGTGTTACAATTAGGGTCGCACTGAGTATCGAAATTATGGATCCCAAAAATCTGCCTGGGCTTGGTTGCTTTGTCGCGACATTGAAAAATTATGTCACCCAAAGATAGACCAAAATGATCTTGTTCAGTTTTATTAGCTTGCGCTTTCTATTGTGACATAGTTTCATGCCTTCTTCTTGAATTATGTCACGACAAACTTTGAAAATGTCGTGACAGAGTTCGACTAAAGTTGTCTTGTAATTGTCGTGACATAAAAACTTTGTTGCAACAACGTTTCATTCTTTGCTCTCATACAGTAAACAAACATATAATTTTTGTCTGAACAGAAAGCTTCCATTCTTTCATCTTTTGTTTTATGTCATGACATAATTTTGAAATGTCGCAACATAAAATACTCTTTTGCTTACACCGTGTCACGATAGTCTTCTGTTCTCTTCTAGGCGCTTCTCTTCAACTTATGTCTTGACATAGCTTTCCGTCGTCATGACATATATTTTTGCCTTCAGCTCTTCATCTTTGTTGCGACATAAATTACTAAGTTGCGACATTCTTTTTGTGGTTTTTCTCAACCTTTGTCGTGATAGTATTTTCTTTGTCAGGGTAGAGTTCTCAACGCATGTCATGTTGTCACTATTACATAAAAACTTCTTATACTATGACGCATTCTTATTGTTCAGACTAATGAATCTGAACTTATGTCACGAATGTGATTCTTGGAAAATGTCACACATATTTCCTCCTTGATCTTGTCATTAGCTGAACCATTTGTTGCAACATTGAAATCTTTGTCGCGACCAACTTGTCTTGACTTGTCTCATTGCTTTCCATTTTCTGTTGTGACATAATTTTCTTTTGTCACGACAGAATTTCTTCCTTCTGTAGCTCTTTATGTCGCAACATAAATTTGATTGTTGTGACAAAACTCTACTGTCATTTGCTTGATCCTTGTTGCGAAAGAGAAATAATATTGCGACATTCTTCTTCAAGAACTTCTCAATCAATGTCGCGACACAAAAATCCATTGTCGCGACAAAGTTATGTCTTCTGATTACCATTATGTCGCAACATTCACTTCTTTGTCGCAACATTTATCATTCAATCCCTCTCATTTTGTGTCATGACAAAGTTCTGAAATGTCGCGACATTCTTCACTTCTAGCTTGAGTTCAACTTCATCTTTGTTGCGACCTAGTATCTACTGGTTCCCTTTAAATTATGTCGCGACATTTTGAAATTATGTCATGACATTTCTGCCTTAGCCAATTTTCCTTTTCTTTTCTTGTTGGATTTGCTTCTTTTGCATTCAAAACATGCAAAACACAAAGTCGGTGAATATTCCATAATTCAGCATTAAAATGAGTCATAAACTTCCAAAAATATGCTAGAAAAATGGACTAAAAATAGATGAGTTTAAGACTCATCAAATTCCCCCAAACTTAAAGTTTTGCTTGTCCCCAAGCAAAAAAACGAAAATTTTGTTTGTCCTCAAATAATTCACCTTTTATTTTTAAGGACATTTTTATGTTATGCCCTAGATGTCTTTTCTCTTAAATCCATAATTAGCAGGAAAAATAAGTTGTAAAAATTATGTTTGAACAAGTTTCCCATCCAAAACAAGGAAGATTTTCAAGTAGTCAATGAACAGAAAATAATTCCTATAGTATGTATCAGCTTAATTATTTAACCTCGATCTATGAGTGTGTGATGGTCTTCTATTTTTCTTATCAAGTGTGACACTAATCTTTTTGAGACAATACTCAGATAATAAACTTCTCCTTGATTCTTCTAAGTCCCATAAGCTTGTTTGTCATAAAAAGCTCCACTAATGTAGGCATATACCACCTTCAAGATCAATTAGGTCTTTTAGGCTTGGAATGTTTGGCTTGGTTATTCGGTAGATGAAACAACTTTTAGCATCGTTGACTTTTTCCATTGATGTCAACTTTCAAACAACCCACTTGTTTTGTGCATCTGCATACTTATCAGGGTATATTTTCGAATTACTTTCTGCATCAGAAATTTAGTTCCTGACAGCCTTTTACTTTTCATTTTCTGTCAAGGTTTATGGAATAGTACAATTTTTTGTCTTTTTAAGCTTTCTACCACCCTTAGTGAACTTTGGGTTAGTAACTCTCATTCTAGTTGGCATTAGGGTACTAGGCGTTGAAACACCTCTAAGAACTTAATTGTTTAAGGGAGGAAGGCTACAAGACAAAACTCATTCAACCTTGATACTTTATATTTTTCACAACTTCTTTTCTTCCTTCTTTTTCCTCATTCCTCACCTCAATTGGTTGTCCTTTCTCAACCCTTCTTATCCTCTTTCACAAGTCGAAATAATACTCCCCCAAACTTGTCCTCTTGTATTATTGATGTATTTGTCATGCAATCTGGGAAAATAAGGGTTCTTTACTGTCTGATTAGATTTAAGGGAGGATTTAGGCTTTTCATTTGTTGATTGATGATGAAATTGGTTGGTCTAAATAAGGAATTCAAGGTATATGCATATGTTAATGCATAGTTACAGGTAGATCTTGTCTAAATTCTAGAATAATGATATCATTTCGTTAGTGGTATTCCCAGATTTAAACACTAATAATCTAACAAGTTTTAGGACTATTTGGAGATTAAATGATGATTCTGTACATGTTCTAATTCAGTGCACTTGTTTTAGGTACTTTTTAACCATGTGCATTGTTTTTCAAGATTCATAAAAACTAAAATTGTTTACAAAAACAGGATTATAAGTCTTATTTGTTCCAAGATTTGTTTAAATCTTCCTTAGTCTTGATGTTCAACATATTCAATGATAATCTTACAACTTCCTCTTTCAATTCATTTCATCCTTCCCCAATTGGTTTCAGAACTGTGTATTGTTTGGTTTCTGGACATGTTACTATGATGATTTACAACTCAAAGGCTTACACAAATCAAAACATTCAATTAAAAAGAATTTCAACATAGCAAGCAACTCAATTCAATTCATCATTCAACTTCCACCAAACAATTCACATCTACTCAGCAAATAAACCCAGGAAAACCGATTTCTCCATTATTCAGCGAAGCTATACAACTAAAAATTTATCAATCTTTACTTATTTAAAATTAAGAAATGAAAATAAAATAAACACAAGAAAAATGTAAGAGGAAAATGGACACAAATGTTTGCAACTGATTTTTCATTTAAGTTTTCATGTACAAGGGATTTAGTTACAAGGATAGAAATATGAGGAACAGTAGGTCGCTTTCTTTTCTATCATACTTATCAGACAAATTTCAAATGATTAGTTCCAAATTATAACCGCTAGATAAATAGAGAATCTGTGAGAATTAGACTGGTGGTCTTCTAGCCTTCCTACCTTCTTCTTTGTTGAATGCATACCACTCCATGGAAAGAGCCATTTGCTTAATAAGATCATCTTGTCTCTGCCCAATGGAGTTTAGGGTTTCCTCAAACTCACCTCAGCGTAATACACTGATCAAATTATCATAACCATATCTAAACTCTCACCCATAAATTTTCCTCAGAGTTCAGTGGTTGCCTCCATATATCCCCATCCCTCTTTCTCTATCAAGAGTTTGATTTCCTGATGCTCCTTATATAGATATCCAAAAGCATCTGCCTTTTGCATCAGATTCTGCTCTAGTGCATTCTCCCTCTCTTTCATTATCTTCAGCAGCTCACTGTCCCTCTCAGCTGATCTAAAATGAAATCTTTCTCCCTTGCCCTGAGTTCTTCACTCAATTCTTTTTCTCTTTGTTCTACTTTACTTTTCCATTCTTCATCCCTCTGTTTGAGTGCATCCTCTAAATTTTGATCTCTTCTTCTTAGCTCTGCATCCATATACTCATCTCTAAATTGTAGTTAAATCTTTAATTGTCTGTCCCTCTCCTGCATTTCTTACCTCATGACTCTCAGTGTTTCTATCACTTCTGCATTGTTGCCTTGTTGCCCTGAGCTCTCAACAAGCACCCGATGGATTTCTCTTACTTCTAGGGATACAATCAAGATGGGACTCAAGCTTCTCTACCTCTCTTGATACTCTTAAGTTAGGCTCTCAAACTGTACTTTCTCAATGCCTCTGTTATCCCCTTCCTCTTTTTCAGCTTCTACTTCTTTTTCCTTGCCTCTGTTCTTAAACCCCTTAGTTATTCCTATCAATGTCAAAGAAGAAGCCTTGGGGCATGGTTCTTCTTCTTCTTCCCAATCTTCTTCCACACCTCCAAGGATACATAGTCTGTGATTAGTGTTGGATGGGGTACTAATCCTTTGTAGCTGCCTCTGTAGTAACTCAAAATAGAGTTCTCCATTATCTTCCCCACACTAAATTTATATCCCTTCAGGATAGCATATAAGAGTATAACTTCCTTCTCTCTTACTGTACTGAGATGCTTGGATGGTAAAATGTCTGAGCAAATGAAAGAGAACCAAACCTTAGCTTTAGTCAAGAAGCCTCTCGCACAAACTCATGATTCTTCCTGTGGAATCTATCCCTCCCATCCGTCACAGATCAACAACCTTCCGGAAACTGCTCTTTCTCACTACTATTAAACTCAAACCATTCTTTCGCCGATTGAAAGTTTATTGATCTTCTCCTTGATGAACGATATCCACTAACCTTTGACAAACATGGTCTTTCCTTCATTCCTACCATTTTTTAGTAAAATTCCTTCACTGCATCCACAAATTCAGGAGCTTTGTGCTCACATAATAGGTGCCATCCTTTCTTCTCAAGTAATTCTTAGAAGGGTGAGATTAGCCTACTGAAACCTCTTTCGCCAATGAAGTCCTTGTGTTGCAATTTGTCCCTCCAAGCGAAATAAGCAAGCTCTGAAACAAAATTGCTTAATTTTTCCTCCCTTTGCTTACCTTTAGCTTCTTTAACTCCCTTTTTTCTTCAGTAGGTTGCTTGGTTTCTATTCTTGCTTATGGTCTTTCTTCCTCCTATGTTGCTCCTGACTGAGTTTCTTGAACTGCTTCTTCCTTAACCTATGCGTATTCTTCGATTATTTCATTCGGATTCGGAATCGGCTTTGATGGGTCAGACATAGTCGAAATACGGTTTGAGGATCTAGGGCTTTTTGAAGGAAGATGAGAGAGATTTGGTAAAGGATGATGAGTGGGTTGATGGTTTATGAGGAAGGTGGCTTTTCAGTTTTCAAAATTCTCTATTTATAGGCCAACTGATTATTTGTGCTTTTCTAATCTTAGCAACAATAAAAACTTATGTTGCAACATAAACCTTAGGTTTTTAGGCTTAAGTTATGTTGTGACACAAAAATAATTGTTGCAACAAACAAGCCACTCGAAGTTTTTGAAACTTATGTAATATTAAAGAAGAATAATGTCACACATTGTTCATTCTCAAGCCATAAAATAATGTCGCACATAAAAGTATGTTGGCGAAGATAATTTTTTATTAACAAAGAATTATGTCGCAACATAAAAAGTATGTCACGACATAATTTCCTGCAATTTCTAAAAGTTAAACCAATCTTTGTTGCGACAAAGAGGAATAATGTTGCGATAAAGTAGAATTAATGTCGCAACAAAAGAAGGTATGTCTCGACAATCAAATGAAATTTTCCTCAAAATTTCACATTTAACATTCTTTCAACCAATCAACACACAAAATAGTATGCAATACATTCATGCCACTCAAAACATACTTGTGAAGACACATTTAACATCAAAGAACCTTAATTAAGTATGAAAAACAAATCTCATTTCTTCACTCAATATATTTCAACATGATTATCATTAAGGTATTCAAGGAATGAAAACAAAAAAACTATTATTCATTTTCTGCTCTAAAAAATTAATACATTACCCAAAACTTCAACTATGCACTATCATTAAAGAATAGTTAGAGTAAAAGAAAAACTCCCCCTTGTAGCATTTTTTTGCATGATGAGTCTGAGAAGGAATGCTTCCAAATAAAATCAATATCTAATGCAACTTCATTGTCCTCAAAAATTAACAAGATCAACAAATAAAATTTCAAACAAACTTCAAACTAAACTTCAAATACACCAAATTTAACAAAATGAAGTTAACTATGAGAATTAAAATTTCTTGGGTTGCCTCCCAAGGAGCTGCTCAGTTTAATGTCTTTAGTTAGACATTTGCTAAATATTATTTTCTTTTCAACAAAATTCTTCTCTCTTTTCAAAATCTGGGACTAATCTTCATTTTTGTTTCCTCTAAGGTAATGCTCCAACCTCTTCCATATGACAAATTCTCATGGTTCCTGAGTGCTAGTGTGTAGTGAGTGGGTAAGTTGAGGTTGGACTTAAAAGTATAGCTCCTATTGGCATTGAGGTACTATGACTCCTTAACTTGATAGGAACCCTCATGGGTTAGTCCCTCATCAACATTATTTTTTTTCTCTCCTTCATCTACTATCCTCACTTCAAGTGTCGTGTGCATTATTCTCTCATTGTTTCCAAGCTTATTCATTAATGCATCCAACTTTTCTTCTATGGCAGTCATCTGATTAAGCTCAATTACACCACTCCCCTTCAGTTTGTTGCTGCTCCCTGAAGCTTCAGATGGAGCTTTGTAGTTGCATTTGGCAATGTCTTCAATCAGCTGCCTTGCCTCCTCAACACTTTTTCTTTTGAAAGTCCCACAACAGGTTGCATCTATTATACCTTTTGAAGCATAATTCATTGAATGGTAGAAAATGTCCATCTGAGTGGTTAGATTTATTCCATGCATAGGGCATCTTTTAGTAAATTTTTATCTCTCCCATGCATCAGAGACTTTCATCTTCCCTAATGAGACTCATGATTCACCTCTCCTTTCAGTGTCAGACTTATGGAAAATCCGCTCATATAGGCTCCACCAAACTCTCCCACCCATGTCATTGATCTAATAGGCAAGACTCAAACCAAGTCATCGCACATTCCTCAGCAGTAAGAGTTGTACTCTTATCACTTCCTTGTCCATCCCATTTAGCTTGGACTATGTTAGCCATCTCCATAAATCCTCCATATGTCATTGGGTCTCACTGTGATGTCTTATGAACTCGATGCTATTAAAAATTCATTATGATCAGAGCTTTGTCAGCCCACTAGTTAGCTTGCGCGTATCGTCACTGCCAGGCATTCATCTGTCACAGCCCAAAATCCTCCATCGCCATTTGCCTTGAGGTTTATCTGCTTCGCTTCTTCTAGAATGTTGCAATCTTCTCTTACCTTTCCATACTAGAGATTCAAATTTCTCAGAACTTCTCCATTCCCAAGTGTTCTCTCAATTTCTCAGATCCAGCGTGAATATTCCGCTTATGTTTATGTGTATTTCTAAAATCTTCCAAATAGAAACACAATTTAGACCAAATTAAATATGTGTCAGCTTATATTCGCTAAGCTCATAGAAGATTTTTATAGCCATCAATGTATCATATTTAATTATTTTTGTGATTTTATTTTTTTTAATTTATGATAACATAAAGAAAAATGTCTAAATTAGTAATTCGCTCTTTTATTATAATATTATGATTCAACCACTTAAATCAACTCACAATCCACAAAACTGCTAGACTCACTAGAGAGACTCAAACTTTACCATGTACTTAGCACTACTGATTCAAGATCAACTAACCCTAGACAAAAGACCAAAAACTTGTCAATTTACTACTTCAAACTATATGTTGTCCTCTTGCAAATGATCTCATTAAAAATTATGTTTAGTTTTGAATTGAATGAAGCATGTGTCGTGACAAGTAATAAAAGTGGATTTTTTTGGCGTCCAATATGCTCTGAATTTGAGGACTGATATAATCAAAACATTCACATCTCCAACCACTCAAGATCCTTATTATTTGAACTCCAATGTTGTTAATAGAGGAACTAATAAAATGAAAATAAAATAATTTCACTAGTATACATATAAAAAAAAATTAAGTAAAGGGATTTCTATGAGTTCAATTGAGTGGGAGACAACACTGGAAATGTATCAATGAGAATGATGTTTGGTCTTCACGCCTGAGCTCAGAAATGTTTCACATAAGTTTCACTTCCATAAAGATATTTCATGGTATAAATGATTTCTCCCCTTAACTATAACCCTACTAATTAGATATTCATGTTCATTTCTCGGAATTTAGATTGTAATAAGTTACTTGTAAGATTTAATCATCTCTGATTTCAGTATTTTTCTTTTCAATAATTTCACACCAAATCTTAGGATCAAGAATTCTTGCTCCCTATAGATGTAATATCGTTCTTTCCACTTAAATGGCACCTCATCCTAAATGCTGATGAAATTACATCTCCTTGATTAGACCTATAAGCAATACAAGATCATAATCATTTCACTGCAGGAGAAACCTCTGAGCGATTAAACCGATAATTCATCCAAACAATCCAAGATAAATGAATAAGTTAGTGATCTATACGGAGTAATCTTCCAGCTCATTAGTTCTAGTGGTATTAGTCATCATACACACAAGAACCGTCCAGAGATTCTCAGATTCTCCATCTCCGTGTCACAGAGCCTCCCGAAATCAGTAAGATACGCTCTTTGCTTCAAGGCACTATGTACACTTGAACAATTAAGTTCAAGAATAATACCACTCAAATAAATTCAATATTTCTAACTAAGGCGTTCTTCCACTTTATGCAAAATAAATAATCACCTATTTTGACCCATTCCTTTGTGAGGGTTCAATCTTCCAAAATTATTCACATATCGCTGATTGAATCTGATAAGGAAAATTCACTGAAATTGTAAACGAACTCCATAATTTTCCAAAAATCCATTTAAAGCAAAACAGTAAATGGTAAAGAAATTTGTAAGAATAGATTCCATCAGTTTCACATCGTCATTACTCAGTTCCTAAATTAAACGTGAAAACCAATTAAAACTAAGCTGAAACAAGATCTACTAAAATGAAAACAGAAAAAATAAAGAACAATAATATACAAAGAGTCTCCTGCCACTTCATAAGTCTTGATTTACTACGCGCATGCCTGATGTTATTTATAGATTAGAGTCGATACGCACTTCCGCTGCACAAGCTGTGGACCCCAAAAAACTCACTTAATTAGCGCAAGCAAACAAAGTCATTTATTTCAAAAATAAATCCGGCCGCTACATATTTCATCTTCATCGCCTAACTCTTGTCGTGGCTTGCGCTTCTGGTCGTGGACATATTTTCATGTTATCTTCTTGATCTGTCAGATGATAGTTCATGTCATTATATTCATTTTATGTCCCGAATGTAAATTTCCTCCTCCAAACTCTTTCAATTGTTGGTAAATAGCCCCTTCTATATGGTATATTCTTTGTTGTTATTCTCAATTTATGTCACAATAGACTTTTCTTGATCATATGTAGTTTCCTAGTAGCATGGATCGCTGTCACGAAGAGACTTTCTGTCATAGAGCTGTGTTGCCTCAGACAGTCGAGATCGAACTTCGTGGTCGTGACGTACTCTTTCCATGTCGCAGCTGCAGTCTTCTTTACCCTTGCTGTTGTCACAATTTTTGTTGTAACATTGAATCCCTTGTCGCGTCAAACTTACCTTGGCTCCTCTCAATTATCTTCCATTTTCTATTGCAATAGAAAACTTCTCTGTCGCGATAGAAAACTTCTTTGTCATGACAGAAATCTCTTACTCAACAATTTTTATTGTCACAATATAATCTTCCTTTGCCACTATAGAAATTCCTGCCTCCAGTTCTTTATTCTGTCGCAACATGAGTTTTTGTGTCGCAACATTCTTTTTTCTCAACTTCTATCGCAACAATATTTGTCTTTGTCTCGAAAAAATTCACTTTAGCCTCATGTCAGGTTTGTCAACAGAAACTCTCCGCTTAATGTAATCTTCTGCCTCATTCCTGCTTCAATGCTGCGTCGCACATAGTTTTCTTCGTCACTATTACAAACTTGCCTTAGTCTTGACATACGCTTAAATGTCCGTCGTAAACATAGAAATTCTCTATCATGACAACTGTTCGACTCTGTCTCATTGCTTTCGTTATTTTCTATCGCCATGTAGTTTGTTACCGCGATGTGAGTTCATCCTGATATCTTCATTTCTTTCTGTTGTGACATAATTCCACTACTCATTGCTTGATCACTGTCATACATAGTTTGGAATATCATGACATTCTTTTCATAAACTTACAAACATGTTCGTACATAAAATCCATTGTCGCGACATAAATAGCTTCAGCTTTATCTCAAATCAGGTTACACAGTGGTCTTACTTTCTCGGCTTGTTCTCACTTTTGATCCTTGCTATGAACATACTTCATCGGTTATATTGGAAATTATGTCGAAACATTCTGATACTATATTCGCTGGCTGATAGTTTGCTGCCCCACCTAACTCTTCAAGCTTGGTCGAATTCTCTCTTTTTCATATAAAACTTGCAAAACAAAAAGTTGGTGAATATTTCATAATTCAGCATTAAAAAGAAATAATAAACTTCTAGAATGATGTTTATAAATGACGTTAAAATGATGAGTTTAGGATCACTGGTGGAAACCTTTCCTTAATGAATGACCTATTCTTCACACAGCCTTCCAACTCTCGCCTCCCATATTCACAAACTTTGGAATGCTCATAATCAACCGATGGGTTTCCACTAAGGTTCTTCCTGAGCTAAAATTTTGCCCTTTGAACTCATGGTTTAACTAGAGAGGTTAAGGTTGCGACAGCCTGTGGGTTTTGCAAATCACTAAAATCATCGCTCTAACTCCTGAATGATGATCAAAACCACTTTTCGTAGCCAAACAATTGACAAATTTTCACCTAGGCAATTTATCGAACACTTGGAGGGTGCTTTGTTAAAAACTTTTCTTCACCACAACCTAAGCTTCTACATCCTCCATGCACCCACCTATCCCTTTTTTACCATAAATGAAAGCTTAAAAAGCTCACAAAAATTCAATGGTTCACCTTGAAACACTTGAAATCCACAAAATCACCTTTAGCCCAAAATTTCTATGATGGATGGACAAACCCTAAGGATTGTATCAAAGGATGTTCTTAAGTCTTTAGGGAACTCGAAATATCCTTAGGAAGCTTTTGGAAGACCTTTGATGGACGAATCTGCAAAAACAGTTGAGAAAGTTTAGGGTTTGCTAATGTTGATGGCCGAAAATATGACCTTTCTTGGTCTTAAAATAAGGCAATGTCGCGACGTTGGAGCCAACGTCGCAACGTTCCAAAGAATGGCTCATAAAATTTAATCCAATGTTGCGACGTTGAAACTCAACATCGTGATGTTCCAGAGGGGTTACAATCCAACGTCGCGACGTTCCAGAGGGGGGTAATATCCAACGTTGCAATGTTCCAGCAATGTCGTGACGTTCCAAAGGCATGTATTTTTATTTTTCTACTAACGTTATGACGTTCCAGAGAGCTTCAAAACATGGAATTTGGAAAAAAAAATTCTAAGTGTTAGAAAACTCCTACGTGAATTTTCACACTTTTCCAAGCCTATAATAGGCTTCTCAAGTTACCCCTCCTTCGCCACTTTAACCTCGGAACCTATTGACACAACAACGAGAAAACACGATTAGGTCACAGTCTATGAACTTCGAGAAAACTTAAACGCCTAAAATTAAAACAAAAAGCACTATGAAAAAAATGTTTAAGATTGAGCTAAAGAAAGAAAACTATCAAAAGGCTTGGGTTACCTCCTAAGTAGCGCTAAGTTTAATGTCGGTAGATCGACCAAGCTGTGTCTCCATGGTGGTTTTACAAAAAAAATGACTGAAATTCTCACAAATCTGCATAGTGCTCTAGGGCACTGATGGAATATATTGTTTCCCACACCATCAAATCCTTTGGTGTTTTTCTGTACTGCACTGAGCATATCCTTGTATTTTACCAAGTCACCATGCATGATCTCCTAGTTGCAAAATTCCATGATGTTGTCATTAGGTTCGTCATCAGGATGATTCATAGCTCAGAATACATTGAACATGACCTCATCTCCTTGCACTCTTAATGTTAGCTCACCCTCTTTAACCTTAATTTGAGCTTTTCCCAGAGCTAAGAAAGGTCGACCAAGTATGATGGGGACTGTCTCATCTTCTTCCATGTCTAAGATGACAAAATCTTCTGGGAAGAGGAACTTATCTACTTTTACTAAGGCATTTTCAACTACGCCTCGTGGGTGTTTCTAGGATCGGTCAGCCATTTGCAACACAATTGTAGTCGATTTTACTTCCCCCAAATTCAACCTTTTAAACATTGAGAGCAATATCAGGTTGATACTTGCTCCTAAGTCACAAAGAGCTTCACTTGACAACGAGTTTCTGATAGAGAATAGTATGGCAAAACTACCCGAATCTTGAAGTTTTGGTGGGAGTTTCTTTTGGAGGATTGCACTGCATTCCTCAATAAGCGAAATGGTCTCATATTACCCAAACTTCTTCTTATTTGCCAAGATCTTTTTCATGAACTTCTCGTAACTTGGCATGTTCTCAAGTGCATCCATGAAGGGTATATTTATATGCAGTTTCTTGAAGATATAGAGAAACTTGGCAAATTGCTTCTCCAACTTACCCTTCTTCAATCTCTAAGGGTACGGGATCCATGAGGACGGATCCCTTGATACTGGCTCGTCCACTTTCTCTACCCTCTGGTTGTTTCCCAACGGAACTGTTTAGTTGCGGTTGATGCCCATTTTCCTATGCTGTCCCAATCTCTGCTTCGAATTGATATGACTGTTTTGGTTCATTGACAATCACTAGTAGGGGTCCTGGTTCAGCTACTTCCCTTCTTCTTCTCAGAGTTATCACCTTGAAATGTTCCTTCTCATATATCCCGGATTTACCGCGCTAGGTAATGAACCTCGGCGGCCTTTAAAACAACACACGCTTATCTACCCCATTTGTACTTCTAGGTTTCTGAGTTGGGCTCCTTGATTATGTTATTGGGTTGATTGGTTTTGCAGCTGCTGAGCTTGGTTTTGTAAATTGGCCTTCGTCTCGTTCATAAAAGCAGTATGAGATGTCATCATATGAGCTAAGGCTTCCTCTAGATCTACCTTCTTCTCCTTTGGCTGATTATTGCTTTACATTGGCTACCCTAAGTTTTGAGTATTCTTCTAAGGGAAGTTCTGATTATTTCTCCAACCCTAGCCCTAGAAATTGTTGCTTGCATACTGCTTCTATTGTTGCTGCTGCTGATTATACCTAGCTATGTACTGAGCTTGTTCCAATGTCATTTGACCTAACTAGCATTCCATTGTCTAGTGTGATCCATTGAAAATTTCACATACCACTAAGCTAATCTAGATGGCATGAGCTGAGGATTGCTGATTCTGTAACTGCTTAGTGAGTAGTTAAAATTATTCTGCTAGATTAGCAAACACATCAGTACTTGGTCCACCATTTCCGTTCCCTTTTATCATTCTTTCTTGCGACCATTGGTAACTGTTTGTTGCTATCCCATCCAACAAGTCAAAATCTTGTCGTGTCATCATTTTTAAGAAAATACCTCTAGTTGAGGTATCAATCATCTGTCTTGTATGGGCATTCGAGCCAGTATAAAAATTGTAGATCTGCATCCACCTGATCAACCCATGATGGGGACACTTCCTTAGAAATTCCTTGTATCTGTCCCACATTTCAGTTAATCTCTTGCTGTCCTTTTAAGCAAAGTTATTGATGTCTATCCTCATTTGCGCAGTCTTAGCAAGGGGGCAATACTTTGTCAAAAACTTTTGGACCAAATTTTCCTAACTTATGATGGAGTTGGGTGGTTCAGAAGTTAGCCACTGCTTGGATCTATCGCTCAAAGATAGTGGAAATAATCTAAGACGTACAACCTCCTCTATTACCCCATTATAGTTCACATAGTCGCATACTTTTAGGAAGCTTGTCAAGTGAGTGTTGAGATCTTCGCTTGGTAGCCTATGAAACTGAATACCCTGGAGTAGTTGTAGTGTCATAGCCTTCAGTTAAAAATTATTCGCTTGAATTGGAGGTATGCGTATTACAGATTGTATGACTGTAGGTAGTAATGCAAATTCCTCCCATAGCATTTCTAGGTCATCAGGTTGAACCACTGGCCGACGTGCATTATTATTTCCTCTATTTCCATCTTCGCATGGCGGTCCATTTTCATCCCTTAGATTTGGGTTTTGCTTTAGATTCTTTGCTATGTTAGCAAGATAGCAGTTATGCTCGACTAACACTCTTCTCTCTCTTTGAAGTCTGTTGATTGTTCGTTCAATTTCAAGATCAAAGGACATTAATTCCTTTTACCTTTATGCATTGCATACAATTGCACGAAACTTCCCGAAACACCACAGCATTACATTAGGAATTCTTAGTCATATAAAAAAAAAAAAAAAAAAATAATAATAATAATAAAAAAAAAAAGTCATTAATATCTAAATGTAAAACCTGTATCCATGTTGACACCTATGCAAAACTCCACGGCAACGGCAAAAACTTGCCAAAAACTTGGACCTCCCGAGACTACTATATAAATCCACCCGTTCACTTAAGTGCACGCGTCGAGTTTCTGCTTGATCCTAGTGATAAGTCAAGGAATTAGATCCACAAAGGAGTTTTGGGTGTCAACTATTGAACTAATTTACCCTAATATTATTTAGATCTATTAACTTAAGTTTATAGATTTTCTAAGTAATTCACTAAAGACAACTAAGATGTATTTTTACCAATTAATTAAATATCTAGGGTTTTGACTTCACCCAATCATGGCTGATGGATATTTAGAAAACTGTAACTCAGTTATATCACTTGCATTTATTGATGGTGAGTTGATTTTTTATATGCATCAATCTCTCTCGAGCATTGACCACCTATCCTAATAGCAGGTTGTATTGCATCTTTGCCTCAAACCCTAAGACTATCGAATGCATTAAGGGCTAACCCTTGATACCACGTATAAAATCATGGTATCTCTACTCTCTGATTTATTATACAATATCTTATTCATGTCCTTAGGGTTTATCATCTCTCGATTTCAAAACCCTAGCCCGAGCATACCTATAGTGATTAGGTATAAGTATGAATTTCATATAGAGATAAGACATTCAATAATTGCAAGAAGTAAAATTGAATATGAATTAATGCAAATCCATCAATCCGAGATTAGGGTTACATCAAAACCCTAGCCTAAAGAGTTAGTTCATAATCGATAAATAATACATCATGTTTTGAGGATCCATACATATTACAATGAAGAGCCGGGGAAAAGAGTAAAATCAAACAAGGAACTCTGTCGGATGCGGTTCTTCACCTTGTCTCTCCCTCTTTGTGTCGATGCGTTATCCCCCACCCACAGTATCTCGTTTGTGATTTTCGCTTTTATTCTAAAAATTTTGGCAAACAGCTCCAGGTGACGTCGTGACGTTGGATGGTGAAGACTGGTCAAACGTCGTTGGACCTCAACGTCGTGACGTTGGAGTTAGATTCTGCATTCCTCCATCTTCAAGTCTCCACTTGTCTACAACTACACCATTTTACCTGAAAGACCAAAGATAAAACCAAATAGTAGATATGCAACAAAAACACCACCTATTTAGGTGCAAACTAGATCTTAAACACACTAAAATACGGGGATATAATGAGTGTTTTAGACACTCACCACTTTCATGATATGTTAGGCCACTACATGGAGATTTATATCGATGACATTGTGGTTAAATCTAAGAAGGCCGGCGAACATGTGAATCATTTAAGGAAAAGTTTGAAAGGATGAGATTCCATCCACTAAAATTTGATAGGCGTATTAAAAATATACGTCTCAATATGTGATGAAGTGCCTAATGCAAGTATAAGCTTATCAAGTAATAAAGGCATGCCTAGAATGCGGATGTGTCGATCCCACGGGGAAAATGGGGATGCTAAGTACAAAAATTAGAACACTTCTCTAATATTCAAACGATCAAAGATTGTTTAAGTAGAATTTAAATTAAACTAAACTAAAGAAAACTTAATAGACTAACAAACTGTGCAACTACGGGACACCAAGAGATAATATGTTTCTAGGGTATTTGGTGCAATTGGACATTTATATTATATCTAGATCAATATTCCATTCTATTGTCTCATGAAAATGCTATTCAAGGCAGTTCTTATCTAATGTAATTAAAGCCTTTCTCAAGGTCAAATAACCTACCATTTATCACTAGGTTTCTTGCTTCTTAACTCAACCCCAAGTGTTAAAGGTGCATTAAAATCAAAGAACTACCAAGCCTCCTAATTATTGATAATCCTATATTATCAAATTTATTAGGTTAACTCATCTATGTCAAATTTCTTTCATTCTCTCATATCTCTTTTGAGAAACCCTCTCTATATTGAGATTAGCTAGAAATCCATATGTAAATATCAACCAGAATGAATTAATAGATATACAATCACAAAAAGACAATAGAAATAGGAAAATCAACCATTAGATATAAGATCACGTGTCGAAATACAGCGAAACCTAGAAAGCAATCAGTCCATCGATGGAAGATACAACCATAAAGATAAGAAAACATGAAAAGGGAAGAAATGGCCTAATGTGATGAATGAAGCCCAAATCTCCTCTTCAATCTTTCATCCTCTTCCAATCTTCATCTTCTTGATCCATGCTGGCACCGAAGGCCGTACCTAGGGTGTTTCCCCCCTTCCAAACCTACCAAAAACGTTCTCCCCCGTCTCATTTGGGTTTGAGCTTTAAAACCCACAATTATGGGCTAAAAGTCGACCCAAAACCAACCCCGAATGTCGTGACATCGTTGGGCAACGTCGCAATGTCAGGATGCTGCGTTTCTGCAGCTCTCTGCAACGTTGCGACATTGGAACGTCGCGACGTTGTTGCAGCTTTCCTGTTTTTAGACTAACTTCGTAAGGCCATAACTTTGTCATTCGAACTTCGATTTGGGTGTTCTTGGTACCGTTGGAAATCTCTTGAAGTGTAGAATCTGGATATGGCCAGGAAAAACATTTTATAAATTATTATAAAGACTTAATGTACAAAATTCTCCAACTGGTCACTTTTGAGCTCTCTTCTCTTCTTCCTTCAACTACCAAGAGTCATAACTTCATCATTTGAAGTCCAAATGAATAAGGTATCTTTTGAAAGCCTGAGAAGTCTCATATCCATCCATATAAATATTGCAGCCATTTGAGATTATCTTGCAGCTAAAAACATCAAATCATAGTAGCTGCTGCTGCATGTGTACTTTGCCGATTTTTGGGCTTTATCTCTTTGTTTTTGCTCCATATAGGCTCATGGTTGACCTAATCACAAATTGAAAATTTAGAGCATTAGATCACTTATTTATATGATAAAACTACTAAAAATATAAGTAAAACATAAGGATAAAATGAGTATAAAGTATACTCATCACACCCCTAAACTTAAATCTTTACTTGTCTCCAAGCAAAGAAAACACAAACATAAAACAAAAACACTAAGATAGATATGAGTATGAGTATGGTGCTAGTACAAGTTAAGAAAAAGCTTGGAAATGTTCTAAGAAAACATGTTAGCCAAAATGGGATTCCAAAACATTTATCATCTTTAAAAGACAAGGCATTCAAATGGTATGTTGATCAAGGCAAGTTTTGCCTCCAAGCCCTCAATAGATCTTCCTAAAGGGACTCGGTGTAAATAATGTTTTAGGTCTCAAATATAGACTAAAGTTCCAAAAAAAACTCTTGTAAACTCAACTCACTCTATTTGAAAGAAAATTAACAAAACAGGATAAGAACACACCTTTTATTAAACAACTAAAACTAAAAAGTAGGAAGCAATGCTAAGGAGTTTTAGAACAGTGTCCATGTAGTAGGGATCCATTGGTGACTCCCCACCAGTTGGTTAAGGGCACCGAGCATTTAGTTCCCTTTGAACTTCACCCCGAACACTAAAAACCAAAGCACCTACTTGTGAGTAAATTCACTTATTTGTTTCTTTTCTTTATTTTTCTCTTTTTGTTTTTTTTTCTTTTCGTTTTCTCTTTTTTTTCTTTTCAGTTGGGGCACAATGGCAATCCTCTTTATTGAGGTGTCCCATCACTATAGAAGTTAAGGTCCCTCAAGGTAAGTTCAATTTGAGAAAAAGAAGTTGGAGCCAAAGTGTATAAATGAGACCTCGTGTGTATATGTAGGAGTTTCCTTAAGAAATGATTTCTTGAGAAACAATGGGAGGCTATTAAGCTAAATGCTCCCACAGCAAAGATACACTCAAGTCTTTGCATCCAGCAATGCAAAGGTATCCCAAATTTGACTAAGAAAACAATTTAAGAACAAAACCAATACATTCTCAAATAACAAAAGAAAGAAAGAAAGAAATAAACAACCCAAATAAACAAAAGAAATAAACAAGTAAGGAGATACTAGGCACCAACTCAACTCATATGAGACACAAATAAACAAAAGAAAGAAAGAAAAACATATGAAAATAACAACCCAACAACTAAAAAGAAATGACTAAAACAAGTAAGGAGATACAAAAGCTAGATTTTTGAAAAAAAAATTGAATTCTTGAATTCACCCTCCCACACTTGAATTAAACATTGCCCTCAATGTGAAACAAAAGCAAGAATGGATACTGAGTACTCCCCTGATGTTGATCAAGTCTCTGGACGTTGCTCCAATGAATATGGCTCGCTTTGGAGGCAAAAGTGTTAAGATGGATTAGACTTTAGTTCCAAATGAGAGGAGGCTTGAAAATAGGAAGCATGTATGGATTGGAATGAGGAGGATGCGGCGATTTCTTTGTTCAATTTTTGTTCTTTGAACCTCCAAGATACTATAAACTTCCACTTTTCAAGATTCTCCACCTCCATAGCCAACTTTGAACTCCAAAAACCTAAAAAACAACACTAAGAAACACAAGAGCAAGCAAGAAAATTTATTTAAATACAAACTCAAAAGTAACTAAAAAAAAGGAAAAGAGAAAAGGAAACTTTTTGAACTTGGGCTGCCTCCCAAGAAGCTGCTCTGTTTTTCAAGTACGGCTAGACTCTACCAACTACGAAAATGTTGGTGATTCTTACCTCCATCATTCTCTAAGAGACGATAATTGTGTTCAATCAGCAACTTGAGCACATAGTCTTCCAAGATCATTATTTTTTTTCTATTTTCTATTTTTTTCATTTTTTTCTTTACAATGATTCTTCTTAATTCATTGTTCAAGTGAATAAATGTACTCATCTCGGAGAGTTGGGGTTTCTTTCTTATTTTTCACTTCCTTATGCATTGGAACCCAAAAAGTCATCTCCGGAATAGTCTTCACAACTTCATCATTTGTCTTTTCATGTAGTTCCGGAGAGGTTGACTCTTCTTCATTGACAACTAAGGTTTCTAAAATTTGTGCATCGTTCTCAACATTTTGAAACTTCTTAAGTTCTTTATTATCTCTTGAGGTGATTTCTTCATTGTAGCTCAAGCTTTCTTCTTCCTTATTCACCTTAAGAGTTGATGGAAAACTCTCATGTTATCCTTCAAAGGACATTTTAGCCATGTTCTCTTGTTCCTTCATGTATTTGGCTACTACCTCTTGTATACTCATACTCTCCTCTTGCTTAGGTTGTTCTTACTCAAATCGAGTTAGTGCAGTAACCATCGAGGCCTCTTCTTTCACGCTCTTAAATAGCGTGAGGTGAGATTTGAACATTAGTCTTGTCGATTCCATGAATTGATTTTAGATCTTACACATTCGGCATGAACTCTTTCTAGATGAGCCATGGTTTCCTCGAACTTAGTTATTCTCTCCTATGGAGGTTGACTTTCCTCATTTTGATTAAGAAACGTAGGCAACCCAACTTGAGAGTAGTCCATTTCAGCCCTTAGTCTTGAACATTCAGCATTTTTCATGACTAATTCAGCATGCATTCTTGCTAATTCATCCATGTTTTCGTATAGGCTTTATCTTTGGACTTGTGGAGTGAGCGGAGTGGTGGAGCTTGTATTCCATGAGGTGTTTGGGTGGTGGCTCCATCCAAAATTATGATTGCTCATGTATAGGGTACCTCCATATTGAGCATAATCCATTGATGCATATGGTTGCCACACTTGACTCCTCATTTGAGTTGTCACTCTTCTTTGATGCTCATCGGCCAATTGTCGCATTCTTAGTTGTTGCTCAAGGTGAGCCAATGCATTTGTCAACTCGATGATCGGATCCATTGTGATTTTAACCTGAAAATTTCTACAAAAAGAAAACAAAAAGTATCAAAAACTCAAAAACCACACAAAATATACAAAAAAAAATGTTTGAAGTAGTAAAGAAGCATTTAATATTGATATTAGCATAAAACACTGATTTTCCTCAGCAACGGCGCCAAAAACTTAATAGGCATATTTTGTGATGTGTATTAAAAATATGCAATAAAATATGTAATGAGTCTTTGATACTGCGAAAATACTCACGCTTGTCGAAGTAATAAAGTGTACCTAAGGAATGCGGATGTCGATCCGCGGGGAAAATGAGTATTGTCGGACCAGATTCACAGTCAGGCAGGAATGGATCAGAACGAGTTAATTGTTGGAGCTATCTTTGGGACTCTTTACTGTTTTTTTTCTGAAATTTAAGCTTGTACCCTACGGGTATCTGAAACGATTTTACGTAATAACAAAAAAATCATTTACATATACAAAAGAACTACCCACTTGCCGGGTGGTGTCCATCAAAATTATACACATATCTTGAGTCATTTACATATACAAAACTATGCTTTTACATTTACAAATCGGGCGGAACCTACATGTAGTGAAACCTTACTAGTGTCTTTGGCCCGGCGTATGCGGAAGTTCCGGACGTCTTCTCCCCTCTTACCTACGGATTAAAAACCGTGCTAGAAAGCTGCAGCAATGAAACATATCTTATAACTTATCTTGGTACATGCATTTATCTTGAGTCCGCAAATAAACATATAACTTGATGAATAGATATCGAGTCTTCTGAATTCTATAAATGAGTTACATACATACTTATCCTTGTAACGAGCTTATGCTTGTTCAGTTTCTCGTATCGTGATGTGAACTTATACTTATAGCAAACTTATACTTACTCAGATCTTACACTTATGGCAGACTTATTCTTATTCCGATCTCCCATAGGACACATACTTATACTTATCTCCCGTAGGACACATACTTATTCAGATTCCTCGTAAGCGGCACTAAGCTTATACTTATACTTATACTTATCTCCCATAGGACACATACTTATACTTATCTCTCGTAGGACACCTACTTATACTTATCTCGAAGTAGGAATTCTGGAGCTTATGATTATACGGTGCCCTTAGGTCTTCTGAGGAAACTATACTTATATCATAGAGCATACTTATACTACGGGTTTACACACTTGTTTGGAGGTACCGAAGTAGGTACTACGGAGATATTACGAACTATTCTTAGGCAAGAGAAATTGCAGTAATACTTGTTCCAACTCTCCCGAGACACATACTTGTACTTGTATCTCGGACGTATACGTGTTAGTCTCCCCGAAGGACATACACTTGAACTTACGTCGAATAATATATCTAGATCTCTCTTAGGAGTTACAGTAAAGGTACCCGTAGGTACTACAGAACTTATACTTGTATTTCATATCTTATACTTGTACTACGGAGCATATCCTTGTCTTACGGATATTATACTTGTATTACGGAGCTTATTCTTGTATTTCGGATCTTATACTTGTATTACGGAGCTTATTCTTGTATTTCGGATCTTATACTTGTATTACGGGTCTTATACTTGTATTACGGAGCATATACTTGTCTTACGGAACTTATACTTGTATTCTGAGCATACTTGTCTTCTGGATCTTATACTTGTGTTCTGAGGCGTGCATGTTGGATCTTTATCTTTTGTATTACGGATCTTATACTTGTATTACGGGCATATACTTGTCTTGCAGACCTTAGCAGTATTAGGATACGGAAGTACCCGTAGGTACTACAAAGATTTTACTTGTCTGAAATGCGAGTAGGTACTACGAACATATACTTATACGGAGGTACTGAGTAGGTACCTCTGAGAACTTATATACTTATCTGGAATTTTGGTAGGTGCATTATGATCGAACGATGTACATTCTTTATTCTTATTCTTATTGGATCCTTATCATATAAGCTGTTTGATTGCTGAGCCCGTAATACGAGATGGAGTACGACACAGCCTGATAAGTACTAGTCTGATACGATCTTGAGGTCTTCAACCGCAATGGGAGTGTCGAGCATTGACCAGTGTCATCGCACTAATCGGAGAATGCGAAGTACTATTGTGCGGCTGCGGTCGGAGAATGTATCGCACTAATCGGAGTAGAAGTACTAATCAGTACCAAAGTACTAATGTCTTGAAGCACGGTCGAGGAGAATGGCGTCGCACTAATCGGGGAAATCTTAGAAGTACTATACGTGCTTGCCCACGTAACATAGGTGCCGTGTCATTCCATATCTGGTCTTAGGCAGTTCTACAATTATATGTGATAATAATCATATATAATCTATTTTTGATCGTACAGAATAATTAGGGCATTCTTAGCCACATTATGTGTTCATGACATATTGCCTTTCATGTTCATGTCCATGTTTCAGTTCGTTTTCATGTTTCATAACACCTCTATACATATTGCATTTCCTATATTTTTCCTGTTTCATGCCTATTAAATATGGCATCTCATATACTTGTACGGTATGACGCCTATGTATTCACACATCATTCATGTATTCTTGTTCCTCTATGAATCTACTTTACTTAGAAATTGGAATCATTCCAATTGAATCATCCAAACTCAAGTTATGGCATTTTCATGCCAAACTAGTCATTTTACCCATATTACAATAGGGATAGTTTGAAACACTCATTTTCAGGGGTCTTAACTCCATACATGACACCGGGTCTTTGTACTCATTTAAATCTAAGGTGCTAAGAGTTCTTCTCCAACTGGAATCGCCATCGAACATCGAAACTCAAGACTAATAATCCCAAACAAGGGACTACTCTATGTTCAAAGCAGAACCAGAAATTGGCTTGAACATAGCCCCACTTTGAGTGAATTTTTGGGCCACATAGAGTCAGAATTTGAAGGTTCCTATTTCAAGAGTTTTTGTTCTCCTTGAAGTCTAGTTTAACTAGAAACTTGAATCACTTAAATCGAATAAACAATGACCAAGTTATGGCCAAAATACGAACACTAGTCTGAAATAGAGCATTGGGTACCGGTACCGAAAATTCGGTACCGGTACCAGTGGACAGAATGCTTATGGTACCGGTACCACCCCTCGAAATTTCCCAGAAATGGTGGTTTTTCTCTCATTTTTCCATATTTTGCTACCCAAATCAACTCAATAATCAATATACACATCAAAACCACTCCATATTCATCTATTAATGGTGATTTAGAACTTCACATACTCAAACCCTAGGTAAAAGTCCAAGAACCCATACCAAAGTCCACCATCTTTATACAAAAACATAGAATTAAGGGGGATTCCATGCTTATATTAACCAAGCTAGAGTTTTTCAACTCAATTTCATTCAAACCTAGGGTTAGGGATCAATTCTAACTAAACCCTAGTTTGGAACCCATAAAAATCCTTACCAAAGTCCAAAATACACATGATTCCATATTCAAAGTCAAAAATCATAGAATCCTTACCTTTCTTCTTGGCTTCTCCTCCTTCTTCCTCTTCTTCTCTCTTCTTCCCTTCTTCAAGGTTTGTTCTTCCCCCAAAATGAGACCAAATTTGGTCTTAAATCCAAGCTCTCTCTTTAGGCCATGTTTGGCTCCCAAAAACCCATTTTTGGTTTAAGTTTTCACTTATTTCACTTTAGTCCTTCAATTCCTCTCTTTTTACAAATCAAGTTAGAGGCACTGTTCTATTTTGTAGTCTTTCCTTTTATGACCACTAGAGTCCTCAAGTGGTAAATTACATATTTACCCTTTGCTCTCATATTAATTTACGGGTTTCTCGTTTGTTCGAAAAATTCATATTTGCTTTATTAAACCCTGAACATGTCCGAAAACTGCTAGGGTATATTTCGGGGTGTTACAGGGATGCTAAGTACCAAAATTAGAACGCTTCTCTAATATTCAAACGGTTAAATATTGTTTAAGTAGAATTTAAATTAAACTAAACTAAAGAAAACATAATAGACTAACAAACTGTGCAACTACGGGACACCAAGAGATAATATATTTCTAGGGTATTTGGTGCAATTGGACATTTATAATATATATAGATCAATATTCCACTCTATTGTCTCATGAAAATGCTATCCAAGGCAGTTCTTATCTAATGTAGTTAAAGCATTTCTCAAGGTCAAATAACCTACCATTTATCACTATGTTTCTTGCTTCTTAGTTCAACCCCAAGTGTTAAAGGTGCATTAAAATCAAAGAACTACCAAGCCTCCTAATTATTGATAATCCTATATTATCAAATTTATTAGGTTAACTCATCTATGTCAAATTTCTCACTCACTTCTCAAATCTCTTGAGAAACCACTCTCCATATTGAGATTAGCTAGAAGTCAATATGTAAATATCAACCAATAATGAATTAATAGATATACAATCACAAAAGACAATAGAAATAGGAAAATCAACCATTAGATATAAGATCCATGTCCAAAAATACAGCAAAAACCTAAGCGAAAATCCAGTCCATCAATGGGAAGGATACAACCATAAAGATAAGAGAAAACATGAAAAGGGAGAAGAAATAGCCTAATGAGATGAATGAAGCCCAAATCTCCTCTTCAATCTCCATCTTCTTCAATCCATCCTCTCACCTAAAGAGAACCATGCCCTAGGGTGTTTCCCCCCTTCCAAACCTACCAAAAACGTTCTCCCCCATCTCCTTCGGGTTTGAGCTTTAAAACCCACAATTATGGGCTCAAAATGGGCTAAAAATCGACCCAAAACCAACCCCGAACGTCGCGACATCGTTTGGCAACGTCGCGACTTCGGAATGCTGCGTTTCTGCAGCTCTCTGCAACGTTGCGACTTTCTAACGTCGCGACGTTGCTGCAGCTTTCCTGTTTTTGGACCAACTTCACAAGGCCATAACTTTGTCATCCGAACTTCGATTTGGGAGTTCTTGGTACCGTTGGAAAGATATTGAAGTGTATAATCTGGATATGGCCAGGAAAACATTTTATAAATTATTATAAAGACTGAATGTACAAAATTCTCCAACTGGTCACTTTTGAGCTCTCTTCTCTTCTTCCTTCAACTACCAAGAGTCATAACTTGATTATTTGAAGTCCAAATGGAGTGAATAAGGTATCTTTGGAAAGCCTGAGAAGTCTCCTATCCATCCATACAAATATTGTATCCATTTGAGATCATCTTGCAGCTGAAAACATCAAATCATAGTAGCTGCTGCTGCATGTGTAGTTTGCTTATTTTTGGGCTTTATCTCTTTGTTTTTACTCCATATTGGCTCATGGTTGACCTAATCACAAATTGAACATTTAGAGCGTTAGATCACTTGTTTATATGATAAAACTACTAAAAATAAAAGTAAAACATAGGGATAAAATGAGTATAAAGTATACTCATTAAAATTCAATCCACTCAAATGTGCTTTTGGAGTTCAAGCCGAAATTTTTTAGGGTTTCTGGTTCACCAAAGATGAGTGGAAGTAGATCAAAACAAAGCCAAGGCCATCATTTCAGCTAAGCCTCCTCAAATTAAGAAAAACTTCAAAAGTTCTTGGGTCAGGTGAATTACTTAAGGAGGTTCATCTTTAATATGGCAGGGAAGACTAAGGTATTCTCTAACCTAATCAAGCTTAAAGAAGTGGAAGAGTTTAAATGGGAGGAACAACACCAGACAGCTTTTGATGGAATCAAAGGTTACGTTTCTAAACCCCTTGCTTTAATGCCACCTTTGAGGGATCGGCCACTCAAACTCTATCTATCAGCTGCAAAAAAATCTATAGGATGCCTTCTGGCATAATATAACGCTGAAGGCCATGAGAAGGTTGTTTACTATTTGAGTAGAGTCCTAAATTCAGTAGAAACAAGGTATACAACCATTGAGAAGTTGTGTGTAACCCTATACTTTGCATGTACGAAATTAAGACATTACTTGATCAAGTCTCAAGTGTATGTGGTCTCCCAAACCGACTTGATGAAATACATGATAAACACCCTTAATCACTAGACGAATTAGGAAATGGTCCCTTGCTTTGTCTGAGTTCAACTTGGTCTATTTTCCACATAAATCAGTAAAAGGACAAGCTTTAACTAACTTTCTGGCTGATCGTCCTTCATTAGAAATTCAACTAAAAAAGGATGTGGAATTAGGGATATATGAAGTAGAAAGGTGGCCTTGGATTCTTAAGTTTGATGGTTCTAGCACGGAGAAATTCGTTGGAGCTGGGATATATAGTAATCATCTCACCAAAAGGGATAAAGACTACCTTATCTTTCAACTTGGCCTTCAAGTGCACCAACAATCAAGCTGAATATGAGGATTTACTAGTTGGTTTGGAAATTTTGATGGAACTTGGAGTACAAGAGGTACACATCATTGAGGACTCTCAATTAGTGTTTCGGCATCTAACAGGGGAATATAAATGCAACAGCTTATTGCTAGCTCCTTATTATCTTGCTTCCACTCAATAGTTAGATTCTTTTCACTTCATGGATTTTGAACATGTGCCTAGAGAATCAAATTGAGAAGCGGATGAGCTAGCACAAGTAGCCTTAGGTGTGAAGATGAGCGAATAATTGACTCATAAGCTCATTGTAATAGGAAAGAAGAATCACCCTTTAATTTATGAAAGGGGAATCAGATTAGAAGTCATTAGTACAGATGCAAAGGTTGTAGGAGATTAGAGAATTAAGATCATAGAGTATTTAGAAGATCCTAACAGACAGGTCCCTCATAGGGTGAAAGCTCAATCATAAAACTTCATCTTACTAGAAGGGGAACTATGTAGAAAAGGACTTGATAGATTACAACTTAGATGCCTATCTTTCCCAAACAGCATGGAAGCGATGAAACAAGTTCATGAAGGGGTTTGTGGAGCCCATCAAGTCGGGATTAAAATGCGATCATTGGACATAGCTATTTTTGGCCAACCATCCTAAGTGACAGCATCAATTACTCCAAGGGCTGCCAACAATTTCAAAAATATGGCAGCATACAAAGGATACCTACTATGGAACTCCACTTAATTGTGAAGCCATGGCCTTTCAAAGGATGGGCCATAGACTTACTTTGGAAAATCTACCCAACTTCATCAAAGGGACACAACTTCATCTTAGTTGCTACAGACTACTTTACTAAATGGGTGGAGGCCCCTTGAAGAAGGTAGAGCAAAAGGATGTGATCCAATTCATCAAGGAACAAATCATTCATAGATTTGGAATTCCTCAATCCGTTACAACTCACGAAGGCACCATGTTCATTGGGGATGCGATGACTTATTTTGCCAAGAACTATGGCATTCAACTCATCAAATCCACTCCCTTTTATGCCAAAGAAAATCGGTAAGTAGAAGCTTCTAATAAGGTATTGATAAGCATCCTGGAGAAGATGCTGGAGGATAATCCTAGAGATTGGCACAAAATTTTATTTAAGACCTTATGGGCTTATAGAACTTCTAAGAGATATTCTATAGGGGGTAAGTCCTTACTCTCTAACATATGGACATGATGCAGTGCTTCCAATGGAGGTGGTAGTTTCTTCTCTAAGGGTATTGTTAACCATTTTTGTTTTAACACTACTACCAAAGACTAACTAAAATCCCCGGGAGTTGTGCCAAAAACTTGTTAAGACCCAAGATATAAAATATGTTTTCTGCCTTGTTTGTAAATTATCTCATTTGAAAATTGAGTTGGTCTAGATCACTGCAAGTGCATTGGTCATACAAGTAATACAATGGATTTTAAGTCTAGATATCATTCCCACGAGGATTGATTAGAAAAATTTAAAGATTAACTACCCTCACTACTAAGGATTCTTACCATTTGAATTTCTTGATTCTCAAGATAGATTTAACTTTTTAAGTATAAAAAATGAAAGAATAAACCATATATGAAATTTTTAAACTACATGATGAGAGAGCGAATATGAACTGAAACATATGGGAAGAAAAACAATGTTGTGGTCATCTCTTTGCAAGTTCCAATTAAGATAATGTAATGGATGTGAATCTTGGGTGCCCAGAAATAGATTAGTATTATAGAAATGGATCTCTCCTAGCTCTAGCCATTTCACTATTCGAGATTCTGTATTTACATCTCTCTAGGCAATGGAGTGAAAAGTTACTTGTAGGATTTGTTCCTCTTTTAAGATTTGACTATTTTTCGTTCTTAGTACTTCATAGTCATTTCTTAGGACTGGAAATTGCTTACTCCCATGGACAAGAAATTTCAAGCACTTTCCAAAATAAAAGATATCTAAGCCATCAATTAGACAAGAATTTCTTCTTCCCTTGATTAGATTCTCAGTTAACACTGGGTTGAAGTTATTCCTCTCAATTGAGGTGTAACCTCTCGGGATTAAGTTGCTAGACCAATAAGTGGCTCTTATGCCTCGGGCACACATTCATTGTCACCGGAGAGAGAGCGAAGCGAGAAAGTTAGATCATCACTAGTGATATATCAAGGTAATCCCAACAGTCCATTAGTTCATATAATATTAGTGTAAAAGTATCCACAAGATAATGCTCATTATCCTCAAGTAGTCTCATCTGTAAGACCCCAGAAAATTCTAATTTTCTGAAAAATAGTAAAATAGTAATTTCGGTCAAAATCCAAAATTTTTCTAGATCTCGGATGATGGAACGAATTTCACCATTGGAATCATCTCGCAAAATCTAGCTACCACATCGAATTTTGTCGAATTCCGAGACAGTCGGAATTTCAAGTTTTTCGAGACACAGAGAGTAGTGCGGTACACTAGGCGCATTTGAGTGGCTCAAGATGAGACACGTGTCAAGTGGAGAGCTAGTCAAACAAATAGCTCAAGTGGGACCCATAAGAGACATGTGGCAACACATGATTGGAAGGAAATCCAAGGTAGACGGATAAGGATAAGTGTAATCCAAAGAGCCACTTAGAAGTGGACATGTGGCAAGTAAAAGGACATCTCACTTGACTTCTATCTTCTCCCAACCGGTTGGGAGAGAAGGGAAGGAGAGAGAGAAAGGCAAACGAAATTTGAGAGGAAGAGTTAGAGAGATAAAGAGGCTCTACCTTCTCTCTAGATTTTCCGACGATCGGACCATCGGTTTTTGGTGAAGCAAGGAGGAAGAGTTCATCCTCACGACAAGGGCTTTGCATAGAGACCGGAGTTGGGGAGTTTCGACAAACTCTGAGAAGTAGGGGTTTTTCTTCTACTTGGTTTAATCCTTGTCTAAGGGCCATTCAAATGGCATGGGTTGTGTGAGGCCATGAGTGGCCGTGTGGCTGATCCACGAGACTTTGGGGCGGTGTCTTCAGAAGTATAAGGTCTATTTTGAGCCGGTCCAGGGGCCCGATTTTTCGACTAAGTAATTGTCCTTGTGTGCCATTTTTATGTGTTATAGTTAAAATGAATAACGATGTTGGTTGTCTTGCCCTAAGGGGAATGTTTGGTTGCATTTTGAACCATGGGAAGCTGCCATATTTTGATCATATGCATTAGCCGGACCTTAGGGCTGGTTTTTGGGTGGGAAATAAAGGGAATTTTGAAGTAGGTCCATCAGCTAAATTGTATCCACATCAGTGAACTTGATGTTAGGCTTTTGAATTTCCCAAATCAGACCTCTACAGCCCAAATTATGGTCCGTTTACCCCGAACAGTCTAAGTGAAAGCTTGCTAGAGGTCAGCCTGCTAGAGATCGGTACGCTAGAGAGTCGACTACTGGATGTCATTGCTAGAGGTCGTTGCGAGAGTCGGTTCGACTAGAGGTGTTTCGGTCGAGGTTAGCTCGGCCAAGGTCGGCTCGGCTGAGGTCAGCTCGGCGGTCGACCCAGCTCACCTTCGTCGGTGACTCTGCGGTCAGTCGACTCGGCGGTCGGTCGTCGGTCGGTCGAGTCAACTCGGTAGGTTTGACTCGTGTGACCTCCCGACTTGAAAGGTCATAACTTCTTCGTTCGAACTAGTTTGGTGTTCTTGGACTACATGGAAAGACCATTGAGTCAAGATTTCATGTCATGCACAACGGAGGAAGCGTGGGTGCTAAACTGTGGAGTGGTAGAGTATGGCCGAGTCAAGTAATTTGTAGGAGTAAGTGCTCACCGTATGTGATCTCCAACTTCGGACGGTCATAACTTCTTCATCCAAAATCCTTTTCGGGTGTTCTTGGACTCTAGGAAAAGCCCATTGAGTCAAGATTTCTGCCATGTGCCTGTGGAGGGCAATGGGTGCTGGAGCTAATGGCTAAATTAGGTGTAGAAGCGGGAAATCCGGGTAGAGTGGTCGGGTAGAGTGGTCGGGTGAGGTGTTTCAGCCGGTCAAGCTACCTCTCATGTGACTTCGACTTCGGACGGTCCTGCTGTCAGAACTTCGTTTTGGGTGTTCTTGGACTCTATGGAAAGCCCATTGAGTCAAGATTTCGTCCATGTGCCTGTGGAGGGCAATGGGTGCTGGAGTTGGTCGGATAAGGCAGGTCGGTGAGGCGGGTCGGGTAAGAAATTTGTGAATGGTGGGTTACTTCTCATGTGTGGGCCTTCAGCCCGGACCCCGGTCCTGCTTCTTCGTCAGAACTAGTTTTGGGTTTTCTTGGATTCTATGGAAATCCCAGTTAGTCAAATTCGGCCATGTGCATGGAGCGTGCGGGTGTCAACAACCTTAACGAAAACCCATTGTTTGCACGAGTGTGCAGTTTTTGTGTCGATGCTTAAATAGCTGGGTTTGACATGACCATTGCATGGCATGTTGTGATGTGTATTGGATAGGAACTACCGTAGTTCAGCCCTAAGGAAGGTTTTATGACATCAATTGTTTAGTCATGGATTGATGAAAAGAAAAATGAATGGCATGAGAATGGTTTTGGGAGGTGTGAGGTCGGGAATGGCGGACATCGATCTAAGGAAGGGGGCGAGAATGTGTGATAGAGGCCAGATCCTCGGGCTGATCCGGCTTGAAGTGAGGCGCGCTTGTGCGGTTCGAAGGATTTGTTGATGGTGAAGTTGTCCATGTGTTTCTTGGCATGTTGTACTTGAATTGAATAACATGTATTTATTTGTGAAGAATGAGAATTGTTAATGCATGCTAATTGATGTGTTAACATGAATGGTTTGAATTATATGAAATATAATTGTGTATGAGCCATTGGAATTAGATATATGAATTGGCATCATTGCATTCATGTGCACGGTTACATTGCGTCGAGTCGAGTGTGGGTTGCCTTGTTGTAATTCATTCACCCGATCTTAAGTGAATGTATGATGACTTGTAATGGGGCGACCTCAATAAAAAGGCAATAGTTCGGATCATAGTGTGTTGGGTGAAGCAAGAAGGGGGTCGTTAATCCCCACAAGTCAAAGGCTTGGAATTTGGGTGTAAAAGACCTGCAGAGATATCTGGAAGTTCAGTATGGGTGTAAGAGACTCGTGGTGTGAGCCAAAAGTTCTGTACGGGTGTAAGAGACCCGTGGAGATATCCGGAAGTTCAGTATGGGTCTAAGAGACCCATGGCATGAGCCAAAAAAGTTCTGTCTTGGTGCAGGGCAGCGGTGTTATGCAGAGAAGTTACATTGAGTGCAGAGACTCGAGGTGTAATCCGAAAAGCTTTGTTGCCAAAAAAAAAAAACACACGATCACGGTTATCACATAGACTTCTAATTGTGTGATAGGAGTCGGGATTGACTTGGGATTAGTTGCTCATTGGCACTTGCATTGGGTACTGGTGAGCCGGTAAGGGCTCGGTATATGTGTGTCTAGTGGTACTGATGGCGGTTGTCGCTTTATGGCATGTAGGCAGGAGTGTGAAGTCGATGAGGACTCGGGATATGGGCATGATGACATTTCATGCATGGCATATGACATTCATGTAGAAATTCGAGTAGGAATCATGAATTCACTTGAATGTGTGTGTTTTGGTGTGAGCGCAGGTGGGAGTAACCGCATGGGAATTTATCACCCTCTGAAGCTGCTCACCTGTTCGTGGGACCTTCTAGATGCGGGACAGGTACGGCGGACGGCGCACCTTAGGGTTGGGATTATAGGCGGGCGGTGTGGCCTTGATTCATGTTTTGTGTATATATTAGAGCGAACTAGTTTTAATATATGTTTTGTATTAAGTGATGTAATAACTCTTGAATCTACTTACAGCTCTTATGGTTTGTAAAATTGCATGGGCAGTATGGATGATGGGCCCTATTGGGTCATCTTACTCATTTATGGGTCTCATTAAATGAGACACACAGGTTTTTTGCAGGTTGACGGTGGTCAATGAGACCCCCGGGATAGGGGCGTCACATCATCTCTATGTTACTCAAATGGATTCCTGGAAATCATAAAAATGATACAACTCTTTTTGGATACCAAACACTGATATTTAGAACAACTCAATGAAGGAGTAATACTAGTTAAATCACTCCAAATTTCTCAACCAAAACAACATTAACTCTTGCAAAAAAATAATAATAATCATCCCAACAAAATATTCTTCCCAAAAGGAGCTTACCCTTTCAAATCTGGATCGCGAATCACAATCACTAGTTGATTAAACAAATTCATTTAGATTGTAATCAAAATTGAAGAAAAATGAGTTCCAAAATAAATTCCATATTTCATCTAAGTTTAGGCAGAAATGAAACCTGATTTACATGAACACCAGCTCGGAATTCTAGTTCAGAATACTACTCTAATCCTAAACGAATATGAATCTAGAAACAAATGAAAATGGAAGAAAGAAAAAAATAAAAAATAAAAATATATACAATGAGACTTCAGTTTTCCCAAAAAGCAAAAAGACTTAATGAAAGCCGCTCGAAGCTGCGCACTACTCCCCAAAAGCTTCTATTTATAGGCTTAGGTCTTGGTCCCTAAAAACGAGGCAAGAAACACACTTCAAAAAAGCCCAAAATTGCTACCCTAGTTCCTACTGTATGCTGATGTCGTGATGATGTCGTGACATCGTAGTTGTCGATGTCGTGGGTTGCAGCTGATGTCGCAACATCATAAAAATATGTTTGACACTTCTCATTTTCCAATGTTGAGTCCATGTAGTGATGATGTTGCGACATGGGAATACATTGTTGTAGATTAATTCCGATGTCGCGAAATTGCCATTTTTGTGTTACGACATTTAATTAGTGTTGCGACATTACCTAATCCGCGACATTGCTGGCTGATGTCGCGCTAAGTACATACCTGCGATGTCGCAGCATTGTTAGGCGATGTCCGCGACATTGATCATTTCAATTCTTTGTGATCATCTCAGGTTGATGTCACGACACTGTTGTGATGTCTCGACATTATATCTTGTTGTTCTACAGTCCTCTCCCAATGTCTCCACATAATGTCGCGACATTTATTTGATGTCACAACATTGGACTTATCTCACTATCTAGGCTGCTTGGAACTGATGTCGCGACATTTACATGTTAGTCACTTGTTGATGTTGTGACATTGCCTCTGTAGATCTGATCCATTAAGCTGAAGTCGCGACATTTATTCTCTAATGTCACGACATTTGATCTAGTTGCTTTGAAGTCCTTTGCCAGTGTTTTTAGTTGATGTCGCGACATTTATTCTATGTCACGACATTTGACTTGTCTCACCATTCAGGCTTCCTTGATTGACCTTCGCGACATTGCCTATCCTATGTCGCGACATTGGCTATGATGGTCTCCAATATTCAAGCTTTGATAAATGTTGCGACATTTTTTTGATGTTGCGACATTTGAATGATGTAGGCCTTCCCTTTCTCAACTGGTATCGTAGCTATGTTGTTGTGATGTCACGACATTTCTGTATTTTCTTTCCCTTCTCCAGCTGATGTCATGACATTGCCATAGATTCAAGACTTTCTCCACATAAAGTCGAGACACTAGAAATCTGCCTAAGCAGTGTTGCAACATTGGCGTTTTCTTTGCACCATGCTGACTTCAACTTCTTTTTATTCTGAATTCTGCTTATTTCCTTTAAATTTATGCAAAACAACAATTTTGGGTGAAAGCTCCATAATTCTGCACTAAACTGAACTTTTAAACCTAAAATATTCTTGAAAAATGGACTTAAAAATATATGAGTTTTAGATTCATTAGGTATCTTGGCCAAATGGCCTTAATCCTCAAGAATATAGTGAGGCCATGATGATGGAACTTGAGGCATTGGATGGGAGAAGGTTACATGCACTTGACCACATCATGATCTAGAAAAAGAAGGTTGCTCAAGCCTACAACAAGCTGGTCAGAAGAAAAAGTTTTGTAGAAGGGGAGCTCGTTTGGAAGGTGGTGATGCTGCCCATCGGTGCTAAAGACAGAGAATTGGGGAAATGGTCTCCTAACTAGGAGGGACCATTCAAAGTTAACCAAGTATTGCCCGAAAATGCCTACTGGCTATCAAGCCTTGAAGAATACACCTGAGTTCATCGATAGAAGTACCTCGAAATGCTTTTGATGTGGAAAATGTTGGATATTGCTAAGAAAAACTAAGGTAGGGAATGAGGAAATAACAAGTAAAATAGGTCTGATTGATTTGGAATTGGGGAAACTATTCATAGTAATTACTTTGAGTAATAAAGTAGGCTATTTTGGCCACTCACTGCTCAAACCTTTTTTTTAATTCCTCAATGTCATACTTGTTATACCTTTAATTGTTTTATGAATAAATAAAGTAGGTCCGCGGCCACTTTAAATGCAGGGAAGTAGATCTTGATCTTTGATGATAAGGTTAAAGTGGAGTTTGGGATCCCTAATGAAGTCTAAATACAAAACTTTTTCCCTAGAATGGGCTTGTTGTGTCATGGATTCTCAGTAGGTTCCATGACCACTTTAGGACTAGAGAAATATGGGATGACCTAGTGATAAAGTGGCTTCTTGGCCATTGCATTCATCAGCACATTGATTTCTCCAAGAGTGTTCTTGTTGCCTCTTCGGATTTCTAAAAATCTCATAAATATGTCCTGAGACTATTTGGGTGTTGAAGAAATAGGTACAAATAGACTGGTTGGATAGACTTCTAGTCAATGGTTTCCTCACATTCATGCTTTTCTACCTTATACCTTCAATTCCCTAAAGTTGGTCCCTTGACCACTATAGGTATGAGACCAGTTCCAAGATAGGATTTGAGGCGATAAAGTTGGCCTTTAGCCACTTCACCTCCAAAACACAAACTTCTTCAAGACTCCCTATTGATTCCCTAATGAAGACTTCTTGATCACATAAAGATTGGGAAAATATGAGTGAAAATATCCAAGTAAATGAGGTATGCCTAGAGGCCACTGGGTACACATATTTCCCCAAACAGAGACCTAGACAAGTTCATGATAGGGTATCATAATCACTCTAAGATTGAGGAAATAAGCCCTCATGTTGAATTGGAATTAAGGAAAGTAGGTTTTGTACCCACTATGCATTCAAATGCAAGATTTCTCTAAAGAATTGGGCTTGTTACATCATTGCACCAAGAGATAGGTTATCCCTTAGGAACAAATGGAAAAATCAATGAGCAGCATCCACGTCGCGACGTGATAAAAAGCATGAAATTAATAGTTATGGAATGAAAATCAAGCAAATTGATTAAAGAATTGAAAGAAAACATAAGTTGCTGAGTCTCGCAACAAAGGAAGTGCTCGTCGCGACGAAGAAGAAGAATGGAAAATGTCATAGCCTCGGGTATGTCACGACAAAGGTGCTCGCCGCAGTAAAGACACCCTCGTCATGATGAAAGTGCTTCTCGTCATGGCGTCATCTTGTGTTTCACGGTATCCTGTACCAGAAATTTGCGATGTAAGTGCGACCACGATTATTCATGGTATGACTATGACCAAAGAGATGATTGATGACTATGACTCGATGGAAGGGGATTTAAGGCTAGAAGTCGGGTAAAGTAGGCTTTGTGCATGGATTAGAAAAGGTTTTAGTTTATCAGTCATCCTAATAACAATAAATAAATAAAGTAGGCCTTATGACCACTAAATTGATGGAATATAGCATCCTTAAAAATGTACCTGTCAACCTTAACAATCATTCAGAATTATTAGTAGTACACAACAATATCAAGGTGACTGGTGATGCACCTTGGTTGCTAGTTGACCATATGTATCAAGTCTTTGTGCAGTGTTGTCAAACACACACATCCAGTGAGCTAGTGCAGCTGGTCCTAATCTCGATGTCATGGTTATAGTGCACGTGTGTAACTGTTTAGTGATAGTACACATCCAAAGGTAGGCCTAGTGCCACCTTCGTCCAGTAGTTCATACACATACAGTAGTGCATCTATGCAATGTTAGTGAGTTCCCAACATAACAATCAAAGAAGGTTGGCCAGTAGCCACCTAATCAATACAAGGTAAGACGTGGAAGATTATTCAGCTTAGCTAAAGGTATGATGGCAAGTTCTTCGGGTCCATCAAATGGTAAGGTTGAGGAGTTACCTTTGTGATGCTTCCGCTAGTAGACGAGGTAAAAAGATCGAGTAGAGAGAAAGACCTTGATCTGCATACAAAGGAGAATAGCTTCTGTAATAACCATACTCTTTCTTGATTTTTTAAAGACTTTTTCAATGAAGAACGAAGGATTCAAAGTTCTAAAAACCGAAAAATGATTTTTTTTCTTGATGTTTGAAGACATTTTTGTTGAAGAACGAAGGATTTGGAGTTCTAAAAAATGAAAACAGGTCATTCTTTTTTTTTTTTTTTTTTGAAAGACTTTTTCATTGAATAACAAAGGGTTTGGAGTTCCAAAAAACGAAAAAGAGTCTTTCTTGATTTTTTAAAGACTTTTTCGTTGAAGAACGAAGGATTTGGAGTTATAAAAAACAAAAAAAAAAAGGTCTTTCTTTATTGTTTAAACATTTTTTCGATGAAGAACGAAGGATTTGAAGTTCTAAAAATCGAAAATTGCTTTTTTTTTTCTTGATGATTAAAGACTTTTTCATTGAGGAACAAAGGATTTGAAGTTCTAAAAACCGAAAAAAGGATTTTTTTTTTTTTTTTCTTGATTTCTAAAGACTTTTTCGATGAAGAACAAAGAATTTAAAGTTTTAAAAACCAAAAAAGGATTTTTTTTTTTTTTTTTTCTTGATGTTGAAAGACTTTTTTGGTGAAGAATGAAGGATTTGAAGTTCTAAAAACTGAAAAAGTATATTTTTTTTCTTGATGTTTAAAGACTTTTTCGTTAAACAATGAAGGGTTTGAAGTCCTAAAAAGCGAAAAATGATTTTTTTTCTTAATGTTTAAAAAATTTTCCTTGAAGAACGAAGGATTTAAAGTTCTAAAAAACAAAAAAATTTCCTAGTTATTGGAGATCCTGGGAATACTCTTTTGGATTATTGGATTTCTATGTATAGAGGATGAATCTTTCAATATTCCCTTAGAAATCCTATGGAACATTCCTTGCAAATAACTTAATAAAAAAGGGACAGATCTACTGACCAGTGCAAGATGCAAGTTCGGGCCATGAAGGACGACCAAAAGAATCAAAACTTGTAGTGACGTTGGGTTGGAGAGGAACAACATCAGCGTCGATTCAAGTTGTAGCGTCGTCAACGACGATGATGGGAGTGGTGGCGGTTGGTTCAGTAGCAGGGGATAGTCTCGATGGACCCGACAGTAGCCGCATGGTCATCTTCCACGACGCCAAAGGCAGGAGCGACGACGATCTTGGTGACTTCGACTCTGACGGTGATGGCTATGAAGAACATAAACCGTAGTTGATATTTTCGGTCTGTAATGAGGTTGAGAAAATAAAAGAATATGAAGAAGAGAATATGAAAAAATTGGTACGTAAATCAAAGGGATTTCTTCCGATGAACCTTTCAAATCCTAAAGAAGAGTTTTCTGATGCAGTAGGAACTGGTTGTATAGGAGAAGGGAGATTAAAAGCCGCAAGTTTGAAAGAAAAATTGGCGGGAGGCTTTTCTTGAGGTATAACTTTGGGCTTTTTCAACTCATCTAATCAGGCTCGAGTTTTGGCTCATTCTTCCCGTTGATAATCCACAACCAAAGGGGTAAGTTGCACTTTGGGCCTCATGGTAAAATGATGAGAGAAGAGGGAAAAAGTCTTTTGACATATAAAAGATTTTACTGAAAAACATGGCCCAATAAGGCCATGTGTATCTTGAGGAAAATTATTATTTTAAAAATAAATTTTCGACCAATTGGTAGTGGAATGAAGTGAATGGATGTGTCATTAATGAACTGACAGTCAGAAAACCTAAATCTTAAGAATCAACCTGAAAAGGTCTAAGGACATTTTGGTACATAATTTAATAAAGCTATCAAATAAAATCTTGAACTTTTAAATATAAGGTAAAGCTAAAGTGCAGACTTTTCTGCGTCATGACGCCGATGCGTGAAGCGATTATTGGAAGTGAGAGGTACTTGAAGTTAAGATAAGTGAGGGCATGGATAGTTATTACAGGAAAGTGGGTTGGTGGGTTACTAAGAAAATGTCTATAAAGGCTCAACATCGAGGTAGTGATAACTTTCAAATAATCAAAATCCTAGCAAGGACTTCCAATATTTCTCTTATTTTTCTATAATTTCATCAGCCATCTTTTCCAGATTATCAGCTTAGTTTTATATTTTCTGTCCAAGTATTTTGTTACTTTAAAGCTTCTTACTTCAATATTTCATTTTCAGTCTAATTCTACAATGAAATTTGTTATCTTTCAAACTAGTTCGTAGAGCTTTTCTCTTAGCTTTCAAATTAAGTCAAATTGCCAAAGTATTTTGCAGATTATGAGGAGCATCAAAGGCCCCAAATAATCAGTTTTTATTTGAGCAGAAATTAGTTTGACATAGTTTCAATTTGGAAATACCATAATTTCCTAGTATGTCCACGCATTCATCAATTTCCATACTTTTTGTATGTTTTGGTGAATTCTTCTAAAAATCCACTGACAAAAAAGTAACATACCTTTGAATGTTTTGCTTTTATATTGTGGTTTTCTTTTCTTGAGAATGACAACACAAAGGTTAAAAAAATAAACCCGAATCCTAACTGTGTCTTGTTCATTTATAAAAAATAAATAAATAAACCTAATTCATCATCCCAATACAAAATTAAGAGGGTGATTGGTTGTGGTAATATAGGATGCCAAATGAAATATCATTATGTTTTTTCCCGTTCTTATATTTGGATAAAATTAATAAAAATGTGAATTGAGTGAAAAGAATTTCGGTAGAAACAACCTTCCTCTTGTTATTAAAATTTCGATAATCTTCTAAAGAGATAATGTAAAATATATTAAATTTACTGTTTTACTTTCTTTTTTTTCATGTATGACATTGCTATATTCTCTCAAGTTTGGCAACATAATTCTAGTAAAATAATTCATAAATAAATGATTTAACAAAAGTTATTTCATAAAACATAAAAAATAGTAAACATTTAAAACATGTTTAGATAACTATCCAAAAGTTTAAAGTGATTATCTATATATCTATTAATGCCAAATAAAATAAAAATATTATATTATACAAAATATTTATGCAAGTGATTTAAAGAGGATAGTGCAATAAATAATTTCTAATAAATATTTAGAAGTGAAATCTTGTCAATGAAAATTTTGGGTAACCTCTTTTATATGTCTAGGTATGATCCAAATGTCTAAATTAGTTAAAAGAGTTGTGATTTGGTTCCCGTTTGCATAAAGTCAAAGCAAGTCTATAATACGTATATTTGGGTAACTTATATTGGTTAATTTATTTAATCAATTTATGCAATGTGCTATCTAATAAGGTTTGGTTTAATGGTTAAGCGTCGGGCAGGACATAGGGAAAGGATCAAGTTGCAGTCTTCATAAGAACGCAATACTATAACATTGTAATGTTAAGTGAATAGATGTAAAAAAAAAAAAAAAAAACCAAAAAACAAAAAAAATATAAATATATATATATATATATATATATATATATATATATATATATATATCAATACATGTACTAAAATTCCACCGAAATTCATATGACCTTAACATGTCCAAATTCTACTGAAATTCACATGACCTTTTTAATATGACTAACTTGTTGGAAAAAATAGTTTAGGGCTTAAATTGAACACAACATTTTTTAAATTGAATAGACATCTCATAGTTATAAAATAAAGGCTATACAGCTGGTCTTGAGAAACTAGTTTTTTTTATTATTATATATCTTAAATCAAATTTTCTCTTCAAAAAAAAAAAAATCTAAGAAATCTAGATTAAAAAAAAAATTAAAATAAATTAAAATTTTCATTTAGTATTTAAATTTGGTAAAGAAATTGGAGTATGAAAAAATAGAATAAGACCTAAGTGTCACATACTTATTGTGTGACTGTAGTAGAAGAGCATAATGAAGATCAAGCATGATGACGGGTTTGAGCGTGATAGTGTGAAAGTGTTGTAGAGGTGCGTGCAAATGGATCGTAGGTGAAGCTTCTTCAGAGTTCAGGCATGCTGACCTGGTTAAGGGTGTTGGCCTACCCTGCACAAACTGGCGGAAGCTGGAGTCAATCTCTTGATGAGCCTGAGGTAGGGCGAAATCAATCAACATAGAGGCATGAAGTTGTGGCGTGGCAGGCTCGTTCTCATGAAAGTGTCTATGTGAGACCATCGCATGGTCACACCACTGCGTGAAGGAGTAGGCTTGTGACAAGTGGTATAAGAGTGAGACAGAAGTTGCGAACAGTATGGTGTTGCCTTCTATCGATCTTAGCGGTCGAAAGTCTATTTCTCTCTTAAAGATGCACAGTAACTAATAAAGCCATGGTGGTTGAAGCTGCAATGATGAGGACCCATATATGGATTGGTGTTCCTCCAGATCATATGAGTTGTCGTTTGTTATCTTGTAGTGCACAAAGGGTGGTCACCTACTAGGGGTGAAAGTTAAGTGAGGTGTTGTTTTCGGGGTGGAAGTTGAGTGGGGGCTCCTTCCATTACTGGGTGATGCCGCATCCAAGGTGATGGACGTCCTTTTTGACCTAGGGATATTGTCATGAACCTTAGTGGATAAATGGTTCGTGAGGAGCAACAGTCTTCAAAGGCGCAAATCAGTGAAAGGTGCCTTGCATGAGGGCGTGCAAGATATTGGGTGGGGGAGAATGTCATAGACTTATTGTGTGTGCGCCCGTGACCGTAGCAGAAGAGCTTAAGGAAAATAGCTCATACTGACATGCTTGAGCGGAATAGTGTGAAAGTGCTCCAGAGGTGTATGCAAGTGGATCATAGGTGAAGCTTTTTCGGAGTTCAGGCATGTCAACTCGGTTAAGTTTTGAGTAGCTTGTCACTAATTTAGGACTTGATTATGAAAAATAGTGTTGGCCTACCCTACACAAATTGGTCAAGAGCTACATCTGCTCTCTTGATGAGCCCGAAGTAGGGTGAAACCAATTAGCATAGAGACATGAAGTTGTGTCGTGACAAGCTGGGTCTTATGAAAGTGTCTATATAAGACTACCGCCGCATGAGCCACACCATTATGTGAACGAGTAGGCCTGTGACATAAGTCTAAAACTTCAAAGACATGACAATAGTTTTTTTTTTGCTAAAAAGGTAACTTTTCATTTGTGTATTAGTGCAATATGATTTTTTTATGATTATTTTTTATGTATTAACTATATATTATTATCTTAATCTTATCATTTAATTAAAAATAATAATCTTAAAAGTTATCATTTACCCAACATGTGAAGAATGTGACAGACTCGCCAGAAGGTATGTAAAATTATGTAAACGTGAGGCACTTGGCCTTAGTACACGCGTTGAGTTTATAATATAGTGGCTACAGTCAAGTAGTTCCCATAAGGAGAAGTGTAGTATTTGAATGCTAGAATCCCAGCTCTAGTATTATCCCGGATCTCAAGTAAATGAATTATGGCTAATATAGCGAAAAGCTAATCTGAACGAGTTGTTAATTCAATTAATGAGGACTAGGATTTTGCCTCCCCTTGCCACATTCAATGGATTATAATCTATGTAAAATTTGTTATTCAGTATATTAGCGGATTCATGCTGGCAGGTTGATCGTGCCTACGAGATATCCTCTCTCGAGGTATATTGCCTATCTCGCTAGTAGGGTTTATTGCATCTCTGCAAAAACCCTTATCTCCTAAACGCTTGAATGATTAAACCCAAATCGCCACACTTGGAATCGGGAGATCTCTACTCTCCGATTGACCAAGTGTCACTCTACCCAGATCCTCAGGAACCTTTATCTCTCGATCTCAAATTCTCGGCATAAGCATGTTGATGTTAGCCAAACACCACAATGTAGATAATTAACATAAAGTATAGCAAGTCACTATAAGATCCATTACTATACTGAATAAAACGAATGTAATAATCAATCCATATGAATGTAGCAAGAATAAAACAAAACCCTAGAAATAAAACTAGAACATCATATTGTTCTTTGCAATATCGATTATTAAATACTAATGTATAAGAAAATGCCAAATGTCGATCATATATTCTGATTGCGTGATGTATGATCTATATCTAAATTCTTTCAAATCCATGTACCTATTCTGTATGAAATCTTCGTTGGTGAGTCCACGTGTCGCGATGTTGAGTTGATGAGGTTATATCGTGGCCTCGTCCGCTGGCGTTGAGGTGGTCTCAGCGTCTTCGCGTCTTTGATCTAAGTACTACGCCTGGTGAACTAAGTATGATGTCAATGTGCTGCTGATTAATGAATCGAAAAGTGATAAAGCAGCGGGTATATGATGAGTGTTTTGGGCATAATGCACCCCCAACAACCTTGCTTGTCTAAGCAAGAAACAGACTCATAAACGCGTCACATATGAAACGACGCGAAACACCTCGATATGAGTGTGATATCTGACAGCTATGAGAGAGTCAAAATGAACCAACTTGAAATTTGAGCCTTTATCATTTAAAATCAAGGGATCCTTAAAGTTGTGCAACTTTCTAAGGAACTTAGCTAAGCAAGGTCAGATTAACCAAGCAACTCGACCCCTTAAGTTTTCAATGACCTTTCCTCGAAAGTCTATGTGTAGCTGTTTCATGATCTCGAGCATATACACAGGTTCCGATCACCCCCTGGCCCGGAAGTCCAACTACCGCCCATGCGAGAAAGACTTTAACCACAAAGGATAAGAAACGCACCATTTTTATTCACATTAAACTATCTAGGCATAAGAGAAAACTGGTACTGCAAGTTTTAATTTAGTGTCACATGGGATTCATTAGTGACTCCTGCGGTTAGTTCTGCAAGAACGCGGGGCGTTTAGTTCCTCGAACTTACCTAAACATAACCACTCGAGGCCCGGATTGGGGGTCATCTCTGTCGATATAGCAGGCGGTGAAGTCAATGGCTCCACGCGGGTTGGCTCGGGCATTAGGCTTGAAGGCCTCGGGCGTGCAGGGATTCTGATTGGACAATCCCACTTATTCTATTCACACACATCTTTTTGATATTTTTCTTATTCTTTTCTCTTTTCTTATATATATATATATATATTTTGGGCTCTATAGCAATCCTCATTTTCAAAGGTGCCCATCACTTGGGTGTTTAGAAACCCTTAAGGCTCGTGGAATTCTTGTGAGTAAGGTCCAGAGCGTTGATATACCCTAGAGATCACGTGTGTGTGTGTGTGTGTGTGTGTGTGTGTGTGTGTGTGTGTGTGTGTGTGTGTGTGTGTGTGTGTGTGTGTGTGATAGACTACTTGGGAAATGGCTTCTTTAAACACACAGGGGGTGACTAAGTCACCCCAACCTTTCTAGCACATATTCCAGATCATGGAACAACCTAAGGGTCCCTTTTCATTCTCTGCTCGATATTTTTGAAAAATTTTGACTCAAATTAACCTCCCATTAGCGAGCATGACATCCACTCACACACAAAACCTAAAACGCGCCTAAACACGCCTAAACACGCAAAGCTACAAAAACAACCTAAAACACGTAAACACAAGAAATTATATATAAAACAAAGACACCTGCAACCTAACCACATAAAAACTAAAACAATCAAAACACATAAAAACCAACTAAAAACGCAAACCTAATCAGGCGATAGCCCACTGACAAAAGCGAGCGATGCCTGATGTCGAGAAAAGCGAGTGAGGGTAGGAACTCCCCACAGTAATCCACTGAATCATTTGCGATGGTGGTGGAGGTGGCATGAGCGGAATTTGGGCAAAATTTTGCTCTTGGATGGAGGAGCGCTAGTTGCACATAATGGTGTCACGGTTGTGCGTGCGCTGGTCATGTCATTACTAAGAGCATCCATTGTCTTGGCTGATGAAGACTGGTGCTCTGGGTCTCGTCCGTGTGAATTGGGCGGTCAGGTCATGTACTTAGTCCTCCAATGTGGTGGAAGGACTGATCGAGTCCTCCTCATGGGATGGTGGTGGTGGTGGGGGTTGGGTGGATGACTGTTAGCCTCGCCAACTTTATTGGATCTGAGCACTGATCTTGTATATACTAAGTTCGTCATATATGAGAATCGTACGGGTGTACACCTCACTCTGGTCTTAGTACACCCAGTTGTCTTTTTAACCATTATGTGGTCAGTGTATCCAAGCCTCATTGTCCTCTAAGGGCACCTGGCTTGCTTACGTGAGCCGTAGATAAGGAAGGGATGCTGAGATTCATCTTGGCGTCTTTGTTATAAAGGATTTATCCTATATAACTTTGGCCCAGGCATCAATGGATATGCGGATGATGCTTGCATAGTTAAGCAGGGCCCTCTTAGCCATCACTTCACACACATTGGTCGTCGGGATGAGACATAATGTGATGAAGTGATGTCATACCTTAGGAATGTAGGCCAAGTGTTTGGCCTTGAAGTGCACTACGTGCCCTTCACTATTCAGTTTCTACTAACCTTACCCGTTGGTCAACATCCTAAGGACTTCGGGATAGCTAAGGTTTTCATGGAGCTTATCATAGGCTTTGGGTTAACCGGCTCAAGGTTATAGTATCAATTGATAGACTTACTAAGTCTGCAACACCTGCATCAGGACCGAACAATGCGTGGGCTAGATTGGGTGAACTCTCATACCACCATGGTAGTACTTAGGCCTCGGAGGTTGGTAAAGCGCCTTTCATCCTTTATTCGCAATGGTTTTGCGAAAGAAATTATCGGGGTGGTGAAACCCCTTTTCCTTGATGAAGAACCTATTCTTCAAGATTAGGCCGAATTTCTCGGCCGCACTAATCGTAATCATGAGAAGGCTCTTCACTTGCTCGGATTCTTTTCGAGCTTATTTTCTGCTTTTTGCTCAACATTGGGGACTTGATAAGGTCGGGTTTAGATGGCCGTCCAGGCTTTAATCACACTCTACTTGGCCTCCCAGGCCTCCTTACAACTAGTTTGATGCAGCTTAACCGAAGTGCCTAGTATAGTCACTGAAATCTCACTTAGGCCAAAAATCAAACACTTAGTGTGCTCTATGTGAGATAAAGTTCTTGGCTCTATCCTGTGGCTTCTGTAATCACCAACCACTCATAGAGTCCCTTCTCTAACACAAGCAACCCAAAAACACCAATACAAATCGAATCTAGACCTAATCTTACCCGAAAACCCTATCGTATGACGAATATCCAAATGAAGGTGGACACTAGGGTTTTCATATCTAGAAACTTCCTTAGGGCTTTGGGAGGTGCTAAGATCATCTAGGATGAGTTGGATGTGAATTAAATTTGTGGCACCACAAAACGAGAGAAGGAGATTAGAGTTCGATTTCTACATGGGGGGAGAATATGAGCGTTCATGTTCATAAAAGCGAACAGCGTCGGGAGCGTTTGGGCCAAGCGTCGTGACATTCCGAGTTATATTTTCCAGCGTCGCGACATTCGGTCGGGCTTCAACGTCGCGTGTTAGATCCCGACATCACGGCGTTCGGAGGTGCGGAAATTTCAGCGTCGCTGGCGTTGCAGGATTATCCGCGACATTCGAGTAGCTCAAAACTAAGTTGCCAATGTCGCAATGTTAAGAACCAACATTGCTACGTTGCAAAGAGATGATATTTCACTTTTCCTCAACGTCGCGATGTTGGGACGTCGCGGCGTTTTTATGCAACGTCGCGATGTTACAAAGAAGGTAACTCAACTTTTTGATAAAAACATTTCTAAGTTTAAGAGCACTCCCCTTTGAGGTTCCGATCCTTGTCCAACCCCGTAGTAGATTTCCCGAGCTACCTCTCTATCACCGCTTAGATCTCAGAGTCTGAGAACATAACAGCACACATAAGTTATGGTCTCCAAGAAAATTTCCATCTCTAAAATAAACAAACATATGAAAAGCTACACTAATGAATGAAAAACTTGAAAATGCTTGGGTTGCCTCCCAAGTAGCGCTTTGTTTAATGTCGTTAGCTCAACTTCCCTGAATCTCAATGTTCCCGAGACTACGGGACTGCACGAACTTCTTACAACACTATTTTCGATGTGCTCAGGTTGATGGCCTGCTTGCTTGCATGAAAGTCGCCTCCAAAGTATGTCTTCAATCGTTGTGGGTTAACTTTAAAGCTCTCTTTCTTTGGGTGCATAATTTCCACCCCTCCATACGGAAAAACCTGAGTCAAAGTAAATGGTCCCGACCACCTCGACTGTAATTTCCCTGGGAAGAGCTTTAGTCGAGAGTTAAATGGGAGGATTTGTTGGCCTGGCTCAAACTCTTTCCTTACAATATGCTTATCGTGCCATGCTTTCATCTTTTCTTTACAAATCCTAGCATTTTCGTAAGCCTCATTACGGAATACCTCATTCACTAATTTGTAGTATGCGTTCTCATGAAGCATCTTCTTGTCCATATCAGCTAGCAGAGTTGCCCGGTATACTTTCATGTTTCGATTCCTGAAGCAAGTGCAGCGCTTTCCCGAACACAAGCCTGAATGGTGACAGTCCTAAGGGTGTCTTGAATGTTGTTCTATAAGCCCAAAGTGCATCATCTATCTTTTTTGCCCAATCTTTCTTCGAGCTATTGACTATTTTCTCTAAGATATATTTGATTTCTCTGTTTGACACTTCTTCTTGGCCATTTGTCTGTAGGTGGTATGCAAGTGCGGTACGATGCCGAACACCATATTTTCTCAGCACTCTGTCTATAAGTTTGTTACAGAAATGTGTTCCTCCATCTATAATCAAAGCTTATGGGGTTCTGAACCTAGTGAATATATGACTGCGAAGGACGCTTGCTACCACTCTAGCATCATTAGTTCGGGTAGGGATGGCCTCCACCCATTTGGAAACGTAATCTACAGCTAGGAGAATGTAAAGGTTGCTGAAAGATGAAGGGAAGGGGCCCATAAAATCCATCCCCTATATATCAAACAACTCTACCTTTAAAATGGTTTACAAAAACATAACGATATGCTCCCCATTCTTTGGCATTTGTCACGAGTGAGCCTAAGTGACAGAGCATCCTTAAATAAAGGTGACGATAGAATCCAATTGAAGTACCTTTACCTTGTTCTTCCCGAAGTGCCCCCACATACTAGAGTGTGGCAGTGATTTAGTATACTTTCCATTTCCTTATCTAGGACACATCTTCTTATATCACCTGATCGGCATAATGCTTATACAGAATTGGCTCCTCCTAATAGTAATGCTTCAGCTATGCAAAAAATATCTTCTTTTACTGATAACTAAACTTTGGTGGGAGAACTCTTACCACCAAATAGTTCACAAAATCCATGAGACGAGAGTGCGCTCTTTGTCTTCAATCGCGAAAGATGTTCGTCAGCCTCCATCATTGATACGAGATTTTTCTTACTCTCGACCCTTCCAATCGTGAAAGATGGTCGGCTACTAGATTTTCAGTCCCTTTCTTATCTTTAACTTCCATATCAAACTCTTGCAGTAGTAACATCCACCTTATTAGTCTCAATTTTGTGTCCTTCTTAGTCATCAGGTACTTTATGGTTGAATGGTCGATGTGCACTTGTTCCCAATCAAATCTGATCGGAACTTGTCAAGCTCCTGAAACACAATTTACTGCTTGATTCTTTTTAGTTAGTTGCATGAATTTAGTCGCATCATTCAACGTCCGACTTGCATAATAGATAACCTGAAATGTTCTTTCCCTTTTCTGACCCAGTACTGCCCTTATTGCGTAGTCGCTTGCATCACACATTAGTTAAAAAAGTAGATTCTAGTCCCGTTCTACTACAATAGGTGTTGATACCAATTTCTCTTTCAGAAACAAGAACGCTTGTTAACATTGATCATCAAACTCAAAAGGAGCTCCTTGAACAAGAATATTCGACAAGGGTTTGGCTATTTTGGAGAAATCCTTTATGAATCTCCTGTAAAATCCCGCGTGACCTAGAAAGCTCCTTATTCCTTTCACTGAAGATGGACGCGGTAGCTTTTCTATTGTTTCAATCTTGGCTTTATCTACCTCAATTCCTCTTTTTGAGATCCGGTGCCCTAGTACAATGCCTTCCTTCACCATGAAGTGCACTTTTCCAAGTTTAGTATAAGGTTAGTTTCCTCACATCTTATCAGTGCCTATCTCAGGTTCTCAAGGCAATTGTCAAAGGACTTCCCTAGCACAAAGAAATCATCCATGAATACCTCAATTTTTTTCTAGACCATGTCTGAGAATATAGCCATCATGCAACGCTGAAACGTGCCCAGTGCGTTACATAACCTAAAGGGCATTCGCCTAAAAGTGAACATACCACACAAGCATGTGAATGTAGTTTTCTCTTGGTCCTCTAATGATATAGTGATCTGGTTGCCACTTCTAAATGCGAATCCAAGCAAACAGCGTAATACTCATGCCATGCTAGTGAAGGTCCCAACTGTCGATCGAAGCGGAAGTGGAAATGATCTTTTCTGGTTGCCTTATTCAATTTTCAGTAGTCTATGCAGATTCTCCACCCTGTAACTGTTCGAGAAGGAAGCAGTACGTTATTCTCTATCCTTATCACTATGGTCCCTCCTTTTTTGGAACAACTTGTACTGGGCTTACCCATGACATGTCTAAGATGGGATAGATCACTCCTGCATCTAACCACTTCAATACCTCTTTTTTGACCACTTCCTTCATTGTCGGGTTGAGTCTTCTCTGAGTTTCCATTGAAGGTTTGTGCCCATCCTCTAATAGGATCCGATGCATACACATGGAGGGGCGAATCCCCTTCAAATCAGCTAGAGACCATCCTATAGCATCCTTGTGATCTCGAAGTACTCTCAAAAGCTTCTCTTCTTCCACTGTTGTTAGAGATGTTGATATGATTACTAGTAGGGTTGAGGATTCCCCTAGATAAGCATACCTCAAGTGACTAGGTAGTGGCTTTGCAACCGTGGTGGTCAAGCCAATCGACGCACCGGAAGTTCGGTGTTCCTCTCCCAACGGCTCATACTACTTTCTTCTGCTTCAGCCGAAGCGAGTCCATCCACTTCACAAACTCTTCCTACTTCACTTAGTTCTTCCTACATTTTTTGCACACATTAGTCTTCAACGGCTGGCCAAACCACTTTGGCTAGACACTATAGCCTCTACTACCTCTATCATAAAACATGCATCGCTCTCCGCTGGATGCCTCACAGCATTAAATACATTGAATCTAACCTCATCTTCTTGCACTCTTAATTTCAATTCTCCTCTCGTATCAATCATGGGCTCACCACTGCTAGAAATGGTCTACCTAGTATACTGGCACTTCTCATCTTCTCCTCCATGTCCAACACTATGAAATCAACTAGAAGATAACTTGTCACCTTTACTAGCAGCATGGCCTCATCACTCCCAGAGGATATGTTCTTTCAATTATCTATCCCCGCTTAGCCGGCAGTGGGAGATACCACGTCTAGCTTCATCTAACCCCCACTATTTGAAATGGATAGAGGCAAGGAGGTTAATATTGGTCTTAAGTCAAGATACAGTGGCTCTTCGAAGATGGAGTTCCCCATCTATACTGGATTGTAAAGCTTGTCCTTTAGCTTCTGGTACTTCTCTAGCATAGCACTCGCACTCCTCGCAAGATTTCATCGCTCTGCAACCGACAACCTTCTTTTCTCGACACATGTCTTTCATAAATTTGACATAACTGGGCATATGCTCTAATGCATCTGCAAACGGAATGTTGATATGTAGTTTCTTAAACACTTCCATGAATTTGGTAAACTGCTTATCCGGTTTATTCTACCTCAAACACTGGGGATATGGGACTGGTGCAGAGGGTTCATCTATAACTACCTGTTTCTTAGTCTCTTTCCTCTCATCTGATCTCCCTACTAACTTCTTCGGGCTGGCCTCTGCATCCCATCTTTCCGCTAAACCGTCGATCATCTTAGTTTCCACTTCTCTTACTAATGGTGGTCAGCTTCAGATAGCTAGTTCTACCACCCTTAAAGGATAGCCTTAACATGTTCCTTAGCTTCACCTCTCTGTTTATCTCCGAATTGCTCCGGCAAAGAAATCCTGGTTACCTTCCGCCAACGTATTACTATTTCGCCCATTTTGCACCTCCAAGTTTCTCAACTGTATCACTGTTATTCAGAAATTGTAATGCTGATTCTCGCATATTTGCCTTTGTTTCATTCATAAAGGATGTGTGGGAAGTAAGAATTTGAGCTAGTGCTTCTTCCAGATCTACTTTTTTCTCTATTGGTGGTTTGCTTATTTGGGGTGGTGGCATGCTATTCTAATTGTTCCTCCATCCGTAGTTCTGATTATTCTGATTATTCCATTCACCCACTTCTGGGCCTGCTCCCAATAAGTGCTACCCCATACCGACCGTTGAGCCATGGCCGACACCCAGACATACTGGTCTCGCTTGGTCATTATCCGGCCTCGACTAGCATTCTGTAGTACTGTGATGTCCTCCACATAATTCACATATCTCATAAGGATTATCTTAGATAGCATTTCTTACAAAGCATTCGTCAGCTTCTCAGAATGTTTCAGAGTCAGGCAACATAATTCTATCAAATTGCTCAGACCTCTCGGTGGTCTCACTCCCACGCTTCCTCCGTATCATCCCCATCTCTGGGCCATCGGTTACTATTAGTAGCCATATCCTCTGTGATTCCATACGCTTGATCCGTATCTTCTTCATCACGCACTCTGGCTGAGCATTTATAACTATTCCCGTATAAGCACTCATACCAATAGAATGTGCATGGACTTGCATCCATCTCGCCAAAATTAAGATGGACACCTTCTTAATAATTATAAAATTCCTCCAAGCTTCAGCTAAGTTCCTCCTCCATCCGTCTTAAACAGCACTTCGCACTAACTCGTGCACCTTTGGAGTGTAAGAAAACCCGTTGTGAATTTCACACCAAATCATCTCGTGAGAAATGGAACTGTGGCCGGGCTTGTTAACTAGTGTTTAGCTTTTATCACCTGAGCAGAACAATCCTTAATCTAAGCGCTTCATCTCCATTGTATTTGACCGTGTCACATACTTTAATGAAGTTTGTCAAACGCGCCGCTCGTGATTCTCATTCGCGTAATCGTGGAACCGAATGCTCAAGCATTTAGGCCAATGCTTTCGGCCAAGTTGTTCGCTTGAATAGGTGGTCTTCGGATAGTAGACTGGACAACTGTAGGCGGCAAAGCAAACTCCTCTAGCAGCATAAACATATCATAGGGTTGTATAAATGGCCTGGGAGCGTAATAACTACCATTATTCCCATTCTATCCCCCTTGCATCTCGTTTTTCTCTTAGCCTTGATCTTGCCCTTCCTAATTCTGCATGACTGCTATATTTCTTTGGTTTGCTTCTCTTTGCTCTATGCATAATCGGTTTAAGGTTCTCTCTAGCTCAAGATCGAACGGGAGTAATTCAACTTAACCCGTCTTCGCATACACACACAAAACCTTGATTACAATCACACACAAAAACACGAAGACCAAATTACAAGCACTTGTGTAAACATAATAAAATGAAAAGAATTCCAGAGTACTATCTAACTGCGCTATTGTCAATATCAACACGAAACTTCTCCCTGGAAACGATGCCAAAAACTTGACGGGCTCCGTAGAGGTTGTGTAAAATTTATGTAAAACGTAGGCTCGCACGTGAAAGTATACGCATCGAGTTTACGTAATATAGTGGTTAGACAAGTGTCGTTCCCACAAGGAGAATTGTGTTGAATACTGGAATCGGCTCTAAAGAATTATCTAGATCTCAAATCGTAATGAATTATGGCTAATATAACGAAAAGCTAATCCTAAATGAGTTGTTAATTCAATTAATGAGGACTAGGTTTGCCTCCTCGCACATTCAATGGATTATAATCTATGTAAAATTTGTTGTTCAAGATAATAATGATTCACACTAGCAAAGTTGATTCGTGCCTGTTATCCTTCTCGAGGTATATTCTATCATCTCACTAAGTAGCCCATTGTCTCTCGTGATCAACCCTTATCTCCGAGACTCTTGAATGATTAAACCCTAATCTCCACACTTGGAACCAAGAGATCTCTACTCTCCGATTGACCAAGTGTCACTCTACCCAGATCCTTATCTCTCGATCTCAAATTCCCGGCACAAGCATATTGATGTTAGCCAAACACCACCATGTAGATAATTAACATAAAGTATAGCAAGTCACTATAAGTGATCCACATTATAACAATAAAACGCACACACCAATCCATATGAATGTAGCAAGGGTAAAACAAAACCCTAGAAATAAAACTAGAACATCATATTGTTCTTTACAATCATGGAGTTGTTAATCCTTAGGTGTTAGAGAAAGAAAGAAAATGCAAATACTAGAATGCTCATGATCTCTCGATCCACGCCTGTGTAGTCGTCTCCGTCTCGTATCTCGTTCCTCCTCCTCGTTTTGCCAACTCATCACTCAACCAATCTAAGGTTAGGATGAAATCCTAACTTCCAAAAAGAGAGCAATCCATGAATCATATCCCTCTATACAAAATCACCTCAATCCCACACAAATAACCATGATTAGGTTTTACCTCCTGATATTCTTCAAATCTGGTTGCAGGTTTCAACCAAACCCTAGAAAAAGAACCATTTTACAACAATCAACCCAACAACCTTTACCTTTTTGGCTCAATCTCCTTTCCTAGTCAAACAATGAAGTGGTACTGTTATTTTTTGAGAACCCTTCTATGAACCTACGGTAATACCCCGCTAATCCTAGAAACTCGCACTGGCCATCGTAGTTGGTTGCTCCCACTCACACGCTCTACTTTCTCGAGGTGATCCGCTACGAATGCCACATGAACTACGTCCGAGAAACCCCACTGCCCAACCAAAATTCACATTTGTCGAACTTATACAACCGGTATTGCCTGTCCAACACCAAACTCAAATGTCTCATGTTCCAACTCGCTTCTCGAAAGTACACCAAGATATCGCCATGAAGACAATACACAAACCGATCTAAGATGGACGGAAGACCCGGGCCATTAAATCCATGCAAGTCAGTTGGCATCGTGAGTCCGAAAGACATCAATAGAAACTCATAACGCCTACTATCTGCCTTTGAATGCCGCCTTTGGGAATGTCCGATTCTCTAATCTCAACTAATGAAACCCCGACCTCAAGTCACTCGAGAATGACTCGCACCTCAAATCGAACAAATAAAGCCATCAATCCGAGGCAAAGGATATCGGGTTACGTAATGGTTACTTTATTCAACTGTCTCGTAGTCTATACACAACTCTAATGTGTTAAGAACTAATCAATTTCAAGGATAAGGTTAGGAAGGTATACAAAACATCGGGATGAGTCGTTGCACAAAGAATGTACAACCCTAAGGAATTTAGAAACCTAGAGCTCGATACTAAGTCGACAGACCCGACCCTGACACTCCCTCCGTGGTTCCCGAGAAACTCGGGCTAAGGAGTTCCATTGTACAATCGCTAGAATGCACAAAGGACCCCACCTAAAAGAGAAGTGAACACATGCAAGATCACAATACCAATTATAAATAAAAAAAGTCCCACCACATATATGTATAAGGACCCATAAACGCTCACGAATATCAAAAGGCATTCTAAGAGTATTTCATAATTCTAGGTTACAAATGAGATTAACAGTCCAACAAAACAAAGACATATAGGTGATAGAGTACCGCAAATTGTCACGTATAGAGTTGTCGACCGCGCAAGGTAGGCCCTAATACGCCCCTGACCTGGGGTAACAGATATTGAAACAATAAACGTGAGAAGAATCTCAAAGGAGTGGCATAATTTATATGGAAAATACTAAGCTGAGCCAAAAATTCTTCAAGACCTCATGTCCACTCTTTGTAATGTTCCCGCGAAACACTTCACAAAACCCAACTTTTACTCCCAAGTCCAACATATGCAACCATGCTCCACAAGTAGTCGACACACAATGTTAGAAAACCATAACTGCACTGCACAACATAAAGCCAAGCACAAACATGTATAGCCATCAAGTAATACAAGATAACTTGAAATGCACTAAAATCATGAGTATTAAAATAGTTATACTATATTTAGAAAAAACAACGTTCATACCATACCCATCATAAACCGTTTGCGAAGTCGATTCACGATTACGTTGACAACTAATGAACCCGTGGTTACACCCTAGGCCATTACGTGGCAACTAACAAACCTCAAGGGTAGACCCTACCACCACGTGGCAACTAACAAACCTCCGGCAGTAATCTCGCCATCACGTGGCAACTAACAAACCTCCAAGCAAACCCACGCATCACGTGACACCAACAAACCTCCGCAAGCCCTGCCATCACGCGGCACCTAATAAACCTCCGGGTAACCTCGCCATCACGTGGCACTCCACAAACCGCAAACTCGCCACGCACTAACAAACCTGCAACCCCGACTCATCACGCCACTAACAAACCTCCAAGTGAACCTGTCCATCACGTGTCCTTTAATAAATTCCTTCCGGTAACCCTACCATCACTGGTAACCAATATAACCGTGCCTCTTCACATGTACCTTTCCAACAATACCAGACAGGAAAGCCGCTCCACAAAATCTCAAGATCCACTTTTCTTTTACAATAGTTTTTCAAGATAGCTTACAACCTCAATCCATGTACCCAAAAAATATCTAAACACCACCGACTCATCCATGAACACAAGAAAACTTCAAATAGTTAAATGTTGACACCACATTAAATAATAACTTGTTTCATATGAAACTAAAAATCACGTTTGAATGCAACCAACCATCTGATCAAAACAGTATATATGTAAAGTATTTAATCACAGTAGATATATCAACATAATACCCCAAATCATTTAAAAGCATATAAACCAACTCACTGACTATAGATGCTCAGTTCTGTTCCCCTGTAGGATCGTCTCCCGGCCCGACGTGAGTGCTTGTAATATAAATAAGATACCACTTAGGCTCCAATAATTGAACCAACGACATTGGAATGCCCCTAAGGCCTTAGAATAACTTTTAGAACTATATACCATCCTAATTGACCTCGATGTCCACTACACGCAGCCCTATGTTCGATATCCAAAATTGGGGCTTTTCACCTGGAGCTAATCAAATTGAACCGGCCCAATAATTCCTAAAAACATCCAATTGAACTAATACAACTTCACTTTGCCAATTTGACCACCCGTACTCTATTTCGCCTAACTTCTGCACTCTCAAACAACCTAAAAATGAAAAACTAATTAAACGACGCCCAAAATTTACAAACCACATATCAATGGAAAGCCCAAGAGACCAGGAACTCATTGGTACCATTACCTTGGTCCAACAGTCACCGTGGTGGCCGGAAACCCGATCTAACCCGACCGATTATTGTAACTTCCAAACTGCGGAATTCGCAAAAGGGGACCACGAATGAGTTCAGGGGTCAAAAATGGTGGAAAGGAGCTATGGGTGGCCTGAAGTGGCCGGAAAATGGCCTAAATCACAAAAACTGGATAAAACTGGGCAAACACTGCTCTCCCACAGATCCCGGCGTCCACACGCCGTCAGAAATTTACGCTAACATCGTCCGGTGGTGTGCACCTCATGGTCCGGCGCTACGCAACAAGGCTTCGTGGTGCCTCGCTTGGTTCACCTTCCACGGCGCAAATGTCAAACGACCTAACTCGAAATGTCCTGCTTTTTGAGAGCTCCTTCCAGGGCTTTTGAGCTCAAAAGTGTCTGGGGCTAGTTTCATTCTTGAATCCCAAACTATGTTTATATAGGGTTCAGGTCTATTTAAAATCCCGCATGCACTTCTAATAATCGATAAAGTGCCACCGCTGAATCCTCAATAGCCGTGAACTTTTTATCCGTAAGTCGGATTGTGACGCTCCACCCGCCTGCATTTAACTCAGACGACGCAGGCCTACGAAATGGTGCTCTTAGTCAACCCAAAATTATTCCTTCTGAAAAAGTCAACTTTGGTCAACCCACCGCGTTGGTCAAACCTAAATAACTTTGGTCAAAACTAATCAAACTCGTCAAACGCTGCTTCAAACTTGTATTATTTGGCAATGGTCATTACAATCTACCCCTTAAAGAAAATTTCGCCCACGCACCCGTGACTGCGGTCATGCGGAAAGAGATGTGAGGATAATTGCCCGCATTTGGTCTGCCCGCTCCCAAGTCGCTTCTTCGACTAGGTGGTTTCTCCAAAGGACTTTCACTACGATATTGTCTTGTTGCGAAGCTCCTCTCTTCTCTACCTGCACTGCAGACTGTCGCTCCTCATAGGATAAGTCACCTTCACTTCAATCTGGCGTTCCAACACATGTGAGGGATCTGGAATATACTTGCGTAGCATGGAGCTGCGGAACACATTATGGACTCGAGAAAACTACTTCGGCAAGTCTAATCTATAGGCCACTGGACCTATCCTCTCAACAATCTCAAAAGGTCCGATGTAGCGAGGATTTAGCTTCCCTCGCTTCCCAAAGCGTACCACCCCCTTCCAAGGAGAGAGTTTTAAGAATACTCGATCCTCTAATTCTCAAACTCAAGATCCAAAATATCCACATAACACTAAAGACTATCAAAACGTATGCTCAACCACCAATGCCAAGGTTGGCATACAATCTTTTCCATCCTTAAAACCCTACAGGTCCACAACTTCATGTCACGCAGACCGATCTCGCATCTACATCTGTTATGGAGGGAAATAATGACGAGTTCGACAAACAAGAATAATCCCCTAACAAGCCATGCTCATAAACATTTCAATTATACATAATTCAAGATATCTCAAAACATGAGCATTTTACAAATAATAGGTTTATGATGGAAACACATAAATGCAATACTACCACCATCTCAACCCCTCACAAGGACCTTAGGCTTTCACTCAGGATTCAGCCGATCATCCTGCAATCAACGACAAATTGCCGACTCTTACCACCGCTGGGATATGCCCATACCCGGTATATTTGTGACCTTCGGGGACTACAACCTGTGGACTAGTCATTGTCCCGTGTCCACTACATCAATTCCTGACTCTCACACGCCTCATACCCATGTCATGCTTTAAACAATTTCACAAAGCATTCAACCACATGGATATTTAAACACTATGTACCGCTTAATTCAAAGATTTACATATATAAAAATATACATTCATATATCACTAGAAAATCACACAGTCAAAGCACGGAATGGTACAAAATTCCCACAACATCAAAACACAGTACAAGCAGGAGAAGGTTATAAGATCCCCTACTTTCCTTAGATTCAAATGTCCGCAAGTCTCCCAAGAAGTCAAAACCCGAGGCTACTTCAAGGGTCTGCAAATAACAAGTCATAAGATTCCTTAGCCTCTCAACTGCGGTCACATAAAATTACTCAAGTGTCTATTACTTATCACCACTCCGACTCACATATATCCTTATACCTCTTCCAACATAAACCTTGATCCCCAAGTACACTCCTCTCTTACACTTACAGTGGATCAACATTTAACACTCATTATTAGGTTACACAAACAACGCATCCCAACATAAAACACTTGTATTCCTATCTCCATATTACTCATTTGAAGATAAAGTGCTAAATAGTTCTTTCAACCTAAATCACCCACCCTGAGCGCAGGATCAAGTTATGGCCAAAATACTAACACTGGCCATAACAAAAAAATACAGCCCACGAAAATGCCCATAATTATGATTTTCCCCACTTTTTCCATAAGTTTCCAACCAAATCAATCCCAATATTCCAAACACACATCAAAGCCACTCCATTCAACTCGAAACATCTTCCAAAACACATCTTATACAAGCACCCAGTATTTCACTAACTCATCACTCAACTAACGGTTAGGATGAAATCCTAACTTCCAAAAAGAGAGCAATCCATGAATCATATCCCTCTATATAAAATCACCTCAAATCCTTACACAAATAACCAAGGATTAGGGTTTTACCTCCCCATATCCTTCAAATCTAGGGTTAGGAGAAGTTTCCCCAACCAAACCCTAGAAAAAGAACCATTTTACAATCCAACTCAACAACCTTTACCTTGCTCAATCTCCTTTCCAAGTCAACAATGAAGTGGTGATCAAGTATTTGAGAACCTTCTATGAACCTACTGTAATAATTCCTCGCTAACTTCTAGGAAACTCGCACTCGTCATCGTAGTTGGTTGCTCCCACCACACCGCTCTACTTTCTCGAGGATCCACATGAATGCCATTAGCGTAATCCACATGTCCGAGAAACTCCCACTGCCCAACCAAAATTCACATTTCACAATCTCATAAGCAACCCAGGTCGCCTTAAAGTCCAATACCCAAACCAAACACCTCTACAGCCTCCAGTGTCGCTTCTCAGTACACCAAGATATCAAGCCGATGAAGACAATGGACAAACCGATCTAAGTATGGACCAAGACCCAGCTCATTAAATCCATGCAAGTCGTTAGGCATTGGTGAAACCAAAGACATCACTGTAAACTCATAACGCCTATATCTCGCCTTGAATGCCGACTGGGAATGTCCCCATTCCCTAATCTCAACTACGAAACCTCGAACTCAAGTCACTCTGGGAGAACACTCTTGCACCCTGGGACTGATCAAATAGGTCATCAATCCGAGGCAAAGGATATTGGTTACGAATGGTTACTTTATTCAACTGTCTGTAGTCTATACACAACCTCTATCAGGAAGAAGAACTAATCAATTTCAAGGATAAGGTTAGGAAGGTATACAAAACACTGGATGAGTTGCACAGCAATGTACAACCCCAAGGAATTTAGAAACCTAGAGCTCTGATACCAAGCTGACAGGACCTTCGACTCGATACTCCCTCCGGTGGTTCCCGAGAATCTCGCTTAATGAGTTCCACAGACAATCGCCAGGAATGCACAAAGGGACCCCACCTAAAAGAGAAGTGAACACATGCAGTACCACAATACCTCAATTATAAATAAAAGTCTCACCACATATATAGATAAGGACCCATAAACGTTCAATACGAATATCAGAGCATTCTATGAGTATTTACAATTTAATAAGTCACAAATGAGATTAAATAGTCCAACAAAACAAAGACAGAGAAGGGAATAGAGTACTCGCAGTCACTATAGATAGAGCAAGAAAGTTGAATTTGAGCAAGGTAGGCTCACGAGCCGCCTCACCTAGGGAACAGATATTAAAACAATAAACGTGAGAAAGAATCTCAAGAGTGGCATAATTTATATGGAAATAATGTTTTTGTTTTAGAAAATTCCTTCTTCTCAAGACTCCACGTCCCACTTTTGTAATGTTCCCCGTTTAGAAACATTTCACAAAACCCAACTTTTACCCCAAGTCCAACATATGCAAATCATGCTCCACAAGTAGGCCGACACAATGTTAGGAAAACCATAATCTGCACTGTACACAACATAAAGCCAAGCACAAAACATGTATAGCCATCAAGTAATAAGATAACTTTGAAATGCACTAAAATCATGAGTATTAAAATAGTTATACTATATTTAGAAAAACAACAAAGTCCATACCACATACCCATCATAAACCGCCTGGTAGTTTCCATCTCACGGTTTAATCGCGACAACTAATGAACCTGCGGGTTACACCCGCCATCACGTGACAACCAACAAACCTCAAGGCGACCTACCATCACGCAACTAACAAACCTGGGCAGACCCGCCATCACGCGCAATCCAACAAACCTCCAAGTGCACCTACCATCACGCGGCACCAACAAACCCGCAAGCCCGCCATCACGTGGCACCTAATAAACCTTTGGGTAAACTTCGCCATCACGCACCTAATAAACCTCCATTGAACATCACGCAGCACCAACAAACCTCCGGTAACCTCGACTCATCACGCGCCACTAACAAACCTCCGAGTGGTCCCGCCCATCACGTGTCCTCTAATAAACTCCGCAAACTCCTACCATCACGTAGTAACCAACATAACCGCTCTTCACATGTACCTTTCCAACAATAACAGATAGAGTCATCTCCAATAAAATCTCAAGATCCACTTTTCTTTTACAATAGTTTTTCAAGATAGTTTAAACCTCAATCCATGTACCCAAATATTCAAACACCACCGACTCATCCAAACCACCTAACACAAGAAAACTTCAAATAGTTAAAATGTTGACGAAATTCACATTAAATAATAACTTGTTTTATATGAAACCGAAAATCATGTTTGAATGCAACCAACCATCTGATCAAAACAGTATATATGTAAAGTATTTAATCACAGTAGATATATCAACATAATACCCCAAATCATTTAAAAGCATATAAACCAACTCACCGACTATAGATGCCCGGCCCGCCCCGTGATCGTCTCCTACTTCCTAGCGTGAGTGCCCGTAATATAAATAAGACACCACTTAGGCTCCACACCAACCAACGATATCGAATGCCCCTAAGGCCTTAGAATAACTTTTAGAACTATGAAATCATCCTAATCGACTCCGACATGTCCACTACACACGCCCTACAGCCCGATACTCCAAATCGCCAATTGGGAGCTAATTTCTAAATTGAACAATCCAATAATTCCTAAACATCCAATTGAACTAATACAACTTCAATTTTTCTAAATTTGACCAATCGGTACTTATTTCGGCCTACTTCTGCATTCGAAACAACCTAAAATGGAAAACTAAATCAAACGATCGTCCAAAATTTACAAAACCACATATCAATGGAAAAACTCAAGAGACCAAGAAACTCATTGGTACCATTACCTGGTCCAATAGTCGCCAGGCGCTTCTGAACCTGATCTAACCTTCTACCGATTTCGCTGCGTTGTAACTTCCAAACGTGCACCCAAAGGAACCAGAAAATGAGTTCAGGGGGTCCACAAAAATGGTGAAAGGAGCTATGGGTGGCCTGAAGTGGTCGAAAATGGCCGAAATCACAAACCGGTGATAAAGCAGCTCGCCGGGTTGCCACGATCCCTGAGCGCCCAAATGGGCGTCAATAGCGAAATTTACGGCCTGCATCTCTCCTATGGCGGCACCTCATGGTCCGACGCCAGGCACAAAGAATAAGTACGGTGGTGCCTCGCTTGGTTCAATCTTCCACGGCGCCACAAATGGTCAAAACGACCCAACTCGTCCTGCCGAGAGCTCCTTCCTCAGGCTTGAGCTCAAAAGTGTCTTCAAGGTTTCATTTTGAATCCCAAACTATGTTTATATAGGGTCTAGGCTGATTTCCGTAAAATTCCCGTGACAAAAATTTGACACCGACAAAGCGCTACCGTTGGAACTCTAATAGCCGAATCTCTTTATCCGTAGTCGGATTGTGACGCCCACCCGTCTATGAACTCGTATCGATCGAGGCTTCCAATAAATGGTGCCTTAAATAACCCAAAATTATTCCTTCTGAAAAAGCCAACTTGGTCAACCCACTGTTGGTCACCAGTCAACTTTGGTCAAACTTAATCAAACTTGGTCAAACGCTGCTTCAAACTTGTACATTTGGTACCGGTCATTACATACTTCAGGAACAAGTTCCGTAATGGAGACAGATAGAAGAATTTTCGAGATCAAACCCTCTTAACGGAGATCAGCGAAGTTTCGAGGAACAAGCTTCCTTGATGGAAGACATGGGTAGTTACTTCATAAAGTGGAGAGAGTGGAGAAATGGAGACTTAGGCAGCAAGTCTTCTACTTCTATAAAATGAGTAGAGAAGGATGAAGAAAATACAACCAATCAATCAGCCAATCAATCAATCGACTCAATGTCAATAAGAAAATCCTAGCTTTCAACAATTTCAACACGCTTTCATAAATTTCAGCATTTAAATTCTGAGTTGTAGCCAAGTTTCTGGAAAATTTTCAACAATGTAATTTCATTCATTCGTGGTGAAATTCAATATTTTCTCTAGCAATTTCAGCATTCCAGTTGCAAGTTCTATTCAAGTTTTCACAGTCAAATCCAATGTTTACTTCAATAATTTCACCATTCTAGTTGCAAGTATTAGTCAAGTCTATCAGATTTCAGCACTTTGTTATTTCATTCATTCTTACGGAAATCTAACACTTTTCTTCATAAATTAATTCATGCTAAATTTCCATTTGTACATTTTCCACTTTGATTATGGAGAACTGTCAAGGGAACCAGGGAGCCTACATAACCTAATTAGAAGTTTGATCTTACGAGTCATTCTAGTTTGGAAACACTTTAATTTCTTGGCATGCTCGCACGTTTATATTTTGTATGTTTCGTGTGAGATTAAAAATTCACCATAACATATTTTTGGCACACCTGATGGGGACTCATCTTTGTGAAACATAACTTGGTGGGACACATCTTTGTGAAACATAGCTCGATGGGACCATCTTTGTGAAACATGGCTCAGTGGGACACATCTTTGTGAAACATCATCCGGTGGATTCATTCTTTGTTGAAGATGCCACCAAAATTGAGAAGTAAAACCATTTTGGAGTCTCCAGACTCAATATATGATGTTGTAGAAGTAGCACAGGAAGGACTCGTTCTAGCCATGATGGAACAATTTTAAAGAAATACATTAAATTTTCTCCAAGAAGAATTTGCATAAGAATACCCATTCGGGCAAAAAGCAAGCATAAGTAATATAGATAATGATGAAACTCATATTCCTAATGTTGTTGAGTTTCAGGAAATGATCAAGAATCTATAGAGATTGAATGCATTGGGTGGACAACGTTTTGATGAAAAAATGGTTGCTCAAGTAGAGGCTAACTCTAAACAACTCAAAGTTATGTCTATGAAGACTATAGCCATGTCGAAGTATGCACAAGCCTTGATAAATGAACTCGATGAACATACCAGAAAAAAAAATCCGAGCAAATTAAGGCTATTGCTGTAGAGCAAGAACATTCTCAGGCATAAGAGACTATCCTAAAAGCAATCTCAAAGATGCCCATAACACAGAGGTCAGAACTGACTTCTAGATTCATTAGGCAATAAGCTAATGAGCTCCAGAGACAACTATCAATTGAACTCAGTGGGTAGCTCCCCAGTAATTTTCAATAAGCAAGTGGACATCACCACTCTCCTAAACAGGTTGAAAATCGATATCTTCCTCTCCATATGAGAGAAGAGGGAAGTTTGAAAATTTCTAATGGAGAACGTTCTACTCCTGTTAGGACAACGGCTCCTCAAAGGATGTATGCTAACACCAACCCGGTTACACAACCTAGAGTTTATAATGAGCCACTTCCTTTAGTTGGAAGCATAGGGAGCACTATTTCACCACCCTTAGGGATAGGTATTAATAGAGGGCAACAAATTCCTCAACCTCTTATCTAGCCACCACCACCAAATTTAGAGGCAATAAGGAAGAGAGAGCATGAATCCATACTTGCCCGTCTTAGACAGTCGTCGCTCATACCCTAAAGCCATATCTAGAGAGGCAATAGACAAAGAGAACTGTGACTGAGAGTGGTATAGAATTCTTGAATTCACTTTATTCTCAGAGAAGATGGATATTCACTCCAAATGTGGCCGCATTCACAATGTAGTGTCGAATCACACCATGAAAATTTCATCTCAAACTCAAAGCATATTTCCTAACTCATTAACAAGATTTTCTTTTACTTGGTATGCAACATTGCCCAAGAATTCTATCATGAATTGGCATGAAATGGAGAAACTCTTCCACACACAATTCTTCAAAGTAGAACCTGAGATTTGCATAGAAAAATTATCAAGGGTAACCCAAAGGGGTGGAGAATCGGTAGAGTCATTTATCACTCATTTCAAAAGAATGAGGAATAAATGCAAAATCCATCTCCATAAAACAAAGTATGTGAAGATAGCACAGAGGGGACTTGATATAGAGTTGAGGAAGATGTTTCAAGGGATGTAACTTACTTCCAAGAGGTCAATTATGAAGAAATTGCAGTAGCAAATCCCCTAAATACAGGTTCCTTTATTTGTCCTCTAGTAGTGAAGAAAGTGCTTGACTAATGGAAGAAGTCACAAACCTCCAATACACAAGCACAATATAATTTTGGTGTGGCAAAGACTGAGGAAATCTTTGATTTCCATCTAAAGGAGAAATTCATCGCATTTCCCCAAGATCACCAACTCCCTAGCAAATAGAAAATCAAGGGGAAAGTATATTGTAAGTATCATAACTCTTAGAATCATGGTACTAATTCTTGTTGGAGTTTCAAGAATATTATCCAGGACAAGATCAATAAGGGAATACTTAAGTTGTAGGGTTTTAGAAGGTGTCAACTATTGCCTAAACAACGAAAACAAATTAAAAGTCTCTAACCCCACCTATGACTTCGAGACATCAACCGGTTCAAGCCAAAGATGAGGGTGCAATGAGATTACCTTAGCCGATTTAAACTAATCCAATGGTCAGACACAAAGACCGGCTTTCTAACCAAGTCCTGTGTTCTCTCTAAGAGTATCCACACGAAGAGTGCAGCCGAAACCTCCACAACGATCTCTAAGAAGTCTCGCAAGCAACCTAAGTCTCAATCTCAACAGTAGCTAAAACCCTATCTCACCAAGAGGAGTTCTTCTTGAAGAAAACTCTCTCTATCTCTCTTGAACACCCTTCATGAGAGGAGTGAGCAACATGACTTAGTCTTATTTGGGTTTTCCATAAAGGTCCTTTTATAAGAAAACCTTAGCTCATGAAAATGTCTAAAGTGCCCCTCTATTTAAAAGATGATAGGCTAAACGCATCCTTATGTGTTATGGCGTGTTCTCTCATGGGCCTTGAGCCCATGAACAAGCCCAAGCCTGCACTCTCTCTTAGTGAGGGCCTTTAAACCCGAGATTCCACTAATCTCGTGACATTCCATTCTTGATATTGATCTCCCTCATATTTAGATTATATCCAAATCTATTTTATATCAACCCCAAACTCTTCTAAGTGTGTAGCCCATTAGGTTCTCGGTTATGTTGGCCACTTGATTCAACAATTGAATCAAGCAAGTCATGAGTGGTGTCTAGCAACACATCATGACCCCCAATTGATCGGAGAGTCAATGGTTTGATTGCTAAACCTTCCATAGACAAATACCGTGCAATTCATCATTTCACCAAACTATACCCCACTCGGTTAACAGCATGGACAAAGTGTAGCTCCCACTAGACTGGTTATGCCACATCTAGCCCAAGTGCTATTAGATCTTGTCTCGGACTCATTACTCACCAGTTATGCACCCAAAGAAACTCTTCATGGCATTTCCACTCTGGCTAGAGATTCCCAAGTAATGATCCCGACAAGAGATCATAGGTATACTCTCCCTCTATTGGGAGTGGTGAATCCTTTATTGGCTACCTAATTACCTTTGAATACCTCAAGCTATACCTCGACTATCACTCAAAGAGCAACCTCCAAGAGGCAATATGGATCGAGGTCAAAGTACAGAACCAACATCCAAGATATCCTTGAGCACCTTAAGTCTAAGGATACATGCACCATTTCTATGATAAGAAAATCGTCTACATTTAAATAGATAATCCATATGATTGTCTCATGGCAGGTCTCCGATGTACTTAGCAACTCTTAGCAAGCATCCACATGTCAACTATAATCAACTCATGATCACAATTTATAAAATCCACTACTTGATTCAATCAAGGAGTATGACATGTGCTAGTCTATATGGATTAACAATATCCAGTCTCATTAATCATATGACTAGGGATAATTTAGATAGTAACATAATTGCACATGATAGGAATCTTATTATCATGATCTCATCACGATTTCCTTCATCCTATGTTATGCATCATGAACTCCATTAATTCGATTAAAGATATATATCAATTCAATGTATGAATATCAAATTAATGAAGATGCCTTTAGTAGAAACCTAGGACATACAACAAGTGCTAAGGGCGAATGCCTTTAGAGCACTTCTCTAACATTCTTCCACTTGATCTAAAGCCAATCGCCTTTGTATCTCATACCTTAGGTAAGTAGAAGTGAATCATACTTCTTTTGGGGAAGTGGCTTAACCAAGAGATGAGACACATTTCGATTAATGGACATTTCTCTATCTTAACATCATGATCACCAAAGATTTCTCAAATTAATGTCACCAGTACCGCTTTTGACCTTGATGAGACCGTGTCCTTTTGTTCAGAATGGCTCCATTGTTATTCTAATACAATAATATCAAATCAAGAATGCTAGGGACCACACCTAGTTCATAAATGAACTACCTTATCCAAACTACTTCCTAAGCTGCCATCAGAAGCAACGATGTACTCTGATTCAGTTATAGAATCCACGGGCATCTCCTATTTGTAACTCTTCCAACTGACCGTGCCACCATTCAATGTGAAACATTTAGCTTGATTGAGATTTTGAGTCATCTCCATCAGTTTATTAGTTGGCATCTTACCATAAGATCCCTATATCCATCAATCAAGAATACATCCTCAGTCCTTCTCAAGTACTTCAGGATATTCTTGACAGCTACCTAATGACCCTTACGTGGGTCCATCTGGTATCTACTAGTGACTCTCAAAGCATATGATACATCGGGTCTAGTACATAACATAGCATACATAATTAATCTACAGATGTGCATATGGAATCATACTAAGGTATCCTCTCATCTTCAGGTTTCGACACATGGATTTCAGAGAGTTATCCCATGACATAGAGACAAGTATTTCTGGGGATCGCTTAATGCTAAACTTCTTTAGCAATTAAGCTATGTATGTAGACTGTGAAAGACCAAGCAACCTTCCTGATCTATCTCTATAGATCTAGATCCCCAATATGAGGTCACTTCTCCAAGGTCATTCATTGGAAATTCTTGGATAGCCAAATTTTGACATATTACAACACTGAGACATCATTTCCAATAAGTAATATGTCATCCACACATAGTACTAGAAGCACAACTGCACTCCCACTAACCTTCTTGTACACACAAGACTCATCCAAATTTTGTGAGAAACCAAACTCTTTTATTGTCCTTTATCAATGATATTCCAACTCCTGACGCTGGGCTCAATCCATATACGGATCCGATTCGTACATAGTAGGTGATCCAAATCAACAAAATTTTGTATTCCAATTTCTCTCCATCGGGCCAGAGTCACCCATCAAGAAGATAATGGTCTAGGTCGAACACTGTGGATGGGTTTTCTTTCTGACAAAACGATTCGGAGGGAGTCAAAATGGCAATTAAATTTGGATTTTGGGGTTTTGATAAAAACAGTGGGGTGCAATTGGTTGCAAACTGAAATTTAAATAAAATAAAATGTAAAGAAGTCTCATATCAGATACCGGCGAGATTTGGCAGAACTGAGGTCCCTGTGGTCATTTCTCGCTACTGAGGATGTGACATATAAATATCTCCCGAACCTGATCTTCATTTAGCTATAAACCTAACTCAAAAAATATTTGATCCTTTGAAAAATGGCATCTATCGGCTATCAAGGGTCACGACAAGGATATGTCTCCCGGACTCTTTCAATGGGTCATAGAGGGTAACTAATGAATATCAAATGATCTAACATTACATCCACTAAACTCAAAATCTTACCAAATAATAGCTATTCAAGGAGATTCAAGGAGATAAAACCTAAAGTTAGAAGGGAACACGCGATTATGATACCGTTGCAAAGAAATGCCAGGAACCCCAAACAAATCTCTAGATCCCACCATCGCACCTCTCTACTCAAAGAGGGAGGTTTTAGCCAACCATCCTCCAAGTTGTCATCCTTGAGTGGTGTCATTGCCTAGAAAGTGCCAAGAAAATAAGAGAAAAAGGGAGCAGTGAAGAGCATAAACGGGGAGAGTTGAGCCCTAAAAATTTATTATGATGTTGACTGATAGTTTACAAACCTTGACTCAGCTACACACGGCTCGAGCAAAAGGGAAATTACAAAAATAAACCAAACAAAAACTATTACAAGGGTAGAAAGGAGAAAAACAAAACTAGAGTCGTTGATAAAAACAGTGAAGGTAAAATTTCAAGACACGCTGATTTTCGCTATCATAGCGAAAATTGCCATGATAAATAAATTTTTGTTATCATAATAAAAATCCACAGCGAAAATTGAAATTTTCGCTTACAGTACGCACCAAGTATATGATACAAAATTCTCGCGCAGCTTAATTTTCCTCCTCGCCATCATCATGGCATCGTTCCCACGCTCCTCGTCGGCGCCATCCGGTTCATGTATTTTTGCTTCTTTTCCTTTTTCCGATCTTTATTTCTTCTGATATCATAATGCCAAGTCCGACCAAAATTCTTCTTCATGCTTGGAATGACTCGACAAACTCCTGCGATTAAAAGTTTGCAAACTCCGCAAAATTTACACAAAATTTATCAAGAGAATAGTAGACCTTGATGTGTAAATCGGTTAATTAGAATGATTAGTATACAAAAAGCACTCAAAACCTATAATAAATAGGGTTCAAAATAGCACTTTTTGGGCACTAATCACACCCCCCAACCTACACATTGCTAGTCCCTTAGCAATGAAAGAAAGAAAGAAAGAGAGAACATACAAAACAATAACAAAATAACGTTCACAAAAATGGTATTTCAAAAAGGTTGTGAATGAGTAATGCCTAACCCTAAGTAAGAATCATTAAAGCCGTGTCCAATAACTATCATGAGAGAATGAATGCCACAAAATCGAAGACAGCTCCTTCGTGAATCCAACCAAATCCCACCAAATCTGCGTTTATTTGATCAGCTCTCAACAATAAATTATCAAACTGCACTCTCCCCCCAACCTAGCTACTACCACGACCTAGCATAACTAACCTAGTCAGACGATCTCCACTTTATTCCACAATTCTTTTGTGTCAGAGGCGCAATGCTTAGGGTTCAACTTCACCAAAGTCCGTGTAACGGGGATTAACTGACGACTCCCAACCAATGAAGGTTTAGGGCATCAAGCCATAAGGATCTTTCGACCACAACCTCTAAATGGTCACCTCGACCACGATTTCGAGCCTTCAAGACCTACAACTCGCTAAACTCCACCCATCCACCCGCGGTAGTTAACACTAAGCTTCCGCGACTTCAACCAAAGGAAGGCTAGGGTGGCACTCGGTTTTTAAAGGCTTCGCCATATACCCCTGACCGTGCTCGATTTCACAAAGTTGCAATTTTTATTCTTTTCTTTTCTTTTTCTTTTCTTTTCTTTCTTTTCACTTTTTTTTTTTTTTGAAGACTCATTGGCCTCTTTCCATGTGTCCTTAACCTACATTAAAGGCAGTCACTAGATAGGTTATCGCAAGGCTTAGGAGGTCAAGCAGCTTTTCAAACTCATCATTGAAACCTAATGTGCTCGTGGTTAGCTAAAGGTGGAAGAAAAAGGTCAAATCAATAAGAATTCAACTAATCATTCACTCAACCAAGCATAATCAATCCAAATGATCATTAACGGATAAAGTTTCACTTTCCAACTTCAGAGGTTAGGCAAACCACAAAAACAGACAAAATGGGTCCAAATTTTGGAAAAGTGTTGTATGGTATAACAAATTTTATAAAAAGGAACCTGGAAGAAGCCACGAACATCACAAATGGGCTTCTTGCTCAAAATAATAACAAAATATGAACACAAAATCCACTTCCTTCGCTAACTCCCTCCCAACCCAAACATCTCTTGCCAGTCCGAATGTGGCTCTAGACCAAATTTAGGGAGTGAAGTGTTACCTCCTTGATGAGATGTGATCATTTTTGAATAGGATACTTCGCAAGCTTTCCATCGACACCTCATTCACTCCGTTTGGGCTTCAAACAAACAAGTTAGGAGAAGAAAAGAGAGAAAAAAGGTGACCAGTTTGAGCATTTTGAAAATTACACCTTCATAATGATTTCAAAATGTTCTTCTAATATATTTGGATTCTACACTCTGAATCTTTCCAACGTACTAAAAACGCCTAAAACTAGCCAATCTAAAAGTTACACAAAACAAAATCAAAGCAAGAAACACACATAGCGAAATTAGCATTACGAAAATTTCGCAATGTTTGCGAAATTTTCGCTATATCTAAAATTTTTTTTTTTTTTGAAAAATTAAATAAAATAATAAAAATAAAAATAAAAACAAATTTTTTTTTAACTATTTTTTTTTTGAAATAAAAGAAAAAATAATAAAATTAAATAAATAAATTTTTTTTTTTTTGAAAAACATAAAATAACATCATATATATATATATATATATATATATATATATATATATATATATATATATATATGTATATATATATATATATATAAATTTTTTTTTTTTGAAATAAAATAAAAATAAAATAATTAATTTTTTTTTAAATAAAATAAAAACAAACGTTTTTTTTTGTTTTTTGTTTTTTTTATATAAAAATACAATAAAATAAAATAACAATGAAAACACTGCAAAATTTGTCTACTAGTCGGGACTGCACACATTTTTCATATCATAGCTAAATTCGATAGCGGGAAAATGCACTGCTTAACCGCGAAAATTTCGCTTAAGCGCGCGAAATTTCGCCGCTTCCAGACGCTTCCCGATCTTCATTTTCGCTTTCCAAAATTTGCACAACACAACCTACAAAAATTAATGCACTAAAAATTAGAGGCAAACAGAGAAGGGGCAAAATAATCTAAAAACAAGAATAACTAAAAATTAGAGAAAATTCAAAGAGAGAAATTATAGAACCAATTAAATAAAATAAAACATGAAAATTAAAACAAAGGGGAGCTAGAAATGCCGAGTTCGTGTTCAAACCCGAACCCGCACCAACCATCGACAAAGAGCGTATGCCATAGTCGCCATCGTTGGCGTAGTGGTAAAATTGCATGCAGGTCACCGATCTCTTGAAGTTTTGCACGCGTGTAGTGGGATGGTTGACTTAAATTCTGGGAGCAAAAGCCAGTGTGTGAATCGTGTGAATTGTGTTGTTGCTGTGGTATACACCGGGTTCAGAGATGGCAAGTAATATCGTGGCTCGTAGTGGGTTAGCTCTTTCCCGCTTCCTTTCCATTACTTTCCTCACCAACAAGCGGCATTTTTCTTCTTTTTCCCTCCATGACCCATATACTATACCTAATCAGGCATCTCAGCAGCCTCGCAGGAGCCTACTGTTCCACTTTCAATTCCTCCCGAGGTCGCAGTTGAGCTGCTTCACCCAAAATCGCTTTCACCAAGCACTCATCCTCCGGATTTTCTTCCTCGATGATCAAGATGTCATGCTGGGAAGGAATATCGTGAAATGGGTCAAATTGTCGACCCACTTCATTTCAAACCCATCTACTTCTTGTTCCAGGTTCTCCACAAGATGGATTTTACTCAATCAAGTATTGAATTTTTGTTCTTCCACAAAGATCACCCACTAGCTTGGTAAGGTCTAGAATTGCTTGCTCAACCGGGGAGACGGCCGCGGTGGCTAAGGCTTCAGACAAAAGAGGTGATGACCGTGGAGGCACCATGTAGGAGGAAGACTCATCCATCGGGTCTCATAGTCCCTCATTGACATGTATCTCTAGAGTTTCCCCTCCATGTATACCCGATTGTATCGCTTCTCCCTCTATGTTCCATTTGGTTCAATTCAAGTTCAATCCAAGTTCTCGAGAGATTGACTTTGCTAGCCTACCTTCTGTGTTTAATCCATCGAATGGATCTCGCAAAGAAAAACAAAGGCAACACAAACAACACGTAAACGCATCCTGGCAAAGACTATTTTTTTTTTTTTTTTTTTAAACTAAAAGAAAATGACAAAGGAATATAAAAGCACTAACAAGATTTCAGATGAGGATCACAAGTGTTCTGTCATCACAATGCACTTAGGCACCATCCCCAGACCCAAGGCGCCTATTTGATTCGTACACAATAGTAAGATCCCGAATCAACAAAATTTTTAACTGCCTTCTCCCACGCCGTAGTCGCCATCAAGCAAAGATAAAGGGTCTGCGGCCGAATACGCGGATCGTTTTCTTCGTATAAATGATTTGAGTGAAGTCAAAATGGTAATTAAATTTGATTCGGGGTTTCTGATAAAAACAGGTAAAATGGTTGGCAACCAAATTCTAAATAAAATAAAATGTAAAAGAAGTCTCCTTGAAGTATCAGGATACTGGGCTTAGGATTCTAGGATAACTGAGGGGTCCTCAAGGTCATTTCTTTCGTCTGGAGGATGACATAGTCATCTCCCGAACTTGATTCTCATTTAGCTATAAACCTAACCCAAAATATTTATCCTTTTGAAAATGGCATCTACTAGCCATCGTTGGTCACCGACAAAGGAAGAAAAGTCTTCGACTCCTTCAATGGGTCATAGAGGGTAACTAATGAATATCATGATCTAACATTACATCCACTCGAACCCAAAAGTTTACCAAATAATAGCCATTCAAGGAGATTCAAGGAGATAAAACCTAAAGAAAGGAACACAAGTGACGGATACCGCTGAAGCACAGGGGAACTCTCCGCAGCCTCAGATCCTTCACCCAACACCTTCTACTTCAAAGAGGGATGGTTTAATAACCATCCTCCAAGTCATTATCCTCGAGGGTGTTTGGTCGCTTTAAAGTGCCAAGAAAATAAGAGAAAAAGGAAACAGAGAAGAGCATAAACGGGGGAGAGCTGAAAGCTTCTCCCTAAAAATTTATTATGATGTTGATTGATGTTTACAAACCTTGACTCTAGCTTATATACGGCTCAGAGCAAGGGAAATTACAAAAATAAACCAAAACAAAAACTATTACAAGGGTAGAAAAAGGAGAAAACCAAAAACGGAGTCGTTGATCAAAAATGTAGTTAGTAAAATTTCGCATTACTTGATTTTCGCTATCATAGAGAAAATTCGCTATGATAGCTTAAAATTTTCACATCATAGTTTAAAACTGCATACGGGTAATTGAAATTTTTATGCACAGCAATTTTTACAGATAGGCTAAAATTCCTCGGCGCATTTAATTTTCCTCCCTGCTCATCATCACATACTGCCCATTGCCATCGCTCCCACGCTCCTCGCTACTCATCCGTTCATGTATTTTGCTTTTCCTTTTTCTCGATCTTTATTTCTTCGATTTTTGATCCAGAATGCCAAGTCCGACCAAATTCTTCATGTTTGAAATGACTCACAACCTGCAGATTAAAAGCTTGCAAAACCGCAAAATTTGCCAAAATGCGATCGCAGTAATAAGAAGGACCTTGATGTGTAAATCGGGTTAATTAGAATGATTAGTATACAAAAAGCACTCAAAACCTATAATAAATAGGGTTCAAAATAGCACTTTTTGGGCACTAATCAGGATCTCTGAAGTTTGCATACTTTATTGCCATTTCTAGGTGTGAAGACCTCCGGTTTTATCAAACACACATCCTTACTTAGGTTTCCTTTGCGGAAAGCCAACTTCACATCCATTTTCCATATCTCATAATCAAAATGAGCAGCAATGGAAAGGAGTATCCTTTTAGATTTAAGCATAGCTTCTGGACTAGAAGTCTCGTCATAGTCAATTCCTTGTCTTTAACGATAACCCTTGGCCACAAGCCTAGCTTTATAGGTAATCATCAAGTGGTTCGGTTTGTCCCCTTAGCAACACCACTTGATGCAGTGTGTAAGATGGAGTCCACTTGGATAAAGTCTCATTGTCCTGGAGATAACCTAGAAACTCTTGGCTTAAGTATTCACCACTTGGATCTCATCTAAGTGATTTGATACTTCTCCCAAGTTGTTTCTCTGCTTTATTTCTAAATTCTCTTAACTTTTTCAAAGGATTTATATTTGTATCTCTTCAAATACAAGTACCAAAATCATGACTGATCATCAATAAAGGTTATGAAAAAGATAAAACCACCTCTAGCATGTATGGACATAGGACCACATACATCTGTATGTATAAGGTCTAAAATCCATTGGCACACTCACCCTTTCCGGTAAAGGGCAAATAAGTCATCTTTGCTTAACAAACAAGATTCACATGTGTCAAATGAATCATAATCAAATGACCTCAAGCTACCATTCTTATGTAACTTAGTCACGTGTCTCTCGCTTATACAGCCAAGGCGATAATGCCATGAGCACGATGATTTCAAATTGTCTCCATCTGGTCTTTTATTATCATTAACATTTAAAATTGGATTTGACATATCTAATATCTAAATTCCATTGCTTAATGTACCACCAACATAAAAGACATCATAATGTAACAACCATTGTTACAAAATATAAATGAAACCCTTTCTTATTCAAATAAGAAGCTAAAAAATGTTCTTCATCAATGTTGGGACATTACAGCAATCATCCAAATTTTAAAACAAAGATCACAAGGGATGTTCAAAACATAAGTCCATGAAGCAACAGTTGCAACTCCTACACCATTGCGCACATGAAGGTTGGACTCTCTCTTTGTGAGCTTCATACTCTTCTTTAGGCCCTATAGAACCCCTTTCCAGTCCAACCCGATTAGCGGATCCGAACCGGTTCCAGGATGCTCATTTAATTCTTTTTATTTACTATTCATTTATTTATTTATTTATTTATTTTTATAAAAGTGCCGCGACCCAAATCCTCCAAAGGGCAGATCCGAACAGGAGCCTGGTTTACTCCGATTGTTTTCATTTATCTTATCAAAACATTTTATTTATGTCATTTCATTTTAGAGTTTTCAATTACACGGAAGTATTTCATTTACCATAGGCACAAGGCCTTTTTAAATATTTCTGAAATGGTTGCAAACGATAGGCCCATAAACATTTACATTTATACAAACACATTTACATTAAAGGCATTTTATGCCCCTTCAAAAAGGAGTACAAAACAATGTTTCTGAGTTTAACTCGTTTGATTACAAAATATCAATGTTCAAGAATGTGATGTATGCTCATGTCGGGTATATACTTATACGCCGCAAGTTTTCTCTATGACTCTGCGCTTCTTGTTCTTGGCCTTCTTTCCTTTTCACTGATACCGCGCAGAGATAGTTGTAACTACACGCTGGGCATTTTCATGCTTGTCGTTCTACAGTTTTCTATCTAATACAACATGCTTTTATTCAATCATGCTTGTTATTCTATTTCAATGGTCAATGCATAAACAATACATATGCTTATACATTTGAACATACTTTCATTTACAAACATGCATTTTCAATGCAACAATTCCTTCACAATTCAATTCATGAGATTTAAACATATACTCATAAAGATGTATTTGGTTTACAATCTCATTTTCACTCGTCAAAGTTTTTTATGTCACCTTGACTATTCAATTTATTTTCACAACGGATTCCGCTTGGTGAATCCCATCTTGTGTTTCATTAAGTAATGTGCTTACACATTTAGCAATTTCGGTTCATCCTCATGACGGATGCCGATTGGTGCATCCCTCCAAGTGAGACATTTAGCAATATAATTCTTCCATCATGGCGGATGCCGATCGCGCATCCCGCCAAGTAATACACACCACTTCGATCTGCTATGTCACAATATGAAAATATCATTTGCAATTCAAATAAATGAACAAAAGCAAACATTTGACAATTCATCCAAATTTCTCTATTTCAAAACATTATGCGATTTCAGATTACCTTTCAATTGACGTATGCATATTCCATACAATCATTTCACATTTACATATTAAACTATCAATACACTTGAAGTAAGGATAGAGGTTCAGTGAACAAACCAAATTATCAATCCCTTGTCTCTTTCAATACCAGTCCTAGGTCAGGTTGTCGTCTTCACCCGTACCTAGTCAAATACATATTCTCCACTCTTGGGGTTAAACAAATAATCATCCTAAACAATTCTCTTGGTCGAGGCGGCGAGGTACAATACGTTTTTCACTTAGTTTCATTCTTATTTGAACCCCCATTAGTCATTTATTAGGGTCCCTAAACAATCGGTGTACGAATATGGAACTTAACAATGTAAGGGTACAAAAATTAAGGCTACTGGAAGCATCGGTACCGGTATCAACCCTGTTCTATAAGTGGGTACCAATACCCCTAACTACTGGTACCGGTACCACTTGGTCTCTGTCCATGGGTATCGGTACCCACTTTTGGTACCGGTACCAATATGCGAGTTTTGCCCATAAATGGCAGATTTTGTCATTTCTCACCCACAAAACTCAAATAACTTCCTCTAAACTCATGTATCTCATAGCCTACTATGGAATCCAACTTAAACAACTCCAAAAGTGGGTTAGAATCGATAAAAACCCATTTTTCTTGAGTTAGGGCTTTTCCCCAAAATCAAAATCACAAAAGGGTGAAGTTAGGGTTTGTGTTCATACCTTGAATCTCTTCAAATCTTCTCTTGTAGGTTGCTTTCTTGGATCTCTTTGTAAGTTAAAGAATGAAGAAATCCCACCTAGAACTTGATCTTCTCCCAAGCCCTAGCTCTCTCTCCCATTTCTCCTTTCTTTCTCTCCCAAAATGGGATTGCTCCAAATGAGCTCCCTTAGACCACTTTTGGTCTTTAAATCCCATTTAAGTGTAAGGCCATGCTTGGCCTACACATAAATTCCATTCCTCCCTTTTTTTTCTCCTTTTTGGTCTTCAAGCCTTCATTTCCTTAAAGCCTTGTTTGGCTTACCAAAACCCATTTTTTGGGTTAAGTTCTCCCAATTTACTATATAGCCCATATTTCTCATTTTATTTGCACTTCAATCCTCTATATTTACATTTAGGACATATAAACTATCTACAATCAATCTTTAGGTCCTTATTTTACAAATTTCCAAAATTGCCCTTTTACACTTGGGTTAATTTTCGGGTTCAATCAATTCTCATTTAGCATATAATATTTCATTATATGCTCACATATTCATTTCACATTTAACATTTTCATTTAATCATTTATCAGTTCTCGGAAAATACCTAATTTGGCTCAATTTATACTCGGAATATATAATAATTTTTATTATAAAAATTCTAAGGTATTTTTGGCGTGTTACAGGCCCTACATATCAATCCATATGTATGAGCCACAACTGGCATCATATACCCATGTGTTGTCAGGAGAAACGGTACTAATATTACTGACATAAATCCCTGAAGATGATGGTGCATCACATGCCACTTCTTCTTCGACTCCAAGTAGGCCTTGCAGTTCCTCTTCTAATGGCCAACTTGACCACAATAGAAGCAAGTCACTTTCAGGGCAATCTCTTTGGCTTTCTTCTCAACCAATTTTCCCTCAGCTATCTTGAGCACGTTGATCAACTTGGGTATGGTGGACATGATGTAGTTCATCCTATAGTCAAGCACAAACTGTGCAAAACTATCAGATATACTTGCTAGAATCAAGTCCACACTCAATTCAAAATCCATCCAATAACCCAATTGATTCAACCTCTCAATGTGTTCATACATCTTCGGTGCATGTTAGATAGCATACTATGGAATATGCATCCACGGTCTTATACTGCTTCTGAAACTTAGGTGACATGAATGATATAACTAATCCCACTCACACACTATCAACTAAGCCCTTTCGATATGTTCTAAATCGCTTCTCGTATGCATCATCAACTCGGGATTGAGAGAGTGGCTCAACAAGGATATAGGCTAACCTTTCCATTTTGAGAACTATTCTCAAATTCTTTAGCCAATCCAAGAAGTTAGGCTCACATCTTATCATATCCATTGATTATAGTTCTCATTATCACTACATGGTTCGACTAACCAGATGTAAAAGAGATCATGTTAGATTGTACTTTAAAATGCATGATTATTACGGCTTGATAATTACACATTATAGCTCCCACTATTTTATTGTGAATCGATAGCCTTTACTATTCTCCTAGTGGATTGATATCTAATATCACTAAGAATGACCTTGGGTTTACCCAACAAGCCACCTTGGGTCAATAGATAGGTATCTTGTCCCTACCAATTGCAATTCCTTGCAACTATTGAATCCAGTGCTATCAAGTGTTGATGCATGCACCATTAATGGGTTATCAACTCTTGATGTGTGTACATCTCATGTACACTTGCCCAATTGTGTCTCTATCCAACATTAACCTTAGGTTTGCCTAACAAGCTAATGAGTCTAGTTAAGGCTAGCCCACTAATCAGGAAAACTCATTTCCATGGATAGAACATGTCGTTATTGAGAGGGTTTAGGTTTACCTAACAACCCCAATTCTAGAAGAACTCAGGTTCACACCATATTAGTAGAAGACGTTAGCCTTAATATTAATAATTGAGGGGTTGCTTTAGATTAGTCTCATAATTGCATTAGCATGCTTTATATATATCCATTCATCTCATGAAAATATAAAGATAGTTACTCTAACTATATGGCATGATTATAGACATTCTAAAATCAATTCCACAAGCCAAAATGGAATTGACTGGGTCAAACCTAGGGACATGCAAACTATTACAACCCATGAAATTAAATCGAATTTACATTTCAAGGTCTTCATTCTTGGATCCTCCTCCATGCTCCTTTCTCCTTTGTATCTCTATGTAATCTAATTACATACATTCACAAGAATAACCTCAAGTTACACTTGAGGGGGATTTAGATGAGAAGAGAAATACATAGAGAAAATAGAAAGAGGCAGGGACTGATGAGTGTAAAACTCATATATGTTTTGAGTTCATTTCACATGCTATTTTGAGCATTTTATATCTATATTCATGTAAAACTCATAAAATTTCCTCTTAACTTGGTTTTTTAGGATTCTTGATGAGAAGCAAGTGATTTGGCAAGAAATGAGCAACATATTTTCAAAAAAAGAGTCGATCGGGTGTCTCACATCGCACCATCGGGAAGATGATTTTTCTGTACCATATGGAACATCAAATGATTCAAATTCCCCCATGGTTGTATTCTTCATTCAAATATCTTTCCAACGACACCTCACATGCCCAACCGAAGTTCAACCATAGTTATGTCATCGACAAGTTGGAGAAGAATCAAGTTTAATGAAGATTTTGTCACTCATTGGGAGCACAAACTCGCCGCGACAAACCCCGGGTTTTTCGCACGCAGTTAGCAAAAACGTCAGGCCCACCGTAAACTCAAAACTACTATTTTGAACTATTTTCAAGCTCATTTCACCCTAGGACTATAAATACTCGTTTTTTAGGTTTTTAGGGTAAGGGGGAGTGGGAGAACACCTCTCATGGGGTTTCTTTGTCTAAACTACCCATTTTTTTTAATTTTGCTGCAGATTTTGATTTTTAGCAAATCTTAGAGTAATTTTAGAGCAGATTTTTATTTGTATTGAAGAAATTTCAATGTTGTACATCAGAGATTCATATTTCATTACTGTTCAGACAAAGATTGAAACTAAATTTAGATTTTTCTCTCACTCCTTGTCTCTTGATTTCTTTCTTCATTTTCTTACTTGTTGTTTGATTGGTGATGATTGGAATCCAGTAATGGAACATTGAAACACCTTCTAGTGTGGGTGGGGATTAATTGATGAACATTCGGGATTTGCAGATTTCGCTATTTCAGGGTTTTGAAAACTGAATTCTATATAATCGTACTGCTCATATAATTAGATGTTTGAATATTAGTAGCTTCTACCAAGAAAAGAGTCAGATTTTGCCTAATTTTCTAAGGCCCTGAAAGGACATGTAGATAAGATCCCCAGAGTATGTAGAGCGGTAAACTCGGGGGTATAAGCTAGATCAATATTATGGAACCAATGAACTCTAAAATATTAATTTGATAGATCAATTTACTTATGGTGTGAGACACTAGATGATGTATCAATTTAATGTTTGCAGGTCTCACTCAAATTTAAAGAATGACTTCTATCCTGTGTTAAGATACATCTAATCAAGGAGAGAGAAAACTTTATTATCTGGATGATGACGTACTCAACTACACTTTAAGAAGGCTTCAGCTATCCTCATTTATAGCAAAATTCTTCATCTCTAAGAGACGGTGAAGTACCGAAAGGAAAAATATCCAGATCTTAGAAAGAGAATTATATTCTACAAGTAAATGATTAGACTCATGTATCTTAAAGGAACATGGATCTCGAATTAGTGTAATGTGTGGTGTATGAAGAAATCCAAACTATACTACATTACTCTTAGATAAATCCAGCATTCAACTCACAAATGTTACGCTTTCAAGGAAATGCAAATTGTTTTGTAAATAATTATCCCCATCCCTAGTGCCTCTCTTCATACCTATTAGAATTAAATAGTTGTTTATTTGGTAGATTTAAGGATTAGTTTTAAATCTGTTTTTATTTCAATTAAATTGATTTTATTCCACATCCTATTTGGTCACCTAAATAGTGAAGAGCCCTTGTAATCAGGGTGATTAAATTTCAATTATAGAGAACCTCCAATCCTCGTGGGTACGATATCTGGACTTTTAGAGTCCACTTTATCACTTATATTTAATTCACACTTACGAAAAGTGACGAGTATCGCAATACTTTTCATTTCCGCTGAAAGCACGCTACTTTTGTTCAAATCGTTTTTTTGTATTTACCACATTCACTCTCTTAGCCATATTTTCATATATACATCATTTGGTCTAAACAAGGACATGCAGGCCCTATTTACCAAAAAGAAGTAACCATGCAATATGCTTAATCAACATTGGGCAAAGTCCATAATCATCCATCATGCTAACATACACCCTTAACATGCATTCTATAATGCATCCCATTGAAAGTTAAAGATAATGACACCCCGTGATTTCAAAAGCACATGAAAAGGTTTTTCAACACTTGAACTAAAATGATCCATAAAACGATTCAACTCTTGAATCACAAGCCTGATTCAACTCTAGAATCTCTAACTGATTCAACTCTTGAATCATAAACCCTGATTCAACTCATGAATTGTAATTTCCAAAAGGTGCTAATTATGTCCAATGTCTCTTGAAAGTAATTTCAATCATGGTTTTAGAATTTATAAAACCTTCTTTAAAAATCCATGATTCTTGAATTTTAAGGTTGGACACTTCAATCTTGGCTTGCATATTTCATCTTAGTCATAACATGACTTGGGTTCTTCACCCACATCGCGACGTGTCACGTCACGACGTGAGTTAGGTTCCAGGTTCGGCATATCTGATAAAAATCCAAACTTTGAGAGTTTTAATCTCATCCAAACCGTTTCTTCTTCATTATAATCATGTTTGATCATCTCATGACCAAATTACGTGAAGAAGAACACTAAATCAAGCCTTTTCAAAACAAAAATCACATTTTTGAACCTTAAAAAACATGGGTACCAAAAAACCGAAAACTCTCAACAAAGAACCGATTTTGATGCACATAAGTGTGCTCTGATACCCTTGTAGGGTTTTAGAAGGTGGCAACAATTGCCAAAACAGTGGAAATAACAACAAAAAATTCTCCAAAACCCCACCCAAGGACCCCTTAAGACATCAAATCTGGTTCAAGCCAAAGAGGATGGTGCAAGATTACCTTGTGTCGGTTTCACAAATCGATCCAATGGTCAGGGCAGCAAAGACCGAAGTGAACCAAGTCCTAATTTCTCCTCTAACAGTACCACACAAAGAGTGGAACTAACAACCTCCAAAGCAACAGTCTTGAAAGAAGTTCATGTGCTAGCCAAGTCTCGATCCGAAGAGGGAAGCCAAAACCTGATCTCACCAAGAGGAGTTGTTCTTAAAGAACACTCTCTCTATCTCTTTTGAACACTCTTCATGAGAGGAGTGAGCAAAATGGCTTAGTCTTGTTAGGGTTTTCCATAAAGGTCCTTTTATAGGAAAACCCTAGCTCATGAAAATGTCTAAAGTGCCCATTTCTTTAAGAGATGATAGGCTACACACATCCTTATGCGTTATGGCGTGTTCCCTCATGGGCCTTAAGCCCATGAACAAGCCTGAGCCTGCACTCTCTCTTAGTGAGGGCCTTCGAACCTAGGATTCTACTAATCCCATGACATTCCATTCTTGATATTGATCTCCCTCATATTTGGATCATATCCAAACCCGTTTTATATCAGCCCCACATTCTTCTAGGTTTGTGACCCAGTAGGATCCCGGTTATGTTGGCCACTTGATTCAATTATTGAATCAAGCAAGTAATGAGCAACATCTAGCAACACATAATGACCCCCAATTGATCGGAGAGTCAGTGGTTTGACTATTAACCCTTCCATAGACAAATATCGCAAAATTCGTCCTTTCACCAAACTATACCCCACTCGGTTCAGAGCATGGACAAAGTGTAGCGCCCTCTAAACTGGCTACGCCACATCTAGCCCAAGTGATATTAGATCTTGTCCCCGAACTCATTACTCATTAGTTATGCACTTGAAGACACTCTTCATGACATTTCCACTCTGGCTAGAGATTCTCGAGTAATGATCCTAACAAGAGGCCAAAGATATACTCTCCCTCTATTGGGAGTGGCAAATCCTTTGTTGGCTACCCAATTACCTTCGAATACCTCAAGCTATACCCGACTATCACCCAAAGAGCGACCTCCAAGAGGCAATATGGATCAAGGTCAAAGTATAGAATCATCATCCAAGATATCCTTGAGCACCTCAATTCTAAGGGTACATGCACCATTGCTATGATGAGACAATCATCTACATTTATATAGATCATGCTATGTTATGCATCATGAACTCTATTAATTCGATTAAAGATCTTTATCAATTCAACATATGAATATCAAATTAATGAAGATGCCTTTAATAGAAACTAAGACGTACAACAAGTGCTAAGGGCGATTGCCTTTAGAGCACTTCTCTAACATAAGTGATTCGAGTGCTAGTAGGTGTGCCGGAATCAACAAAATTTATGACCTAAATTCCTCTAACATAGCTACTGAAGTATAGTGGCTCTAGGGTCGAACACAGGGACGGGTTTTCTTCATGTAAATGATTTGCAGTCGGTTCAAAATGGTGAATTTCAATTTGGATTTTAAGGTTTTGTAACAACAATGGATTGAAATGTTTGTGAACTGAAAATAAACCGAACTAAAAAATATATGAAAAAGAAATCATATCGGGCTAACAAGGAAGTCATAAGGTAAATGAGGTCTCGTCCCTTTTCCTCGCGTTGGGGAGGATGACCTATAGTTATTTCCCGAATCGGATCTTCATTTAACGATCAAAACTGAACCCTAATAATTTTCCTTTTGAAATATAGCATTTATTAGCCTTAAATGTTCCCTGGCAGTGAAAATCTATCACCTAAAATCTACCCTACATTAACTAATAAATGACAACTAATGAATATCAATGGATCTAGCAATAAGCATCCACTGAACCATAAAAGCTTGCCAAGTACAGGTTAACCAAGGCACATCAAAGAGATTTAAACCTAATGTGCAAAACAAAGACATAAATACCCATAAATGCTTACAATAAACACATGAGAACCGTCATTTCACCTCTAAACCCTACCCCAGTAGTCGTCCTCTTCAAGGATGGAGGGGGTTTAGCCAACCATCCCTTGAGTTGTCATCCTCAAGGTGTTTGGAAGTTGAGGAAATAAAAGAAAAGCAAAGAAAATGAAGCAGAAAAAGAAAAGCGGGAGAACTTACCGCTCAATGCTCTGTATTTCCACCCAAAAGCCAAAAGCAAAAAGTCATCTATATTTTCTACAAGTTTGAGCTTATATAGAGCTCCAAATAGGATAAAATACCAAAATACCCTCAAAAGACATTATACATGGAGGGAAAAAATGGGAAAAAAGGGAAAAACGGACCAAAAGTCAAAATCGAGGAGAAAATTTTGTACCAGGTGTACCCTCACTAGGTGCGAAATTTTCGCACATGGGGTGCAAAATTCGTCATTCTTCTAGTCCACTTTCCTTTCCGATTTCAAATCAGAAGCTAGCTTTGACTGGATTCTCTATGCTTGGGTTTATCCAACAAATTTGGCATTAATAGCATGCAAAAACTACAAATTAGCCACAAATGCAATCGCAGAATAGCCTGACCTAATGCAATCAAAGACTAGCTTGATTAGTACACAAAAAGTGCTCAAAACCTACAATAAATAGGGCTCAAAATAGCACTTTTTGGGCACTAATCACTCCCCCCAACCGACACATTGCTAGTCCCTTAGCAATGAAAGAAAGAAAGAAAGAAAGAGTAAACAAAATAATAACAAAACTATGTTCTCAAAAATGGTATTTCAAAAATTATGTGGATGAGTAATGCCTAACCCTCAATGAGAATCACCGAAACCCTACCCAATAACCATCACAAGAAAGTGAATGCCATACAAAATTCAGCATCAAAAGAGTTTCCTTCTCAAGAGAATCAACCTAGAATTTCCACCCATAATCTAAGTGTTTATATGATTAGATTTCAGCATCAAAATGAGATATTTCTTTTTGGTCTTCTCCTTATTTGATCTTATCCCCTTTTTATTTCACTTTCCAAGGAGGAAACTTCCTCCCTCTTTCCTTCAAAGCCCAATTTTTTGTTATTCTCTTCCTTATTTTATTCTTAATATCTTTCTTTATTACTCTTGGTCCTCCTTTTCGCTTTTATTCTCTATTCAATTTATCAAAACTTACTTTGACATATGAACTTATTGCTATTATGACCCTTGTCATGAATTGGTAATTTAGTAATTTACCCCTAATTGTTTTATTAATTCCAAGTTATTGCTTATTTTATTCCGATAACATATTTTTATTTTTATTATAAATTTCTAAACATAAACCGAAAAACTCGTTAGTGGTATATTTGTAAGGTGTTACAACTCTCCCTCCTTATAAGAATTTCGCCCCTCAAATTCATACTCTATCATTTGCATGTGTTATGTCAAATCCTTCTTTTCATGTCTTTTTATATTTTCTTTTCATTTCTAGTTTATATGTTGTGTCTATACTAATTCATTATCATCTATACATGATTCAATTATTAAATAGAGAATACATACTAGCAATCACATCGAGCATCCTCGCTTCCTCCGTGTTCTGATAGTATGGTGATCGTTGGCTATATAGGTGCCGGGATGATCCATCGCTTCTCGACATCGACCTCCATGTCCTGGCGTGCTGATTCGACCACCTCGACCCCAAGTCGAATGGTGCAGGAACCGATCTTCCTCGGCTACTTCCCTTAAGTGATTTATCTTAACTGATTCTCGACGCTTACAAGAAATGATCTATACTCCCACATCTGAAGCATCCTCCTGTCCACACTCTACAAACACCCAGATGCCGCCTATGGCACGTAGGCACCTGTGTTCTTCCTTATCCTGTGGACATGTCTCTCCCGTAACTAGGTGTTACATTTTGCATTATTTTTGTAGTCAATCCATGAGATGGCTCTACTTGATACTTCCTACTTTTACCCTTCTTCTTCGAGATCTTTCTCGTTCCTTATTTCATAGGTTCCTACTTTCATAGCACTGCATCAATCGACAAAACGTCACCCGTCAGAAAGTGTGGGGCCGGCAGGCCACAGGGCTTCTTGATAGACTCATACCATCCAATATCCTAGCCATGTCTTGTGCTATTCTCAAAGAAGGCTTCATTTGGCTTAGCCGAGTCCGACTCTCACTTCTAATAGATTCAAGGATCGTGGTCGGGTAACCCTCGTCTGCAAGTTAACACTTTCAATAGCTTCTTCAACTGGATTCGGAAGACGATCCATCTATACAAAACACAAAGACATCCACATCGAGGCCAAACTTTCGACACGATGTAATTCTATCTTTATATCTTATACTCTATCCGCATTCGCATCTTATACTCTATCTAGATTCGCCTCAAACACAGGCTCTTCCGTAAACGCCTAAACCCAAGCTCCGATACCACTAACTTAGGTCACACCTCATCCCCGATCCTACCCGACTTGATGCAGGATACGAACCGAGTCCCGCGAGACTATATACTAGGACTCATTGACCTGCTTTTTCGTAGTCAACTTGTACTATATTATACAAACAATTTCGTAATAACAAAAAATTATTTTCATATATAAAAGAACTAATACCTAGGTGTCCCCAACATCTATATACATATATTGAGTCCCACTTACTTATACATGTACATTTTTCTTTTCTACAAAACACCGAGATCGCTGAAGCAGCAAGGGTGAGCACCTATCTCTCGAACTGCCTGCCCGCCGACGTGGGATGTCCCCGTCCTATCCTGTCTTCCGTCAGACCTACACTGATTGAACACCCGTGCTACTTTACGCTAGTGGAATATAAGCATGGACAACCACCTATGGTGACGCCTACAAGCTTTCTATATACATGCATATAACTTTTATATTATTTATCATCTTACATTACTATCACAGTCACATGTTCTCTCGCTTCACATATCTCCTATCTATACTTTTACCGTATTCTAGTGCTTTTGTCATCTTTTACTTATCTCTTATCGCTCTTAGCACATATGCATTTCTATCATGTGTTCAGCATGTTCTCTATTCATTTAGGTATGTCTATCATATATTCATATCATATATTTCTATTCTAGTACTTATCATTTGGTCTATTATCTTTCTAATGGTTCATATTACATATCCTATTATGTGCATGTCATATTCTTTATACATATATTACCATGGTTATATAATTATATACCATTTGTTATGCTCTATTTTCATGTAATGCTTTCATGCACGTTATCATATAATCGTGATCATGTATCGTTTTCACATAATGCTATCACATTATGCAATTTAACAATTCAAACCTTCAAAATCGCTATGGATGATCAATATAAATACGCATACATATATTTGTTTTATATACAATTAGTCATGGTTCATTGATCATCCTAAAAAACACACTTTCATTTTCAATATTTCATCTCAAATCAATTCAATTATGTCATACAAATTCAGTTCGGGCTCAACTAATTCAATTCAGCAACCTAATTCGCTATGAAAATCAATCTCGCTATGCCAATCAATTCGCGTATGCAAATCAATTCGCTATGCCCTTAACGACTTAGTTCCTGCGCCCGGGAGCATATGATATCAAACACCGCACGGTCCTTACTGGATCGCAGCTTCAGACAATGGTTTTATAACAGAGCACGGTCCACAAGCATCGACCGTTATAACAATCAACAGTGAACACCACCACGCCATCACGGTCACTCAGTGACACATCATCACAACAGTTCAAGTAGTGATCGCTTATTTGACCCTATTGGTATACCAACTATCCTTAATGCTAAATAACCAAGTAACATTCTATTAAGTATATTCAAACTTTATAGCAAAAAGATAGTACAATATGTACGCTTGTATAAATAGTTTATTTTTAATAATCATGCAATTTTTATATGCAAATATTTCACAATCACTATTTTCAAATCAATTAAATCAATTCAATATGCTTTTAGAACAATCATGCAAAAACTTGAAACGAGGAATATGAGTAAGTAGGACAAACCCATTCCTTAGTTTCTGTTTAAATCACATTATGCAATTTATAATACCATCATTTCTTTAAATCTATATTCGTTCCTCACATCTCGTAGCTTCATTATGGCTATCATATTTCTTTATAATACATATTCCTATAGTTTTATCATGCATGCATTTACTCATTCTTATATTCATATATGCTTATCATTCGTGTACTCTAAGGCTCATTCCTCGTTAACATCTTATATCTTATTAATTATCTTCATGTACTTTATTAGTCTATCATATCTTATGACATATACCTATACATTTTTATACTTGTACGTTTTACTTGTGTTTTATCAGACTGTTCTATCTCCCATAAGAGTGCAGAACATAGACTTCTTCTTTAATACCCTTAGGTACCCTTCATGTCCAAACTATTACCTTTATCCTTTCTTATTCGGGATACACACGAGTAAATATTCGCTTGTTCGACCTGAGATAAGGAATGAACGAGACTTAGCATAATATATACCCGAAGGCACAAAGACGGCATGTAATGCAGACGCGTTCGCCACGCATTGAAGTGTAGAAACACTAGCAGGAGTGCATGCACGATTTATGCATAATGCTGCCAAAGCACTAGTCTTACGCACGCGCTCGCCCACGTGATAGAAGCGCCGAGCACCAGTAGGAGTGCGTATTAATCGACGTATATGTCTTGTCATTCAATATCCGGTCTTAGGCAGTCATACAATATATCGTTTTCCGAAATTATCATTTTATCTTTTCTTCTATATTCCTCTTTTACATATCAAATCTACTTATGTTATTAGTTCTTTGCTTCATTCGCTACTGTTTTTCCTCTTATTTCTGGGACCTAATAGATTTAATTTTATCATATTATGTATGGCTGTATTCTTGACTCAATGCTTTCCATAGAGTCTAAGAACACCCAACCTGGAAGTTCGGACGAAGGAGATATGACCTTCCGAAGTTGGAGGTCATGCATAGTCAACCTAGACGAGCTGACCTGAACTGACGAGCTGAGCTGACCTCGGTAAACTTGGTCTATCACCTCGGTCAAACATCTTCTATCCTCCTCAGGTACACACGTACTCTGACTCCAATGGGCTTTCCATAGAGTCCAAGAACAATCTAAATCGGGAGTTCAAACAAAGGAGATATGACCTTTCCAAAGCTGGAGGTCATGCCCATTCGCCTTAACGAGCCGACTGGAATCGACGAGCTGCACTGAAGTGACGAGCTCAGTCTAATACCTCGGTCTGGACATCTGTCACTTCAGGTATATGAATGCATTCTGACTCAATGGGCTTCTATTAGAGTCCAAGAACACCCAAATCGAGTTCAAACGAAGGAGATATGAATCTTCCGTTGGAGGTCATGCGCAACCCGGGCCTAACGAGCCACCTGGACCGACGAGCTGCAATTCAGCGACAGCCAGCTCCAACATCTTGGCTCGATGCTCAATGATCTTCTCAGTATATGGATGATTCTGACTAATGGCTTCATGGTCCAAGCAAACACTCAAACGGGAGTTCAAACGAAGGAGATATGACCTTCCTCGGGTTGGAGGTCAGCGCGCAATGGCCTTGGACGAGCCGATCTGGATCGACGAGTTGCACTGAAGTGACGAGCTCAGTCTAACACCTCGGTCTGAAGACTACTATCTTCCTAGCATATGGATGGACTGACCTCAACAGCTTTCCAGAGTCCAAGAACAACCCTCAAATCGGAGTTCAAACTAAGGAGATATGACCTTCCTAAGTTGGAGGTCATGCCAGTCGCCTTGACGAGTCGATCTGACCTGACGAGTTGCACTGAAGTGATGAGCCAAATTCAACACCTTGGTTTGACATCTACTATCTTCCTCATGCATATGGATAGATTCTGACCTAATGGGCTTCCATAGAGTCCAAGAACACCCAAATCGGAGTTCAAACGGCTGATATGACCTTCCGAAGTCGAGGTCACGCGCAATGGGCCTCACGAGCTTAGGGACCTGGACCGATGAGCTGCACTGAAGTGACGAGCCCAGCTCAACACCTCGGTCTCGACATCCAATAATCCTCAGGCATATGGATGGGACTTTGACTCAATGGGCTTTCACAGAGTCCAAGAACACCCAAATCGAGTTCAAACGAATGAGATATGACCTTCCGGTCGATATCAGCGCGCAATACTGACGCTGACTCCGATCGACGAGCTTCACCGGCTGATTTGTTCAGTCTAACACCTCGGGTCTGACATCTAATACTTCCTCAGGCATATGGATGTATTCTGACTCAATGGGCTTTCCATAGAGTCCAAGAACACCCAAATCGGAGTTCAAATCAAGGAGATATGACCTTCCAAAGTTGAGGTCGCGCGCAGTCACTCGACGAGTCGACTGACCGAGGAGCTGCACTGAAGTGACGGAGCTCAGTCTAACACCTGGTTCACATCTACCATCTCTCAGGCATATATGGATTCTGACTCCAATGGTCTTTCCATAGAGTCCAAGAACACCCAAACGTGGAGTTCAAACGAAGGAGATATGACCTTCCGGTTGGAGGTCGCGCGCAGTCGGCCTTGACGAGCCACCCGACGTCGAGTCAGACTGAAGTGACGCATTTTCCGGGGCCACAGCACGAGCGAGCTCTTCAGACGAGCTAAGCTTCCACATGACGGCAGTCAGCTCGCATGACGGAATGAGCTCCATGACGAAAGCTGAGCCTTCTTTCAAGACGTATGTCCGACTTATTTGACAACCTCTATGGGCCGAATTCTTCACTCCATTTGACTGTTTCAGAAGAAAAGACCATAACTCGCTCCGCTGTGGGTCCGACTGAAAAATCTCAAAAGCCTAACATCAAGTTCACTGATGTACAGATTTTCCCAGAAGGACTTACTACCAAATACTTTATTTCTGACCCAAAACTCCATTCTGGCGCATTTAAGCAAGGACCCGAATCGACAACCGAATCTCTAATTGTCTATCTAAATGGACTGACCTCGGTAAAGGGACCATAACTTGGTCTACAGGGGTCCAAATTGAGAAATTCGAAAGCCTAACATCAAGTTAATTGATGTGGCTACAATTTACAAGCAGGACTCACTCCTGAATACCCTGTATTTCTTACCCAAAAACCCATCCTAAGATCCGACTACTGCATATGATCGAAAATAGGAAATTTTCTAGGTTCAACTTGTAATTCAGAATTCTTCAAAACACATATCTAGGAGTCTTAAAGCTCTTTCTCAACTCAACTCTCTACAAGAAATGAGTTTAGAGTTCCAAAACCCAAAACCGCATATGCAGATAGAAGGTTCTAAACCATGTATCCATACCCAATTCCATACAACTTTAGTTTTCTATATAAATATTCCTAGTTCCATACTTCTTTTCATACCAAATCATAGTTCCATACCACTCCAAGACATGTGAGTCTATACAAATATTCACAGTTCCATACCGTGATATTCTTCCTTTTTCCTTTCTTTCTTCTTTTCTTTTCTCTTCTTCTTTCTTTTCGCTTTTGCTCTTCTTTCTCTCTCTCTCTAAGACCAAAATGAGATATTTCTGGGTCTTCTCCTTATTCGATCTTATCCCCTTTATTTCACTCTCCAAGGAGGAAACTTCCTCCCTCTTTCCTTCCAAGCCACTTGTCTCTTCCAATTTTCTTCCCTTATTTTATTCTAATATCTTTTATTACTCTTTCGTCCTTCTTCGCTTTTATTCTCTATTCTAAATTTATCAAAATCCTACTTTGACATATGAACTTATTATGTTATGACCCTTGGGTCGCTAGAATTAGCAATTTAGTAATTTACCCTTAATTGTTGTATTAATTCCAAGTTATTGCTTATTTTATTCCTAGATAAATATACTTTTACTTTTATTAAACTCCTAAACATGTCCGAAAACTCATAGTGGTATATTTCTTGGCACAGAACTGTCTAACATCAATAGAATCGACAAGAAAGCCCCATTTTCAAACTAAAAGGCTAGGCAAAACACAAAAAATGGTCAGATTTTGATGTCATATGAGCTATAGGGTATGTATAAACAAAAAATGGCTATATTCACTTTTCAAAACAACTAATACTCTTCACAACAAGACAAATAGCAAGCCACCGAACAACACAAACGGGCTTGCTCAAAATAGTAACAAAAGCATAATGTAAAAAGGCACTCTTTCGCTACCTCTCCCCAACCAATTAAGGTCACATTGTCCTCAATGGGGCTCGGCGGAAAGTTAGAGAAGGGAAGTGCGCCTCCCCGCGGTGTGTAGCCTGTGGGAAGGTCATCTTCATCCTGTGGCAGGCCGAGGTGCCGCGCGGGGGCCGGAGGAAAATCCGTCACGCCGTCGAAAAGGCTTGAGTAGGCACTCAATGGCAGAGAAAGGAGGCAGCTCCGCTTGACTCTACATCCGGGGCACTAGGATGGCATGGTTCGTGCAACCAAGAGCTCCTATGCAGTCATCCTCTACTAAAGCCAGATGGGCAACCGTAAACGATGGCCGACGCACAGAAGGTGCGGATCGTGATCCATAATGGCGAAAATCTCGATTTTCAAGGCGGAGATATCCTCGTAGCGGTGTGAAATGGCGTACCAGGTCCATCTCGCCGAGGCAGCCGGAGGCGCACCTGACGAGCAAGGACTATCGTATCACCGATGACGCACTGAGGCTCCTTCAGACTTCACAGACTTCCGCCACCACTATGTCCTAAGGTGAGAGGCTGAGCACGGCACGCGGGCCAATTGGTCAATAGGTAAGGAACATCCTCGCAAATCCCTAAGAAGGCCCGGGCCATGGCTCTCATGAAAAACCCAAATGCTCTAAAACTTGGCATACAGCCTTCGTGAACAGAGGTACACCTCGCCGGTCGTGTTCTCATGGTGAACCTTGTCCTCAAAGTGGGAGCAAGGACAACAAGAAGAGTCGCAAGGAACTAAAAACCCTCATAAATGCTAGATAGAGCTCCAGGCTAGCTCCTTCACGCAGACATTAGCATCGATGGAATATGTTAATCGCAGATGTGGTCGATGAGGAGCATGCTCGGAGGAAGCTGCCTCCGAAAGAGTACAAACCCTGCTGTTACGTCTCTAGATATAATGCGAACCATCTCTCTAGGCAAGGGGTGGGGCCACAGCCTGTAATCAACCGAGTCGGGCTTGTGGCAAAGAGGAAATAGAATGCAATGGCACATCGTGAGGCTCAACATTCCTCATGTTCATCAATCGAGAAATGGATAATAGTAGGATGAGCCACTCTCTTGGATATCATGGTATGGTAGAACTCAATGACCACCCGGGGGTAGAAGAACCGACGCAAGGTCATAACAAAAGCCTCTCAGGAGTATCGCGCACACCTCATGGAATCTCGAGCCCGGACTACGCTGAAAAGTCGGAAAATCAAAAGAGGTTCTGGGGAGGCACTTCTCCGTACCGCAATCTGAATTTCAAATGGGTCGCAATGAAAGATGGGGCGCTGGATGATAGAAGCTAGGATGATCCAGGCTCATCACCGGTCCCCCGACATGTGGCGACCGGGCTCTGTGACTCGAGCTAGATGACTCGCCCGGGTCCGAAGTCCAGGCCCTCTAGGATGGTCGCAGATGAGCAGGAGATGGCAGAGTAGGCCCACCACTCGTGTTGTACCTGTGAGGTGCAGGAGTAGTAGGAATGGGGGTAGGGGTTGCGACATTAGTTGTGGTGGTGAGGGAGAAATTGGCCCAAATGCGTGGGGCTGAGAGAGGAAAGCGGCACACCCGAGGCCTGAAACTATGTCCTCACGGGTCCTTTCCATGCTTGGATAAGGGAGGAGACTAGAGATAGAGGATTTATAAAAAGTACACCTCGCACAAATGTAATACCAAAATTATAAGAATGTGCAAACGAAAATGAGAAAATTTACCAAGAGAAGAACACCCAAATTAAGGAAATTAAGAAAGTCACAAACAAAATTCAAATAAAAATTGGAGTGACTTCTAAGTTGCTTCATAAATCACCCCCACTCAGGTAGCCTTTTTGGATTCATGGAGGGTCAAGGAGGGGAATCTCCTCCTTGTCTCGCTGTGTCAGATCAGATAGGGTTTCACCTTGCCCATTAACCTCAACACCTTGTCGTTCTTTTGGAATTAATAAGGTCCACTGATCCATTGAGGTAGACTTGATGGACAATGAATGGACTGGTCCACCTTGACTTAAGCTTTCCCAAAAAGAGGTAGAGCTTGGAGTCATAGAGTAGCACCTAATCCCCTTGGTTGAAATTCTTACGAGCTATTAGCTGATCATGCCACTTCTTAAGTCTATTCGGGCAATTGAGCTACAGCATCATTCCTCAACTCTTTTCTAAATTTCACTGATATCAAGGAGCCTTTAAGGTTAGCTCTTTCCATGTCCAGGTTCAGCTTTTTTATTGCCCACCATGCCTTATATTCACTCCACAGCAAAGACATGCTTTCTCACATAAACCAGCGATAAGGGATGCCAAGGATGGTCTGAGACGCTGGGTTTCCATAGCCCATAAGGCCAGCAGCGAAGAGACCAATCCTGTCGGGAACTCACCACTTCATCAAGATGTTTGATTTCTTCCGTTAGCGCGAGCTGAACTTGGCCACTGGTTTGAGGATGATAAGGGGTGGCCACTTTTACGCGCACAGCTAGAGGTTCTCAAAAGGCTTGTTGCAGAAGTGTGAACCTCCACCACTAATTATGGCCTTAGGACCCCAAACCTGGAGAAGATGTTCTTCTTCAAGAATTTCAACACCACCTTATGGTCTGCTGCTCTGCAAGGCACTGCCTCAACCCATTTCAACACATAGTCGACTCCCACCAAAATGTAAACATATCCAAAGGAAGAACGGAATGGTCCCATGAAGTCAATGCCCCAAACATCGAACAACTCAACTACCAAAATCGAGTTCAGAGGCATCATGTGACGACGAGAGATCTTCCCCAACCTTTGACATTTGGCTCATCTGCTTAAGCACATGATGGGCATCCTGAAAAGTTTACGCCAATAAAATCCAAACCGTAGCACTCGGCGCTGAAGCAAATGGCCTCACATGCATTCTCATGGCGCGGGTCGAAAGTATCCCTTATTGTTCTCGTCTGTGCACACACCTCTCCGACATTATATGATCAGCACAATATTTGTACAAGAAGGGCTCTTCCCAATAATAAGGAGCGACTTTCGCAGCAAAAACTTTCGCCTTATGCCTTCCAATCTATTGGTAACTCTCACGCTAAGCACTGGCAATGGGCATACCAGGTGTGTTTTCAACCAAGAGCAGGGACTCTCAGGAGCTCGCTATTGATTGGAGGGGTTAGAGGCCGGGTGCTGGCTGTTAATCTCGCGATAAACGACCAAATACCATTTCACACCCTTTGATCCCGATTCAGGTTGAACTCTTACAGCAGGAGAACCCATCTAATAAGCCTAGCCTTAGCATTCTGTTAGGTGAGCATGTACTTCAAAGCTAAGTGATCTGTGAATATGATTATGTCCGACCCAACCAAATAAGCTCGAAACTTATCTGCTGCATGTAATTAACGCAAGAGCCTCCTTCTCTCGTGGTAGTGTAATTTCTAGCCTGCCTCAACACCTTGCCGCCATAGTAGACCATATAAGGTTTTCCTTCTTCCCTCTCGCCTCGGTGAACCCGCTTCCAATGGCGAGGTCGCCATGCCACACATTACCTTGAAAGGTAATCCCAGCTGGGGCCCTACCATGGGTGCTGGTCAATGAGCCTTGTTCCTCAAAGCTCCTCCGCGCCTTTCATCCCACATAATTGGCATCTTTCTCCAATAGGTTATAAAGGGGTTTGGCAATTTTTGAGAAGTCCATGATGAACCTCCCGTAGGCCCCGGTGATGCCCCAAGACTTGCTCACGCCACATTTTTCGATAGCAATTTGAAATTCATCTCACTTTAGCCTTGTCAATTCAATTCCTTCCTCGAGATAATACGCCCCAAAGATTACTCCTCGGTTGACCATAAATGGCATTTTTCCCGCCAAGACTGTTCTTCTATACACCTACGCATGATGGGCTTAAGTCGATCAAGCATTCTTCAAAGTTCTCCATAAACTCGTAACATCATCCATGTAAACCTCCATAATGCTTCCACTAAATCGCTGAAGACATTAGCATGGGCACTGGAATAAAAGTGTGGGCATCAGACAAAGCAAAGGGTATCCTCCTGTAAGGCGACAGGGCCAAAATGGGCAGTGTGAAGGTGGTCTTCCCCGTCTTCGCAGCAATTCAATTTGAAAACAACCCGACAACCATCCAGAAAGCAAGAAAGGGTGCCCTGAATCCTTTCGAGAAGCCGGGTCCATGAAGGGTAGGAAGTGATCCTTTCTTTGTCACCTTCATTTAATCTTCAGAATCAATACACACCTCCACTCGTGGTAAGACGGGTGGGCATCTCCTCTCCCTTTTCATTATGCACGATGGTTACCCCTGATTTCTTAGGCACAACCTGGGTTGAACTCACCCAGCTTGTAGCAACTTTAAGACTTCTACTCAAACCACTTCCTGCATATGAGGATTTAGTCTCCTTTGCTACCGCTCTTTACCGATTTCGCTTCCTCTCCTCGTAGATGTGGATGGTGCAAACCGCCAGCCGGGATACCCTTTTCGGGACTGGCGAGATTTTCCACCCAATAGCCCGCTTGTTTCTTCCTTGTGTGATGTCCAAAGAAAGTTATTTTCCCGTGAAGCACTAGGGAGCAAGGAGGATATGACAATCAGTGACCGCTTCCTGTTCTTCTAGGCGGTTATTTCAAATCTCCACGTGCAAGGGTTTAAGGTCCGTGATTTTGTGGTTCACTGCCCTTCCTCAACTGTGTAGTACTTCTACTTTTTCTCCGCCCCAGACAATATCCATGTCTCGGCTTCCTACTGGTTCTTCGTAATAATCAACTAGTTCCTAGCACATCCCGTATACGTTGGTCACTTCGTTTTTCCAGATTGTATCAATTATGCAGACTTCTTTCCTAGGCCATCTTCCATCACAGATGTGCTTTTTACTTAAGTGGAAGATGTCAGTTCTAAGGTCATGTTTCCAAATGTGAGCCGTGATAACCTATTTCTGCTAGCTTGATAATAGCATTGTGAAGTGGCCAAGAATGGCCTCCTTAGGATGATAGTGATATTGTTCCCATCATACCGGTTCTCAGATCGCACAACAAAATCTGAATTGATAGTGGTAGAATTTTGTCCACTTGTATAAACATCTTCCACCGTCCCTTTGGTATCTTTTATGGATCTATCTCGCAAGAGACAATGCGATGGAAGCGGGCGCACCTCCCAACCTGAGCTACTCACATCGGTATCAAGGCAGTCTACACCGGCACCTAGGTCCTGAAGGCTTTTCTACACAAGTGCCTCCAATATTAACCTAGATGGTAGATAAACTGTGATCTTTGTACTCACCGAGTTTTACATCGATGATAAGAATCGACTTGAATCACAAAGAAGGCCTCTTTGTCAACATTTAAATTCTTCTTTCACCGTGCACAAGTCCTTCAAAAATTTTGGCATATGTGGGGACTTTGCTTAATCATATCAAGGCGATGTTGACCACTCGCCTTAGCACCCAAGATTTCAAATTGTTGATGGTCATTTTCTAGCTTTCAGCAAGCCATGAAAAGGCGGGGGTGCATTTTCCATTGCAGCCTCTCGTAGTCACCACCTCATCCGTTCCAAACCCTTTAACCTCCGGCCTTTCCGTCAGGGTTTAGGTACTGGTTGTTTAAACTCTTTACCACTTCTCAATGTGATAATTGCTTTAACTTCATCCATCCTAGAATTTGGCTCACTAGAAGAGCTCACTTCATGCACTTCCCTAGGATTTGGTCAGGTCTAGGAGCGGAAATTTCTTTTTCCCCGCACTCATCGGGTCAGTTAACCTTGAGATCAACATCAAGAAGTTGTCATATTTTTTTTGGGAGATCTTAGCCTGTAGGTTATCTATCTTTTTGTTGAGTGTGCTTTCCACCCGTGTCTATTCTAGTGATTAGCCCGGGGCATTCACTGCTTCTTCTCGTTCTACAAAGTTCGCTTACCACTTTGCTCGGGACCATATGTCGCATTGTTTGTCGCAAATAGGGCACATATGGTGGATGGCTGTGAGAGGTTAGGATGGTTCCGTTAGGTTATGTGTAAGGCTATATAGCATTGGTTTGTGGCTTATATTGACCCACCACATTGGCATGCTCTGCCATCATATCCCTTACTGAAGGAACGGTTGGGCAATGCTCTCCTTGGTGCTCAGTGGATTGACAAGTGAAACAAGGATGGTTAGGCATAGATGCCTCAGTCACTGCTCGCACCTCATGGTGATTTCGCATTTCAAGCTCCTCCAACCTTCTAGTCAAGGTAGATAGCTTTGCCTTCATCTCCATGTCCTCTATGATTGAGTACATGCCTCCCCTTAAATTGGTTGCAGGTCTCATCCCCTCTCTGCTTAGTGGTCAGGGTTCATCCCATGCTTGATGTCTCACCACATAGTTCAAGAAGTCCATGGTTCTCTCTGCAGCCATCATGAAGTCCCCTCCCGCATAGTCTCCAAAAACTGTTTCATAGCAGGTGACATTCCATTATAGAAGTGATTAACCATCCAAGCATCAAAGGCATGCGAAAGGTGTGCACCGCGATTCAAGGTACCTTCCAAAGACTGTAGAATTTCATTTTCTGTGTAATGTGAAGGTGTAAATTTCCTTGATTATTGATTTATGGTGTCAAGAATTTTCAAAAAATTCTGACTGCATATCTCCCACCTCCTTATAGCTTCTTACCTTTAGAGCCGAGCCATATCTGGCCCTTTGCCTTCTGTAAGTACAAGGGAAGACTTTCACTTTCAAGAATCGATATCGCTACGCCCTCCCTTTTAAAGTCATGCAAACTTCCTCAAACTCCCGGATGTGTGTATGATTTTCATTTTCCATACCATGGAAAGTTGGGAGCAAAAGGAACTTGATAAGGCCTAACATCTCATCCTCAATAGGAGGTACACATGAGGGAACACCCCACTCCTTGGTGGGTGTATATGGTCCCTCATTGTTCTGTATGCATTTGGGTTCCTTTGAACCCCCTGTTGGCACTATTGTTCCTCAGGTGGAGGGTCCATCTGGTTAGTGTTCAGGCTCACTTCACAACCCTGTTCAAGTGGAGCACTGACCCTTTCCAATTTGCCTGTAGTGTTCCCATCCCACGGTGCAGGTTACTAGGCAAGCAACACGTACGCATTAGAACCAAAAAGAAAGCATACCAAAATGGTTAAGAAGGTAAAATAAAAATGAAGATTCTATGTATGGACAATATAAAAATTAAATCAACCCAAAGAGGAACTCCGCTAGGGGAAAGGCAGAGATTAAAAAGGTTAGAATTACCCAAACATCATGTGGATGAGGGATCACAAGTTCAACAATCACTGAGCTTCCTGCAAAACATCCCAATCCGCACCATTTGATTCGAAAAGCGTAGGTGCTGAATCAAAATTTATAACCTGGGGCTCTCCTACCGCCGTGAGATCATGGCCAATGCAAAGATAAAGGGCTCTGTGGTCGAACACGTGACGTTTTCTTCATGCAAATGATTTGCGCTCTGCTCAAAATGGTGAATTTCTAATTTGGATTTAAGGTTTTGTAAAAACAGGGATTGAAATGTTTGTGAACTAAAAATAAAACCGAACTAAAAAAATATGAAAAGAAATCTCGGCATCGGGTTACTGTATTGAAGTCAAGGTAAATGAGTTCTCGTCCCTTTCTCCTCACAGGAGGACGACTCCATAGTCATTTCCCAAACCGGATCTTCATTTAACGATCAAAACTGAACCCTAATAATTTTCCTTTTGAAATATAGCATTTATTAGCCTTAAATGTTCCCGGGTAGTGAAAATCTATCCCCTAAAATCTACCCTACATTAACTACAAATGACAGTCTAATGAATATCAATGATCTAGCAATAAGGCATTCACTCGAACCTTTAAAAAGCTGTTAAGCAAGTACAGGTTAACCAAGGTACATCAAAGAGATTTAAACCTAATGTAAAAAATGTAGACATAACACCCATAAATGCTTACAATAAACACATGAGAACCGTCATTTCACCTCCAAACCCTACCCCAGTAGCTGTCCTCTTCAAGGATGGAGGGGGTTTAGCTAACCATCCCTTGAGTTGTCATCCTCAAGGGTGTTTGGCAGTTGAGGAAATAAAAGAAAAGCAAAGAAAATGAAGGTAAAAGGCAAGCTGAGAACTTTACCGCCTCGGTCTGTATTTTCACCTAAAAGCCAAAAGCAAAAAGTCATCTATATTTTCTACAAGTTTGAGCTTATATAGAGCTCCAAATAGGATAAAATACCAAAATACTTGTGCACATTATCTCAATGTAGGTAAATTTTCGCACATGGGTGCTAAATTCTTACCAGGTTTTTCGTCCACCTTCCTTCTTATTTCAAATTTGTAAAGCTAGTTTTAACCATTCCTCTATGCTGGGTCGATCCAATAAATTTGGAAAACTGAAATAGCTTCAAAGTAAAACTACAAAATTAGTCACAAAATACAATCGAGAATAGCTTGGACCTAATATGAAAATCAGGTTAATTCTGCTGGATTAGCACACAAAAGTGCTCAAAACCTACAATAAATAGGCTCAAATAGCACTCAACACCAATCAATAAGCCCCCGGAAAAAAAAAAAAAAAGAGGTCATGGTGGTTGATGAAGATCCTTTCCCACCAGTGGCTTCAATCAACATAGCTGCTACGGATCTGAGAGCAGTGCTAAATGAAAAAAAAAATGATGAGATTGTTTTTCCTAATGTCAAGATAAGAAAGGTACGGATCCCTAAACAATTATTGGTTTATAAGGATGAATTGACAGTAAAAGGAAAAGTGTCTACAGCCAGAGAAATTCAAAACATGGAATCAAGAAAGAGAAAGCCTCCAAAGAAAATAATGTTTTTCCAAAATAGAGACATACTTTTCCAAAGATAAAGGGCAGGAACACTATAAGAAGGAAAATACCTCCAAGGTTTGTCGTCCCTCCTCCTGTTCCACCTGAACAAAAGTGGCATGTAGTGCATCATAAGAAATTTTCCCAAAAGCTCACCAAAAATCAAAAGAGAATGATGTAGAGACTGAGAGCTAAGAAGAAAAGGAAATTACCAAAAGAAATGCCAAAGGATACCAAAAGAAGCAGAGCATGTAGATCATTTAAGGAAAAGTTTTAAGAGGATGAGACATCATCAGTTGAAGCTTAATCCACTCAAATATGCTTTTGGAGTTCATGCTAGGAATTTTCTTGGGTTCCTAGTTCACCAAAGAGGGATAGAAGTGGATCATAACAAAGCAAAAGCTATTTTTTCAGCCAATGCTCCACAAAACAAAAAAGAACTCCAAAAGTTCTTGGGTCAGGTAAATTATTTAAGAAGATTTATCTTTAACCTTTTAGGTAAAACCAAGGAATTCTCGGACTTGGTGAAACTAAAAGACATGGAAGAGTTTACATGGGAGGAACGACATCAAGAAGCTTTTGACAAGATCAAAGAGTACCTCTCTAAACCTCATGTTTTAATGTTGCCTATACAAGGTCACCCACTTAAATTATATTTATCAGCCACAAATGAGTTAATAGGTTATCTTTTAGCACAAAACAATTCTAAAGGCCATGAGCAAGTTGTGTATTATTTGAGTAGGGTCTTAAATCCAATAGAAACAAGATATACTCTAATTGAAAAATTATGTTTGGCCTTGTACTTTGCATGTACTGAATTGAGACATTACTTGATCAAGTCTCGAGTTTATGTGGTTTCTTATACTGACCTTATGAAGTATATGCTTAACCAGCCACTGATTACAGGGAGGATTGGTAAATGGACACTTGCTTTGTTAGAATTCACCTTGGTTTATTTTCTACAAAAATCGGTCAAGGGGCAAACATTGGGAGATTTCCTAGTTGATCATCCTTCCTTATAGATTAGAACATAGCAAAGTGTGGAGCTGGAAATCTATGGAGCAGAAAAAGAGCCTTAGATCCTCAAATTTGATTGTTCAAGCACAGAGAATTTAGTCGGTGTAGGAATAGTGATCATCTCACCAAGGGGAGTAAAGACTACATTATCTTTCAATCTGGCCTTTGAATGCACCAACAATCAGGCCAAGTGTGAAGACTTGATGCTTGGCTTAGAGATCCTACTAGACCTTAGGGAAAAAGATGTTCGAGTCATTGAAGATTCTCAATTGGTACTTTGGTAATTAACAGGGTAGTGTAAGTGCAACAGCTTGCTATTATCACCTTACTTTACTGCTACTATCCAATTGTTATACTCCTTTGACAATGTGGAATTTGAACATGTGCCTAGGGAATCAAACTGGTTGGTTGATGATCTTGCTCAAATAGCCTTTGGTGTAAAGAATTGACCTATAAGTTCATCATGATAGAGAAGAAGAATCACCCTTCAATTTTTGAAAGGGAAATCGGCCTAGACATCTTCAACACTGACATGAATATTACTGGAGATTGGAAAACAAAGTTCAACGAGTATTTGGAGAATCCAAACAAGAGGGTTCCCCACATAATGAAGGCTCAAGCTCATAATTTTGTTCTACTAGAAGGAGAGCTATACATAAAAGGATTTGATGGGTTATTACTTAAGTGCTTATCTTTCCCAAACAGCATGGAATTTATGAAGCAAGTTTATGAAGGAGTTTGTGGAGCCTATCAATCTTGAGTAAAGATGCAATGGTTAATTAGAAGACATGGCTATTTTTGGCTGACCATTCTAAAAGACTGCATCACTTACTCCAAAGGTTGTCAATAGTGCTAGAAATATGGAAGCATACAAAGGATTCCTACGGTTGAATTACATTCAATAGTAAAGCCATGGCCATTTAGAGGATGGGCCATAGATCTAATTGATAAGATTCATCCAACATCATCAAAGGGACATAGCTTCATCTTAATGGCTACAAACTATTTTACTAAGTGAGTGGAGGCAAGCATCTATTAAAGAAAGCTTGAAGTTTAAAAATCCCCAATCAATCACATCTGATCAAGAACAATGCCCCACTAGGAAGAGATGAATATTACTGTATATGAATTTCTTGGATCTGACTCATCATATCAACTCTTTTTGTACACCCAGTTGTGAATGAGAAAAATCAAAAATGACTGATAGAATTTTTGGAGAAAATGCTAGAGAAGAATCCGGAGAGATTGGCACGTTTTATATGATATTGTGGGCTGGACTCAAGGTTGGTGATCCTTTTTTCTACGATCTTATAAGATGCGTACTCTAGTGAGTAGTGGTGCACTAAAGAGTTTCAAGCCAAGCCTGGCTTACACCTCAAGGAATGTGAAACAAAGGCCGATATGATGGAACTTTCAGTGTAGATAGCAAGAAAATGCAAACTATGACCACATGTTTGTTAAAAATAAAAGTGACTCAAACCTGCCAGAAGAATCAAAGAAAAGCTTTAAAGGAGGCTTGTTTGAAGATTCTATCAATTAGTTACGCCCACAAATATACCCTAATTGTTTTCTTTATTCTATTTGGGTATTTAGTAGGCTCAGTGAATTTTTAATTTAAATGCGAAACATGGAGTGAGAAACTCAAAAAAATTTAAGTACAAAGAATAAATATGTAATTTGTCAATACAAGTCATAAGAAGTCATAGATAAAGAAGACTATGGGTTAAAATAGAAACTCTTACATCTATTGTTTGCCTAATAATGGAAATTGGAGAATAAAAAGGCAAATAAAGGAAGTTGCTACTAAAAGGGACCAAAATGCTCTCATGTTGGTCTCGATATTTTTGGTCCCACGAAGAGCTCCATCTGGGTTTGGAAGAAGAAGAGAAAAGAAGAAGAAGAAGAAGAAGAAGAAGAGGCCTTAGAAAAATTATGAGTTCTATTATGAACTCTATGGAGCTTTATGGAACTATCTGGTTTTGTATGGGATCATGTGTGACACTGGACTTTGGTAAGGGTTTATGGTTTCAAACCTAAGTTTTTAATTAAAAGAACTATCTGCCTAGATTTATTGGAGGATACAGTTGAAAACCTAGGTTTGTATCAAATTGATATGGAATCCTTTATTTCTAAGGTTTTGCTGCAAGATTTGTGAGCTTTGGTATGAATCCTTGGATTCTATGGCTGAGGTTGGTTTAAAAATTTACAGCCACCATTATAAGTGTTGTGATTCTTTCACGGTGGGTTTTGATACAGATTGATTGAAGAGGTTTAAGGAAGAAAATTGGGGTTCGAAAACAATACGAAATACGCCGTTTTCGACAGTCAGCGAGAAGTGATGCCGAACACCTCAGCGGAAATTGATCACCATTTTACCTCTGAAAATAATGTTTTGATACACAGGCCCAAACATTAAATTGATGTAGTGAATGGTACCAACGTGCGGGAATCAGGTTCTATCATGAACGACTGAAGTGGTCTGGGTACCGACTAGCTTCTGCTGCCCCGATTTTGGTATTCATGCGTATTAGCTCAGTCGCACCATGAAGATTATCTGGAAGCCTCTTGGAAATGATTAACGAGTTAGGAATAGATGACTAAATTGAAAATGCCCGTATCTCGCTGAAGCGACCCAGTGAAGCAGACGCAATGCCCTGATAGATGTGGTTCTGATAACCTTATAATTTAGCCAAGATGCTGAAATGGTATTAAATGACATGGCATGACATGTGGGTAAAACGCGTTCTGATCGATGCTTGCTCGGCACTCCTGCTGATGTTTGCTGGCATTTACCTGTTCGTGTGGTAGGCGCCACGATCGGTGCCGGCGCTCACCGCTGGTGCTGCGGCGCCCATTCGCGTGGAGCAAACCGCGTTCTGATCAATGTAGCACTCCTACTAGTGCTGTTTTATTGTGCGTGACACGTTCTAATTAGTGCCGCATCTTGCTGAAGTAACTCACGGCACTTCATCTTGTACCATACCTTGGTTGCTTATTGTGTATGTCTGCTCGCTTACTACAGTGCAGGTAATCCAGCGGTTATATCAAATACAGATATGAATACCGATAAACCAAAATGCTCACATCGTTTTGTCTGCATAGTACTAGACACCTCTATAACTCGTGTAAGTTCTTAGGTAGTACCTCTGGGTATACCGCCACAAGCTCTAAATACTAAAAAGTATCAGAAGAAAATTACAAACTATAGCCAACTCCTTAGTCATATTGTCTGTAATTTTATTCTAGAAGTACAAGTATCGATCCTAAAGGAACTGAATAAATACAAATATTATAAGTACAAGTAGGCATATAAGTTTATTACTTGTTCAGCATTCCAAATTCTAATATCTACCATTACTACTATACAGTACTATTATGCTTCTTTCTTTCTGTGTGTTATCACACTACAGATTCACAGGTCAGGCTCAGTTGGCGGATCCAAAGCCCAGAGTTTAGGCGCGAGACCATATACTGGGACTCTTTACCTTATTGTTTCTTTTTTTTTTTATAGTGGATCTGATATCGTAACCACCATCTCAAAAGCTTTACGGGTGAATTGTCCATCAAATCTATACACATATCACCCGAGTCCGTTTACAAATACAAAGGCGTAGCACCACGTTTACAGTTGGGCGTTGAACTGCATGTGGTAGACCCCTTTCCACTAGTGTCTTTGGCCAGTGTATTAACCGAGCTTTGGACGCATCTTCTCGCCTTCTACAATTAAAGCCGTCTTTCAGCTTTACATATTGGAAACATATGTCTTAGTATGCATATACACATTTAAATCATAAACGATAACAATATTGAATTTTCATGCATTCATATAATGAACTTATCTGATTATAAACTTATAACAACATGCTTATTGAATCTCATAAAATTACAAAACTGTGCCGTCACGTGCTAAACATATGAGCCTTACTCATACTATAGGCTTTCCGCATCGCGGACTTATTCTTATTCAAAACTTGTACTTATGGCATTCGGGATCTTATACTTACTCTCCATGAATACAGCCTTATACTTGTTTCACCAACATGACTGAAAGCGATCACCTTAGTTCCTTATATCGATCTTGAAGACGCCATATGCTTAGGCGGAAGTGCCTCTGCGTACTCATACTTCTCTTTCTCATCTTATTGTATGTTCCGGATCTCGAAGTAGATTCTAGAGCTGCCCTTTATCTGGGAATGCTTATGCGTCTGTGCCAGCTAATCGGATCTCAGTAGGAGTTCTGAGTTCTCTTATCTTGGTACCCCATTTCTGAGCTTATACTTGCTTGGGACTTATGCCCTCTCGGAGGTTACACTTGTTGGGAGTACATTGTAGTCTGAAAACCTATACTTATGCGAAGGTACATGGGTGCCATATTCGTAGGATCGAAATTTGCCCATGATCTTCTGAGCTTATACTTGTATTTTAGTATCTTACACTTCTTTCAGAGGCATATCCTTGTTTGGATTTTATACTTGTATTCTGGAACTTATTCTTGCTGTTTGAATCTATACTTGCCTTTGGATCTTATAGTGTATTGCTAGAGACTTTATCTCTTGTCTTGAACTTATACTTGTATTTGGGCAATACTTGTATTTCAGATCTTATACTTGTACTGGATCTATCGTGTATTATGGAACTTATACTTGTCTTCTGAACTTATACTTGTATTTGAACATACTTGTGTTGATCTCTCATGTATTTCAGATCTTATCGTGTATTATGGAACTTATACTTGTCTTCTGGAACTTATACTTGTATTTGGGCCACATACTTGTATTTGAGGATCTATACTTGTATTTCGGATCTTATACTTGTATTTAGATCTTATACTTGCATATGCGGAACTTAACATGCATATCTGAACTTATACTTGTATTTCGGACCTTTACTTGTATTTCAAATTTTATAACATGTTCAGATCTTATCATGTATTATGGAGACTTATACTTGTCTTCTGGAGCCTGCCTTACTAATTTGGGAGGCACGTATACGTATTTTCAAATCTCTCTTCCATTTGAGGATCTTATCGTGTGTGCTGGGCTTACTTCTTGTCTTGGACTTTATGCGTGTTACGGATCTTGTGCACATTCTTGGGCTTTATTCTTTATATTGGAAACATACTTATATTGCAAATCTGCGAGCACCGTCGGTACTAGGAGATTTTACTTGTACAGAAATGCAGTAGTACTCGAGCAGTCCGGAGGTACGTGGGTACATTGGGATCTTTACCATATTCGACTTTCTTTACTCTGTTCACTGTTAAGAGTGTATCATATATTTGTTAGATTACTGCTGAGCCGATGTCTGAGACCATGATAGGACCTGACACAATAAGTACCCAGAAGTCTGATTGATCTGCAGTGTGTCGTAACCTATAACTGAGTGCGACAGCGGCCAGAGTCATCGTGTTTCATTAAAGATGCAGAAATTTAATAATGTGCTACAAACTTCACCCGATCAGAGGAGTCTTGATCACACTAATCTCGAGTCTTGAAGTACTAATGTCTTAGGAAACACTTGATGAAATGTGGTAGCTAATGGAAATCTGAAGTACTAATCGGAGATACGATACTAATCGAGAGAAATGCGAAGTACTAATGTCATGATACGATTAAAAGGTATGTGCACTAATGGAAGTCAAATACCTCTGGAAATAACATCAAAGTGCGGTACTTTCATCAAAATCTAAAACTACTAATACTAAAACGCGGTCAGTCTGCCGCACTAATCGAAATAAATCTTATCGTGCACCGCACCGTAACGCCATAATTAATCATGTCTGAACCGATAATCATTTAGTGCTTGGCGGGTTCTGCAATTATATGTGATCGTAATCATACTACATAATCCATTTTGTCGTCTGAGGAATAATTAAGGCGTCTTAGCGTTATGTATTTAAGCTGGCATGTACTTTTCGTATTCGTGTTCATGTTTTAGTTCATTTTCATGTTTCATCATATTCATTTTTCGCGTACCTATTCTTTATTTCTATACTTGTATGGTGTGACACCTATGCTCCATCTCACATCAACTAACGATTTTGTTTTTTCTACATATACTCCTTGGCATTGGTGGTAGTGGATAATTCACACAATGAAGTTTTTGTGTGTTTTTATTACTGGCTGACAGACTAAATCATGACCAGTTTACCAGCGTTCAACACTCTTGTTATCTTGGTTGTTTTGTGACTTTTTGGTTCTTTGTACTCCTTTCAAGCTAAGTCTTTATAGGTTCTCACTCAATGGAATTACCCAAATCGAGATCTACAGAAACTCAGATATTAAACCAACCCCAGTTACTCTCTTCAAAAGCTGAAGCCTCATTAAACTGAACATAGCCCCACTTTGAGTGAATTTTTGGGCCGCCTAGAGTCGGAGATGATTTTCTTTGAGGATGTTTAGTTCTCCTTGATCTATTCATGCTTAACTTTGGCATCCTCAAATCGGATCAAACAAGGCAAGATTTATGGCCAAAATACGAACACTAGTCAAAATAGAAAAACAAAACACTACATGCAGGTACTAAATAATGATGCATTTTGACCCTCGAGAATTTGCCTTTAATGTAGGTTTTCTTCCTACTCATATATTTCCCCAAATCAGCTCAAATACTCTATATACCACATCAAGACCACTCTAATTCTACATAATCTTTCTACTAAATGTCTTTCATTACACCTCTTTCTTCAAACTTTTCATGAATTACTCCCAGAAACCATTCTAATATGGTCATATTAATACAAACCAAACTAGTTTATTTAGGGTTGTTCTAAACCTAACTCAATTACTTGCCATTTAATATGATCCAACCTATAAATTCATACTCATCTTGTTCATTATAGAGGTTTCTGACCACAATTTAAAAGCTCAAGGTTATGATGAAATTATAAGCCCCTTTCCAGATTGTGGATGAAGCCATTAACCATACGAAACCTTAGAATTCCACGAAATCCAAGATCCACATGCCAAATCTTGCTAGAATCCATACCTTTTGCTTCTCTTCTTCTCCTCTTACTCTTCTTCTTCTCCCTTCTCTTCTCTCTCTCTGTAAAACTGTTCTCCCCAAATAGGAATAAATTTGGTCTTAAATCGTATCATCCTTAGGCCAATATTTGGCTCCAAAAACCAATTTTTGGGTCAAATTTCCATTTTGCATTTAGGTCCTTAGGTTCTTCTCTTTTTGCCAAAATCAACTTGAAACTTAATTCTATTTTAACAACATTACTAAATCTTATGACTTCTATGCCCTTTTGTGAAATTACAATTTATCCTTGATCTTGCCGTTTACGGATCAGTTTATGTTTCGCATTTAACTCCACGAAACATTCAAATTATCTTACAAAAGCTACTAACGTATAACGAAAGGTATATTTTGGGGTGTTACAATTGTGCATGTGTATTATAAAACATATAACCACTAAGCGTATAGCTTAGAGCGGGTTTTCAATCGATGTAAATACAGAAAAACGGCGCGATCTTAGCGTTCACCGGTACGGCGCGGCACGCGAAGATTAGCGCGTATAAGTTCCGCACTATGATCGTAAATGTAATGTAGAGGTTTATCTGTTTTAAATGGGACTGCCACCATCATAATATGACAATGTAAGCACCACTAAATTGTCCAGATTTTATTACACTGTTGTATCGATATTTTGACTTTGTTATAAGACTTGAAGCACTCATGTCGAAAAACGGTAAAGAGTCCCAGTCTGATGCAGTCTGTTATCCTCTCGCCTAGGTGGGACGGGGGAGTAGGACGTGATGGGTTCAAGACAAAGAATTGGGCAAATGGTCTCTCTAATTGGGAAGGACGTTCAGTGCATCAAGTACCACTGAAGCACCTCACAGTTGTAAACTTCTCTAAGGAAGGCTTCAAAACAAGTTCATCAATGGGAAATACTTGAAGAAGTATTTCCCTACCATGTAGGAAAGTCCAAAAAAATTCCCAAAAGAATTAGGCCGATTTCACTACCTTTAAAGATGTATTGTTTGAATGTTTTGGAATAAAGTAGGCTTTTAGTACTCTTCTCAAGGAAATTAAGTTCTGTCATGTGCTATTCCTTCTATGTTTTTGGATAAACTTAGGCTTTTTAGTCATTGTTTCTTAATCATTCAAGTTCTCTAACATAATACCTTGTTACACTCTATGTTTTGGAAAAAAGTAGGCTTTGTAGCCACTGTTTTTCAAGCATTCAAAGTTTCTCTAGTATGTTTTTTTTTTTTTGTTCTATGTTTTTGAGAAAAATAGATCTAGTAGGCTTTTTAGCCACTATTTCTCAAATATATAAATTTGTCCAACAACTACACATTGTTCTATCAGTGAGGCTTTTTGTAGTCCTTGTTTTCAAATCTCTCGATGTTATACATGCACGATATCTGTGATATAAAGTATAGGTTCAAAGACCACTTTAAATAAAGAAATAGAGGGGATTACAGGATGTTCCTGACATCAGCACACACATCGAAGGTAGGCCTGGGCACCTTATTCACTAATACAATGTTATGGTACGATATATGTGTACTAGTGTTGTTTACCACAATTCAAACCCATGACGATAACTTGCTCAAGGTAGGCTCATGCCCACCTTGAAGTCCACTAATCGTGTCATAGTTGTAGTGTCACGTGTGACCCGGTGTCAATCGCGCACCCTGATTCGTTATTAGCGATCCAGCACACATCGAAAGATGAAACAATACTACGCCAGTGCCACTAATGCAATGTCATGGTTGTAGTATACATGTGCTGGTGTTGAATGATTTTTCTGCAATTCATTCCACGCGTATGTTTGTAAGGTATTCATGTCTACGCCAACCTGATAAATCTCTCTCATGGCTATAGATGCGATCATGATGCTAGTGCTTTCGATGGTCTCAGCAACAATCAAGTATAGGAAGACATTCCAATCTCTCTTCCTGAAAAACAAAGCTATTGGTAGATGAGTCAACTAAGCGAGTAGGAAATGGGAGATGTAACTCAAGACAATCGTTTACGCGACATGAAGCGATGAATTTAAACGGATCAAAGGAAGAAGAGCACGAGAGGGATTGGATCCTGTTATAGAGAGGGCGAGGTGAAAGTCATAGAACAACACAAGGAAACTCCTAAAGAAACCAAATTCAAAGAGGATTCTGATGATGAAAAGTTTGAATCTCTCGGTGCAAGTAGGAATTTTCTGCGGGGTAGTAATCTATCCGGCCAGCTACCTTTAAGTCGTTTCGATGAACAAATCGAAATTCTTTGGCAATCTGCAGACTACAATTTGCCAAAGTTCAGACACTGGTGAAATCATCATCTTTTGAGGTTGACGAAAAGTCATTCTTATCTTCTATAGAAAAGTTTTCTTCATTTGTGAACAACTTCAAAGAATTTTTTTGAAGAATATCACATGTCCTTACATATCAAATATACACCAGGAAAGTGTTAAGCTTGATACTGCGGCTACAAAAAAATTTTCAAGGTGTATTCTGACTCTTTCAGTTTACTAAAAAAATTCGTAATAGAACTACAAACGAACCAGAAATTTTTTTTGAAGGTGTATTCATGATTATTTTATATGATATACACCCCGAGGAAAGTGTTAAATAACAAAAGCTTCAAAAATTTTAAATTTTCTATCTGGTTGTTTTTCAAAGATCTACACCCGATAATTTTAGTAACAATCAAGCGACTTTGATTTTTTTCTAAGGGTGTACTCTTGATTATTCGAAACTTACCAAGTTGAAAGCATAGCCGCAGACTTAGACTTTTAGTGCTTCTTTGACTCTTTGATGCGCATCAAGAAAATTGCAGTAACTAAACTAAGCGACTAAAATTTCTAAAGGGTCTTATTTCACTCACGATCCATTTTAAAATATCAGCTTTGAGAAAAGGTTCAAAACAATAAATGACTTCAAGAACACCACAGTGTATTCATGACTCTTTTGGTGCACTAAAGAAAAATTTTGAGAGCAAACCACAAAACCCGAAATTTTTTAGAAGATTTTATTCTTGGTGTTTTTTAATATGCACCCCAGAAATGGTTGAAATAACATTGATGGTTTCAAAGGAACAACAAATGTGTATTATAAACTTTTAAAGTATGCACATAAAAGGTACTAATAGCTAAAGAGATTCAAAAGAAATTTTTTGAAGGTGTACTTATAATTGCTTTTTCAAAATACGATATTCGAAAACTTGAATTAAACTTCAAATTTGCAGCTTCAAATCGTTTAAGATGATTCTTTACGAAAAATATACTAATAAGTTAAAGAAAGACATCAAGGCAAAGTTTCGATTTTTTTCCTTTTTTCTCTTTTTTTCTTTGATATCAAAGAAAGCTTGGAAATCATCTATAATAGTTTTCTTCAAGAATAAATTCGAAACTCATCATCAAAGAAAATATAAAATATTTGATTTTTACTTACCAACAATTCTCTTCTCTAAACATAAACGAATATGAACTATTAGTCTGAGAAATAAATCTAAGTCTTGAACAGCAGCAACCAACGATGAAAAGCAGCATTCATTGGAAACCATAGAAGTACAAGGATCCTCGTTGGCGCGGTCGCGGACACGACAATCGTTGATGACTTCGACTCCGAGGACAACCCCTTCTTCTCTGAGGACGGCGACAACAGGTTCTTCAATAACACCAGCAAATCCGAAGATAGAAGCAGACTCGATGATACGAGTAGCGTCGAAAGGCATTGACAGTGAACAACGGTCAGCGAGTGAAGACGACCACTATCGAAGACGGCAGAAACAACAGTAAACGACGGCAACGGCAACAACTTCACCAAATAATCGCTGTGGCAGCAGATTTGGCGATGTCGCGTAGTAGTAGCTAATGCGGCCAATGACGATTTCGGCAGCGTCAAAGACTGGCCCATCGGCTACGCCTTCGTCGGCGGTGGTGACAACTTTAAGGGAGGAAGAAGAATGTGAAAAAGGTAAAGTAAAAGTTTCTTTACCAATTGAAGTGAGTTGTTTTCAAAAGAAAAGTAAATATAATTTTTTGGAAAGGAAAGGAACGGAAATCCTAAGTTGCTTGGAAGATAAGTATAGGCCAGTTGTTCTTTGGAAGACAATATCCTTTGGTGGATATTAAAGAACAAAGTTGGAATTAAACTAACTGTTGTTTGAATTTTCTTAGGAATCAATGTCTCTTTCATTAATCTAAACTAGGCTCATTCTTGCCATCAAAACTCCACATCATGGACCAAAAACTGAATTTTGGGTCTGTGGTTGACTTGGCAGAAAATATTTTTGGGGCTTTAAGTACATAAATATATTATTTAACACACACTATTTACGTGCATGCAGGGAGCAATTGCTGCATGATTAGAATTTTACCTGATTCATTATGCCAGTTATAGGCCTAAAAGTACAAACTTGTGAATAAAAGTCTAGAAAAATGAAACAAAAATTCATTTAACTACGACACCACGAAAAGTCGGAGTATTTGTAAATTTTATAATTTTGGAAGTCAAATAACATTATAAATATAAGAAGAGAAAGCGGGTTGTAATATTGTGTAATTATGTTTGAGAGGAGCAGTCTAGCGTGGGCATGGAGAATTCTTGATGATCAAACCTCAAAGGAATAGAGGCGTGAAGTGCTTGAAAGACAAACAATAGCTGGAGAATACGTGCGAGAAAGTGGAGAAAGTGGGCATTGAGACTTTAGTGACAAATTCTTCTATGTCTATAAAATGAGCTAGAAGGATGAAGAAATATGAAATTAATCATACAATATTATTAAATCAGTCGATTGACTCAATGACAATCGACCGATCTTTCTATATTGTTTGAACAAACTTTCAACAATTTGACATTTAAATTCCTAGTTATATGTTTGAAGTTTAATAGTATTTATTTAAATTCGTTAAGTGGTGAAAATCCATTCCTTTCTCGACAATGGCATTTTGTTCTGAAATATTCGCCGATCGATCAACTTTGACGCGTATTTGTTCTTTCATTTCTGTAAGGAAATAACCTTTTCTTGACAATTAAATTCACTTTGATTTCCGTTCATGCGTTTTTCACTTTGATTTTAGAATATCAAGGGAATAATAAATCTATATCTGCAGATTAAAGTTTGATCTTACAAGTCATTTCAATTTGAAACGCTTTCAATTTCTGGCGTGCACCATATTTACCACACTATATCACCTTTAAGATTAGCGTGCGCCAACAATATTTAATAAATGGTAATAAAGCTTCTGGAACATAAATAATATAATGCTTAAATCTCTTAGCATAAGTCAACCCCGTGTCTTTATGGCATATAATTTGATATCTTGAATTCTGTTCTCAATTTATTTTTCTGTTTGAATGTACACTAATGGCGTTGTAATAAAACGACAAATAACACTATGTCATAATAAGTCGACGATAAGCCAGCGCTTAGTATCAGATGACAACATCTAAAGCGATAACTTTACATCAAGATAAAACCTAAATTGGTGGAATAACCACTTCATTAAATGAAGAAATAGATGATGATATTTCAAACTAAAATACCAAAAAACCACCTCTTTGCTTGAGAAAAGCTCAGTACAGAATGATAACATAAGATTTTTAACTTAATCTAATACAACAAATATGACTACGAGAAGGAAATAAATATCATTCAATCCCTAAGTTCATTTGCGAAACTTACAATTAATTTTTATTCTCATCAACCAAAAAATTTGGAAACAGTCATTTCCATTCCTCCTTCTCCACCTGCTAATAACCTGTTCAAACCGAGGAAATAAAGCCCACACCCTTTACTTTCTTGCATAACATTTTGAAACTTTGCATCTGGGATCATGTGAAAGATTACAGGGATTAATTCTTGTGTTGGTGGTTTGTATTCTATGAACAGAAACCTAAGTTGGACTAATAAAAAATCATTAGTAACATGAAATCTGGTATATAAATGTGGATCTGGATTAATAACTTTATTAAACACTCAATTCTATTCAGATTGATTTATTTGTTAAAAATGAGTTAATTCAGTCGCATTTTCATTCAGAATCTTTGATCAATAAAACTATTAAAGCGAACCATTCATTCTTCTAAACCCTTGTCATTATACTGAAGATTGTTTTGTCTACCTTCACACCGTGCCCGATCAGCATGTAAGTACAATTATAAGTTTAGAGAAATTATTTGGACTGAGATTTTGCTTCATCCTCTTAAACTCTCAACTTTGTCTGACCTTCCTCAAAGAGCAGTTGTGTACCTTTCCCCAACTTGGCAGTCATTTGGATCTACATCTGCTCAATATACTAGGGTGGATTCCACAACTCTCCATGTATGAGCCTTGTGTTACATTATAAGTTTGAGAATTATTTAGTTAATTTTTATGTCTCACTCTTGTGACTCTCTAAACATCAGCGTGCTCAAGAAAATGGAATAGTGCCTTAACTCTGAAAAAGAAACATTCCATTTGGATGCATGCTCAATCAGCAAGGATGGAGGTGCAATTAGGTTCAAGCTGTCTCAGTTGAGCCCAGGCAGTGGAGATGTGACCTTGCGGCTCTATACCTTCCAACTGGATTTGTTTTGTCTATTGGGATTTGGGATAAAGAACAGTTATCATGGATTGTTCTTCTATCTGTGGAATCTTTAGCTATTGTCAATGTTCTCTATAATACAAAATATCCAGTTCAAATTTTTGAAGGGAAAAAGAAATAAAAAACTCAACACAGAAGGCAGTAAAAATGTTCTCCATTTGCTTTCATCAATCAAGTCCCTCACGATCATGAGAAGTGGGCTACAGCATAAATAAAAGCCCGACACAAATCACTCAATCTGTGAAATTACCCCGGTTATATTCTCCTGTACAATGATACTACCTTTACTACCACTGAGTGCTTGAGAAATACAAGCTGATCAAACTTATGAGAATGGGAAGCATGAGAAAAGAGGAAGAACGTACTCTTTGTGTAAGATTGACTTGGGAGCCACATATTCAGGCAAGAACAGTGTCCCTTTAGCCTGTTGGAGATATTTTCTCCTTCTCGGTTATGGGCTAGGTCCACCACACTATCACTTTCCCAGAGTTCAGCTGTTTGATGTCCACCACCATTCTTTTCATGTCAATCACAGCCATTGATCCTAGAGTCAGACACATAAAAAAATACAGAGACAGGTGAATTATGGAGCAGGTGTCATACCTGGGAGGGACTTCTCTGGGAGAAAATTCCACCAGCTGCGGTTTCGATGAAGCTATCTTCACAAACTCAATTTTAAAGAATCTGGAGTCAGACCTTCATCATTGTTTCAATTCAGTTTCAACTCCTTAGGAAAGATTAATTAATCTGATTCTTCTTAGAAAACCTGCGTTGTATTGAGGACCGACGGTAAGGCAGTAAATTTTCAGGGTTTTACGGTTTTAACGGATGTTATTGTTTGCGTATTTTCTTTGACCGCAAATTTTTATGCGGAACGGCCCATCTATTTAAAACTAAAGCAACTTACCGATGGCTGATGGTTCCGTTTGGACTTCTAGTTAAAATATTTGATAGATTGCATCGACAGATCTTGGTTTATTCGAACAATCAAAAATGAAAAACAATACATGACATAACACATTACACAAAATTATATATCTTCCTCACGGGAGACTGAATTCGCGGAATTAACCCTCTTCTACTTCAAAAATTTCTTGGGATGATTCTTACGCGTCAGACACACATAACACGTTAAAGAATAATTTGTCTTATGTAAATCGTTTATCTGTTCTTAAAAATTTCACCTTCTTTGTGATCTTCAATTTCATTCTTTTAATCTGATATGTTTGTATTATATACTTACTTAGTAAATACTTTGAACATTTGCCATACAAATCTTGGATTTAAAACTTTATAGATGAGTTGGCTCTTTATCACAAATTAGAGGTTCAGTTGAATTTGTTATGAATACAAATTACATTCCTTTTCCAAACCTGATAATTCTTTTATTCTATGGTTGTTTTTTTTTTTTGAAGAAATGTGTAATTTAACATTTATCTGGTTGATCTGGTGATTACAAGATGGACCGTATGATCTTATGGTCAAATGTTAACAACTATCCTTAAGCCTATCTATCCCTTATACTTGGCCTCTATGATTTTACCTCAAGAAGCTTTAAAGGGTGGCCTGCATCATTTAGGCCCGAGGCTAATTTCACATATAAGTTGATTTGATGGTCGATTCAGGCACGATTATAAAAGGTTAAATTCATAAAATTCCTTAAAATAAAATCATTACCTAATTAAACACCATTTACTCTGAATCCATGTAGGTTTGAGTCAGTGTTTAGCTTTGGTCTTCGATTCATAGAACTCTTTTACAACAAATTTTTTTAAAATATTAACCCAATATAATTAAAGATTTTAAAGATTTATTTACAAAATTTGATATTTTGGTACATTAACATAGAGTCTCAAATATATGTTTTTTTAAAGACAAATACTATAACATAGCATAGAGGTTTTAAAATAAATATATTCTAATATATAGTTAATATTTCAAACTTTATTATTATTTTTTATTATTTTTTTAATGTATACCACATATAATTTATATTGTGTAATTATCTTTACTTTTGTATGAAAAAGGTATGAAACTAGTTTGTGAATCTAAATATTAAGTTTTAATAATATGGATATGTTTTCATTCTCATTAATCATATTTTAAATATTTATAATTTTTTCTTTATTCAATTTTTAATTTCTTAAATCATATATGTTTTTTATACAAAAATAGAGTTATTATTATTTATAAATTTAATTGATTTAATAACTAAAATTACAGAATTACTATTTTTAAATAATTTTATTACTTCAAACCTGTTAATAACAAAATATTTTTATTTTAAAATAATTAACAAAATTATACATATATATATTTCATAAATATTATATATTAGCAAGATGTAGTTTCCAAACAAATGGATATTCTTTTTATATTTTTATTCCAAAATATAAATAAAATTTGTGTTATTAACATTCTAAATTTATTAATAACATTGAAATCTTTACAATGTAGTAATATTCACTGGGATCTAATGAATGAAATATGAATTTAGTATATAGGTTTAGTTAATCTTTCTTACAGAAATGTATTATAATTATTCTTTCTTTAAACTTTTAGCTCACCATTATATTCAAATCAGTTGGTACTTTGAACTATATACTTGATCTATTAAATGGCCTTGTTTCATAGTTTAAGTTTATTCTATTTCATATTGTTTTAAGGCTGATCCATTTATATATTTCATTATTCTTTCCTTCTCTATTATACTCATCTATTTGTTTTATTTAAGAATGACAAATTTTATTCTAATTTTTTAGTATTTTTAGTTTCATTGTTTCTGTGTTTGCTTGTGTCGTATGGGGTTAGGTTTGAAACTAATCAGGAGAAATAGCTCAGGCCAAACTAGTTCGATTAACTGTTGTTTGGCCACATGGTGTCAAAGTGAACCCCCCTTACTAAATGTAGGTTAGACCTGAAGCTGGGCGTTCACGACCGGGCGGGTGTAATTGACGTAGATTTTGAAGCCGAACTCCCTTTAGAAAAAAAAAGGCCAAATCAACTTTATTGCTAAAGATCTGTTGTTGAAGGATGACAAAGAGCTGAACCTGACCGAAATAATTCCTCACTGGTGGGGTTGTTGCATCAAAAAGGTAATTATTAACCTTTCTGCCATTTAGATAATTAAATGTTGACCAGCATCTATCTCTACCTGGACCCAGTCACTGCAGTTGTTAAACCCCAGATGGAAATCTTAGTAGTAGCTCATTTTAGTATACCATATATATACATATATATATATATTCTCTCACAATGTTCAGTGTACTATATGGGCCTGCCATGTATTAAAATACCTTAGGAGAGGAAAAGTGCCTGCTTTACCCAACAATTCAAAAGAAAAAGTGGTATATTTTTAGCTTTATTCTAATCATTAACTGGTACCATCTTTCTATAACCCTTCTATCCGCATTAAAAATATCTGTTTTGCTTTGAAGTACCCTCAGTCCCTACAGAAAAAAATTAGTAAACTGATGCAGAATTGCAGATTATATCAGTCAGTTGTTAAAAGAGATTGGGAGGGAAAATACCTAATCTCAGTGGAAGTGGTCTTACTATTTTTTCCTCTTCAAGTCAAATCTTTACAGTAATTAAAGGCCTACAATACATTACTGTGTAAAAGCAGCTCTTTAGGGTTTGAAGCTTCTCACTTAACTCCATATGGGGGCAGTGTAGCGTTTATGGGTTCTAAGCCCATGAAAGGGACAAGGTAGCATGGACATTTACTGGCATTCCTTCTAACTACACAGTCTGGAAGACTGGATGGCAGTCATTGAACCATGACTTTCTCTGCTGTGACATACCACCTTATGGCTGAGTAATTGGAGTCTGGCATTTTATGAAACACATAATATGCTTTGCCCTCTCCACCGAATTGTTTGTCGTGTTTGGTATGTCTGTTGGGAGAAGAATCTCTCTTTTGAAACACGTTATAAACCTCTGGGTTCAAGGCACCTGGCCTGTGTTTTTCAGATCAAAAGTTGCTACGAAAAAAGAATCGCCTGATCTACTTTGGACCATTACAAACTGATTCCGAAGGAATATTAAATTGGACACTCAATTTTGGTATCTTCCAACAGCAACCTTTGCCTTGGATGTCATGGGGCATCAGCATGCGACCATTTCCCTATATCACTTCTTCAGGTTTCTCTCAGAAACCCCGACGTCTATAATCAAACTAATGTTTCCTAAAGAAATTTGAGTGAAACATTAAATCGCAATCATATAATTTATGGTAGATGGCATGTCAATTAATGATGAATGCAACTATCAATATCAATAGTACTACTGAAGCCCGCCTCTACGATACTGCAGGAGAAGAAAAAACCTTAAAATGGCGCTGATATCGGATAACTACAACAACAGTGAGATGTGAAGTTCATATATGCCATTAAGAAGCGACAGTCTTCAGCTAAGTTTGTGAGCTCAATATGAGACAGCAAATTGGCAATGGCATGCATATAATATAAGGTATCTCTCCAATCCATGGTGGCTGTGCTGTGACGCGTGTATGGTTGGAGGTGCGAAGTGACCGTCACTGCACCAAGCCTGCTCAAGGTACCAGAACATTCTTCAGAGTAAGAGCCTCTGATTGTTTAGTTAACCAATTTTTTTGTGTTTTAAAAAACCCCAGACCACATGGAGGTCTGTGTTTTAAAAAAAAAATTTATCAAAGAACTATTTTCAAAAAAAGATAAAGAGCTAGCTTAGGTAATGGGCCTCTTTGGCCCCAAAAAAAAAAACAGGGTATAAAGGTGGGATTAGTCCTGAGAGTCTGATAAGAATAGTTTAATGTCAAAAAAAAAAAGAATCAGTTTCTTAATATATCAGAAATGAAAGGTTATACTACAAAATGTTAAGCCAGGCTCTGCCGCTGCAATTCAAATCCTGCCGCTAACGCTTAATTAACTCTCAACTTTCTTGTTTCAAACAACTCTCTTATCTCAAGCTCATGCTGCCTTTGCCGAAAACATGCCTGTCTTCTTTTATTTTGAAGGTGGTGGTGGTGGTGGTGGTGGTGGGGCTACCATTCTTTACAATAATTAACTGGTCAGCTTCTCTTTTTCTTTTGGGTTCTTTGCCACAATCTTGAGCAAACAAACCCTCTGAGAAGACTACTTCCCATGTATGCTATAATACTAGAGGCTTCAGACAGATTATGCTATAGCTTCATTTTGACAAAGTTCTTCGGGCTTTTCTGTCCTTGAACAATAGACCAAACAAAAGCGAAGTATTGTGTAGTTATAATCACACTAAATTTCTTTAAAACAAATTCGTCTTTCTCCTTTGCCAGTAGCTCTTTTGAGGAATTCAAACTACTTCAGGATACGTTCATAATTTTGAGATCTTGCTGTCTTATTTATTGTTGTCATTTACAACAAGCTGAAATGTCCACGGAAATCCAAACTGGTTCTTTTCTTCTTATTTATGAGAAATCTCAAAGCTCTTTTAAATGACAGGTATATGAAAAGATGGACAGTTTCAGAGATTCTTTCTGAAACATAATAACTAAAATATTTATTCATTCATTAAAAAATAAAATATTAACATTTTTCGCACTAAATTTTCATTCATAAGAAGACTCTTCAAATGAAACAATACCGTTTAGCCATTTGGCGTTAGGGTTTTTGTTTTTGAGGATTTTATAATCATGAGCTGACCCATGATTTTTGGGGTGATTGTTGGACTAAAGTCTATCTTGATTCTTTCTTCCTGACCCAAAATCAGAAATTACCATCATTGCGTTTTTTGGTTTTTGTTATCTCAGTATCAAACTGGGACAATATTCTTGTCAATTCAGCCTTCAGATTCCCCATTTACGAGCCCCTTAAAAATACAGGAGATCTACAAACTAATTTATGATTACTTCCTTTCCTGTTCATCTGTCTCTTAAAAAAAACCTTCGTCTGGCATAATGGAAACACCGAATTGTTTGGGCATGACTAGAATTCATGTGGGCTCTGCACGCGCAGAATCCTTCCCCCACCACCTTTTGCTCTGTTTTTGGAAAATAAAAAACTGTTTCTATACCCAGTGATCAATTAGGTTCTATTATACTAAGAGATGTATCATTGTCAACTTTGAGATCACTAATTCTCATATTAATGATTAATCATGAAATCTGCGAAGATGTAAAAAGATAAACCAGCGTACACGCTAATAAAAATTGTCGCCACAGTTAAACTACCGTCTATCTGTAAAGACTAAACTAATTGAATTTCATTATATCTTAATTATGTTACAAGTTGATTTTACATGAGACAAAACTCTCCTTTTCAGACGTCTTGTATTGTTCTCACCGTAATAATCTACAGATGGGACATCTTATTCTCCCAACATCTAGACTCCCTCAAGCCCAAAAACATCATTCAACATGATGGATAAAATCTTTAAATATGAGAAAATGACAATACATAACAATGTTAAACCTCCTAAGACACATTCTTGTTTTCTACCCACTTTCGTTGTGTCACTTTTTCTTCAAATCATTACCCCGTATTTAATATTCATTAAAGGCTGAGTCAATATTTATCTTACTATTTCTTAATATGCCTCCAACATGCGGTTGCAAGGTCTTAGATTTTATTTCTATATTATACGTAAATATCTTTTAACTATAAAAATCTCACTAAATATGATTCATTCTTTCATATTTGATCCATCAAATATTACCTGTCTCCTCTTTTATTTTTTTTATTCTATCTTAGGAATATTTTTACTGCTTTCTTAGAGACAATCAAATTCGAACCACTTTTCCCCATCCATTCACTGACCCATACTCACTTTTCCTTTTCCTTTGCCTTTCTTGATATTTATCTACCATAGAGCATCAACAACAATTCAAAAAAAATTTAGCTCCAAAAAAACACATGTATCACTCAGCGGTGGAGCTATTTCTGACAATGGCTCGTGAGCGATTCATTTAAATCTGAAGCTAATAACGACTTATTATTCATTTAAAGTAAAAAGGAAGATAGAAAATCTAAAATAACCTCGTATGTTGAACTTAAAGAAGACTTATCCGTTAGACTCGGACGGCCGTTGGAGAGTCCATATTTTTATAAAAATGGGATACAAAGCAAAATATATAATTTAATATTTATAATGTTATTATTCGACATTTTTATATATTTAAAATATATCCTACAGATTTGAGGACATCGGCAAAATATTTATCGGCTACATTGGATCATGTTTTCTATTAATCCCAACATTGATTTTTTCCCTGCTAGTTGATAATTCTTTTTTTCTTTATTTTTATAGAACCCAAATAATTTACAAAAAAATTTAGTGATATGGAACTGCGGGCAATAAATATTTTATAGTGTTTTTGAGATTCTAAATGAATGAAGGGGTATATGTTAATTATTAAAAGAAGAAAATCAGAGCCATTGGAATAGATTTAGAATAGATATAAATTTAGATACCTTCAGCTACTTTGGAGATCTTTTAGCTAAAGAATTCGCCAAATCCAAGTCGCTTTTAGGGTAAGTGCTTTGAATCTTGTGTTTGGATGTTATTAGAGATCTTTCTAGCAGTTCACTACATGAGAATCCACAAGAGCTTCTTTGTCACTTTAGGGAAAAGCAAAAAGAAGGATTCATATGTTCATCACTCAAGGCCTCACTTTTCCGCTTTATATTAAATTGGCCCGAGCGCCATGACAAAATTATAATCTTAAAACACTACGTACATTAAGAAAGACAGATTTTTTTTAGTGAAATTTCATATGATTCTTTTTAGGTTTGTATTCAATCATCTAGGCTCAAAAGTATACGTCCTTTTTCATAGAAATAAAATAATGTGCTTGATATGGTGATTTTTAATCTCTAAAACATACCATCTCAAATTATCACAGCAGTGAGAATAAACTCCAAGATGACTGCATAAGAAAAATGTTAGATTTCCTTATGAATGATTGAAATAATGCATTGCTAAAAGTTGACAAACTTTAATGGAACAAACCAAATCTTTGAATTATTTGAAGTAAATGTTAGTTTCACTGTGAAAATAATGTTAGCATCTTGAAAAATTGTTAAACTTTGAATAGAACTTGCAGTAAAATCTTTAGAATTCTTAAAGGAAATATTGGATTTCACTACAGATAAGATGAAATAAAACAACTAGAAATTTTACTTAACTTAGCATTATTCTGATTGGAGAATAAATTGCTGGGGGCTTACGAAAACTTTTGAAAAGATTAAAGTTGTGAAGTTGATTTGACTGATAAAGTGATTTATTGAATTGTTGATTAATTGATTGTTGGTTGTTGATTGTTTCTTTACTCCTTTTGCAAGCGTAAAACTTTACATAAAGTACCAGATATCTTTAGCTCTACAAACTTTCTGAGTAACTGTCTTATCTTTAATTAAAGAAGTTTGTTTTATAAGAAGCTACAAAAGTCTGCGTTATAAAGTTTGATAGCATAGATTTTCCATCTCCATTATGGAGACTTGTTTTTAAATATTTCGCGTGTGAATATCAGATTATGACACTACATAACATGATATAATGCTTTGTTGTTCAAAGGTAAAAGGCTATAAATACACAGACTTTTCTATGAAACTGGATAAAATGGATCTAGGCCTTTTCTACTTTAGACATTATTCCTTGGAAGCGAGTTTAGGTTTATTATTAATAGGTATTCATTTTTAATTTGAGTTTTTAATAAATGTTAAAGTATATATAGTTTTATCCAGAAGGTTCTGAAAAGGCATTCTATGACCTTTACATATAACTTATATGAAAATTCTCAAAGGCCTGAAGGATTTATTCTATAATTTCAATTCTACACTATTCTATCTTTTGTCTCGGATTCTTAAAAGTGGTTTTAGTTTATTTCTTTTTTAAATGGATTATGCATTTCATAAAATTTGAAATTAATTTAAGTAAATATTACTGAAAAGATTAGATGAAAATTCTCAAGAAGAGACAAAAAAATATCATCTCTCTTACTTTATATCTAAAAACTAAAAAGCAATAACCGTTCATCTTTCTTTATTTTTTTCTTATTTTCTACCCGAAAAAGCGATCAGTTTATATTGTGATTTTGAAGAAGAATGCGGTTACCATGCTCATAATTTCATTCATCTTTTCGTATGTGAAAGGCTATAATCAGTCTTACAAATATCTCGATGTTAATCCGTAAATGTTTTCTTCAATGTTCTTATCACCTTGAAGCATTTTTTTCTATGTACTTGACTCCTTATGTAAATTTACTGTATTTGTATTTTATTATTTATTATTTTTAAAGTATATACTCATGCCATATTGATTGTTTTATTTCATACATGAACAAACATATCTTATTACAAGAAATTTAACATAAAAACCTGAGTTTAGCAGTAATAAAATTTAAAAAACAACTTTATAATCTGTTTTCGAATTATTTGGTAAATAAATGTGTTAGAAATTTTAAAAAAATTCAAATTAATTTCAATATATGATGTTATTTTTTATAATTTAGATATTTATATAATTATTTCAGCTCACAATCGTCATAAAATAAATGATAATAAAAATAATTAAATATATTTATCTTAAAATGCGTTATTTTGGTTCTAAAAACCATAAAACATAATCCTTGCAAAAAAACATAAACATAAATCTAAAATAATTTATTAATAAATATTTTCTTTATCTTTCTTGTTTAGATAATAAAAAAAGTCATTATCAACAATAGTTGCCAAATAAACCTCAAGTTTATTAATATGCTATCATATTTTTTAAAATTTGTTATAACTACTAATTAACCATATTGTACCAAAGTTATATTACAAATCTATAACACATTGGATGACTATCATAAGAAATCTTGCACTTAGGAATTTCCTTTTACTGTCTATAGTGAACACCTCTAACCATTCTGTGTAAAAAAAAATCACTCTCATCTTCCCATATAATTGGTCATCTAGATAGATTACACGTACATAAGAATACAAATAAATATCTTCATAATTTGAAAGCAATATTAGATGTGAATCACTCATTAGTATTACGTAGATTGCGTTAAGCTTATCCGTTCAAATAAAAGTGAACCTAATAAGTCTTAAGGTACATGTCATATCAAAGTTTGGTTACAAAACATCACAATTTTAATCTACTTTGTGAATCTAGATGATTTTTATAGCAGCTAAGAATTAAAGTGCTGTGTTTTTTAATCTATAAAGCATAAAAGAAAATACAGCATCACGGACGTATCAAAAAATTAAAGTGTTGTGTTTCCAAACTAGAATATCATGCATCGGACTTCTTGTCCCTGTAAGGTTCCATGGTTCCCGCCAGCGGTTCCCTGAAATTAAGTAATACTAAATTAAATATTTTGAATTAAATGAAGAAAAACGCTAAGATCTCTTATGAGAATGAAATAACACGCTGTGCTGAAAATTAACAGACTTAGTTAAAACTTACAAAAATATATCTATTGCTGAAAGAAACGTGTGATTTCCAATGGAAATAATATGTAATGGAAATGACCAAAACTTGAATAAAACTAGGAAATAGAATCTTTGAAAGTGTGATATTCTTTGAAAGCTTGATAAAAACTAAAGATTTCTTTGAGTAGAACAAGTGTGATCAATTTGTTAATTATTGATTAGTTTGATTCAGTTGTCGCTGTTGGTCTGTTCTTTGCTCATTCTATAAATGTAGAAAACTTGTTGTTCAAGTCTTCATTTCTCCACTCTCTTCACTGTTTGAAGTACTGTCGATATCTTAACAAGCTGTTTATCTAAAAACTCCTCTTACCATTAGCAGTCTTGATCATCAATGTATTTTCTTCCGTCTATCATGAGACTTGTTTCCAAAATATTTCACATCGCTTTTATAAGCTATTAAACTTCTCTTATTCTACAGTAGCCTTGTTGCTTGAATTTAAATTTTAGAAATACTGCCGGATTTCTTCTGAGGCTTGTTGTTAGAAAAATTCGTCTTGTTGTAGAAACTTTGGGCGCATACACTTATTAACGACATTTAACATATACATAATCTTTGCCAAAATAATGTTATATCAAGAAAAAATAAAATAGAGACAAATCAATAAGACGGAGGAGAATATAACCAGAATTGAGAGAAAAACAATAGGAGTCTTGCAAAATTCCACGATTTCTAAGACAAATTCGTCTTCTCATTAGATTGCTTTAAGATTTTCCCAAGGCAGCTGTCTCGAAGGGATAAAGCAGATTGTCGAATGGCTGAAGCTAAGCACTTTCTGCAGCCACTCAGGTGAACTAATGATGTATTTGCTCTATCACTAACAAAATGACGAAAGGAAGGAAAAATGAAACTAAGAGCTTCATTGACCTTTTTGAGACACCACAACTATAAACCCACAAATGCCCTTTATCTGGAAAGGGACTCAAGCCCTTTGGAATACCAAACCTCTTGAAAAGCTGACCTTAGATTCTAAAATTAATTGTTCAATGAATGTATTAATCCCCTACAATTCATTGATGTCATTAATTTCTTCATTGAATGTCAATCATTCCATATAACTAAAATCCATTTCTTTATGATATAATTAATTTCTTTGGCTTTGGAAATTCATAGAATTCTGAACAATGAATTATTCAGTGAATGTCATTCATTTCATTCACTATATCCAACACTTGTACAAATGGATATTGACCCATTTTCTTTTGGACTTTTATTAATGGGCTTAGGCTTAGGCCTAACCCATTACTGGATCAAGCCAAATTTTTAATTTGGGTGCAATCACATACATTGTGGCCCGTGGGCCATATTGTATGTATTAAAGCCCCTAATAACAAATATTCTTTTAGGGTTGTTTCCAACTATGAAATCCAAAATTAAGCTTTCATCCCATGATGTGGAGTTTCAATAGCAAGAACGAGCCAAGTTAGATCGAATAAGGAAGCAATTATTGATTCTTCAAGGAAAAGTTCCAGTCATCATCGAGTTTAAACCTCCAACTTTTGTTCTTCCTCCATCAATGGATATGGTTCTTCCAAAGAATAACCATTCAACTTCTCCTTCAAGCAACTTAAGATTTCATTTTTCTCTTCCCAAAAAGAATTTATTTTCTCTTTGTAAAACAAACCCCACTTGTTTGGAGAAATAAGACTTTTTTACTTTCACACATCTTCTTCTTCCTCCCCTCCCGAATGAGTCATTAGAGTTCTTTGCCTCGTCGATGCGGCGGCAATCGCGTGAGAATGACGCCCCATCGCCCGGCTAGCCGACGTTGCCACCACCAACACTATCATCGAAGAAGAACTCACATCAACAACTGCTACTTGTTGATTGACCGAAGCCAACGTTGTAGACAATGTCTTCATCATCTCTTCCATTGAAGCCGCCTTTGAAATTGTTGCCTGCTGCTCGTCATTGCTGGAGAAGTTGCAATCGAAGTCGTCGTTGACGACCTCTACGCCGTCGTTGAAGAATGTTGTTGTAGCCGTTGAGGAAGACAACGCCACCAACACTACTAAGGAGATCAGGGCTAATCAAGGATTTGATTTTCCTTCGATCTCTGTTGCAGATCGTCTGTTCGTCATTCGCGGAGAAGAAGAAGTTGTCGTTGATAAGTAAAAATCAAATCTTTTCTACTTTCCTTGATAAAGAAGAAACCTGTTTTTGATGATTTTCAATTTTTATTTGATACCAAAATCAACTTGCCTTAACGCCTTCAAACTTTTCATGAGTGCTTATTTTTAGTAACCATCTCTGAATCATATTCTTGAAAAATTCCTTTGAAACTTTCAAATTTTGTTTCGAACCTTTTCTGTAGGGTGTGTATATGAAAATAATCATGAGACACTTAGAAAAAATTATCCTAAGCTGCTTGTTTTAAATTTTTCTTAGGTGACTAAAATATTCGTGAATACACCTTCAAAAAAAATTTCAAGTCGCTAATAAGCTTCTTAACACTCCTAGGTGTATATTATGAAAAATAACTCATGAATACACTCCTTCAAAAAACCCTTGAAGTTTTTCATTGTTTAGAAAAAATTCTAGGTGCAAAACTCAAAAAGTCATAACACAATCTCAAAAAATTCTGGGTTGTTTGGTTGTTTCGAAGGTTTTTCGGGGTGTAGAATTTGAAAATAATTCATGAATCCACCTTAAAAAAAATTCCTTAAGAGAGAAATAGAAGGCTTTATCAAACTAGTCGTGATTGGAAATTGAGGCTACGACCAAAAGTACCAAGGCAGCCAGTAATAGAAGTTGCAACCAAGAAATAGCATGAGGACCACAGTAAATATTCAAGGTAGAATCTTAGGTCGACACTATTAATCGAGGGTCGCAATTTAATGAAGACAACCGAGGTCGACGCCAATCCAGGTCGCTGACGTTGATCTGTTGATGAAGCCACAGATGAGGTCTCTGCAAGAAAATTTGAAGTTGCAACTAGTTCTAAATGCATGACTCAACTCAGGTCGCGACAGGCCGCTCGTGTCGCGATACGAAACTAGATTGAGAGTCACAAATACGGGGGCTCGAGGTTGCAAATACAGTTTGAGCCAATGAAGTCCCCGAAGAAAATTGAAGTTGCGACCACTTCTTTGGTCAATGACCTCAAAGGAGGTCGCGACCAATCATTCAGGTCGCGACCTGAAGAAACACTGAGAAGTGAAAATCCAAGTCACAACTACGTTTGAGCAATTGGGACCAAATGCAAACTTAAATGAACTATGAGGTCGCGAATATATCATCTCTGGAGGTCGTGGACCTGAAACAGAGGGTGGACGAAGAAACCGTTGCAACTAAGAACCGAGGCTGGGCCATGACCGAAGAAAGGCAAGGAATATCACAGTTGTCAGACCAATTATTAAGGTCGCAACTTCTATCTCTAACATGTGGGAAGTGAAACTGCAGCCAGCGAGGCATACTAACTATTCAAGTTGCGAATTGGGCAAACAGCAAGAAAATCCGTGTCGAACTTAAAAGGAAGTCACAACCTAGAGTTAAGGCGTGAGGAAACAGAGTCGTGGTCGCGAATTTCCAAACCGAGGTCGCAATGCATAAATGCAACAAGGGTTAAGTCCTAACCTCGAACTCAAGTGTGAAATAACAAAACAGGTCTAAACCAAAACCGGTGGCTGACTAATGCAAGAGGAAAGGAAGGTAGGAACGAGGTCGCGACATGGAACCAAGGGTCGACATCAATTTTTAAATAATCTGTTTCAACAAGGTCATGACTATAATTGATGTCGTAATTCACTACTCAAAGAAGCCGCAAGGAACCAAGTCACTTGAAGTATCGTGCTGCAATTGAACGAAAGTAAATGAGAGGAAATCCAAAACAATGACATCGCCTTGTGGTCGCGACATGGAGACAAGAGACTAGGCTTTTCTTTAGTAAAATCCACTGAGCTTTTTTAATTGAGTCTGTATTTTTTCTATAAATAGACTTTTTCGAGAATAGTAAAGAGCTTCCGCCTTCGATACGTAACGGGAAAAGAGAAGGACTCATTAGCATTTGAGAGTAGATTTTTATTTTTTCTTTTTCTATATCCGAATACGTTGAACCGTAGAAATGCTAAAGGATTTAATGATTTTTTAATACAATTGTCACTAAATTAATGGATCTAGACAAATTTTGAATTCGCTTCAAGATATTACAATTATAGTGATGCATACGATCAATGATCTATTGTTGGTTGTACGCAAGATTAGAACGTTGAATTTCAGTTTGATTGATTTGTCAATAGTTATGCTACCTCTTCGCACTTTAGAGGAGAAATATTTGATTGGGATTTGTTTGATTGGATGTTGTCTGAACCTGTTGCTCCCAATGATAATACCGAATACCACCAAGGAGTGTTTTGCTCCGATTTAAGAGGCCCTCGTGATACGCAGAGTTGAGATTCGAGAGCTTGAGGATTCATCAGGTATGTCAAACTACCATTGATGAACTACTAAGCTCAAGGGTCTACTACAATTCCCTTTCACTATAATTGATGTTGAAAAGATTTATCAATATAAATAATCGAGATTTCAATTAATCTAAAGGGGAATTCTAAACCTCGTGTTAGCCGATCCGATCAAAGGAAGGAAGAACTATTAGATTTAAAGGATGAGTCACTGATAGATCTTGTAAGAACCCTAAGAAGGAAGCAAAGATCCGCAGCCTTAGAAACGGGTGGTGAAGTATCGAGGAAAGAAAACACCTGCATTCGCAATAGCTCAAAAATACAAGTAGCTGGTTACATCCTTGTCTTTGAGAAAAGCAGGAGATCCTTAATTAATGAACATGGAGAAATCCAATTGCATTGTTAGGCAATCTTGGACAAATCCAAACCCATCAGTAGAACAGAGCAATGCATATAATTGCAAGAATTGGCTGTTTCATAGTATTTCTTTGATAGTGCCCATTTCTCACAGGAAACTGATTCAGTCCAGTAATTTTGATCTTATTTTTAGTCATTAGCATTTACTTCCAGTTTACATAATTGTTTACAATCGATGATTATTAGTTCCCCAGATTAAATCCTCACTATCAATTTTAAGTTCAAATAGTAAGGACCTAAGTAGTTGGGTAGTTTACTTCACTTTGTCAATTGTGGGATGATATTCGACTTATATCCACTTTATTTACTTGTAAGGACTGCGGTATTTCAAAGGTCATAGACTAAACCCAAAATTTTGAACTCGACACAAAGGAACTTTATTCCTAAAGGTCCCATTCAATTTAACATAGATGCAAGATGAGTTTAAGGCCTTTAATTATGCTTTTTTAATTTTGGAGGGGTTTTGGGGCCTATATAAACAAAGGCAAACAAGTTTTATTACACACAAGTCGCAAGTGATTGAAAATAATAGATCAATATTCGACAAAAGAGGGAAATGCCAGCTTCGAGATTTTTCTTAAATTTTGTAAAAGAAAACACTCAAAACAGCTTTTACAAGCAAAGTGGGTCAGACAAGCTACCTGATCTTTAGAAAGCCATATTGAAAATATTTCAGGCTCCACTGCTCTTCATTAAGCTAAGGTATTTCAGCACTTCAGAGGTTCTTGTACGACCTGGAGGCAAGACTGCACTGCTGCGCTGATACCGACTGGAAATGAACACTAGGAGCAGAGAGCAACCATGGCAGATGAAAGAAATGACCTGCATTCAACAAAGGAAAGAATAGGAAGGCCTCAGTTTGTAAAGATACAATGGAGGAGGATTTTCCTTGAGGCTCATCATTCAAGAAGAATACTCGCAATCAGATACCATCGAGGACAATAACTTGAATGAAACCACTTAATCACAATGAAAAGAATCGCCATCGGGCCATCCCCACCGGCTATCTCAACGAGCACCCTGCATTCCCGGCACAAAATACAAGGAAGGAATGCGTGAGGCCAGAGGTGATAAAGCTACATCTCTTTCCTTTTTCCTTAAGAGATATTGCAGCCACATGGTATGAGTCATTACCATGGTTCGGTAGATACCTGGGAAGAGTCGGGAAGCTGCATTTGCAGTGTGTTCTTCCTCCATCCTCACTTCAAAAGAAGAAGGGAAATCATAGTATTCCAACATGTGGAAGATGAGCTTATACATCACTCGGGAGATCTGGGTACATGCCAAGAGATGTCCAATGCATGGGATCGATTTGAAGACTCAATGGACATAGTCTATCATTCTCGAATGATACTCAAGGTATCATCGAGGTTTTGGCCGTGGGAGACCAAGAGGAAAGTGTGAGGAGGCAAGATCCGATCAAGATCTAGCAAATGCATGAATTTCTCCAAACTGTGGAGCAACAAGAGAGTAAGATAGTTAGGGTCATTGAGCTAAACAAATGATCGCTACAAGCAGTTAGATGCACCAAGTGCACAAGATGACACCGTGTTGTACCACCTCGCTCTGCTCACAGAAATTGAGCAATGAAAGAGAGGAATGAGAAGAATCACGAGGTACAACTAAGGAGGATTCCTATGGGGTTGAGGAGGCTAAGTACATGAATGAGCCAAGAAGCTACCATTTCAAGCCAAATCCAAACTTGCCCACACACTACAATCCAGCACTGAGGAACCATGAGAACTTCTCATATGGTGGAGGGAATACACATGGTCCAAGACAAGGGCATAATCCCCAACAAGGATATCCACCACCTAGATTCCAAAGAATAGCAAAGAATGGTGGAGAAAACAAAGAATGACTATCGTATCGAGAAGGACCCTAGCCTTTGAAGATCAAATGTTGCGCTCATGAGGACACACAAGAGGCTGTTACACCCCATGAACAAAAAAATTTATCTGATTTAGTTAACTGACACTGGATCAAGAATTGCAAGTGCCTTCCTAAATTGAACCTGAAACACAAGAGGGTGTACTCGGGCCCCAATATGCACCAAAACAGCAGCATTCCCAAGTGACACCCAAAAGAACCCAAAGGACTGCATGGCAGTTCAGTTGAGAATTGGGAAAGAAGTGGGGAACAACAACATAAAAGCAAGGAAGGAAGGGACTGAGGAAGAACAAGAAGAAACTGGAAAGGAAGAAAAGAAGAACATGCTAGAGAAGATTACAGGTTAAGAAACAAGGCTGTGGATCGGGGTTAAAATTTTGATAGAAGCCGGAGTTAAACTAAGGAAAGCACAAGCTTACACACTCCAAAGGCCATTTTCGAGGGCTCTCGTAGCTGAGGGAAGAAATGTCAATTCTTGACATCTTCAAGAAAATAGAAATCAATATCCCCTTTGCCGAGGCAATCAATCAAATGCTAAATTATGCAAAATTTCTAAAGGAAATACTGAGCAAGAAAAGAAGATTGCCAGGAAGGAATTTGTGGAACTGACCGCCACCCGCAAAGGCAAATTTATCCAAGAAAAGCCCCGGAAAATGAAGGACCCAGCAAATACCCACTCCCGCTCTATAGGGAACATGAATCTAAGAAGACCTCCAGACTCGTGCCGTGATAAACTTGATGCCTCTATCATAGGTGCAGAGATTGAGTTTGGGGGAACTCACCCCAACAGAATCACATTGCAAATGGCTGACATATCCATGGCACAACCAGAAGGTGTTCTAGAAGATGCCAGGGTAAGTAAATTTATCTTTCAGGATTTTGTAGATCATGAAGATGGAAGAGGATACCCAAGTTCCTTGTCGCTAGAAGACCCTTCTTAGCAACTGAGTCGCTTTGATATGTGTGCAAGTGTGAATCAATTTTAAGGGGTAGGGAGGAAGTGCACTTTAACCTTAACAAGGCCTGAACAACCCGATGTTGATGTAGTTGTATGGTCAGAGAAAACAAAGAATATACTGTTGAATTGAATTCTGATTGCAACATTCTATCAATGAAATTGAGATGAATTTCCAGTATCTTGAGAGTATTGATTATGAATTGTTGCCTTCTAGTTTGCAAAACAAAGAAACAGTCTTGAGCTTGAATGAAAATAGTAAACAGCATAAAAGGCGTGTAAGGAACGTAAGCTAACAATAAGACTAGTGTATGGGGTTATTAAAGGAATTAATTGGGCCAGTTTGAAATATACTTTCTTAGAACCCGAAAAAGGAAAACTAGTAATCAGTATCACCAGATTGACCACTGCTAGAAGAACAAAAGTCGCTGAAAAATTTCAGGAAGTACAAGCCATTGCTTAGTCAATTGAGAGGATCTTAAGGGTATCAATCCTCATTCGCATGCATAAGATATCGAACGATGATGCAAGAACTTCATTGGAACACCAAAGGAGGTCGAACTCGTGAATGAAAGATGTCGTCAAATAAGAGGTGCGAATGGCTGAACGTGTGCTTTATATATGCACATCGATAGTTTCATGAGCCTACCATGTGGTTCCCAAGAAGGGTGGATTCACTGTGATAAAAAATGAAAAGAATGAATTGATTCCTACAAGAATTGTGATAGGATGGAGGGTGTGCATAGACTATAGGAAACTGAACACTGCAACCAGAAATGATCATTTTCCTTTGCCTTTCATTGATCAGATGTTGGATAGGTTAGCAAGACACCCTCACTTCTGTTTTCTTGATGGATATTCTGGATACAACCAAATTGTCATTGCACCTGAAGACCGTGGAGAGAAGACCACTTACATGCCCATTCGTACTTTTTTGTGATTAGAAGAATGTCATTTGGTTTGTGTAATGCCTCATACATTCCAAAGGGGTGCATATGTCCATATTCTCGATTTGCGTAAGAAGGGAGATCTTCATGGATGATTTCACAAAGGTATGATCCGCTTTGAAAATTGTCTGATACTCAGTGAATAAGATTTTATGTGTTCTATTGTAAGACTCCAGCTTCAATTAGGAAAATGTCACTTATGTAAAAGAAGGAATTGTCCCAGCACAAGATTTGCAAAGAAGGGGGTTATGTTAAGGTAAAGGAAGTTCTAATTATAAAGAGTCTTATGCCACCCACAACAGTTAAGGGAATAAGAAGTTTTCTGGGACATGCTGGGTTTTATAGAAGATTTATCAGAGACTTCTCCAAGGTTGCTAGGCCATTATGTAGATTACCGAAAAAGGATACCAAAGTCAAGTTTGATGAGTCCCCGCGAGATCTTTCAAGAGATCAAATCAAGATTGGTTGAAGCTCCCATCATGGAAAAACCATTGGAATAAAGAATTTGAAATCATGTGATGTCGTTGATTAGTACCTAGGAGCCGATAAGACAGAGAACTCGACAAGGTGCTCAGGCCATACTATGCCAGAAACTTTCAATGAAGTCATGTACCACTCTACTACTGAAAAGGAGATGTTGACAATAGTATTTGCATGTGAAAATTTAGCCATACATATCGGGTCTCACATCATTATCTCGTGACCGATCATGCCGTAAATTAAACATTCGATGGCAAAGAAAGAAGCAAAGCCAAGACTGATCAGGTGGGTACTGTTATTGCAGGAATTTGATCTAGATATCAAAGACAAGAAAGGTGGTGACAATGTGATAGTTGATCACTTGTCAAGAGTTGAAAAGCCTACTATACAAAAGGAAGAGAAGGACATAGCAGAATATTTTCCAGATGAGCAGTTATTCCAACTATCACTCCAATCACCTTGGTATGCTGACATTGTGAACTTTTTACCATGTGGAATTATGCCACCAGAACTCAGCTACCAACAGAGAAAAAAAATTAAGGACTAACAAAGGCTAGTGTTTACATCCGATGACCTAATTATTATTTAAAAGAGGAGCCGATATGATAATCGAAGGTGTGTACCGTAAAGTGAGTAGAGCAAGATCTACATGAATGTCATGCACGCCTCATATGGAGACACTTTGCAGAGATAAATGCTTTACAAAATTCTCCAATCAGATTTTACTGGCCTACTATTTTTGGTTATGATTGTTTTGAATGGGTGAAACTCAGATCACTGCTAAAGAATGGGAAATATCAAGAAAAGGCATTAATTTCAAGGTATCCCGGTGGTGCAATTTGTTTTGATGATGGGGATAGATTTATGGGGCCTTTTTCCCATCTTCATTTGGAAATTTATATATATCATAGTCAGGATTATGTATTCAAACGGGTCGAGGCAAGAGCCTTGTCCCAAAATGATGCTAATATATTGTGGGATTTTTACAAAGCTTGAATATTCGAAAGGCATTTGAGCACCTGTAACTATCATCACATGAGGAAGTTACTCGCTAATAAAGTGTTTGATAAACTTATAAGATATGGAATCGCACAGAGCCTAGTTTATCATCCCCAACAAATGGGCAAGCCGAGATCAACCAGAGATAAAGAAAACTTGAAATGACTCAGAAGTCTAAAGATAAGAGACTGGTCTCTTAAACTCGATGATGCATTATGGGCATACAGGACTGTTTATAAAACTCCCATTGGAATGTCCCTATACAGGATTGTCTTTGGCAAACCTTGTCACCTTCCCTCTCAATTAGAATATAAAGCTATGGGTAATCAAGAAGCTTGAATTTTGACTTCAAGTGGTCATGTAAAGAAGAAAGGCTACTCAAATTTAAAATGAATTGGAAGAGTTGAGGAATGAAGTCATGATAAAGGCTTCTAATCTATAAAGATAAACAAAGAAATGGCATGATCAAAAGATCTGAGGGAGAGGAATAAAGTGTGAGATCAAGTCCCCGTTATTCAACCTTTGTATTAAAACTCTTTCCAGTAGCTTAAATCAAATGGAGGACCATATACGTAGTATCAAGTACAACTCAAAGTGACACCAGAACCAGAATCAAGAGGAATCTAAAGTCAATGGTCAGAGATCAAGCATTACTGGGAGGAATTCATTGCAAACTGACTCCTAGTTCTGAGTGAGAAAAATATGGAGAAACAAAAATCTCATAGCAACAAATCCAGCTAAAGACTAAAAATTGAGCGGCTTTGTGGAAGGCAATCCACATCACAATTTGTTTTAAGTTTTTATTCTTTTTGTACTAGAGTTGTTCAAAAGTTTTGTGTGATTTTATTACTAATGCTTTAAATTACGATGTTTCAAGAGACAATGAGAGTGTACACAAAGAGGAATTTACATTCAAATCTCCACCCGCACAAGAAAAAAAAGGGGCAGTATAATTTTCCTGATTTATTGAATTTTGTCTCCGAGAACATGATTGAAAGTTTGTAGAAATTTTTTTAATTCAGGCTTCAATTTTGAATCGATGTATAGTAAGATGGATTCATGACATTTAAATGATATGGTGAATTGAATTGTACTTGTTTTGATTTGGATTGGTGGGAATTGAACTTATTGAAATTGAATTATTCAAGGAGACCTGAAATTTTCACGTAATAGACTGCCTAAGTCGCAATTAAGATAGGAATGGATAAAATTACATGAGAAAATTTAAGGTCGCACATAGGGATTTGAGCTATACAAGATTTTTAGTCGTGAACATCAATTCATAGGTCACATGAATAAGAAGCCGGAGCATTAGCTAAATAAGTCGGAGGAATAGGAATGCAATGCTGAGATTGAGGTCATGATAAAATAACTATGAAAGAAAATAATGTGTCATGGATCAATTTTCTAGTGACCACATCTCAGTCACGACAAAATTTTTGGGGTTTTACTAGAATTGTCCAAATCTTAATAAAATTAGGTTTTAAACCTTATTTGGGCGTCGCAACATTAGAGACATCATTTATTGAAAATCCTTAATTAAGAGACTCGAAATTTAATTTCGCGACTCCCCATGTCGTAATCATGACATTGAGCCCAACTTCCATTCCAACTTCCACTCATCTTCAATTCATTCCAACTTTTTCACTTCTGCGTCCATCGTTTTGAATCTCAAAACTTAAAACCTAAAGTTTAACCAGTACTCCCTGCACCACTGTGGTAGCAAATCAAGACGATATCAAGAGATCTTAATAAACTGATTGATGAAATTATGCGTGAAAGTGTCGAGGCAGTGGAAGAGGTTCAATTGGAACCCCAACCTGGGGAAGGAATCGATGTCGAACAAGGAACCCAGCCAGAGGAAGAAGAGCAGGCGGTTGCACAAGGGGCTGCAAAGAGACAAAGGACAAATGAGCATGCAGAGGAAGAAGTAACAGTAGACGACAAGGACTTCATTTCAAAAGAAGCTCACGAGTATTGGAACAAGATACTGTTTGACAAGGATTGCAGGAAAGGCTTTGGAAACTGATTTCCGTTTCTGAGGTAATAGAGAAAGAGGTTGGGATTCTTCGTGAACATAGGCTGTGGATTTTCTCGCTCTTCCAGGAGTTTATGCAAATATGGTGGGCATGAAGGAGGATCTCGCCACGTGAGGGTGTTTGGGTGGTCTTTCGGGCAGATGTAATTGATCAATGAAATGTTTAAATTAAGGAGCCTAAGCACAGTTGAAATATAAGAAGATGGTAGAAACTAACTATGAAAAGATACCAACCTGTTGGACTGGCAGAAAAGGAAATGGGAGGCTACAAAGAAGAACCCTACCACGCAATCAATAAGGGAGCCCTCACTGGTACTAGCGAAGGTCTGGCTTATTTCATCTCAAGCTCGTAGTGATTCCACTAAGCATCTTTGGTCAGCCGGGAATAGAGGCCATCATTTTATATGCCTTGAAGGATATAAATGAACATAGGAATCCTGATTGAAGAGTCCACTGTAAACAATGCAAACACAAAGAAGGTGAGAGGGCGCTTGATATTTCACCCACTCACTCATCACTAGACTTTGTCTCAAGGTGAAAGAATGTGGGAGGAAGAAGAAATGCCCCTGTCTCCCCTCCTCACCCTAATCGGAGTGACAAGAGAGACCACAAAGGAAAAGGCGTAAAGGAATAGTGAAGGATGCCGAAGGTAAACAATGCCAGCTGAGGAGAATGAGACAAGAGAGATGGGGCAATACCAGAAGATATCCATCCAGCAGTGGCAGAGGAAGCACATTTCAGGATGAGCCCGCTGAGTCATTCCTACCCAGAGGTACAAGAGCACTTGCCTGAGCAAGCAGAAGGTTCTAGGAGGAGAGAAGAGAATGCAGAGATCATAGAGATGTCGATCAATGAAAAAGGACATGGAAGAAAGATGGCGAAATGAGAGAGTGCAGTTAGATTAGGGAAAATTTTGGAAGTCGGTTAGAAGAAAAGAACATATGTGGGAGCAGAATCTGGAGACAAAGAGAAGAAGAATGGAAAGAAGAGTCGAAAGAAGAGAAGAAAGATGATGGAAACATGAAGGCAATTGGAAGAATTTACACACCGGGCTTCAAACGGGATGCGAATCATGAAATATTTCAAGAGAAGCAGATGGAGGCAATATGATGAAGAAAATTAGTTTTAAATATCTATATAAAGAGCAAATAAAGAGTTTGAGAGGCATACAAGGAGAGGGATAAACAACTAGAAGATAACGATGTATACCGAAGAAAGATATGGCTGGAAAGCTTAGATTTGATCAACCAGAATCTGTCAAAGCTGCTAGAGTGCATCTCAGAATTGGAAGGGGCAGTAAATCAGGTGGGAAAAAGGCAAGACATGCTGATCAATGCAGTACAGTTGACAAGCGATATATATGTAAAGGAAAGTGAAATACCCCCGCTATGAGAGACAAAGACTGAGAGAGTGGCTTTCCAAAGTTCACCTCGCCTAGCTAGCTTTGATATAGGACCTCCTGGGGTCATACCTCCCAAAGTATAGTAAAAGAAGAAAATGAACTTGAAAATTCTCCTTTGCAGCCTCAACTGTATATTCTCTCCATTATTAATAGAAGTCCATTATGTCTCATTTAGATTGTCCCGGTTATAACATTTCATTTACAATTGGTTCCTGTCATTTTGTGTGTGAGTTGCCGAATTAGAAATAGATTTGTGAATAATCGGTTGTTTTTACTAAGATGGATATGACTGGATGAATTGTGTGGTTTGTTTCACTACTTATTTGTATGCAAAATATGAAAGTCTTGTCTGTACAATGACCAAATGACCAATTATGTTTTATCCCAAGAACAACAATGAAAGAAAAATAAGTGCGGTATATCGTGAAATGAATTCTAGAGTTAAGATACTTGAAATCAAGTTTAAACTATAGAAATAGGAAGAGGTATAATAATGAAGGAACAAATAAAATGATTGAAGCCTTGTATATAAACAGTGAGTCAATACAAGTCTTGAAAGAACATCTTCTGGGGGATTCACAATTGAGGATATAAAATTTGTGAACTTGTGAGATTATTGGTTGAGGAAACCTAGTAAAAATAAATACAAGAAGTGATAGAGGCCATCTTAGTTTGAGCCTTCTAAGCCTACCCTCACTATATGCTAAGGCATATAATTTAGTCCTTATTTGAGCTAAACATGCCTGATTTCTTCAATTAGCAGCAATTAGAAAACCTGAGTCCCTCCCTTAAAGTAATCTATGTAAAAGAAACCAAATTATCTAGTTTCCAACAAAAGGTTTGTCAGAAAGAAAGAAACAGTTTATGAATATATTTCATTACAAGGAAGGAGGAGAAGAAACAACTTGAAGAACTAGAGAAAAAGAAGCAGAGATTGAAAAGAGGAATAAGTTTTGTCTTGTGGCCTATGTCCCTTGAACAATTAAGCTCATAGGGGTGTTACAAAACCTAGTACCCTAATGTCAACTGGTATGGGAGTTGTTAGCCCAAAGTTCTCTAAGAGTGATAGAAAGCCTAAGAAGACAAAACATTGCACTATTCCCATTCCTAAAAAAAAACAAAAAAGAGTCCCGTAAAAGGAACTAACCTGATATGAGTGTGGCAAATCAAATCACATTAAAAGGTGTACCATACCACGATTGAGGAGAATCCATTTACAAGGAAGGAAAAGATGAAAGAAGGCAATTAGATAAAAGGAAGAGTGGAATCTAGGTGTTTTGCAAACTGTAATTTTCACCATCTGCTCAATTACCTAAGCCTAACATTACAAGCCCGAAAGACCTCTTTGATCTTAAAGGTTAAATTCTACCTATATTAGTGGAGATCAATATGAAAATGCTCATGGACCTTAAACTAGCTTAAGAGATTCTCGTAAGATTAAATCATCAAGAAGATGAAAAGGATTGAGACTCACATACTACAAGCAACAAGATCCTCGTTGGATCAACTGTATATGCAGTAATTCATCATATTATATTTGTGATGGTTGAACCATTCCTTTTCTCAATTGAAACTCAAGTTTGGGTATGATGCCACATCTCTTTTCAAGTTACAGTAGAATGAAGTCAGGTTTGAATCGTAGAAAATGTCCTAAAATAAAGCTCACTGTTTGAGGACAAACAATTCTTTCTTCTTGTCGAGACAAGCAAAATTTTAAGTCTGGGGAATTAAGGAGTCCAAAATCCCATCGATTTTTTAATCCATCTTTTCTAAAGTATTTTGTAAGAGGCATTGATTCATATGCAGAAACATGGATATCTTACTCAAATTCACCTAAGTAAAATTACAATAATCAAGGTCCCAAAAACCAAGAGAGCAAGCCTCAAAGCAAATAAATGAGGTCGCAATCCTAAAATTAGAGCTCAACAAGAAGCCTGGGCTGGCCGCGAGCCTGTGTCACGACATCACTAAGACTAAGGTCTTGAGAGAAATAAGGCTTTATCAAAACTAGTCGTGGATTGAAATTGAGGCTACGAATTAAGTACCAAGGCACGGCATTGTGAAGTCATGATCAAGAAATAAAGTAATGAGACGCATTTAAATATTCAAGGTAGAATCTAGGTAACTATTAATTAATCGAGGTCGCAATCCCAATTGAAGATAACCAAGGTCGGACGCCAACTGAGGTCACATCGTTGATCCGTTGATGAAGCCACAAATGAGGTCTCTGCAAGAAAATTTGAAGTTGTAACTAGTTCTTAAACGAAGGACTCCAACTCGAGGTCACGACGGTTGTTCAAAGTCGCATGAAACCGGATTGAGAGTCACAACATGGGGGTTTGAGGTTGCAACATGAAGCTTAGTCAAACGGTCCCGAGAAGAAAAATTGGAAGTGCGACCACTTCTTGGTCACAAGGACCTCAGTGAGGTCCACCAATCATCTGTGTCGCGGTTCAAGGAAACACCGAAGTGAAAACGAGTCACAACTACATTTGAGCAACTGGGACCAAATGTAACCAGAAACAAAGAAACCATGAGGTCGCAACATCATCTTGAGGTCGTGGATCAAATAAAGTGGTGGAATGAAGAAACCGGTTGCAACGGAGAGCCGAGGTTGGCACTTAAGAAAGGCAGACACAAGCTGCCGCAACCAATTATTAAGGTCGTAACTTATTCAAACATGAAGTGTGAACCAACAAAGGGAGGTCATGATCAATCATCTCAGTTATGACCAAGAAGTAATCAGCAAGAAAATCCGTGTCGCAACCGTAAAAGGAATTCACGCACCTAGAAAGTTAAGGCGAGAAACAGCAAATGTGGTCGTGACTCAAAACTCAGGTCGCGACGTGACAATGCAACAAGGAAAATAAGTCCTAACTTAGAACTCAGCGGTGCACAACAAAATGTGGCCGCAAACTAAACCGAGGTTGTACGCATAATGCAAGAGGAAGGAAGGAGGAACGAGGTCGCGATTATTGAACCATGGTCGCACATCAATCTTTACAATAAATCTGCTTCAACAAAGGTCAAAGACTTATAATTGATGTCACACCACTACCAAAGCAACAAGAGGAACCAAGTCACGAATCGGTTATCGTCGAATCGAATGAGGTGCAATGAGAGAAAATCCGTGTCGACGTCAATTTGAGGTCGCAACATGAGACAGTAGACTGGGCCTTTTCTTTAGTAAATCCACCTGGAGCTTTTTGAATTAGGCCCATTTTCTTTTAATGAAGATAATAGACTTTTGAGAATAGTAAAGTAGCTCGTTTCGATACCCAAAGATGGGGAAAGGAGAAGGACTCATTGTATATTTTAGAGTATATTTTATTTTCTTTATTTCTTTTCTTTTTCTAGACCAACCGCGAACCGTAGAAATGTCAAGCCGATTTAATTTCATTTAATACAAATGTCCCTAAATTAATGGATCAGACAAATTTTGGAATTCGTTTTCTCAAGATATTACAATTACAGAGGATGTATATGATCAATGATCTATTGTTGGTTGTAATGCAAAGATTTAGAACTAATACTAGATTGGATTTACTCGTTAATTACAAATTTTTCAAGGTGAATTTAGAGAGAGATACTTGATTGGGATTTATTTGATTGATGTTGTTCTTGAACCTATCAGCCCCAATGATAGTACCAATAATTGCTCAAGGAGTGTTTTCAGCTTTCCGATTTTGAGGCCCTCACGTGATACAGAGTCAGATTCCTAAGAGCTGGAGCATTCACTTACAGGTATGTTGATCACTGATTGATGAAACTACTAAGCTCCGAGGTTCATTTCGATAAATTCTTCACCATAACGATGTTTGAGGGAGATGACAATATAAATAATCGATATTTCACCTTAATTTAGCGGGGAATTCCAACCTCGTGTGCCACCGAGATTCCGATCAATGGAAGGAAGAAACCATTAGGATTTAAAGGATGAATCATCACTAGATGGTAAATCTTTGCACAACTCGAGAAGGAAGCAAAAGATCCAACTTCGTGAAATGTATATGAAGTATTGAGAAAGAAAAATACCCAGATTCTTGGGTAAGAAGCTCAAAATACAAGAATGGTTGCATCCTTGTCTTGAGAAAAGCAGAGATCCCAACCAAGAACATGGAGAAATCCAATTGCATTGTTAGGCAATCTTGACAACCAACCCATCGCAGAACAGAGCAATGCATAATTAGGAATTAGTCAAGCCAACAAGATTTCTTTGATACAGCTCCATTTCTCACGTGAAACCCATTCAAATTCAAGAATTTTGATCTTACTTTTAGTCAAGAAGATTTACTTCACTTTAAATAATTGTTTACAATCGATGATTATTAGTTCCTAGATGAAACTCACTATCCATTTTAAGTTCAAACAGTAAGGACCTAAGTAGGTCAGTAGTTGATTTCTAATTTCAGAATCGGGAATGATATCTGGACTTACATCTAATTTTTACTACTTGTATGACCTGTGGTAATCGGCAAAATATAGACTAAACTCCAAAATTTTGAATCTCACACAAAGGAATTTTTTATTCCAAGAAGAAGTCCGTCCACTCAACATGTGGGGATGCAAGATGAGCTAAGGCCTCGTAATTTCAGGCACTTTAGGGGTTTTAGTCTATATAAACAAAGGCAAACAACAGCATAGGAGAAAACTGAAAAACAATGACTACAAAACCAACTGATATATTGAACATGTACCTATATATTTGAGAAACAATGGCTTAAAAAGCCTATTGGATATATGTTTATTCAAAACATAGAACAAGATACTATTTTAGATAACTTGAATGTTTGAGAAAACAATGGTTAAAAAGCCTACTTCTTGACTAAAAACATAGATTGAATAGGTGCTGTGCTGGGAAAAACTGAATGATTTAGAAAGTAGTAGCTAAAGTCATATTTCACCTGGGCTATAGAATAGAAACACTTCCAACATTAAAGGCCTGAGAGTCAACCCAATTTTCGGTGATCTAAACATTCCTACATATGGTAGAGAAATACTGCCTAAGGTATTTTTACTGATGAAACCTCATAGTGTGGCTCCCTGTAGATTTGACATTGAATGTTTTTTTTTCATTTACACAGGTTTTCAAGGTATCACATTCTAGCATGCTTCTTAGAGGGTCAATGCACCCTTATACATGCGTCCTTCATCTACTAGGTTGTTTCTCTTTCACTTTTACAAGGCTTTTCTCTATCTCCTCTGACTTAAAGAAAGCTGGCAAAGTTAGAGAATTAGTAGAAAAATTCAAAGAAATATGAATTGTACCTATGAGAATAATTCTTGAATATGTCTCTTTGTCTGAATTGAAAATAGACTTAGCATCCTCTATAGCTCTTCTCTTCCAAATTCTGGTTTTTTGACTGTGCATTGCTTCTTCCTTCAATTTCTCTGATTCCTTAGTCTTCTTCTCTTGTGCTTCTTTAGGTACTTCATTGTGCTCCCTTTTCTCCATAGCTCTTTGTCTCTACATTATTCTTTTTTGAGTTCTGGTGAGCTTTTAGGGAAATTTTTTATGCTACACCACATGTCATTTTTTTTTGCTCAGGTGATAGAGGAGGGACATATGAAGATCCCACCTGATTAACTCATGAACCCGAGGGGGGACTTCCTGCACCCAATGAGTAGAAACTTTTCCTTAAAACAATAATGAAACCATGGAGCGAACCTCCCATAATCCTTAACATATCTTTAGAGCACAATAATGCAAAGCAAGTGGTAAAATTTTTTTCTTTTCTTTTCTTTTTCTGTTATCCCTACTTCACTCCACACTTATCCTTATTCATACATAAACCTTGGGTTCAAATTTTATCATCTCCCCACTCCCATCCCCAACACGATGACACTTTGATATTCGTGGTACGCCTCACAGCCTACAAAATCGTACACTTTATCTTTGGAACCGGGACGTTACAAGACAACAAACCTTAGAGGTATTTTCCTCCTTTAAGTTTTCATGCCCTTTCTCTCTGAAAAAATATGTCTCTCTTTTGAAGAAACATTCTTTCCTTTATAGGATTTCTCTTTCTTAATTTCCTGTTTTGAATAGTATGGATACCTTCCATTATTTTCCTTTTCATTAGCTACAGACATTCTTCTTTTTACTGCCAATTCATCTTTATGAACTAGATATTATTTAGGAATTCATACCTTTTTTATCTTGGCATTAGGAGAAAATATCTCATCATTCTTTGCTTTCAATGTGGACCGTCTTCAAATCGAGAGCAACTTTATGTTGACTGGCTTACTAGTGGAAACAAAGATCTTTCACTAATCACCATGACTCTTTTTCCTCAAAATTTCAAGATTCTCTATTGATCCAATTGATAATATTCCCCAAACTCAAACAAGCAAGAATACTATGGATTCCAAGAGTTGTGATATTTATAATAGACTTTCCCCAAGCTCCTTATTGAGAAGGTGATCCTAAGAAAGTGATGAACTTCTTACAAGGAATCTCCTAGCTTCTTTGCCAGCATCAAAAATGTATATTGGGCTTGTGCATTAGAGACTTGTGACTCCTTTCCTAGATTAGGTGGTGGAGGTGACTGCATAACAAGTCCGGGAATTTGTTGTCCCCTATGAACACTTACTCCAAAGGGTGGGTGCATGGTGCCCTTGAGCCTTTAGTAGAATGAAGTGGCTCATCGTAGACTTTAGGTTATGCAGTTGGGTTGGTGTAAGAACAGACATTTTGGGGAGTCATTGTTCTTACAGTATTAGGACGTCCACCAGTTACACTCACTGGATTGTCAACCTGCACATGTGAGCAATGAAATTCATCAGCCTCACGAAAATTCCCGGTACCGCCTCTCAGCTTCATCGGAGAAGGCTCTGTAGACCGTGGCTAAACTTTTGTTTGTGTTGTCTCGTTTCTCCCATAACTCCCAAGGTTGCATCCAAGAGTTTCACTTGGGATTGATTTTGTTGTTTTCGCTCTTCTACACTAGTCTTTAATAATTCAACTTAACCTTAAACATCGCCCTAACTTTAGCCTCCGTCTATTATGACCTTTGGTATGTTTGACCTCTCGACTATTTGTGCTTGCCAACCATTTCCAGGTTGCTATTTTAAATTATCACATTTCCAAGTTTTCAAGGTTCTTAATTCTATCACCTGAAAATCATCAAATTTGTTAGAAAATGATTTTGCTCCACCATTGCGAACAATTTCATGTGTTGCTTCAGAAAGATTAGATCCCGGTGACTCTCAGCAAAATCTTACTAAAAAACATTGACAACATCTTCAGTAAAGATATGTTCCATCGAGCAATGTTTCACAAAGATGTGTCTCATCGTGTAAGCCAAATATATGTTGTGCTGATTTTTTAATCTCACATGAAACATACAAAATACAAAGAGCTGGATACGTTAAAATTAAAGGTTTCCAAACCGGAATGGCTCGTAAGATCGACATAATGAGCCATGTAGCCCTGTCTCTTAACAAGCTCCTAGAATCAAAGTAGAAAATATTTAATGAAATAATACATATATTAAATGTTGAAGAAAAATGTTAGATCTCCTAGGAAGGAATGAAATAACACGTGTTAAAAATTAGACTTTGATAGAAAACTGGAAATAGAATGCTGAATTAAGGAAAGAAACATTATATTTCAATATGAAAATAATACTGTAATGGAATATTGACAGAACTTGAATAAAACTAGGAAATAGAATGCTGAAAAAATGCTAAAAGCTTATTGAAAAGCTAAGATTTGCTGAAGTAGATTGACATTGAGTTGATTTATTGAGTTGTTGATTGGTTAGATTGATGGTGTCATTTAGTTGATTCTTCTTTGCTCCTTTTATTGACATAGAAAACTTGTCGCCTGCTTCCAATTTCTACTTCCATTTTCTAAAAGAACTCAATATCCATTAGGGAAGTTTGTCTCGAGAACCTCCACGTCTATCATGCTCGACTCAAGAATTCTTCCACGCTCTTCATCACTGGTACTTTGCTCCCGTTAATATTCCACGTCACATGTAACCGCCTCTACTTCTCCGCCACCTTGATAACGTTTTCGTTTAATTTCCAAAATTTTAAAAATTTACAAATACTCGACCTCTCTTTCACAAGCCATTTAACGGACCTTAACTCTTCTTTTTAGACTTTATTCATGGGTTTGGGCCAGTTTTCAACTCCATTAGTAGATCATACCAAATTTTCAATTTGGATGTAAATAATATATATATATATATATATATATATAGAGAGAGAGAGAGAGAGAGAGAGAGAGAGAGAGAGAGAGAGAGAGAGAGAGAGAGAGAGAGAGAGAGAGAGATGGGCAGCCATCATAGCTTAATATGCTATGCAATAGCATGGATAAATATAAGCTTGCATTGGAAGTCAAAATCAGGTTTTTTCATATAGTATCATGCTTCTAATACTTTTATCTCATTCTGAATTTGTATTATAACCATGCAATAAACCTAAATGTATTTTAATTTAACATATACTTGAATTTTGATTTAAATTATTTATTTTGAGTTAGTTTAAAATGTTCAAGGAATGTTTGATAGAAACTAATAGTTATTAAATGCAAAGAATTTCATTAAAAATGATTTTAACTCAACATTAAAACAAACCCAATAACAGTTTTATAACTAAAAAATTTATTATCATTATAATAAAAGAATATCAAAAGGAAAAAATTGAACTTACAAATCATGAAAAACCTTATTTGGATGCTTAATTATTCTTTAACTTTTCTGAAATGATCTTTTAGTAATGAAAAAAAATGTCATAACATGCTCTCTTTCTATTGTTTAAAATCTGAAGATTTATTTGATAATTGCTTTAAGAAACAATTTGCAAAAACTGTTATTTAATGTTTTATAGTATAAAAGTTTATTTGAAAATTTAAAATATTTAAAATATGATATATATATATATATATATATATATATATATATATATATATATATATATATATATAGTGTTATTTTTTAATTATCTATATGTTTATATAATTATTTTAAGAAGAATTAAAATAGTTTTTTTTTTTGAAAGGAAAATAACATTATTTCGATTCAAGTCCCCGTAATGGGATCGACAGATCCAAGATACAAATAGCTAAAACCATATAGCGGAGCAAAACAATATCTGTGCAAGTATTAAATATAATAAATCGATATAAAACCTACAAATTTGGAGCAAACAAATGACTATAATATCTACAACTTAGCTTTTCAATATACACCGACTATCATAATGTAATAACTTGAATTTGACTAAATCTACATCGCTTATCCTCGACCCGCTTTCTCACATAGATAAACATCAGAATAAGACAATAACACTTACGTCAGAACAAAGCCAACGACAAACCAACGATAAAACAACAATTAGTTTATAGATAATTCATAGTATCTTTGTATGTGTAATAAACATGAATTAACATGTAATTGATCATAATAGATTTATGGAAATTCATGTTTTCCAAGTTTTCAATAACATATTCATTTCAAAACATATATATTACAAACCTACTCCAATTCAATTTCTACATCTTCATCCAACTCATTTTTCGTGTCATCCGTTACAAAATCATTTTCTTCAGGCTCCCTAATTTCAATTTGAGCATTTCTAGAACCTTTTTTAAGTGGTAACATATCATTCTCCATCTCATCATCATCACAACATTCGGCAATCCATCATTATGCATTACTAGCATCACTTGCTAAAGAGTCTCTAATTTATTACTCTTCTTTTTCTTATTCATCTACCCTGCATTAAATTGAACATAGACTAGATTGTCCATCCTTATGGTGTCTAGTCTATTCTCTTCTTGTTGTACAAGTGTACTTAATTTTTTAATTTCTTATGAATTGTTTTTTAACATTTTAAAAAAAATAATTTTAGAAAAAAATAACTTTGAACAAAAAGGCTCACGCCTTTATAGCCTGGGACGCCAATAGCGCGGTCAACACAGCATTGATCACTTTTTTCTAAGCTTTGCTACAATGTGAGGTGTTATCTAAAAGCCTTATGCCTAGACGTGCCTAGCAGAGCCTTTAACACCGATATATATATATATATATATATATATATATATATATATATATAGTATATATAAATAATTCCTCCTCCTGCATTCTGATCTTGTCTCTATTTTTAAACATCTTTTCCTCAAACAAGAATGAATGATTTTTTTTTTGTTATTCTTGACTTGAAATCACTTATCTACATCTTTTTCTTTCATTTTTTTGTTCAAGTTCTTCCACAAAGATTTATATTTTATTTTGTTTTTCATGTTATCAGAATTTTATTGCAAAGGTTTTATTTATCATCTATTATTGTTTGGTTTATCATCAACGATGTTAAATTCGTTGCTTTTCATCATCTATTATAACGCTTTATTTCAAGAAGAACTATCTTAAACAAAGAAAGAGTAATTTCATCAATCGAAAATCGACATGACAGATATATCAAAACTAAAGCCATAAATATTCTAATAACTATATTATTAATTTATATGCTTTATATCGTATTTAAGATACCATACTTTAATATTATTTTATTATTTATATTTTTTAATGATTTGTATTTTATATATATTGTGTTTATCGAATAAAATGATATCTTTAAAAAAAGTGAGGAAAGAAACGATGGCCAAAAGAAGAAGCATGAGAGTGAGGGATGTGGAGCCTCCACTTGCAGAATCTATGTTTAAGATGAATCCACGTATATGTATATTTCCTGATTAGACCCCTTTTAATTGCATTAATACCGAACTCCAATGATTTGAAGAAAAGCAACCCTTACTGACTCCCTCCCTCATTTCACAGCGTCATTTCTACGCACCTTTTGTCCGCGCGTGTAACCCATCCACCACATCTTATGACACTGCCACGTGGCATCATATCCCGTTACCTTAATTTAGTGTAAAATTGATGATATGAGTTAAGCTCAATGAACCGACTCACTTTAATCTGAATTTTTAGAGGATTGAATTATAAAATTTAAGATTATAATAAAATCGGGTTAATTTGGCTTAACCCGTTTTAACTCATGACCCATGTGGATTTAACTCAGGTTAGTCATATTGATGCGAAATTTTTGTTTAATTTTTTTTAAGTAACTAAATTAATAATTAAGATTTTCAATAAGTCATTTATAAACTTTGATATTTTGATTATCTCTTTTATAGCATAGTGGTTTTAAAAATAATAACCATTATAATATATGATTAATATAATAAACTTTATTGTTTTAATTATTTTATTTTCAATTTCTAAATGTATCATTTTAATATAATTGATATGATAATTTAATATTTAAAAAATCTTGTATGAAAATTTATGGAATGCATTTGAATTAAATAAATTATAGTTTTAATAATGAATATATTTTTATTTATCTCATTAATTCTATTTTAAATATTTAAAATTTCATTTTTTATTTATTCTTTAAATTTTATTCAATCATATTTTTTTGATAAAAATGAAGTTGTGCTAGTTTATAAATTAAATTAAATTTAATAACTAAATTATTAGTATATTTTAAATTTTATTACTCAAACTAGTGCTAATAACAAATAATTTTATTTTAAAATAATTAACAAAAAATTATACACACTAATTTCTTTTCATAATATGATTATATCTTTCTCTTTCTTTCATATTTTATCTCGTAAATTTATTTCCTTAAAGAATTTATGAGTGATTTTTTAGCAATTCTTAACCTGAAATCACCCATTTGAATCATTTTCTTACATTTTATTGCTTAATAAAGTGATTCTTCCATGAAAATTTATATTTTATTTTGTTTTTTGTGTTGTCATCATTTTATCGATATTTTGTTTGTCATTGATTTTGTTACAACGCACAAGGTCTATCAGTTTTATCATATTGCTTTTATCCATGCCATTTATCGATTCGTATTGCATGTGCATAGATTTGAACAAATAAATATATCAAATGCATATTGCAAAGATGTCAGTTAACTCAAGCCAGAGAGTTCTAATCACTATTTTATCAAATTTATAAGCTTTATACTAATTTATTATGTTATTAACCTGAATATTGTTTCATCTTATATAGTTTTTATCTATTTGTATCTTAATTTAATTTATCAATTTATTACAAGTTTGAATCAATAATATTATTTTTTATTTAAAAAAAAATTGATTATATCTTATAGCAAGATGGATTTTCAAACAAATAGGATATTTCATTATTATACGGTTGAGATGCACTTTTGGGAAGAAAAAAAATTATTCTAAACATAAATGTAATTTGTGTCATAATACTATAAATTAATTAATGATAACGATGTTTCAACCATCGTTTATGATGGACATCTTATAACGCGAAATCATTTATAATAAAGAATACACGTTAAGATTAATATAATGAGATCATGATAAGGATTGTAAACATACTTATATTCATTCTGAGCATTTGGGAAATGCTGTGATATCTTATTAAATTTGCATTTTATTTGTTTTTTATACTATTTAACTAGTTAGCTAAATACTTCTAAGTATAACAGCACATGATAAGATATTTATTGTTTGCTTGTTTATTATTATTATATCATTTGTACTCCAACTACTTCTATAATAACTATTATTATAGTATTTCAGAGGATATTATTTATTTTACTAAGAATTTATAAATTTATAAATTATTTTTTTAAGAATTTTAAGTATTCGTTATAAATAAGAACTTATACGATGAGTTGTACAGATCGATCGAAATTACCAATAAAAATTGATCAAATTAACTTAACTTGTTTTAACCCTGAATAAAGTGATCCAAAATGGATTAGAATGATCCGTTTACGAACTCTAAGTCGGTGTGGAGGTTGGTTTCTGGTTTAGCCAACCGACCCCTTCCCTGCCCACCGGCTCTCTCTCTTCGGTCTATTTCTTTGTTTGTTAAATATTCCTAAGTCGAAAAAATTCACAAATTTAGAGCAACGTTTGGTCTTTTATTTTTTATTTTTTGAAAAACCCGTGAAACATAAAATACTAATTAAGAGAACACCAAGATTTATAAGGTTTTTATTAAAAAACAAAAAAATCATTTTGAAGTATATTTGGTTACGGCTTTTAAAAATTAATTTTTATTCAAAAAATAAAAAGAATACGAGGTCCAATGTCATAATCAAGTGTTGGGAAATTTGATGGACGATATATCCATAGAGATTAAGTTTTTTCTTTCAAAGAAGCCATATCAATAGGATGTTTTCTATATTTTATAGACTTATAATTATTTATATTTATCAATTCATAATCTTTTAATTTCTAATTAATACGGGAATTGTGCGCACACCCAACAAATATGTTATCAATTTGTTGAAATTCCCTTGAGTTTAATTTTATTTTCGAAAACGTTACTTAGTGCTATAAGTTTTAATAGAGGGAGTTTAAAAGCAAAAGTAATTCTTTTTTTTTTAAATATACATATAGATTTGTTTTCAAAATATTCATAAAATTATTCCTCATAAAACATATATTTATGAGGATTTAAAAATTAACTTTAAAACTATATTAAAAAACTTTAGTTTTAAAAATTAACATTAAAACCGTAATTGGTAAATATGGTTTTAAATTTAACCTTAAAATGGTAGTTATTAATTATGGTTTTAAAATTAGGATTGAATGTAATTTTCAAAAATAAAAAAATTAGTTTTATTATTATTTTGGAAGGAAGTTTATACATTTTTTTATTTTGTAAATTGAATTACTTTAATATTAAAAACTGGAGCAGCAGTGGGGACTAGAGAAGATCAGCCATCAGATCGCCATCATTACCTGTGCAAGCTGCTGCCCATTTGATTGGACACACATCCTACTGACGGAAGTCGGTGAATTTGCCCAACCGCTAGCTGTATCATATCATACACTGGTGAGTGGTGAGACATAAGTTATTTATTCATAACCAGCTCAGAGAAGTGCACTACCATCTATGATTCATGAATGAAAGAGTTGAAGAAGAAGAAGAAGAAGAAGACGACGAATATTCTCATAATATTCCATATAAACACGTGCCCAATTTGCCATTTTGATGGCACACTCGTCTATGTACATTCAGCATCCTATCTCTCTGGTCTCACTCTTATTATGACACTGCACTGCTGTGTTTGTGTATGCGTATGGGCGTAGTGTTTGCTGTTGCCGCCTTCATTTCTTTTCAACTGTTGTTGTAAATGGATAAAATCATTTAATCAAAATGGATAATAATTGTCTTCTTTTTTACATGGCCAAAGTGGTTGGGTTCACTTCAAATCGATGATAAGGTTATCAGTCATATCACCGTATATATTGAGTCGACTACCTTTTGTAGCTCTCACTGCCTCCCCTTTAGTACTCCTTTTGTTTTATAGCGGTCTCTGGGGGAAGTTGATTGATGTGGGGACTGGTGGGGGGTGTGGTGGCTTAAATAAAAATAGAAGCTAGCTACCCAACGATTCGATTCATACAAGCTCACAATAATCCTATTCCTCTCACTCCAGTAATGGAGAGCAATTTGCAGTCTCACTGTCTGGAGATAAACATGGAGGTGGTGCACAAGGTGGTTCCACCACCCCACAGCACCACCTTCCAGAAGCTCAAGAACAGGCTCAAGGAAACCTTCTTTCCCGACGACCCTTTGCGCCAATTCAAGGGACAGCCACTCAAGAGGAAGTGGATACTTGGAGCTCAATATGTTTTCCCTATTCTTCAATGGGGTCCCAACTACAGTCTCAAGTTTTCAAAATTGAGACATTGTTTCTGGTCCTGCCCATTACAGTTTAAATACTCTCAGCTTCTCTAATTTCTCATCCCATTTTCCTTTTTCTTTTTCTTTTTTTTTTCTTTTCATTTTCCTCATCATTATTCCAATTCTCTCAACTTCTTTGATTTTGGTTCTTTCTTCATCAGGGAATCAGCTATGCTGTTTAAGCACTCAGTTCTAGGTTGTGGCCTTCAGGGGAGTGCTTTTCTATTTTTAAAGTTTCTATTTTTCCACTTTTTAAAGCTTGTAATCATATAATTCTTTTTGTTTGTTGAAATATGTAGATTCAAGCTTTGTTCCTCCTCTGGTATATGCGGCTTTAGGAAGCTCAAGGGATCTGGCAGTGGGTCCTGTTTCTATTGCTTCTCTGATACTGGGATCAATGCTTAGGCAGGAAGCACCCCACCAAAGACCCAGTCTTGTTTCTTCAACTAGCCTTTCTTCAACCTTGCTGAGTTTTGTTCAAGCCCCTTGAATATTAAGGTCAATCTTTTTGAGCTTTTTCTTCCTTCTCTCCTACACCTTATCATTCCTCTTATCCTTTACTTTACTGATAAAAGATAATTAAAATAGATAAACACAATATTTGTTGCCTATGCAGACTTGGCTTCATTATTGATTTCCTTTCAAAGGCTACTCTTATTGGATTCATGGCTGGAGCAGCTATTATTGTCTCTCTTCAAATAGCCTAAAGCACCTTTGGAGACAATACTCCATTTCACCAAACAAATGTGTCATATCTTTGCTCTGAGCTTCCTGGTTTTATAAACACCGCTGAGGTAATTTACCTCTCTCAAAACAATCTTAGCACATCTTTTACTTTACATAATCAGAATATTACATTCTACTATTCTATTCTTACAAAGATACCATATTCAAGCCCGAAACCTCTCGATTCTCTATCCCATCCTTTTACCACTTAAATAACGCCTCAGAGGCCAATTTTAACACATCCTATAATGAAAAATATAGGTTTCCTTTCCCAATGATTCCCTCACTATATATATATATATATGATTGATATATTTGCTGTGGATTCACGTGGTGTCATCACCTTCATACTATGGGGATAAAAATTTTAATAATTCAAAATGTTTCGTTTTTGTATTCTTTTGGATTAAGAATCAATAATAATCTTTATATTGGAATCCTTCTCCCAAGTAATTTTATGCATAGTGTTAGTTATTGAATTATTTATTTTGACTTATGTAAGGTTACAATTAGAAACCAATTTAGGTGGAGTAAACAAGAAAACAAATTGGTGATGTATCAGGAAATCAAATATATATATATATATATATATATATATATATATATATATATATATATTTTTTTTTTTCCCCTTAAAACTTTTGATGGCTATGTGCAGTGGTCTTGGCAAACAATAGTGATGGGATTCTGCTTCCTAGCGCTGCTGCTGGTGGCAAGACACGTTGTAAGTTATTCCTTTTCTCTTCTCTCTTTCACTTTCTTCAACCATGGTCAAACTTGTCAAACAACCCCATGACTTTCTTTGCAACATCTTCATTTATTCCCGACACCCGTGATCCTCTACGCACGTGCTGCTACTGTCTTTATTTCCTAAATAGCCGATTTGTTCCTTGATGATCGTAGCCGTTGGATGATCTTGTACGGTTATGATGACATACACATATTGTCCACATGATGCCGTAGCCTCATTTTATATATACGAAGGACTCCACGAGACTTTTTTAGTCAAATTAAACCCCTTGCTTTGGATTGTTGTTAAAGCTTAAATGCTACTCTATTCTATTTAATGTAAATTTTATAATAATTATTGGAGTTGGATGATCTGGATTTTACTCAACTTGATCTGGATTTCGTTCGACTTGATCTGAAAGTTTTACTATATGACATAATGAATTTTTTAGCATTTGGGGTGGTACGGTGCTGCTTAGATTTATTGTATACTTGAAGGTTTTATGATTATTATTATTTTTTGTAAATTAACAGTCAGAATCTCGGAATACTTAATTTTGTACTCAATTTAAAAATAATAAATTTCTACTTGGCACATGATTTTTTTTTCCTTTATTTTAGAGTGTTCACTAAATATATGCTTCTTTTTTTTTTTTTTCTTGTTGCATATTCCCGTTTTTCTCTAGCACTAATATTGGGGTGTGTGCAATTCAGAGCATGAAGAAACCAAATCTGTTCTGGGTCTCAGCCGGGGCCCCTCTTGCTTGTGTCATCGTCTCGACCATATTGGTTTTCGCATTCAAAGCTCAAAATCATGGCATCAGCGTTGTAAGTTTACAGAATTGTTTGTCATTAATGAGTAATTGTCAAAGCTTTGCCCCAAAATAATGTTTATTTAAAAAAATATTCTCAAAGTAATACATGTATTAAAATAATATGTAAAATAGTGTGTCCTCATGTCATAAAATCATAGTTGACTTTGATTTTAAATTTTATTTTAAATAGTTAAAATGATTTTTAGCTTAAAGTTAAAATTATGGTAATTGACTATGATTTTAATATAAAAAAAATCGTAATCACCAACTATTATTTTAACTATGTTAAAAATTTTAAAACCGTAATCATTAATTATAATTTTTGTGATATAACAAGTACATACTAGTTTTAACATTATTTTGAAACATCTATTGTTTTGAAAATTTTCTTTTTCAAAAAGATTATTTTGGGATATTACTCTAATTGCCATAAGCAGATGTCAATGCCGTCCTCTTCACTTATAACTGTTGATGGTTCTGTCATCAGATTGGGAAATTACAAGAAGGTTTAAACCCTCCATCATGGAACATGTTGCATTTTCATGGAAGCCACCTTGGACTAGTTATGAAAACTGGCCTTGTCACCGGCATTATTTCCCTTACTGTAAGCAATTTCCACTTTAACTGATAATAGAGTTTCATTAAGCCGCAGCAACCATGGCTTTTTGGCTTATGGCTTATATTGGTTTCTGATGGTACAAACAGGAAGGAATTGCGGTTGGAAGGACTTTCGCTGCTCTGAAGGGCTATAAAGTGGATGGGAACAAGGAAATGATGGCGATTGGGTTCATGAACATTGTTGGCTCCTCAACTTCTTGCTACGTGACAACAGGTTCAAGAAATATCCCATTTGCTAATTAATATGTAGTAGTAAAATGTAGCACGTGGAAACCTAATTAAATAGAAAAAAAAAATCTTAGATATCTTCTATTCTGAAGATAAAATATAAAACAAAATTATTTTAGCATAGAACCCAAAACCTTAAAACTATATAACATTATTTATAGGTATATCAAATTTAATGAGGTCGTACCAAACAGGATATGTGATGGTAGCCAAGGGATTCCACCGAATTCCTATTAATAGCTACCACCGGCGCCATAGATTCCAAAAAAAAATCTATAATGTCACAATGTAAAAATTTTCGGATTGGGCGAAATTTCAAATTTGGGACACCCCCATCAAGAGTTTCTTACTGATATTCAAATGTTCAGGTGCTTTCTCCCGGTCGGCAGTGAATCACAATGCCGGAGCAAAAACAGCTACCTCTAATATAATAATGGCGGTGACTGTAATGGTGACACTCCTCTTCCTCATGCCTCTGTTCCAATACACACCAAACGTTGTGCTGGGCGCGATCATAGTCACGGCAGTGGTGGGCCTCATTGATCTCCCTGCTGCCTATCAAATTTGGAAGATTGATAAATTCGATTTCATTGTTCTGTTATGTGCATTCTTGGGCGTCATCTTTATCTCTGTCCAACAAGGTCTCGCAATTGCTGTAAGTTCTCCTCATTCCCCTCATTAGCATAGCAAATAAACCATGAGATGGAGATTGATTGATTCTCATTATGATGATGATCAGGTAGGAATTTCCATTTTCAAGATCCTCCTGCAAGTAACCAGGCCAAAAACAGTGATGTTAGGGAATATACCAGGGACGAACATATATCGCAATCTCTATCATTACAAGGATGGGGCGAAAGTTCCAGGTTTCCTCATTTTGGGTTACTGAAGCTGCAATCAACTTCGCAAAACACCACTCTAGTCTCAATGAAAGGATTTTGAGATGGTAGGAAGAATATGAAGCAGAAGATGCAGAAGAGGACTGAAAAGCACTCAACCTCCGGTTTGTGGCTGTCCTAAATCTGTCAGGTGAGCTGGCTATTAGATAAGCTTTTGTTAAAAGTAAAATTCATTATTTCCATGGAATACAAAGTGCTAGAAGGCATATATTAGGAAAAATTACAAAATCCTAAAATGACCACACTATCTCTTACTCTCTCACAATACCATAAATTTAAACAATCTATAATACTCAACCAAAATTTTCAACAAAATCGGGTCACATGGACTTAACAAACAGCTTGGGTCTTATATGATATATACTCAGTCAGAGCAATAGACACCAGCGGAGTTCTGGATCTTTAGTGACTTGAAGAAGGCACTAGAAAAGAAGGGTCTTGAGGCAAGTAATTCTACATGTATAGCATATATATATTAATTGTTTGCCTATCTGTTGTTTACTAATACAATGTTTGATACTTGAGTGGTTTGACAGCTGGCACTGGTGAATCCAGGTAGTTAGGAAAACTGCAGGTGGGACGAAAGGCGTGACATTCTGAGAGACCAGATGGTATTTTCTGACGGCAGAGGCTGTAGCTCTCTCGTCGGCCATCAAGTGTCAACCGTCAAACCAGGCTTAGATGGATTAATGGTTGTGGCTAGGAATCATCAATACTAATTCCTCTTCTAGCACTAGAATTAAAATTTTCGAATGTATAATGAAACATTTTAATTTTGAAGTTTTTATTTATATCTGTAATAATATCCCATTTGCTTGTCACAAATCTGAAGGGATGAAATAGGAGCAAGCATCACCAAAGGGTCGGGCCATCCTAAGCCAGAGAAATGAGGCTCGTGGCCCAACTCGATCCAAGCTATTGAACTCGTTGATATGTTAATAGGTTGGGTCAGGCCTGACTTCAATCCACATGCTTTGACATAGGTGGCATGCAAGGCAGGCTAGGACGAACCCAAGAATTTAAAGTAAATTTTTTTATTCTAATCCCTCTTTCAAGCTTAAAATTTAATGAATAAATTAAATTTCACATTCATTTGATTCATATAATAAATATAAATATATATATATATATAATAGACATAAAATATATATTCAAAATATAGTACATGATGCATTTAAGGCCCACATTGGGCTTAAATGAAACCCATAACCCAACCTTATTAGTTGGTCGACTGTGCTAAGACTCAAGATACTTAAATAAAGTTCTATTAATAAGACTCAACTTTTTGAGACAATTTAAATAGGAGTGAATGAGGCTTGAGTTTTAAATCACAATAGACTTATAATATATATTAAAAAATAATATTAGGCTAAGGGTGACCTAAGGGTCCATGAATTAGGCCTAAAATGAAACTCATAACCCAAGATACTTAAACAAAGCCTTGAGTGAATAGCTGGACTCTCAACTTTTTGGCATTAATTTAACAGAGCACAAGCCTTGAGCTTAAATGATAATAGACTCATACATATATTAAAAATAATATAGGGCTAAGGTGACTTAAGGGCCCATGAATTAGCCTGTGTCTAAACTCATAACTCAACCCTTTAAAATCAAGCCAGTTGCTTGAATCCAGTTAAACTTTAAAGATAATTAAATAAAAGCCTTTCGGTCAACAATGACTTTAACTTTGGAGACACTTAAATAGATTAATGAGCCTTTAGCTTTTAAACGATAATGTACATACAATATATATTAAAAATAATATAGGGCTAAGAGGACCTAAGGCCCATGAATTTTGGCCACAATGAACTCATAACCAACCCTTTTAAAATGTTTCATGTCTTGAATTCAGTTAGACTTAAGATACATAAACAAAGCCTCGAATGAATAATGACTTCAGAACTTTTGAGACACAATAGGAGTGAATGAGCCTTGAGTTTTAAAAATGATAATAGACTTACAATATATATTAAAAATAATATAAGGCAGGTGACCATAAGCCCATGAATTAGGCCTAAAATGAAACTCATAACCTAAGATACTTAAATAAAGCCTTGAGTGAATAGCGGACTTTGAACTTTTTGGAGAAATAAAATAGGAGTGAATAAGCCTTGAGTTTTAAATGATAATAGACTTACAATATATATTAAAAAATAATATAGTAAGGGGTGACTTAGGGCTTCATGAATTAGGCCTAAATGAACTCCTCAACCCAACCATTTTAAAAACGCTGCGCTTAAGCGTGAAACTAGGTTAGACTTCAAGATACTTAAATAAAGCCTCGCAGAATAGCGACCAACTTTTGGAGACACTTAAATATGAGTAAATGAGCCTTATTTTAAATGACAATGAGACATACAATATATATTAAAAAATAATATAGGGCTAAGGGTGACCTAAGGGCCCATGAATTAAGCCTACAATGAAACTCATAACCCAACCATTTTAAAAATGTTTGGGCTAAGGTTGAACTAGGTTATACTTTAAGATACCTAAAAAAAGCCTTGAGTGAATAGAAAGGACTCGAACTTTTTATATTAATTTATATGTCGAATGAGTTTCAGCTTAAAATGATAATAGACTTAAAATATATATTAAAAATAATATAGGGCTATGGTGACCTAATAGCCCATGAATTGTGCCTAAAATTTAAACTCATAACTCAACCCTTTATATTAAAAATAATATAGCATTAAGTGGCGCATCAAGTACTTACGAATTAGGCTTAAAATGAAACTCATAACTCAACCCTTTTGAAAACGTTTAGGCTAAGCTTGAACTAGGTTAGACTTTAAGATACTTAAATAAAGCCTTGAGTGAATAGTGGACTACGAACTTTTTGGAGACACTTAGATAGGAATGAATGAGCCTTGAGTTTTAAATGATAATAGGCCTAAGGGTCCATGGATTGGGCCTAAAATGAAACTCATAATCCAACCCTTTAAAAAACATTTGGGCTAAGCTTGGACAAGGCTAGACTTGAAGATACTTAAATAAAGCCTTGAGTGAAATATATATTAAAAATAAAGAGGGCCATAGCCTAAGGGCCCGCTGAATGTACTCTAAACGAAACTCATAACCAAACCCCTTTAAAACACCAAGGCGAGAACCAGTGCAGATCAAGAAACTTAAATAACGCCTATAATAAGAACTTCGAATCCTTAGCAGAATTTTAAATATGGTTTAATGAGCCCTGAGTTCTAAAATGATAATAGACTACATCATATTATTAAAAATAATATAGGGCTATAGACCCATGGGCCCATGGATCTCAGCTTCAATGAAACTCATAACCCAACCATTTTAAAACGATACAAGCTTGACTAGGTTAGACCAAAGATACTTAAATAAAGCCTCAGTAAATAAAGGACTTCGAACTTTTTTGAGACACTTAAATGTGAGCAACTGTTTTGAGTTTTAAATGATAATAGACTTACAATATATATTAAAAAATAATATAAGTCTAAGGGTGACCTAAGGGCCCATGAATTAGGCCTAAAATGAAACTCATAAACAAAGATACTTAAACAAAGCCTTGAGTGAATAGCGGACTATGAACTTTTTGGAGACGCTTAAATAGAAGTGAATGAGCCTTGAGTTTTGGGTAAGATAAATAAACTTATAATATATATTAAAAATAATATACTATTATGACCTAAGGGCCCAAGTGAACTAGGCCTAAATGAAACTCAAAACCCAAGATACTTAAATAAAGTTTCTGAGTGAATAGGCGTGACTTCAACTTTTGGAGACACTTAAATAGGAGTGAATGAGCCTTGAGTTTTAAATGATAATAGACTTACAATATATATTAAAAAACAATATAAGGCAAAGGGTGACATAAGGGCCCATGAATTAGGCCTAAAATGAAACTCATAACCCAAGATACTTAAACAAAGCCTTGAGTGAATAGCGGACTACGAACTTTTTGGAGACACTTAAATATGAGCGAACGAGTTTCAGCTTTAAACACAATACTTACAATATATCAAAAAATAATATATATGGTGACCCATGGGCCCATGAATTAGGCCAAAAATGAAACTCATAACCCAAGATACTTAAATAAAGCCTTGAGAGAATAGCGGACTTCGAACTTTTTGGAGAAAATTAAATAGGAGTGAATAAGCCTTGAGTTTTAAATGATAATAGAGTTACAATATATATTAAAAAAAAATATAGGCTATATGACTTAAGGGCCCATGAATTAGGCCTAAAATGAAACTCATAACCCAACCCTTTTAAAAACGTTTGCGCTAAGCTTGAACTAGGTTAGACTTTAAGATACTTAAATAAAGCCTTGAGTGAATAGCGAACTTCGAACTTTTTGGAGACACTTAAATAGGAGTGAATGAGCCTTGAGTTTTAAATGATAGACATGCAATATATATTAAAAAATAACATAGCATGCTATGGCACCGAAGGCCCACACTTAGGCCTAAATAGAAACCTATAAACCCAAACCCTTTAAAATGTTTGGGCCAAGCTTGAACGAGGCTAATTTCAAGATACTTAACAAGCTTTGAGGAATCTTTGTGGACTTTTAAATTTTTGGAGATAATTTAAATAGGAGTAAATGATTTTGAGTTTTAAAATGATAAGACTTACAATATATATTAAAAATAATATAGGATAAGGGGTGACCCAAGAGCCTATGAATTAGGCCTAAAATGAAACCTTCCAACCCAACCTTTTAAAAACGCTAGCTGTTTCAACTAGTGCAGACTCTCTAAAGATACTTAATAAAGCCTGGGTATAGGGTACTTCAACTTTTGCATACTTAACAGAGCGAATGAGCCTTGAGTTTTAAATGATAATTGCCCTAAGGGCCCATGGATTAGGCCTAAAATCAAACTCATAATCCAACCCTTTTAAAAACGTCAATGAGCTTCGACTCAGCCAACTCAAGCATACTTAAAGAAAGTTCTGTTTAAACATATATTAAAAATAAATAAGTACATGATAGCTCATTACCTCATGGATTGGGCTAAAATAAAACTCATAACCTAAACTCCTTTAAAAACATTTTGCCAGTTTTTAATTAGGTTAATTGCAAAGATACTTTAAATAAAGCTTTGAGAGAATAGTAGACCCAATTGAGACACTTAAATAGAGTGAATGAGCCTTGAGTTTAAATGATACTAGAATTTACAATATATATTAAAAAAATAATAGGCCATAGGGTGACCTAAGGGCCCATGGATTAGGCCTAAAATGAAACTCATAAACCAACTCTTTTAAAAACGTTTGGGCTAAGCTTGGATTAGGTTAGACTCGAAGATACATAAATAAAGCCTTGAGTGAATAGAGGACTTTGAACCTTTGGAGACACTTAAATAGGAGGAATGAGCCTATTTTAAATGATAATAGACTCTACAAGTATATTAAAAGTAACAATATAAGGCTATAGGACCTAAGGGCCCATGAATTAGGCCTAAAATGAAACTAATAACCCAAACCTTTTAAAAACGTTTGGGTGGGCTAAGCTTGAACTAGGTTAGACTTTAAAACACTTAAATAAAGCCTTGAGTGAATAGTGGACTTCGAACTTTTTAGAGACACTTAAATAGGAGTGAATGATCCCTGAGTTTTAAAAGACAGTAGACTTACAATATATACAAAAAGTAGATGGGCTAAGGTGACCGTGGCATTCATGGATCACCCCAAATGAACTCATAATCCAACCCTTTAAAACATTTTGAAGTGTTCTCTATCATGCACTCAAGAGAGAAAATAAAGCTCCTGAGGAAGATATATTAAAATAACATAGGCTAAGGGTAGCTAAGGGCCTACATCGGTACCAAACGAAACCCATAACCCAACCCTTTAAAAACATTTGGCCACCACTAGCACTCAAGATACTTAACAAAGCCTTGAGTGAATAGTGGATCAATCCTTGAGACACTTAAATAAGAGTGAATGAGCCTTGACATTTAAATGATAATAGACTTATAATATATATTAAAAAACAATATAAGGCTAAGGGTGACATAAAGGCCCATGAATTAGGCTTTGAATGAATCCTTAACTTAACCTCTAGTGCTGGGCTTAAGGCTGCTTGACCAGTTGGGACTCAAGATACTTAAATAAAGCTCTGAGCGAACATATATTTAAAAAATAATATGTGGCTAAGGGCAGCCTAAGGTCATGGTTTGGGCCTAAAATGAAACTTATCAACCAACCCGTTTAAAAACATTTAGGCTAAGCTTGGACTAGGTTAGACTTGAAGAAACTTAAATTAAGCCTTGAGTGAATAGTGGACTTCAAACTTTTTTGAGACACTTAAATAGGATAGAATGAGCCTTGAGTTTTAAATGATAATAGACTTACAATATATATTAAAAAATAATATAGGGGTAAGGGTGACTTAAGGACCCATGTATTAGGCCTAAAATGAAACTCATAACCCAACCATTTTAAAAACATTTGGGCTAAGCTTGGACTAGGTTAAACTTGAAGATACTTAAATAAAGCCTTTAGTGAATAGAGGACTTTGAACTTTTTGGAGACACTTAAAGAGGAGTGAATGAGCCTTGAGTTTGAAATGATAATAGACTTACAATATATATTAAAAATAACATAAAGGCTATGCTAATCTAACGGACCATGAATTAAGCCTAAAATGAAACTCTATAACCCTGCCTTAAAAACGTCTGCTGAATCCAGTTGGGAGACAAGATACTGTAACAGTTTTGAGTGAATAGGGACTTAAATTTTTTTTGGTATACACTTAAATAAGATTAACAGCCTTGAGTTTTAAATGATAATAGACTACAATATATATTAAAAAATAATATATGGCTTCAAGGGTAAAATTAAGGGCCCATGGATTGGCCTAAAATGAAACTCACAATCCAACCCTTTTAAAAACATTTAGGCTAAGCTTGGACTAGGCTAGACTTGAAGATACATAAATAAAGCCTTGAGTGAAATATATATTTAAAAATAATATAGGGCTAAGGGCCCATCGATTGGTTCTAAACAAACTCATAACCCAACCCTTTTAAAACATTTGGCTAACCTTGGACTAGGTTGGGACTCAAGATACTTAAATAAAGCCTTGAGGAATAATGACTTCGAACCTTTTCGAGACACTTAATCAGATAATGTGCCTCGAGTATTTTTAAAAGATATCAGACTTATAATATATATTAAAAACAATATAGGCTAAGGGTGACCTAAGGGCCCATGGATTGGGCCTAAAATGAAACTCATAATCCAACCCATTTAAAAACATTTGGGCTAAGCTTGGACTAGTTAGACTCAGTTATATAACAAAGTCTGAGCTAAATATATATTAAAAATAATATGGGGCTAGGGTAGCTTAAGCCTGGATTGGGTCTAAATTAAACCCCATAACCCAACCCTTAAAACATTTGAAGTGCTCTCGACTAAAGTTAAATTTCAGATACTAAATAAAGCCTTGTTAATAATGATCAATAACTTTGGCATTAATTTAAATAGGATGAACGAGCCTCGAGTTTTAAAAATGATAATAGACTTATAATATATATTAAAAAATAATATAGGGCTAAGGGTAGCTTAAGGGCCTATGGATTGGGCCTAAAACGAAACTCATAACCAACCTTTTTTAAAAGGATTGGGCTAAGCTTGGACTAGGTTAGACTTGAAGATACTTAAATAAAGTCTTGAGTGAAATATATATTAAAAAATAATATAAGGCTCAGGGTAGCCTAAGGGCCCATGGATTGGGCCTAAATGAAACTTATCACTCAACCCTTTTATAAAAATTTGGGCTAAGCTTGGATTAGGTTAGACTTAAAGATACTTAAATAAAGCCTTGAGTGAATAGTGGACTTTGAACTTTTTTGAGACACTTAATAGAGTGACGAGCTCTTGAGTTTAAATGATAATAGACTTACACATATATTAAAAATAAAATAGGCTATAGACCGAAGGCCCATGGATTAGGCCTAAAAGGAAACTCATAACCCAACCCTTTTAAAAACGTTTAAGCAAGCTTCACCAGTGCTAGACTCAAGATACTTAACAAAGCCTTTAGTGAATAGAGGACTTCAACTTTAGACACTTAAAGAGGAGTTAATGAGCCTGAGTTTTAAATGGATAATAGACTAACATATTAAAAATATAGGGCTATAAGTGACTTAACTATTCCATGAATTAGCCTAAATGAAACTCATAACCCTACCCTTTTAAAAACGTTTGGGCTAAGCTTGAACTAGGTTGTGACTTAAACACTTAAATAAAGCCTTGAGGAATAGTGACTTGAAACTTTGGAGACACTTAAATAGGGAGGAATGGTTTCCTGAGTTTTTAAAGATACTAGACTTACAACATATATTAAAAACAATAGGGCCAAGGGTAGCCTGTGGCCCATGGGATTAGCCCAAATGAAACTCATAATCCAACCATTTTAAAACATTCGCTAAGCTCGACTACACGTTGCACTCTCAAGATACATAAACAAAGTTCCTTGAGGACATATTTAAAAATAATATGTGGCTAAGGGGCCCATTGACGAGCCTAAAATGAAAACTCATAACCCAACCCTTTAAATATTTCACAACTCTTGGACTAGTTAGCCTGAAGATACTTAAATAAACTTGAGTGAATAGTGACTTGATCTTGGGAGACACACTTAAATAGGAGGAATGAGCCTTGAGTTTTAAAAGATAAAACATAATACATATTAAAATAGACAGGGGCTATAGTAGCCTAAGGGCCCATGGATTAGGCCTAAAATGAAACTCATATTCTAACCCTTTTAAAAACATCTGGGCTAAGTGTTGAGACCAAAACATGTTTGCACATTTATGCATTATTTATGCATGCAAGATTATGACGTTATCACCAAAGGACTATTGTCTAATCCCCGGCAACGGCGCCATAAAACTTGTTGATCGGACCAAAGAACTCGTACAAATTTATGACACTATTGCTAAAGGACTATTAACTAATCCCCGGCAACGGCGCCATAAAACTTGTTGTCCTTATACTATATAAACCACCAACTTTAGAGAAATCATTTTCAAAGTTTGTCGAATCTGATATTCAGCGCAATGTGCCGCACAAGTAATAAATGGATTTAGCGTTATATCATCCCATGTATCTCAAGAATTTTAAATCGTCCACCCCACTACTCAATTTCCATACTATTTTGACCAATAAACGATAATAGATCCAAAGCATTAAGGCTGAAAATTAAAACCTAATCAAAGGAAAATAAATCAACTATCCAACATACCTAAAGATAAAGAATAAAGAATAATGAATTTTTAATAAAAGAAATGAATACCGAATAGTTATCCTTTAAGAGCATTAATAGAAACAGCTATAGTGAACTATCAATTCCTCGTAGAGTTAATTCCTGATAAAATCTCTGATTAATTCAAGCTCAAAATCATTCATGTTAGAAAAATGATCTCTTGTTTAATTCCACATTTCCTATTATCTGATCAGAACTGATCTCTCTCGAATACAGGAATAGGATAACTACTAAAAGGACTTTAATCAGACATTTTCTTTGCAATACTTCATAATCTATTTTATGGACTGTATACCTAAATCGTTACTTCCACAAGCAAGGATATACAACTTCCGGGAAGGTTCTCCTCGAAATTAGAATAGATCAACCTTTCCTTGATTAGGATCGCACAATTTAACACGGGATTAGTCTCACCATCCGATAATCGAGGTGAACTCTTTGCTTGTTTAAATAGATAACCATTCAACTCGCTCTTGATTTCAAGTGAGAAAGAGGATTTATCTAAGTGAACCATAAAGTTCAAAAGATCCCATTAGTGTTAGTATACCTTCAAAGAAATTTACATTACCTCGTGAATGTCTTCCCGTGTCACCTGGGAGGACCTCCTGAAATCGTGAAAGCACGACGCAAATCTTAATCTGCATAAGAAACCGATATTCGTATCCCAAGACAATAAACCCAAACCGTAAGTAACTTATTAACCGAAATTACAAGTCTGAAACGATCATGTGAAAGATAAATTCTCACTATAACGTCGGTACTTAATGAAGCCGATTCCTAATCATCGAATTATCGATACAAGACTGATCATAAGAATAACCGCACCTGAAATCAACAATCGATCCTGAAATTTATTCAATCCCAAAAGATCCTGTAGTAGTTTTAAAGAAATTGAAATCGTGATTCGCTTCAAAATTTCAAACGATAACATCCGTATTCGTAAAATACAAATCTAAAATAAAGATAATGTAGAGCATAATCATTTAAACGGTACTTAAATAAAGAAATTAAGAAAATAAGAAAAGAAAAGAAAAATAAAGAATGAGTTTCACTATCCGTGATCTCGTCTGTGGGTCGCGTCGCTTTCACGAGTTGGATAATGCAGATTTACAGGTCTCAATCAGTCCTAATCCCAATGTAGTCGGGATTTTATATCCAGCCCGTCATCGTCAAGTCGCGATTTCAGCTTTTAATGCGGATTATCGATGTCGCGACATCAATTTCACGCCGCAATTTCGCCTTACTTAGTGAAGCCTTGATTTAATATTCTGATGTGTCGACATCACCATCTTGTCGCTGAAGATCTTCTCACCGCCTCTGCGTTCGATTGTTCTTCTTCCTCGATGTCGCACGCCGATATCTTGTCGCTGACCAGCTCGTCATCTCGCATTTCAATCGAGTTCCTGATGTCGCTGATATCAATCTTTGCCGCACTTCGCCAAGTCACCAATCGTATGGCTTCAACTGTCGCTTGATGTCGCGACGCCAATATCTTGTCGCGACATCTCTTCATGTCTTCGTTACTGACCGTCGTTTCTCGGCGTCACGACATCGAGCATCTTGTCGTGACCTCACTTCGCGAAGCTTCACCCTTCAATCGGAAAGGTAAGTCCGTGTCGCGATTTCGACCATGTCGCTTACATCGCCTTATGGCTCGTAGCCTTCTTGATGGTTCTGATGCCGTGACTCGCCTCTGTCGTGAGCACATCATCGGCGTCGCGACATCAATCTCACGCCGCGACATCAACGGTTCCGCAAATTTCATCGCCCAAACTCTCATAGCTTAAAGGTGTTTCGCCGCTAGACTTATCCCATTCACGACATCAATCGCTGTCGCTAATTCTCGCACGCCGTCACGACGCCGTTCTTAGCCCGACACAATCTTCAAACCGCCGATTCAGACTTACCGTCGCGACCGCATCAAATTCTTCCACTTTCTGGTGTCGCGACCGTAATTTGACTGTAAACCCGAAACTGCGACTAAATGAACTGTTTAATTCTTTCATTTCGCCTCACATCTCGACGCACCTTCCCTCCACTTATTGTCAGATGCTTACTTTTCTCTTCCCGTTAATAAAATTTCATGTTTTCTTCATTTCGTGATATTAATTATTCATTTCAGATGGTAACCTAACGTAAAATGGATCTAAAAATAGATGACTTTAAGCTCATCAAACTCCCCCAAACTTAAAATTTGCTTGTCCTCAAGCAAAGAAAAGAAAGAATTGTTTGTCCTCAAATGTTAGGGACATTTTTCTGCTTTTGTTCGCGAAGGGCATTCAATTTAATCAAAATGTATATGCAAAATTCTTCGTACATCTAGCTTCAAGTCCGCTTCAAGGTTGGTCTTCTACTTTATGCTATGCAAACTAATATGTTGAAATTATTTTACAAACAATATACTCATTGGATCCCAGAATAATGAATTGTTTTCCTTTCTCATTTTCATATCGAAATATTTAACTCCCAAAGTTCTTCACAATTTCATTTGTTTCTTCTTCCAAATTCCATAGGCTTGTTTTTCATATTGATCTCCACTAATGTAGATGATTTCACCTTCAAGATCAATCAAAGTCTTTGGGCTTTTATTGTTAAAGTTCGGGTAATGGGTAGATGGAAGGAATTTTAGGTTAAGATTACTTCGAACATTTTCTTCTACCCTTTTTTTCTTATAGTTTCTAATAAACCCCCTAAACTTCATGTTTGGGAGATCTTTGGATTTCTTCATTTCGAATCGTATTCCCCTATTTTACACTTATAATTTCACTGGGAATTTTTGGCCATACCACTATGGGATAGCAAATGTTTAATCTTTTTAGGCTTAAATACTCTTAGCGAACTTTGGGTTAGTAACTTGATACCGATGCAGTATTATGGCATTTCAAAGTTGAACACCCAAGAACTTAATTGTTCAAGAGAGTTAGGCCACAAGCATAAAACTTATCCCTAGAAGCCTCTTTTCTCGCTTGCATTTTTCGTTTTTCGCTTTTTTCTTTTTATTCCCTTTTTTTTGAGCTCCTCAAAATATATACTCCCCAAACTTCATTTCTTTCTTCCTCTTTGAATTCCCCGGTAATCAGGTTCTCATCAAGGAGTGATGTCTAGGATGAGTCAGGGGTTTCCACTGTCTATTTTTTGAAAATAGGTTGGCTGCCTAATTTCTCTGAACTATCAGATGCATCAAGATATGAATATGTTAGAATGGTCAAAGTCCATTCAAGAATGGCCTCAGATTAGCCTTATTGCTCAGATTACCTAGGATTTCTGCTTCAATCAATACACCCAAATAAATTCTAGAACTGGATTTACCAAATTGTGACTAACTATAAGGAGTATCTTTTGACTCATTTTTATTTATGAGTAGTTGTTGGTAATTGATATTCAATGTGTCTTTGACTTACTGCTCATACCACAAATTCAAAATATGTTTGTTCCTTCGTTGTATTACCTTCCTAACTGACTTATCAAGCAATATGGCAATTTTGCACCTTGTGTTTCAATTAAACTATATGCATTTTGTCCTATTCGCAATTTTCCTCATTCCAGCTAAGCATCTTACTCAACCGTCTATCCAATTAAGATAATGTCCTCTCAGCTTTTATTCGAACTATTTCACCTTGATTTCCTAATCCTGCAACCACAAAGCAACATAACATTTAATAATCAAATGCAAAATAGCGCACAACAACTCAATTAAAAAAATTTTTATTTTATTTCTGATTCATTTGCAACTGTTGGATACACAATATGGGAGAAGGATGGTAAGAATGGTTAGGCAAGGAGAAGGTCTATTTTTTCTTTTTTCAAGAGGTGGCAAAATATCGGGGATCCAGTCTAAAGTGTTCAAATGAGTCGAATGAAGGAATTTACTCTTCTTCCTTTCCTGGCCTCCCTCTCAAGCCGTTTCAATGACAATCTCATTAGAGGAGATCAACTTTCTTGTTCAAGCTTCATCCCCGCCTCTTCCCAAGCCATTCATTGTTGTCACATTTCGGGCCATGCACTTCCAAGCAAGAATTTAGAAAGATTGTTGTTAATCAAACCTAAATTTTCCAGCTATTCTTCGCTCTCAGAGGCTTTTGTACCTCCCATTGCTTTTGTCTCATCGCTCAATTTATTTCCAGCCCTCTCAGAGATTTGTATAGTACTTTAAACCTTTTATCTCGCTTCTCTCCAAATTTTGTGTCATGCTCTTATCTCTTTTCTAACAATGCTGGGGAGTCAGCATCTCGATCAAACCGTTTGTTATAGAAAGCTTCATGACTGCTTGAGTTTTAACAAAATCTTGATCTCTTTCCTTCATTTTTCTGAACCTTCTCCCCGCTGCTTCAACATTTTTCCCATCCGTTCCTCTTTCTGTCAATTTCTTTCCACTGTTGTTCTCTTCGGGATTCCACTCATGCTCCCTCTTTCTATTTAGCCTTCCTCCCATTGTCGGTCTCTCTTCTAATTCCTTCAGTAAATACTTTCCTAAATTCCCTGTACTCCAACTTTTCTTTCATCTATTCTCTTCGCAGTGGCACGGAGAGCTCAGTGACCGAAAATGTTTCAGGTTCCCTTTGAACTTTCTCCGGTGTTGGAAATTTCGTTTGTACAGAGGAGAACTCGCCAAGGGGATGGAGAAGTTCATAAATAAGCCTTCATCCTCGCTTCATTATCCGCAAACATGTAATCATTGCGGGTCAGTGATGTCACTGCGCTCTCGCTCTCGACCGGCCCTCCGGGTTCCTTTTTCGTCCTTCGCCAGTTTCACCGTTTCAGCCAAGACTCTTTCCTTTGATTTCGCCCTTGCCAACTCCCGTCGAAGGAGTGGTAGCTCGGGACTTCTTCTTCGACTTCAAATTCCTTCAATTCCAACCTCTACATAGAACTGGATTGCTTGTTTAGTGGGGGAAGAAGACCCTTTTGTCCCTTCCAGATACTATGATAGAGTTCTATGAGAACCCTATATTGATCTTGTACCCTTTGAGTATGGCATACAAGAAGATGTACTTGTTCTCTTCACCTGGGTAAGTAGATAAATGTTTGTTGGTCCAACACGGCACTAAGTAGTAAAACCATACTTTCGCTTCTCAAAGGAGGCTTCCCTGCTCGCAGTTCTTGGCTTTCTTCTCCCTGGTCTAACCCGCCTTCCATCGAGTCAAGAATCTTTCTAAAATCTTGCTTCAAAATTTTCTGAATTTGGGAGCCATGCTTAGGTATTATCATCCGAGATAGCTCTAATATGGCCTTGGCTTCAGATGAGACCCGACTTTCTTAACATAAATGGCTCCATCCTTCCTTCCGACCATATTGGAATAAACTCTGCTCAGCACAGATACCTCTAAAAGCAGAGACCTCCCATCCTCTCTCATCTATCATCTCCTTGAAAGGAGTCACAGGTTTTGAATTCTTCGTAACAAAACTCGTTAGCATAAGATTCTTCCACCGGGAATAAGCTTCATCGATATGAAATCTTCTACTTCTTCTTCTTCTCTCCTCTTTCCTTTCGCTTCGTCTGAGAAGTTGCTCAACTTCGCGTTTTTGATGGCATCTTCCCGCTTGCCTTCCCAACGAATCTCATCTAACCTGTTTCTCGCAAGTTTCTTCTTCTTCATTGTCTCGTGTTCCTCATAATCTGCCTAGGTTAGGAATTGCAGGGAATTTCAGCCATCTGAGACAAAGAGAAAGCTTTTCAGAAGTTTGAAATAGGCTTGAGGCTGAAGATTCAGAAGAAGACTAAGGTAGAATGGTTATGTGGGCTGAAGTGAATGAAATAGTTTCAATCGTAATTCAATCAATACTGTAATAATTAATGCTTCACTTAAGAATTGTCGCGACTTCAATTCCCCACTTTATTTGAGGTCATTAATCTAGGCTTTTGAAGGGAGGGTTGGCACATGTCACACTTTTATGTCGACATGTATCTCCCTTCTCCATACTCACTAATTGCTCTTTCTTACCGGTCACGATATCATGTTTAGACAACAATTCAGGTCACGACAAAACCTTGCTGTCGTGACCAAGCCCTTAATCATCGATTTTTAAACCTGAATTTTATTGTTCCTAACCTGCTGACATCTCTTCTTCAGTATATTTTAAGCAAAGATTTAACAATTAATTCAAATATATCTATTGCATCGGGTTGGGAGAAAGACTTCTTTTTTCTTGGTGGCTCGCGACCTCCAGAAGTTGCTGGAATTACTCTGTGAGTTGCCTTGCTATTCATGTCTTTAACCCGCTCAAGATCACCCAATATTCAAGAAATTCTAATTAAACTGCACTTATTTCTAAAATTAATCTATCCTTCTTAGAAGAAACAAATCTGACCTAATTTATCAGCAACTAAAAGAAAAGAAATATTTAAAAATTTAAATTCAGAATTTAAACTCATGGTTGCCTCCCATTAGTCGCTTCGCTTTTGAGTCCTTAGCTGACTTGTCATTGGTAGTTCATCTTCTTTCCTCAAGAACCAAATAGTTTTTTACTTTCTCTTCCCTGAGATAATGCTTTAACCTCTCATTCATTGACCTTGAATTCTTCCCCCATTATCGCCGTTGTTACCGCCTAAACGTAGCACTTGATACCACCTGCATGTGGCCCAATTTAATGGATTTAATTTCCCCGAAACAACTTCGTACTAGGAATTAAAAGGAAGACCTCGTCAATTGTTTCAACTTTTCCTCGATTTTCTGATCATGCCATTTCTTTTGTCTTTTCTTGTATATTCTTAGTATTATCATAGGCCTACTTCTCTCCTCTCTCTCTCCTTCTTCTTTCTTTCGCCGCCTTCCAATCTGCACAATCGAGCAATCTTTCTTCCCTGCAATTCAAATCGTTTAACTTTAACGGCCCACTACTTTGTATTCTAATTCAAGAGGTAGATGACATGGTTTGCCAAAACAACTCAGATGGGGACATTCCAATGGGGTCTTGTATGTAGTCCCAGAAGCCCAAAGTATCATCAAGTTTGAAGACCACCTCACAGCTCACGCCTTTTCAAGTATTCTGACTATGAAATTTCGTCATTCATTGGTCTCGTGACGAGAGGGCTAAACTCATTACACGCTTGATCCATACCGCTCATACGTTTTTTGCAACATTTTGCTTGGTAAATGAGTTCCCCACTTCAATGATGGTTCCAGTTCCAAACCCGCCAAAATATTCTCCGCCAGAAACCCACAAAATCAGATTAGTGATCATTCTCAGACAAGACAATCGTCCACCCATTTGAGAGACGTGAATTCATCATAGCAAAGATAGTATAGGTTTCAAATGATGGTGGAAAGGTCCCATAAAAATCTATTCCCAACATCAAAATTTGTATCAACATACCTTTTATGGGCATTTCATTCCCGTCGTCGATATTTCCAACTTTTGGCATCGATCACACAATTTCACCCACTCGCACAATCTCAAGATAGTGGGCCAATAAAACTCGATTGGAGTATCTCTCCGTGAGTCACTCTTTCACTTTAAAAATGTCCTCCATATAGTGGATGCATGGTATTCATTTAAATGTTGCCTATTTCACTTCCCCTCGCACACATCTCCTATTATCATGTCAAAGACTCCTCTTCAATAATAATGTCATCCCAAATATAATATCCATTGTCATCGAAGCTCTCTTCGTTGGTAGTCGAAGCTCAAGGCATTACTCCACAAAGCCGAGTAATTCACAATATCAAGATACCATGGAAGTTGGAAGGAAACCTTGAATAATTGCTCATCCGAAGTTCTCTCGTTAACCCGCACATTTTCTTCTTCATCACCGCTTTTTCTACTCTTTGACAAGGGTCGGTATATCATATCATTACATCCCTTTTGTCCTTTATTCAACCAAACTCAGGAATAAAGAAAGCACCCACCTTATCAATCTGGGCTTAGCTTCTTTTGACATCAGTACTTGATCATGCATGACGGTGTGAATTACCACATGGATCCTAAAATGTATTTGCCTAAATTTTTCACAAGCAAATACTGGTACAAGATTCCTTTCGCCATAGAGTAGTTCTCAGGCTTCATTGAAGGTCTTACTTCCATAGTATACGGCCCCGAATACTTTCTTTCTTTGCCCCACAGCCCCATAGCAAAATCACTCGGCATCACACATTATTTCAAATCCTTGATCCCATTCTCCGTGCAAAGAATTAGTGCCCGTACTAATTTGAGCTTGATTTCATTAAGCATTCGGCAGGAGTCATCAAAATTGAAACCTCAGATTCTTCCAAATCGCGATAGTGGTCCTGCTATTTTGAAAAATTTGATAAATCTCCAGAAACCCGAAGATGCCCCAAGAAGCTTCTTACTCCTTTAACCTAGTAAAGGTGCAAGAGTTTTGATAATGGATACTTTGACCAGATCAACTTAGTCCAGAGCGTGTTTTATGCCCAAGAACAATACCTTCGTTACCATAAAATGGCATTTTTCCAATCTTGCTAGTCGCTTATCTCGCATCTGGGCTAATCGCTTCCGATTGTTTAAACATTGATCAAAGTCGGATCCATACACAGAAACAAGAATATTTCTATTACTTCTTCAACCAAATCAGAATATAGACATCATGCACCTCCTGAATGTAGTTCGAGCATTACATAACCCGAATCGGCATCCTTCTGAAGGCAAAGGTACCATAAGGGCATGTGAACGTGGTCTTCGATCCTCCGTGCACATGCTAAATCTGATTATATCCCCGAGTACCCATCCAAAACAAAGCAGGGTGTCTCGCTAATCTATCCAACATCTCATCAACAAAGGCAAAGAAAATGATTTTCGTTGTCGATCTAATTTCCCCAGAATCACTACATACCCTCCATCCTTTGAACACGTTTTAAGGTTGGAATCAATTCATTTTTTTTCTATTTCGATCACGCAAACCCCCTTTCTTTGGAACCATTGATGAACCGGGCTCACCCAAGGACTGCCCGAGATAGCACAGACAAACCCATTTAACAATTCGGCACCTCCTTCCCGACTACTTCCTTCACACCGGATTTAGCCTCTCTCGTGTTCTACGATGGTTTTCCTTAAGTCTCTTCTACAGAATCTTATGCATGCAATTGATGGACTGATAATTCTTCAAATTTCAATGGACCAAGCTAGCGATTCCTTATGCTTCCTTAATATTTCCAAAGTGAATTTTGTTCCTCATTCTCACTTAATCAATAATGATCACGTTTTTTTTCTTTATAAATTTTAAGTAGGTATACTTTAAATGACATAAGCAACTCTTTCAAAACTGTAATTTCCGTATCAGTCTCTTCGATGAATTTTTCACTATCTTCCCATTATCTTTTTCTGCTTTTGCTTCAGCTCAACATGCTTCTATAGTATGAAACTGGCCGTATGAAATTCGCACGACATCTTTCAAAGATACTGAATTCACATTCACATAAAAACCGGAGGTTACAATTGTTAACATCGTGGTCAGAATGTAGACAAAATCAGCCTGCCATCAGAGCCTCCTTTCCTATCTATATTTTGCATACTTTTAATCAAGAAAGAACACAAAGAATCTTCTCCAACTCCTTAAGATGAGAACTCCTTTCGCATGTCAATCAAGGTCGCTCCAAGAAGCCAGGAATGGTCTTCCTTCCTAATAGTGTGGGTACTTGTGAATCTTCTTCCATTCCGTAATGATGAAGCTCCATCGAATACAAACTTCCCAACAAGGACCAACACATCTTCAATGACCCCTTCCGTGTTTCAAATTACTCCATCCGTCGCCATTCAAGAGTAACAAACAGGAATAAGCTCCCCAAACTTAATTCTCGCACGTAAAGAGGCATCGATTGATACTAGCTCCCGAGTCACATGAGCCATGGAATTCCATTCCTCCAAATACATGAATTGTGAAACTCCCGGGTCCTTCATCTCATCAGAGTTCTTCGACATCAGACCAAGTGACAAAGAGATTCACTATCTTTTCTTTCATCATTTTTTCACAGATGTCCTTCAAGATACAGCGGCATCCGAAATTACTCGTGAAAGGCATATTGATTCCACTGGAGTTTTCAAGAACCTTGCAAACCGCTTCCTCCATCTTTGATTTCTCGCAGCTTTTGTGGAAATGGGACTCGCAGGCTTTGTTCCTGATGTTCTTCTTTCTACTCCATCTTTGTCATTCTCCAAAGGTTCTTCCCTTTCTCTCGGTCTTGCTACTTCTTTGTCACGCTACCTTTTCTTCCTTTTCTTCTAACCTCCCACTCCTCACCGCATGCCTATGCGCTGGTTCTTCCTCAGTTACTCGGGGAAGGTATCTTTCTCCGACTTTCAGCAGGTTGGGGGCCACCCGCCCCTACTTGTGTCTCCGTGTTCTTCAGGATGCATTGGTAGTGTTCTCAATGAGAATTGGTAGCAACTGCCTAATTTCCAAACTTTTGTTCCGCTGAGGTTCAACAAATCTTTTATTATCCCCCACAACCGTACTAACTGTTCCTCAAAAGACGGGGCCTCCTCTAACCCCGGGGCATTCGCTTTCTATGCTCATTTCCATACACAAAACTCAGGGTCAGCCACACTTTGCTGGTGGTTCTGGCCCCCGCCGCCTTCAGAAGCCCTCCACCATACGAAGTTCTCATGGTTCCAGGCGCCGTGATAATGGGAAGGTTGTGATTTGCCTGGAAATGGTAAGCTCGCTCACCCAACAAACTTCTGATCATAAAGTCCTTCAAGCATTTCTTCAAAGACTTTCATTAACTCCCTTTCAATTGCTCCACTATTTACAGAAAGGCAAGGCTTTTTCTTTTTCAAGCTTGTTTAACCTGCGCATACTAAGATCCAACTCGCTCCACACCGTCATCTCGCTTCACTTCCATGATCCCCTTCCTCTCGTCGTCCCTCTTGAAAGTCCAAGATATGTTACATTTAGCTGCATCTTCAATCAAATTCTTTTCATTCTTCAAAAGACTTTTCGCTTGAATGCTCCACAAAGATGAAGCATCAATGATCCTGACACACCACGCATGATATACAATGTCCATCCGAAGCCTGATCATCCATAATGACATCTTCTCTCGCTAGAACTGCTTGAATCTTTCCTAAGTTAAGATGATAAAGCCATCTTCTCACGAACAGAACATTCTCCTTCTTTCCGTGGTGAGGGTCAGAAAGAATTCCACTCTGGCAGTTCTACTAATTCCTCCCAAGTATCAACAACCGTAACCATACGGTAAAGATTCATACCATGTAGTCATTCTTAGAGAGAATGGAATAGATGCGCTTTGATGACTCCGCACCTCTATCCACTTAACAAAGATTGGCCATCCTAAGTGAATCTTCCTGTGTGCTCGTTGATCTTCAGCTGGGATGTAGGACCAAGAAACTGATGCTGCCGGACCATTGTAACTGGTACGCTTTAATTCAAAATTATTAGCACCACCACAAATGCCCGACGTCAGCATTCTTCCCAGAGGATCGGTCTCAATCCTCCAGATCAGACGTTGGTCGGGAGGCCTTCTAGCTTCTTCTATATGTATCAACCTGATCCGCCTTCAATCGCCATGGTCAGTTTTCGCCGGCCTTCGCTTCGAGCTCCTTTCGCTCAGGTCACTGAATCGACGTTATTCTTCGTTTTATGCATCAAAGTTTTTCTCAAAGCAAACATACTCCCATTATCAGATGAGCCAATCATAAATATATTCCATTATGGTTGTTAAAGTCATACTACAAGAGTCATCACAAATATTTGTTCTTTTGGAAAATGTCCAAATTAGTATTTCTTCATCTCGAATATTGATTTACTTAAATTCTTTCGATCATTTTTAACGCGCTACAAAACTTGTTGAGATCATGCTCTTGCAACATTTACGCATTATTTACGACGCAAGACATGACGTTATCACCAAAGGACTATCATCAACTTAATCTACGCCATAAAACTTGTTGATCTAATTAAAGAACTCGCATACCCTATGACACTATCATAAAATGACTATTAACTAATCCCCTAATCTGGCCATAAAACTTGTTGTCCTTATACTATATATGTAAACCACCAATCTCTAGAGTAAACTATCTTCAAAGTTTAGCTGTCCGATATTCTCGTTAGCACAGTCGATAAGTAATAAAATGGATTTATGTCAAGATATCATCCAACAAAGAGATCTCAAGCATTTTAAATCAACTAATCTCACTACTCAATTTCCATACTATTCGACCAATAAATGATAGGATCCAAAGATTAAGGTGCCGAAAATTAAACGAACAAAAGGAAAATAACTCAACGGTCCAACAGCACCGAAAGATAAAGAATATGAATAAATTAAATTTACAAAGAAATGAATAATCGACAGGTTATCCTCGAAGACACATTAATAGAAACAGCTATAGAACTATCAATTCCCGTAGATAATTCGACAAATTTCAATACCCCAAGTTTCAAATCATTCAGCGTCAGAGCTACAAACTGATCTCTCCACACTCCATACTTCATTATCTAATTTATAACCCGATTCTCTCGGTGGGAATTAGATAACTACTTTTAAAAGGATTTCTTTAACTGGGTATTTTTCTTTGCAATACTTCATATACCTTATGAATTTGTATACCTTAGCTCGAGTTATCGGTCGAAACAAGGTCTTAACTTCGATTGCTCCTCCTCGAAATTAAGAATAGATCAACCTTTCCTTGATTAGATCCTGGCTAACAGGATTAATCTCATTATAGAATTGAGGTGAACTCTTTGCTTGTTTAAATAGATAACTCATTCAACTCGTTCTTGATTTCAAGTGAGAAGAGAGGATTTATCTAGAGTAACACAAACTCGAGATCCACTAATAGCGAGTTAGTATACGCTTCAAAGAAATTTACATTACTCTCGGGAATGTCTTCTGTGTCCTCGGAGGACCTCCTTGAAATCGGAAGCGTGGCCTTGAATCTTAACGGGTATAAGAGCGATATTCGGATCCCGAGCAATAGGCGAAACGGAAGTAAATTTATTAGCGAAATTAACAAAAAATTGCTGAAACGACTACGGGAAAGATAAGTGATTATACTTGTTCACTTAATGAGTGGATTACCCTCATTGCGAATTACAACGTCTGACATTCCCTCGTCGTAAGAATAAGCGCAATTTAAGCTGACAATCGAATTCGAAATTTGTCTGAACTTCATTAAGTTAAGTAATTTGAAAAATTGAAATCGCATTGACTTGACTCAACGATAACCCATCCAGATTGATCTGCGAAATAAAGATCAGGAGCATAATCACGCTCTAAAGCGTGAAATAAAGAAATTAAGAAAATGAAAAGAAAAGAAAAATGAAAATGAGCTTTATTCATCGGACCTCTCAAATGCGTAGGCGCCCATTTGCTTTCACGGAGTTGGATAGGCTGCGTGTTTATAGGGTTCCTCAATTGGGGCCCTAATCCCGATGTCTTCTTTGTAGTTTTTAAGTATCCGGCCGATCCTTTATTCAGTGGCGACCGGTTTCACTTATGCGTGACATCATCGATGTCGCGACATCAATTCACGTCGCGACCTCGACACTCTATGCAGCCAGTTTGGTCATTGCCGATATCGCGACATCACCATGCTATCGCGACATCTTCTCACGTCTTGCGGAGTTTCGATTGTTCTCTCGATGTCGCGACGTGTTGATATCTTCTTGCGACCTCATTTCAGAGTCATCTGCGATCTTCAAGCGATGTCTTCGGATCTTGTGACATCAAATCTCTTATCGCGACCTATTTCAAATCAGCTGTAAACTGGTGGTCGCTCTTGATGTCGCGGCGTCGATATCTTGTCATGACATCTCTTACCATGTCTTTGCGGCTTTGATCTGGCGAGTCGTTCGATGTCCGCGACGCCGATATCTTGTCGTGACCTCACTTCATGAAGCTTCACCCTTGTGGCGGTGCGGTGTGTGAGCCGATCTCGTAGGCGACATCGACTATAGCTTCGCGATCTTCTCTTGGTAGTTCTTGATGCTTCGTGACTTGACCTCGCGTCGTGACATCATCGATGTCGCGACATCAATCCCGCGTCGCGACATCCAACTTAAAGATTCGAAGTGACTGCCGGTCGAGCCTCTCATAGCTTAAGGTGTTTTATTTGTCGCGACCTCTTATCTGATCCTGACATCAGAAGCGTTGTCGCGACCTCGAGAATCTTTATCCAGCGTGTCGTTCTTAGCTCGATTACCCTTGATTCTTGTCGTACTAAACGACACATCAGGTCCTTCAATTCTCTGGTGTAGCGACCTCGAATTTGATTATTGCAAACCAATTTGCATCGATGAATCAATAATTCTTTTCTGTTTACACGCTCTTGCCATTCATTGCACCTTTCCTCCACTTATTCTTTGTATTTTTCTACTTTCTTTCTCTCTTCACATAATAAAAAATTTGGTGAGTTTCTTCATATTTCTGTATATTAATTATTCATTTCTAGATGAAAATCGAACAGAAAAATGGACTAAAAATATATGACTTTTAAGCTCATCACTAAGCTTGGACTAGGCTAGACTTGAAGATACATAAATAAAGCCTTGAGAGAAATATATATTTAAAAATAATATAGGGCTAAGGACGAGTTGAGCTTTAAAATGAAACTCATAACTGACCTTTTAAAACATTTGGGCTAACCTTGGACTAGGTTAGACTTGAAGATACTTAAATAAAGCCTTGAGTGAATAGTTGACTTGAACTTTTGGAGACACTTAAATAGGAGTTAATGAGCGCGAGTTTTAAAAGATAATAGAGCTACGTTATATATTAAAAAATAATATAGGGCTAAGAGTGACTAAGGGCGTGGATTGGGCACAAATGGCTTCATGTCAAGTACTTACAAAACATTTTGGGCTAAGCTTGGACTAGGTTAGACTTGAAGATATATAAATAAAGTCTTGAGTGAAATATATAGTAAAAAAAAATATGGGGCTAAGGGTAGCTTAAGGGCCATGGATTAGGCTAAATAGAACCCATGTAGTATTTTTAAAAACATTGTTCTTTGGACTAGGTTAGACTTGAAGATACTTAAATAAAGCCTTGAGTGAATGATGGACTACGAACTTTTTGGAGACACTTAAATAGGAGTGAATGAGCCTTGAGTTTTAAATGATAATAGACTTATAATATATATTAAAAAATAATATAGGGCTAAGGGTAGCTTAAGGGCCTATGAATTGGGCCTAAAACGAAACTCATAACCAACCTTTTAAGGTTGAAATTAGGCTTGAATTTAGGTTAAGAAACCCAGATATAAATAAAGTCTTGAGTGAAATATATATTAAAATAAATATGGGGCTCGGGGTAGCCCTGGGGGCCCATGGATTGGGCCTAAATAAGAGCTTATCCTCAACCCTTTTAAAAACATTTGAGAATTCATTTGGATTAGGTTAGGCTTGAAGATACTTAAATAAAACCTTGAGTAAATAGTGGACTTTGAGCTTTTGGGAAACTTGACTTAAATAGGAGTGAATGAGCGTGAGTTTTAAATGATAATAGTATCGATATATATTAAAATAATATATAGGGCTAAGGGTGACGAAGGGCCAAGGATTAAACTAGGAAACTCGTAACTTGAACTTTTAAAAACGTTTGGGGTAAGCTTGGACTAGGTTAGACTTGAAGTTACTTAAATAAAGCCTTTAGTGAATGGGGACTCTGAACTTTTGGAGACACTTAAGAGGAGTTAATGAGCATGAGTTTTAAATGATAATAGACTTACAATATATATTAAAAAATAATATAGGGCTAAGGGTGATCTAACGGTCCATGAATTAGGCCTAAAATGAAACTCATAACCCTACCCTTTTTAAAAAGTTTGGGCAAAGCTTGAACTAGGATAGACTTTACAATACTTAAATAAAGCCTTTAGTGAATAGTGGACTTAGAACTTTTTGGAGACACTTAAATAGGAGCGAATGAGCCTTGAGTTTTAAATGATAATAGACTTACAATATATATTAAAAAATAATATAGGGCTAAGGGTAGCCTAAGGGCCCATGGATTAGGCCTAAAATGAAACTCATAATCCAACCCTTTTAAAAACATTAGGGCTAAGATTGGACTAGGCTAGACTTGAAGATACATAAATAAAGCCTTGAGTGAAATATATTTAAAAATAATATAGAGTACAGGCGTAGTTATTTACAAAATGAAACTCGCCTTGACTCTTTTAAAAACATTTGGGCTAACCTTGGACTAGTTTAGACTTGAAGATACTTAAATAAAGCCTTGAGTGAATAGTGGACTTCGAACTTTTTGGAGACACTTAAACAGGAGTGAATGAGCCTTGAGTTTTAAAAGATAATAGACTTACCTGATATATATTAAAAAAGGAAATAATATAGAGTAAGGTTGACCTAAGGGCGAAATGGATTGGGCACAAAATGGGAAACTCATGTCCGTACAAAAACATTTGAAATTTAGCTTGGCCCAAGTTAGACTTGAAGATACATAAATAAAGCCTTGAGAGAAATATATATTTAAAAAATAATATAGGGCTAGGCGTGGATTAGCTAAATGAAACTTCGTAGCAACCCTTTTAACACATTTAAGAATTATGGAGCTACGGTTAGACAGAAGATACTTAAATAAAGCCTTGAGTGAATAGTTGATTTCGAACTTTTTGGAGACACTTAAATAGGAGTGAATGAACCTTGAGTTTTAAAAGATAATATACTTACAATATATATTAAAAAATAATATAGGGCTAAGGGTGACCTAAGGGCCCATGGATTAGGCCCTAGTAAAACTCTTAATCAACCCTTTTAAAAACTTGATTTAGGCTAAGCTTGGACTGAAGTTATAAGAATATATAAATAATAAAGTCTTGAGTGAAATATATATTAAAAAATAATATGGGGCTAAGGGTAGCTTAAGGGTCATGGATTGGGCCTAAAATGAAACCCATAACCCAACCCTTTTAAAAACATTTGGGCTAAGCCTTGACTAGGTTAGACTTGAAGATACATAAATAAAGCCTTCAATGAATAATGGACTACGAACTTTTTGGAGATACTTAAATAGGAGTGAATGAGCCTTGAGTTTTAAATGATAATAGACTTATAATTTATATTAAAAAATAATATAGGGCTAAGGGTAGCTTAAGGGCCTATGGATTGGGCCTAAAACGAAACTCATAACCAACCTTTTTAAAAAGGTTTGGATTAAGCTTGGACTAGGTTAGACTTGAAGATACTTAAATAAAGTCTTGAGTGAAATATATATTAAAAAATAATATAGGGCTAAGGGTAGCCTAAGGGCCCATGGATTGAGCCTAAAATGAAACTTATCACTCAACCCTTTTAAAAACATTTGGGCTAAGCTTGGATTAGGTTAGACTTGAAGATACTTAAATAAAGCCTTGAGTGAATAGTGGACTTTGAACTTTTTTGAGACACTTAAATAGGAGTGAATGAGCCTTGAGTTTTAAATGATAATAGACTTACAATATATATTAAAAAATAATATAGGGCTAAGGGTGACCGAAGGGCCCATGGATTAGGCCTAAAAGCGAAACTCATAACCCAACCCTTTTAAAAACGTTTGGGCTAAGCTTGGACTAGGTTAGACTTGAAGATACTTAAATAAAGCCTTTAGTAAATAGAGGACTTCGAACTTTTTGGAGACACTTAAAGAGGAGTGAATGAGCCTTGAGTTTTAAATGATAATAGACTTACAATATATATTAAAAAATAATATAGGGCTGAGGGTGACTTAACGGCCCATGAATTAGGCCTTAAAGAAAACTCATAACCCTACCCTTTTAAAAACGTTTGGGCTAAGCTTGAACTAGGTTAGACTTTAAGATACTTAAATAATGCCTTGAGTGAATAGTGGACTTCGAACTTTTTGGAGACACTTAAACAGGAGTGAATGAGCCTTGAGTTTTAAATGATAATAGACTTACAATATATATTAAAAAATAATATAGGGCTAAGGGTAGCCTAAGGGCCCATGGATTAGGCCTAAAATGAAACACATAATCTAATCCTTTTAAAAACATCTGGGCTAAGCTTGGACTAGGCTAGACTTGAAGATACATAAATAAAGCCTTGAGTGAAATATATTTAAAAATAATATAGGGCTAAGAGTCAATGGATTGAGCCTAAAATGAAACTCATAACACGTAGTTTTAAAAACATTTGAAATTTGCTTGTGGGTAAGTTAGACTTGAAGATCTTGCAAATAAAGCGCCCGATTAGATAGTGGAGCTTAGACTTTTGGAGACACCAAAAGGAGTGAATGGCGCCGAGTTTAAAAGATAATAGACTTATTATATATTAAAATAATATAGTGATAAGGGTGACATGTGTAGCATGGAAATGAATCATAATCGACCCTTTTAACATTTATTTGGCTTATTAGTTAGACTTGAGATTATATATAAATAAAATGCTTGAAGTGAAATAAATATTAAAATATAATTTGGGGCTAAGGGTAGCTTAAAGGCCCATGGATTAGGCTAAGAAATAGGCACATCATAGCAGCACTAACATTTGGGCTAAGCCTGGATTAGGTTAGACTTGAATATACTTAAATAAAGCCTTGAGTGAATAATGGACTACGAACTTTTTGGAGACACTTAAATAGGAGTGAATGAGCCTTGAGTTTTAAATGATAATAGACTTATAATAAATATTAAAAAATAATATAGTGCTAAGGGTGGCATAAGTGCCTATGTATTGGGCCTAAAACGAAACTCATAACCAACCTTTTTAAAAAGGTTTGGTACAAAAACTTAATTAAGTTAGACTTGAAGAATCTTAAATAGTCTTGAGTGAAATATAAATTAAAAAATAATATAGGGCTCAGGGTAGCCTAAGGGCTCATAGATTGGGCCTAAATGAAACTTATCACTCAACCCTTTTAAAAACATTTGGGCTAAGCTTGGATTAGGTTAGACTTGAAGATACTTAAATAAAGACTTGAGTGAATAGTGGACTTTGAACTTTTTTGAGACACTTAAATAGGAATTATGAATGACCTTGGTTTTAAATGATAATGAACTTATAATATATATTAAAATAATATAGGTCTAAGAGATTGAAGAGGCCCATGGATTAGGCCTAAAAGGAAACTCATAACCCAAGACTTTTAAAAACGTTTGGGCTAAGCTTGGACTAGGTTAGACTTGAAATTACTTAAATAAAGCCTTTAGTCAATAGAGGACTACAAACTTTTTGGAGACACTTAAAGAGGAGTTAATGAGCCTTGAGTTTTAAATGATAATAGACTTACAATATATATTAAAAAATAATATAGGGCTAAGGGTGATCTAACGGCCCATGAATTAGGCCTAAAATGAAACTCATAACCCTACCCTTTTAAAAACGTTTGGGCTAAGCTTGAACTAGGTTAGACTTTAAAATACTTAAATAAAGCCATGAGTGAATGAGTGAACGAACTTTTAGGAACACTTAAATAGGAGTGAATGAACCTTGAGTTTTAAATGATAATAGACTTACAATATATATTAAAAAATAATATAGGGCTAAGGGTAGCCTAAGGGCCCATGGATTAGGCCTAAAATGAAACTCATAATCCAACCCTTTTAAAAACATTTGGGCTAAGCTTGGACTAGGCTAGACTTGAAGATACCTCTTATAAATTAAGCCTTGAGTGAAATATATTTAAAAAATAATATAGACTAAGAGGCCCATGGATTGGGCCTAAAATGAAACTCATAACTTAACCCTTTTAAAAACATTTTGAAATTTAACCTTGGAGTAGATTAAAAACTTGAAGATAAATAAAACCTTGAATAGTGGGCTTGAACTTTTGGAGACACTTAAACAGGAGTGAATGAGCCTAGAGTTTTAAAAGATAATAGACTTACAATATATATTAAAAAATAATATAGGGCTAAGGGTGACCTAAGGAAAATGGATTGGGCCTAAAATGAAACTCATAATCCAACCCTTTTAAAAACATTTGGGCTAAGCTTGGACTAGGTTAGACTTGAAGATACATAAATAAAGCCTTGAGAGAAATATATATTTAAAAATAATATAGGGCTAAGGGCCCATGGATTGAGCCTAAAATGAAACTCATAACCCAACCCTTTTTAAAACATTTGGGCTAACCTTGGACTAGGTTAGACTTGAAGATACTTAAATAAAGCCTTGAGTGAATAGTTGACTTCGAACTTTTTGGAGACACTTAAATAGGAGTGAATGAGCCTTGAGTTTTAAAAGATAATAGACTTACAATATATATTAAAAAATAATATAGGCCTAAGGGTGACCTAGGGCAGGATTAGACTAAATAAAACTCATCATCCGTCACTTTTAAAAACATTTAGGCTAAGCTTGGGTGAGTTAGACTTGAGGAAATAAATAAAATGCTGAGTGAAAGATATATTAAAAAATAATATGGGGCTAAGGGTATCTTAAGGGTCATGGATTGGGCACAAATAAGCTAATCAACAAGTACTTTTAACAATTGAGAATTTCAGGCATTAGGTTAGGCAGAAGATCTTAAATAAAGCCTTGAGTGAATAATGAATTTCTGAACTTTTTGGAGATACTTAAATAGAATTGAATGAGCCTTGAGTTTTAATGATATTAGACTTATAATTTATATTAAAATATAGGGCTAAGGGTAGCTTAAGGGCACATGGATTGGTATAAAAGCGAAACTCATAACCAGCCTTTTTAAGGTTTGGGTTAAGCTTAATTTAGGTTAGACTTGAAGATCTTAAATAAAGTCTTGAGTGAAATATATATTAAAAAGTAATATAGAGACTCGGGGTAGCTGGGGCCCATGGATTGGGCCTAAATGAAACTTATCACTCAACCATTTTAAAAACAGTTGGGCTAAGCTTGGATTAGGTTAGACTTGAAGATACTTAAATTAAGCCTTGAGTGAATAGTGGACTTTGAACTTTTTTGAGACACTTAAATAGGAGTGAATGAGCCTTGAGTTTTAAAAGATAATAGACTTACATTATATATTAAAAAATAATATGAAATTTAAGAGTGGCACAAGGGCCACGTGGATTAGTGCAAATAGAGCTTCATGTCAAATGGCTTTTAAAGCATTTAAATTCAGGCTTGGTAGGTTAGACTTGAAGAAATATAAATAAAGTCTTGAGTGAAATATATATTAAAATATAATATGGGGCTAAGGGTAGCTTATGGGCTATGGATTGAAGCTGGAAATGAAGCAATAACAATGCTTTTAAAAACATTTTGGCCTAAGCACAGTTAGGTTAGACTTTAAGATAGCAAATAAAACCTTGAGTGAATAATGAATCTCTGAACTTTTTGGGAGACACTTAAATAGGAATTAGATAGACCTTGAGTTTTAAATGATAATAGACTTATAATAAATATGAAAAAATAATATAGTGCTAAGGGTGGCCTAAGGGCCTATGGATTAGACCTAAGCGACTCATAATAATATTTTTAAAGGAGTTTGAAATTTGAAACTTGGTTAGGTTAGGCTTGAAGATGCAAATAAAGTCTTGCGAGTGAGAATATATGTTAAAAAATAATATATAGGGCTCAAGGTAGCCCTAGGGTGATGATTGGGCCTAAATGAAACATCACTCCAGCCCTTTTAAAAACATTTGGAGTACAAGGCTGGATTAGGTTAGACTTGAAGATACTTAAATAAAGCCTTCAGTGAATAGTGGACTTCGAACTTTTTGGAGACACTTAAGTAGGAGGGAATGAGCCTTGAGTTTTAAAAGATAATAGACTTACAATATATATTTAAAAATAATATAGGGCTAAGGGTGACCTAAGGGCCCATGGATTGAGCAAAAATGGAAACTCATATTGTTACCCAAAACATTTGAAGTTGGCCCAGGCTAGAGTTAGGCTTAGAATCACGTAAATAAAGCCTTGAAAGAAATATATATTTTAAAATAATATAGGGCTAAGGGCCTATGGATTGAGTCCAAAATGAAACTCATAACCCAACATTTTTTAAAACATTTGGGCTAACCTTTGATGAGGTTAGACTTGAAGATACTTAAATAAAGCCTTGATTAAATAGTTGACTTCAAACTTTTTGGAGACACTTAAATAGGAGTGAATGAGCCTTGAGTTTTAAAAGAAAATAGACTTACAATATATATTAAAAAATAATATAGGGCTAAGGGTGACCTAAGGGCCCATGGATTGGGCCTAAAATGAAACTCATAATCCAACCCTTTTAAAAACATTTGGGCTAAGCTTGGACTAGGTTAGACTTGAAGATATATAAATAAAGTCTTGAGTGAAATATATATTAAAAAATAATGTAGAAGTAGAAGGTAGCTTAAGGGCCGTAGTTGGGCTAATATGAAACATGTAAGTATACCCAAAACATTTGGGAATTTAGCTTACAGATTTAGAGTTAGACTTGATGATACTTAAATAAAGCCTCGAGTGAATAATGGACTATGAACTTTTTGGAGATACTTAAATAGGAGTGAATGAACCTTGAGTTTTAAATGATAATAGACTTATAATTTATATTAAAAAATAATATAGGGCTAAGAGTGGCTTACGGGCCTATGGATTGGACCTAAAACGAAACTCATAACCAACCTTTTTAAAAATGTTTGTGCTAAGCTTGGACTAGGTTAGACTTGAAGATACTTAAATAAAGTCTTGAGTGAAATATATATTAAAAAATAATATAGGGCTCAGGGTAGCCTAAGGGCCCATGGATTGGGCCTAAATGAAACTTATCACTCAACCCTTTTAAAAACATTTGGGCTAAGCTTGGATTAGGTTAGACTTAAAGATACTTAAATAAAGCCTTGAGTGAATAGTGGACTTTGAACTTTTTTGAGACACTTAAATAGGAGTGAATTAGCCTTGAGTTTTAAATGATAATAGACTTACAATATATATTAAAAATAATATAGAGCTAAAGGGTGACAGAAGGGCATGGATTTAACTAAACGAAACTCAGTTCTTGAAGCCTTTTAAAACGTTTGAAATTTAGCTTGGACTAGGTTAGACTTGAAGATACTTAAATAAAGCCTTTAGTGAATAGAGGACTTCGAACTTTTTGGAGACACTTAAAGAGGAGTGAATGAGCCTTGAGTTTTAAATGATAATAAACTTACAATATATATTAAAAAATAATATAGAGCTAATGGTGACTTAACAGCCCATGAATTAGGCCTTAAAGGAAACTCATAACCTACCTTTAAAAACGTTTAGGCTAGAAACGAACTAGGTTAGACTTTAAGATACTTAAATAAAGCCTTGAGTGAATAGTGGACGAACTTTTTGGAGACACTTAAATAGGAGTGAATGAGCCTTGAGTTTTAAATGATAATAGACTTACAATATATATTAAAAAATAATATAGGGCTAAGGGTAGCCTAAGGGCCCATGGATTAGGCCTAAAATGAAACTCATAATCTAACCTTTTTAAAAACATCTGGGCTAAGCTTGGACTAGGCTAGACTTGAAGATACATAAATAATGCCTTGAGTGAAATATATTTAAAAATAATATAGGGCTAAGAGACGTGGATTAACAGGCAAATGAAGCTACATGCTTACAGCCTTTAAAAACATTTGGGCTAACCTTGAACAAGTTAGACTTGAAGATACTTAAATAAAACTGAGTAAATAGTGGACTTTGAACTTTTTGGAAACTGGCAAATAGGAGTGAGTGAGCCTTGAGTTTTTAAAAGATATTATTTACCTTTATATATTAAAAATAATATAGGGCTAAGGTGACCCTAAGGGCTATGGATTAGGCTAGTGAACCTAAATGACTCTGACCATTTTAAAACATTTGTTTAAACTTAAGATTGAGTTAGACTTAAAAAGATATATAAAATAAAGTCTTGAGTGAAATATATATTAAAAATAATGTGGGGCTAAAGGGGTGGCTTAAGGGCCATGGATTGGAGCCTAAAATGGAAACATAATGGCCCAGCTAAGCATTTGAAATTTGGCACTGGATTGAGTTAGATTTGAAGATCTCTTAAATAAAGCCTTGAGTGAATAGTGGACTTCGAACTTTTTGGAGACACTTAAATAGGAGTGAATGAGCCTTGAGTTTTAAATGATAATAGACTTATAATATATATTAAAAAATAATATAGTGCTAAGGTGGCCTAGTATATGGATTGAAGCTCATGGCTTCGTAACCAACCTTTTAAGGTTTGGGCTAACAGGCCCAAGTTGAAGCTTGAAGATCTTAAATAAATCTTGAGTTAAATATATATTAAAAAATAATATAGGGCTCAGTGTAGCCTAAGGGCCAATAGATTGGGCCTAAATGAAACTTATCACTCAACCCTTTTAAAATTTTTGCTAAGCTTGGATTAGGTTAGACTTGAAGATACTTAAATAAAGCCTTGAGTGAATAGTGGACTTCGAACTTTTTTGAGACACTCTAATAGATGAAATGGTTTCTGAGTTTTAAAGGATAATAGACTTAAGCAATATATATAAAAAATAATATAGGCTATATGACCAAGGCCTATGATTAGGCCCAAACGAACTCATAACCTAAACCTTTAAAACGCTTGGCTAAGCTTGGACTAGGCTAGGACTTCAAAGATACTTAAACAAAGCCTTTAGTGAATAGAGGACTTCAACTTTGAGACACTTAAAGAGGATGAATGAGCCTTGAGTTTTAAAATGATAATATCTTACAATATATATTAAAAATAACATAGGCTTAGTGACCTAACGCCCATTTGTTAGCCCAAATGAAACCCCATAACCCTGCCCTTAAAAAACGTTTGGGCGCTCTTGAACTAGGTTGTGACTTTTATACTTAAATGTGCCTTGATTGAATAGGTGGATTTTGGAAACTTTTTTTGAGACACTTAAATAGAAGTGAAATGAACCTTGAGTTTTAATGACAATAGACTTCACAACATATATTAAAAAATATTAGGGCTGGCAGACTTAAGGCCTATGGATTAAAATGAAACCTATAATCCAACCTTTAAGATTGGGCTAAGCTTGGACTACTAGACTTGGAAGATATAACAAAGCCTTGACAAATATATTTAAAAATAATATAGGGGCTATAAAGAGTCATACGGTTTCCAAAATTGAAACCCAAGAACTCCAACCCCTCAAAAAACACAAGAACTCGACTAGGGTTAGACTTGGAAGATACTTAAACAAAGCCTTGAGGAATAGTGGACTTTTAAACTTTTTTGAGACACTTAAATAAGGGAAATGAATGAGCCAGCAAAAGATAGACTTACAAAGAGAGCATAAAAAATAAGACAGGCTATAGACTTATGTCTATCGGGCGAAACAAACTCATAATCCAACCTTTAAAAGATATGTTGGAATCTGTTAGATCAAATATAAAGTCTATCAAAGATATTAAAAAATAATATGGGGCTATAGTTTACGTCCAAAGACGGTTTAAAATAAACCCATAACTCCACTTTAAAAAAGACGCTAAGCTTGACCAAGCTAGACTCCAAGATAATTGACAGTTCTTTGCGAAGAAAATTACTGAACTTTGAGAACTTAAATGTGATGAATCTGTACCCTCAGCTTTAAACGACAATGCACTTATTATATATTAAAAATAACATAGGGCTATGACCTAAGGTTTATCGTTTAAAAATGAACTCATAAACTGGAACTTTTAAAAGGTTTGGGCTGCTTGACTAGGTTATTAGACTCAAAGATCACTTAAATAAAGCCACGAAAGAAATATATATTAAAAATAAATATAGTGCTCTGGTAGCCTAAGGCCCATGGATCAAATAAATGGAAACTTATCACCCAAACCCTTTAAAAACATTTGGGCTGTTTTCGGATTAGGTTAGACTTGAAGATACTTAAACAAAGCCTCGGCGAATAAGCGACTTTTGAACTTTTGGTATTAATTTAAATAGGATGAATGAGTTTCGAGCTTTAAACGGTAATAGACCTGCCAAATATATATTAAAATAACATAGGCCAGGTTAATCAAGGCCCATGGATTAGGCCTAAAAGGAATCCCACACTCAAACCCTTTAAAAACGTTGTAATAAGCTTCACTAGTTAGACTTCAAAGATACTTAAATAAAGCCTTTGCGAATAGGAGGACCCTAACATTTTGGAGACACTTAAATAGGATGAATGAGCCTTGAGTTTTAAAATGATAATAGACTTACAAGATGATAAAATATAATGTAGGGCTAAGGTGACCCTAAGGCTGCGGAATGAGACCCCAAATGAAACTCATAACCCCACCCTTTAAAAACGTTACGAACTTTTGAACTAGGCTAGGACTTAAGATAGATTCAAAATAAAGCCTTGAGGAATACGGACTTCGAACTTTTTGAGACACTTAAATAGGAGTGAAAATGAGTCTGAGTTTTAAAATGATAATAGACTTGCCAAGACATATTAAAAAAATAATATAGGTTAAGGGTAATGGCGCCCATGAATGCCCAAATGGAAACTCTTAATCCAAACCTTTTAAAAAACATTTGGGCCAAGCTTGGACTAGGTTGAATCGAAGATATATAAATAAAGTCTTGAGTGAGTTATATATTAAAAAATAAATATAGGCAAAGGTAGCTTAAGGCCCAAAGTGGATTTATTTAAAATGGAGAAAACCCATAAATTTAAACTTTTTAAAACATTGGGCTGGTTTGGACTAGCACTTTTAAGATACTTAATAATACCTTGGCTTAATAAATACTGTACTTTTAGAGACACTTAACAAAGAAAGAAATGAGCTCAGTTTTAAATGATAATAGACTTATAATATAGATAAAATAATATAATGCTATGTATTTAAGGCCAGGATTGGGCCAATGAATCTCAAAACCCAAATCCTTCCTTTTTAGAAAAAGGCCGCCATTTTACTGCGTTAGACTTCCAAATATACTTTAAATAAAGTCTTGAGGAAGATATATTAAAATAATATAGGCTAAGGGGTAGGCCTAAGGCCCATATTAATGAAATGAAACTTATCACCCAAACCCTTTAAAACATTTGTGCCAAGCTTGACCAGGTTAGACTTAAAGATACTTAAATAAAGCCTCATGAAGAATGACCGAACTTTTTGAGACACTTAAATAAGAGGAAATGGTTTTGAGTTTTAAAATGATAACAGACTACAACATATATTAATTAAATTAATATAGTTCCATGATAACTGATGTGTTCATGCGATTGGCCCAACTGTTCCCATAAACCCAACACTTTAAAAAACGCTTTAATAAGCTTGCACTAGGTTAGACTTAGATACCTCTTAACAAAGCCTTTAGTGAACAGGAGGACTTCTTGAACTTTTGGAGACACTTCAATAAAGAGCCGAATGTTCTTTAGTTTAAAAACAGATATTGTACTACAAGACATTTTAAAAAAATATAAGGCCATATGACCTAAGGCCATGAATTAGGCCTAAAAATGAAACCTATAACCCTACCTTTTAAAAACGCGAATAAGCTTGAAACTAGGGGTTAGACTTAAGACACTAAATGTGTCAGTTAATAGGACTTTAAACTTTGAGACACTTAAATAGGAGTGAATGAGCCTTGAGTTTAAATGATAATATACTTACAATATATATTAAAAACAACATAGGCTATGGTCTGATGCCATGATTTGGGCCCAAATGAAACTCATAATCCAAACCTTTAAAACATTTGGCCTAAGCTTTACTGCGCTTAGACTCTGGATATAAATAAAGCCTTGAGGGAAATATATATTAAAAAATAATATAGGGCTAAGGGTGGGCTAAGGGTAGCCTAAGGGCCCTTGGATTGAGACTAAAATGAAACTCATAACTTAACCCTTTTAAAAACATTTGGGCTAAGCTTGACTAGACATCATACTTAAATAAAGCCTTGAGTGAATATTTGACTTGGAAACTTTTTTGGAGACACTTAACAGATGAACGAGCCTCGAGTTTTAAATGAAAATGTGACTTACAATATATACACAACAATATAGGCCAAGGGTGACCTAATGGCCCTGGATTAGCCTAAAACGAACTCCATAACCCAACCCTTTTAAAATCAAGCTGGGCTAATTTTTAATTGTGGCACTCAAGATACTCTAAATGTGCCTTGCGAATAATAGGGGAGGACTTTCAACTTTTTTGAGACACTTAAATAGGAGTGAATGAGCCTTGAGTTTTAAATGATAATAGACTTATAATATATATTAAAAAATAATATAGGGCTAAGGGTGGCCTAATGGCCCATGAATTAGTCCTAAAATGAAACTCATAACCCAACCCTTTTAAAAACGTTTGGGCTAAGCTTGAACTAGGTTAGACTTTAAGATACTTAAATAAAGCCTTGAGTGAATATTGTACTTCGAACTTTTTGGAGACACTTAAATAGGAGTGAATGAGCCTTGAGTTTTAAATGATAATTGGCCTAAGGGCTTATGGATTGGGCCTAAAATGAAACTCATAATCGAACCCTTTTAAAAACGGTTGGGCTAAGCTTGGACTAGGTTAGACTTGAAGATACTTAAATAAAGCCTTGAGTGAAATATATATTAAAATATAAAATAGTGCTAAGGATAGCCTAAGGGCCCATGGATTGGGCTGAATGAAAACTACATAGCAACCGCTTTTAAAAACATTTGGGTTAGGCAGGTAGGATTAGGCTTGAAGATACTTAAATAAATCCTTGAGTGAATTGTAGACTTCGAACTTTTTGGAGACACTTAAATATGAGTAAATGAGCCTTATGTTTTAAATGATAATAGACTTACAATATATATTAAAAAATAATTTAGGGCTAAGGGTGACCTAAGGGCCCATGGATTAGGCCTAAAATTAAACTCATAACTCAACCCTTTTAAAAACGTTTGGGCTAAGCTTGGACTAGGTTAGACTCGAAGATACTTAAATAAAGCCTTTAGTGAATAGAGGACATTGAACTTTTTGGAGAAACTTAAATAGGAGTGAATGAGCCTTGAGTTTTAAATGATAATAGACTTACAATATATATTAAAAAAATAATATAGGGCTAAGGGTGGCCTAAGGCCCATGGATTTGGCGTAAAATGAAACTCATAACCCAACCTTTTTAAAAAGGTTTGGGCTCAGTGCTTAAGTCTTATTAGGTATCTTTGAGATTTTGTTCCCCGACGTAGGATTAAGGTTGTCTTGCATTGTAATACTGTGGGAGTCCACAGGTCATCTCCACAGGGTGGGTCTTTTAGTTTATCCTTAAGAGCTATTCTCCAAAAGGTGTGTATTTGAAAAATGAAATTATGGGGTTATGGTTGGTTGATTGAGTTATTAATTAAATAGACTATTTTAAAACCAGAAGATGATTGATGGGGTTCTTAGGTTTCCTCTCACTATTGATCAAGTAATTCCCGCCTCTTATTTTATAATCTCATCTAAGAGCCATTGATGAATGGTTTTCGATGGAAGATTTTCTTTAGCATGCACAATGAAAAGCGATGGGGATGTTAAACACTTGTTTGTAATAAATTCGAGACTCTAGCTTGCATTTGCTTGATCAAGTACACGCGTGTCCCAGGGATCTCGTTCCTGCATTGTCAATATCACAATTCATAATTGATGAATTATTCATAAAAGGAACTTGAGAAAATTAAACTTCAATTGCAAAACCAAAGAATAAAAATACGAGAAATGCGAAGAGAAAGCGAGTTGTTTGATCTAGCGAAAGGTTACATGAACTTGATAAATCTGCGGAAAAGAGTAGAGTCTTCCAACCTACTCTACAAACCTAGCCTAAACTATGATAAAGAACCTCTTTATGAAGCCAAACCTAGGAATCAAGGCACGCCTTCCCCGCCACCTTCCCACTTTGGCTTTTTATACCCTTTTCCATTGTGATCTCGAGTTGATGGTTGGTGAGACGATCGTACCCTTGCATTAGAATCGTATTCATGCTCAATTCCGTAAATCTTACTTGCCGGTGCAGATTACGGAGTTGAAGCGTCTTGATCTTGGTAGCCTTTGTTGAATTCTAGCTTGGGTGTCACCGTGCAGGTTTGAAGCGATGCAGGTACCCACTACCCTACATGTTCCAGGCATTGTTACCTTTACTAACTTCTGGCGTTAATCACCATCCTCGATCTATGTTCGAAACTGCGGACCACGAACCTTTGTAGCAATTATGTATGAAACACGAAAAACGTACAAGTCGAGAAACCACGAAAGCAAATTAAAAATTACCTATTCTTATACAAAATGTGAGCAAGCATGTTTAACATTGGATGCTAAATTCGATATAGTGTATACTTTTGTGTCTTCAACACACCCGACTCGCATCTTTGGTCTGCAGATTTAAATAGTGACACCTCACCAGTTATGATTTCCAACAAATCGCTAGGTGCGGTTAAGCTTTGCAAGTTTCTCAAAGGGCAAAATTAAACATAGTACTTCCAACACGACATAGTGTGCACCGTCGACTCAATTAAACCAAAACCACGGTCTCCATATGATGAACATAACAATAGGCTATCAAACCATTTATTCATATAAAGGACCATGGAATTGAGAAAGAAAAGTGCCATGTAAATAGCGAGTGAAATGAACGATATTATAAGAACAACGTTTAACATAACCCGCATGACTACTATGCATAAAAGTCAGAGGAACCTTCTTTGTAAAAATCAAGGTCTTAAGGTTTAGCAATGACCATAGGCTACAAAATAGAATGATATGAACAAAATGGGTGTTGCCATGACGTGGCTGAGGTCTCTACCAATTGCCAACACCACCTAATCTGGCTTACTATACTCTACTCAATGTCTTCCTAGTCGATGCATTAGGAAAGCGCGTCCTCATCGGCCTTGATACGTCCCAGCTCCTCGGAATCTCAGCGAGTCGGGAGGGGGGCATCTCCCGTCTGGTCTCCTCGGTAAATATGACTCTCGAGCACAGGAAGCACGTGAGGTCAAGGCATTTACTTCCCCAAAATGCATTTAAACCACCCCTTAATCTGACGCTCCATTCTCTTCGGAGGGATGTGTCCGTCAGCCAGTCTTTGTTGTGAAGAAGAGGCCAAGGAATAGCCAGGGGATGTAAATGGGGTCTAGTAGATCTGACTCGGCTCTTAGCCTCAGTTTGGCTTATGTGGGCTGACTTAGGAAAATTCTCTTTTCCTTAACCCCTTTCCCCTCATGGCTTCCTGAATTTATCCATAGAGATGGGAATGGAATATACTATTTTAGTCGAGAATTATGAGAAAGTCCTCATGCCTTACCCGTATGACCAAGGCATAGTCAATAAGCTTCGGTCATCACCTCATATAAGCGGGTTTCTTCTTTGCTTGGATATTTCGTTGCTGGCTGGAGTTCTATCATGAATAATTTTGTTCGGTAATGCATATTCGGGTTTAGCTCCTTGGCATAAATTCCTTGCATTATAAAACCACTCGCCCGCGGGATGAGTGCACATAGCCTCGAGCGCGAACAAATGGGCGTCGAGCTCGGTAATGACCACTGAGGTAAAGATTCGTCCAAAGCCCAATGAATGGGCGCCTCTTGTAAAGTGAGCTATCAAATCGAGTGATCTTCAAGCGCACCCATCACCGGTGGTCTCTAGTAAGTGTCGACCATTGATTTTCTCTCAAATTAGTGTAAAACTCACAGACAGTGGTGAACCTTTTTATTACTTGACACACACAAGCGCAAGTCTGCTCTTGGATAATGGCCACGATGGGATGGTGAACAAAATGTATCACCTTCCACCTCTCATGATGAAATCCCAGCTTCTCGATCAGATTGGGCCCACTTTTCTGTTACGAATCGAAGCCTCGTGAGCATGGCCCTCGATCTCTCATCATCATCTCAGATGCCTCCTCCTTCGAAAAGATGAATCTCTTCGCTTTCCTTTTCCTTTCTTTATCGACTGTGAGGTGTCGGATTTTCTTTTCTTCACAGCCCTCTCCATAGAGGAGCTAGGCGCTTTGCCTTTTCCAGTGTTCTTAGATCTTGCCATAGATATGGAAAGAATAGCAATAATGGCAAAGATGGCCCAAACACATAAAACAATATCCCAAAATCCTGTCTCCATGAAATGCAAAATTTTGGCCTTACGAGATAAGATAAAACCTTCTCCCATTACCACCAGCGAAACCACCAATCCGCAGGCAAAATACCAACCCCAGACCAACTAAAAAAATCCATGGAGATCGATATAATACCACGAAATAACGCTCTCGAGGAGTTGTGAGTGTCACTGGGTTCTGGTCAGGCCCGATTGGCCCGGATTTAGAGGCCAGGGTTCAGAATCAGCGAGACGTCTTGGGACTCTTTACCTGATTTTTTTCAAAAGTAGAACTTATACATTGCGTTATGGCCCACATCTTATAAAGAATCAAAATATCATATACATATTAAAGAACTACCATGGAGTGGTGTCCATCAAAATCTATACACATTTGTAGTCCACGTTTACAAAATACAAAGCGTACTTTTACATTTACAAATCAGGCCTTGGAACTACATGTAGTTAACCCCTGCGGTGTCTTGACCCAAGTTGAATCACGAAGATTTGCGAGATGTCCTCCTTTGTACCTCACGAGTTAAAGCAGTGCTAAGCTTTACGCTTGGTGAAGCATATCTTATACGAAACACAAATAACGGATAACGATGTGCGGTCTCGGAATCTTGATTCCATATCACGTATTTGTATAATTGTTCTTGTAACAAACTTAAGAGTGGTTCGGATCTCTCATCTACGATCTTGAACTTATACTTCATATAATCACTATACTTACTCAGGAATTACACTTATGGCATACTTATCCTTATTTGGATCTTATACTCATAGCAAACTTATTCTTATCCGGGTCTTATACTTATAGCATTCGGATCTTATACTTATAGCATTCGGATCTTATACTTATAGCATTCGGATCTTATACTTATAGCAGACTTATTCTGATTCTGATCTTATACTTATTCAGATTTCTCGTATGCTGTACTAAGCTTATACATGTACTTAGACTTATCTCAAGCTTATACTTATTTGATCTCCGTAGGGATTCTGAACTTATGCTTATACAGTACTTAAGCAGTATTGGTACTTATATCTATCCTCGGATCTCTCGTGAGGAGTTTACCAGAAAGCATACTACGGAGTTTACACTTGTTCGGAGGTACGTAGAATCCACGAGAGATTAAGGCAGTATACGGTATTGCGGAGCTGTGCTTATCTTGAAGTGCCAGTACTACAAAACTTATCTTTTTGGTACTTCTATCTTATACTTGTACTCCCAGAGGAAGTATATCATGGTCTTACGGAACTTATAATTGTATTCTTGAACTTATTCTTGTATTTCAGATCTTATACTTGTATTACAGAACTTATACATGTATTTCAGATCTTATACTTGTCTTACAGAACTTATACATGTATTACGGATCTTATACTTGTGTTACGGAATTGATTCTTGAATTTCAGATCTTATTCTTGTACGAAGGTACCCGTAGGTACGATAAGTCAGAACAGATCAGAATCATATCACATACAAGTCGGTCGGACTTATAAATCTGGACATTAGTCAGCCCATTGAATCTGAGATCACATCAAATACATATACAGGTTTATACAGTTGAACATATCCCTGACAAAAGCGAGTTGTCGGTTCATATCAGAGTCATCTTTAGACTTATACAATTTCTTATGCTTATAACAGGCTTATGCTTAGTCGGATCTCCCGTAGGAGTTTCAGAGCTTATTCGTATACAAAAGTACGGTAAAATTTCTGCAGTTCATTATCACGAGGAGTACCCGTAGGTACTCTTGGACTTATACTTATAACGGACTTATGTTCATTCGGGACTCAGGTAAGTTCCTGAGCTTATTCTTATACGAACTTATACTTATTACAGACTTATGTTCATTCGGGACTCCCGTAGGAGTTACAGAACTTATTCTTATGCAAAACTTATACTTATAACAGACTTATGTTCATTCGGGACTCCGTAGAATTCTGAGCTTAACTATGAACTTATTTCTGGAATGCAGAGTACGTGGGTACTACATAACTTAATCAGATTCAGGAGTACCCGTAGGTACTTCAGAACTTAATCAGATACATGAGTACGTAGAGTCTTACGGAGCAGTCTGAGAGATACGTGGTCTTTTCTTTTATTCTTTATTCGGTGTTTTATCATATGTACGTGCGACTACCTAGACCCGATCATGAAATGACTAGGGCGCGATACAATAGTACCGAAGATCTGCATCACGGGACGGAGATCTTGCGTAGCACTGAAGCGAGATTAAGTGCGAGCAAGTCCGTAGCACTAATCGAGACGGGGAGTGTCGTAGCATAACGGGACGGGAGTGTAGCATAGTAAGTCGCAGAAGTACTAATCGGGAGTGCACGAGCACTGTCGGGAGTAGAAGTACTAATCGGGAGTGTCGAACCTTGTCGAGAATCTGCAGTACTATGTCGGAGACCAGTCTTGTGTCATTTAATAAGCGGTCATGGCGGGTTTTACAATTATATGAGTTCGGTAATTTACTATCTTATAATAGGGGCATTCTTAGCCACATTATGTGTTCATGACATATTGTATTTCACGTTCATGGTCACGTGTCAATTCGTTTTCATATTTCATATCATATTTATGTTTCATGAACACAGCTATACATTTTGCATTTTCTATATTTTCATGTTACTATTACATATGGCATTTCATATACTTGTACAGTATAATGCCTATATATTCACACATCATTCATGTATTCTAGTCCCTCTATGAATCTATTTTACTTAGAAATTGGAATCATTCCAATTGGATCTTCCAAACTAAAGTTATGGCATTTTCATGCCAAACTAGTCAATTTACCGATTTTACCCGAGGGACAGTTTAAAATAATCATTTTCCAGTGCCTTGACTCCATATTTGACACTGGTTCTTTGTACTCCTTTAAAGTTAAGGTGCTAAGGGTTCTCCTCCAACTGGAATCACCCAAATCGAACCTTGAAACTCGAGATACGTCCGAAACAATCTGGTACTCACATGAAACCATGACGAGAATTTGGCTAGAATATGGCCCCACTTTGAGTGAATTTTTGGGCCACTTAAAATCATAATTTGATGATTCCTATTTCTATATGTTTGGTTTTCCTTGAAATCTATTTTAATTAGCCACTTGAATCACTCAAATCGGATAAGAAATGAGCAAGTTATGGCTAAAATCTGGCCCAGTGAAACGAGGAAAGCGGGCATCACATGTACCGGTACTTTGACACCATGCCGGTACATGTTGGCTAAAATGACCAGGACCTAACATGTGCCGGTACATGTTCAAGGTGCTCTCGGTACATGTCACCGAAAAATGCAGAATGGTATTTTCTCCCATTTTCATACACTTTCTTCCATAGATCACTCCTATTACATCCTTAAATAAAAACTAACATGAAATCCTCAAACAACTCCCACAATTACTTTTAATTAGTCAAAAGAATCCAAAGTTATACCCAAGGATTCACCCAAACCTTGGAATTGTCTGAAGGATTCCATATTTAATTATAATCAACTAGGGTTTTCCAGCAAACTTCCTTAAATCTAGTGTTAGGATGTATTCCTAACAAAAACCCTAGAAAAGAGAACCAAATTAATGTCCAAATGAAACCCTAGCAATCCATACCCAAGTAATTCTTGTACCAAAATCATGCTAGAAGCCATAATTTCCATACAAAAGTCATGTATCCATACCTTTGATTTACTTCTCCTTCTTCCTCTTCTTCTCCTTCCTCGTCCTCTTCTTCCCGCTTGATCCTCTTGTTTGGAGACCAAAAAATGGGTTATTTTTGGTCTCCTACTCTATTATACTTAAAGTTTTCATTAATTGCCTTATAGTCCTCCAACTCTTGACTATTTGGCTTTCAATTTCCCATTATGTTGTTTTGGCCTCTATTCTTATCAACTATAACTTTTATGCCCCCTTTTTATAAATGACAATATTGTCCTTAAGTCTTGTACAAATTCCGGGTATCTAAATTTCCATTTTTCGCATTTAACTTACGAACATTCAATTTATGCCTACAAAATACCCTAAACATGTCGAAAGCGACTAGAGGGTATATTTCGGAGTGTTATGTAAGTGCTTACCGTCCATGGGATGAGCGAAGAAGAATCAGGATTACGAGAGAATTGGAAACAACGGCGAGGAGCAGGCAAACTCAGTTCGCTTGTGGAGGGGATCAAAGGGCTAGGGTTTTGTCTTCTAGAGAGTGGATAGAGATGGGCCAATGACAAGAGGTGCAAAATGGGGTTAAAAACCCTAGTTTGCCCAAAAGCCAGATGCAAGTCTGGATTTAGTGCGGTATCGTGCAGTGTTTTCTCTGCCTCTTTTTGCACTAGTGAGTAAATTACGGGTAAGAGCGGTACAGTACCGCTGTCCCGATTTTTTTTTATTATATATATATATATATATATATATATATATATATATATATATATATATATATATATTTTTTTTTTTTTGTAAGTTAGGAGCAGTGATGGAGTGTAAAATATATCCTTTTTTAGATGCCTTCCATCCTAGATTTCCCTTTGCATGCTCATTTCTCTCCTGCTCATAATGCACTTAGAAAATGCATTTGTGTTCCACGGAGTTAACAATTGTACTTCCTTCTTTTGACACTTTCACACCTACCATGGGGCCCACTGTATTTCTTGTGATCAGGGTTCCTAGGGTTTGAACCAAATTGGCAACTCAAGGCTCAAAATAGGTGCAAGGGGTAAGCAACATGATTTCACAAAGTGTAACACAGAAGTGATGGCCTCCAATCATTTTCCAGTTATGCATAATGTTCCTCAGAGAATATGATGCATGTAGTTAACATGGCATGCCAAAATAATGCACAGGGGGTAGTACTAGCAAGCAAAACAAGAGTTTGACCAGCGGGTCCGTGGTTTGTGTATGGAATTAGAACATAATTCGGGGTAATAAGGTCCACAATATGAACATAGAGATTTTGTGCATGCTTGTTATTGTGTAAATGCATTGAGATGATGTGGAGTGTGTATAAAGTCATGCGGCTACACACATTAAAGGTCAAGTACTATACCCCGAAAAGAACCCTGGAATCGAAAATTTTTGCCATACAGACATGTAACATGCGCATAGTTGGGGTCCAGTAGTGTAAGCCCACCCCCTGACAGAAACGGCATTGTCCTCAATGCACATAGGAGTGCCACAGCGAGTGGAGCGGTAGAAATGCTGGAGCGCAAGTTTGGTGTATTTTTTTTTTTTTATGATAAAAGCAATTGAAATAAATAAAGCAAAAATAAATGCAAGAAAGAAAACAAAAACAATATACAACCAGGTTGGATAGAATTTACTTTGGTATCACAGTGAGGAGTGGATCTGATTCCTCCCACTACTCTCTGCGGTCAAAGTGCTCGAGAAATGGCTTTAGGCGTTGGCCATTGACTTTAAAGGATTTCCCATTTTCTGGATTTTCAATCTCCATTGCACCATATGGGTAAACTACTTTGACAACGAACGGGCCAGTCCACCGAGAGCGGAGTTTGCCTGGAAACATGTGCAACTTTTGGTTAGGTTCAAAAGTTTTCCGCGCAATGGTCTTATCATGGAACAGCTTGAGCCTCTCTTTGTAAATCCGGGAGCTCTCATATGACTCCCGCCTCAATTCTTCAAGCTCATTCATCTACAACAGTCGCTGTTTACTTGCTTGATCCAAATTAAAATTAAAAGTTTTAATAACCTAATATGCCCTGTGCTCCATTTCTACCGGCAGATGACAAGCCTTTCCATAAATAAGCCTATAGGGAGACATACCAAGAATAGTTTTAAAGCGGTGCGGTAAGCCCGAAAGGCATCGGTGAGTCGGAGCTGACCCGATCTTTGTGATTTGGGAAACCGTTTTTCCAAAATGTGTTTGATCTCACTGATAGCTAATTCGAAACTGACCATTGGTTTGTGGGTGGTAAGCGGGTTGAAAATTTATTAGGTGACTCCATACTCAACAAATTCTCAAAAACGATTACAAAATGGAGTCCACCGTCACTAATAATTGCCTGAAATTGCTAAGCGAGAAAAAATGTGTTCTTTTATAAATTTTAAAACAACTTTGTGGTCATTAGTTCTCGTTGGAATAGCCTCAACCCACTTCGACACATAGTCAATAGACAACAAAATGTAAAGGTACCCACAAGAAGGGGGAAAAGGCCCCCATAGAGTCCTATACCCAATGATCGATCTCATTAGTTAAAATCGGGGTAAGTCATCATGTTCCTTTTGTGACTCTCATCACAATTATTTAACCTGAAACCTGAAGTTTTGCAAAATTCAAAGCAGTCTTTAAAAGTGTGGGCGGTAAAAACCGGCTGCAAAATTTTATGGCTGTTTCCTTGCGGAGAAATGCCCTTACGAAGCTTACGGATAACAAAGTGAGTATCCCGATTTGCTCATCATTAGGCACGCACCTTCTCATCAATCGATGCAGACCCGATATTTAAGCAGATATGGATCATCAAAATAATATTTCTTAATGTTCTTAAAAATTTCCTTTTTTGTTGAGAAGTCCATTGGGGTGGAATTTGACCAGTCACCAGATAATTTACAATGCGCATACCATAGAGCGGTGAAACGATGGAAAAAGGCGCTCGGGAAAACTATCTCCTATGGGTAGGCCGAGAGACGTGGATTCCGGAACTAACAGAGATAAATGGTCAGCTACCACATTCTCCACTCCCTTTTTATCTTTAATAGTCAAGTTAAATTCTTGGCACAGAAGGATCACTAGTAATGAGGCTTGGTATCACGCAGAAGCGAGTACTTAGTACGACGTGATCTATGAAAATGGTTATAGGAGATCCTCTGATGTATGACCTGTTTTCTAAGGCAAGACGGTACTAAAACTCTTTTTCGGTGGTTGTGTAGTTTGTAGCGGAATCTAGAGTCTTCTTGGCATAGTAGATCCGCAAGCTTTTTATCTTTGTCCTAAAATAGCCTATAGCATAATCACTAGCGTCACATGAATCTCAATGGAAGGTTCCAATTAGGAGATCGCATGACGAAGGAGACATGCATAGTTTTGGGGTTATCAAAGCGACCTCTGGCTTGTGATGACCATGCGAGGACATCCTTGAGCAAATTGCATAAGGGACGCGCTATAGCACAAAATCTTTATGAATCTCTCTAGAATCGACATGTCCCAAGGGGAATGACCTTATGTCTCTAACACACTTAGGGTAGGTAGGTGGAGATCAACTACGACCTTCAGCTGTACCTCGATTCCATTTTGGAGACTATGTGACCTAAGACGATCCCTTGTGTGTCACCATGAAATGACTACTTTTCCCAATTTAACACAAAGGTTCTTCTCTTGACATCTCTCCAAAACCTTCGTAGGTTCTCAAGCATCCCTCGTATAGTGCTTCAAGCGAGAAATCATCCTGTGAAAATTTCCAAAATGATTTCTATCATATCCTTGAAAATCCCATCATGCATCATTGGAAAGTTAAAACATTACATAATCAAAGGGCATTTTCCTAAAGGCAAAAGTCTGGGCAGTGAATGTAGTTTTCTCTTGATCTTCTACAAAACTATCTCAATTTGATTGTACCAGATCACCGTGAAAACAATAAAGTCATGCCTCTGACTCTCTAACATTTGATCAACAAGCGGTAGAGGAAAGTGATCTTTCTAGTACGCATTAAGCTTCCTATAATCATGCACACCCTCCAGCCCAGGGTGACCACAATTAGAATTAGCTCATTATTTTCATTTTGCTACCACGGTGACTCAGTTTCTTAGGAATTTACTTTGGGTTGGGCTGACCCACTTGCTATTTGCAATAGGGTAGATAACTCCTACATCCAAGAGTTTTAAAACTTCTTTCTTGACCACTTCTTTCATTATTGGGTTCAGTCGTCTCTGTGGTTGTCTCGAGGGTTTAACATCCTCTTCCAAGTGAATCCTATGTGTGCGGATCGAAAATTTAATTCCAATATCTGAAATTGTCCTTCTAATTAGTTCGGGTGGTTCTCCAATATCTCTAAAAGTTTATGTTCTTAATCTAACTCTAAGGAGGAAGATATGATTACCGGAAACGTTTCTTCTACCCCTAAGAATGCATATTTGAGGTGTGATGGTAAAGGTTTCAACTCAAGCTTAGGTGGTCTCACTTCCAAAGGTAATGCCCTGTCCTCAATTGGTGGCAATGGTTCAAATTTAGGTGCCCATCCATTCACTTCCAATACCTCATTGTGTTCAATTATGGAGTGTAGGAACTCCGACTCTGATGTGGTCACCTCCTGAAGTCCCGACTTGGGCTTACGAGGCGAGGCGTGAGCGGATCATCATATGAGACATTATCTAAGTATTTACGCACCCACCTGATCAGCCGTATTTACCTCCTGAACATCTTCCTCATCTCCCATTCCCTTGATAACATTAAAGATATTCAAATTACTTGAGTCATGTTGCAAATGATAGTATGTTAGGCCTCCCTACAGTGTATGATGGCATTAGCAGTTGCCACGAATCACTGGGAATTGAGTTCCTTGGTTCACCACAGGTTGAGTGTCAAGCACAACAAAGTCCACAGGGAAGTAGAACTTGTCCACTTGCACCAATACATCCTTCAATATCCCTCTAGGAATCTTCACACTACGGTCAGCTAATTGGAGAGTGATATTGGTTGGCTCTAATTCTCCTAACCCTAGGTCGACATATACTGAGTAAGGCAACAAATTAACACTTGCCCCTAAATCCACTTAAGCATGTCCTAACTTTGAATTCCCTACCACTATGGAAATAGTAGGAGCTTCTTGAGTCTTTGTATTTTAGGGAGCAAATATTGTTTCGAATCAATGGTGGGTACTCAGTCTATGAGATACCTCCTTATTTGACACCTAGTTTCCTTTTAAATTACCTGAATCTTTTAGAAACTTAGCAATGGGTTGTAATGGAATCTAGTAAAGGTGTTCAATTTCACTTTGTTTGAGCAACTCATAGATCTCGAGAATGATTGTTCCTTTCTTGGGGGCTCTCAACCTATGAGGGTATGGAGAATTTGGAGGGATATGGGTAGCCTTATCTTGTACGGCTCTAGTCAATAATATACAATCCTAGAACATGGCTTGTCCGACACCTCCCATCATCTCATTGGTTCACCTTGAGACTCTTGTATTTAGTTCCTTGGTTTGAATAGTTTTGTCGATTACCTTACCCGCCGAAGAGTGGTGGCGACCTTTGTGTTTGAAGATTGCCCTCACTTGGACCTGAAACTCCAAAACTATTCTAACCTTGGGGATTTTGGATGGTTTGAGAAGGGAGTTTCCCTTTTTCTTATTGAAAATTGCCCATAGAAGAGGTTAGCTTAGTGATTTGGGATCTCACATCATTCAAGGCAGTTCGAAATTCAGTGTTTGTGGATTGTTTGATTATGATTGTGTCTATCCTCAAACTTCTCTTATCATAGAGGTTGATAAAATGGGTTTGGATTCCCCAGTTCGGCGATGGAAGCAGTTAGGGTTCCTGGAAATCCTTGGACCTTGATTGGAGAATGGAGGAGGCGGATTTAGAAAAACCTTGGTTTTGATAGTGGGTCCCTTGATTGTAACTTAGGGTGTGTGGGCCTCCTCATTTCTCCAACTAAAATTAGGATGCTTTTACTAGGTTATATGTTTCAGAATATGGGAGGTGAAAGGTTTCTTTGGTATTTGATTAGGGCATTAGCTTGCTCTATTTGGATTACTCCCTTAACTTGAGGAAGGTTGAATTGGTTAATAGTTGAGTGCGTAGGGTCTTCGCATATGATGCATAAACCTCTTTCTGGGTCCAATAGGTCCCAAGAGTACTTGAGGCACACTAGTTACCTCGTTCACCTTTTCAACTCTATAACCTCGACTTCCTTGTTAAATTGGCGATTTTGCTTGCAAATCATCATTCTCTCTTAAGTGATGGATTCACTCCTAGCCCAGGTGTACTAACACTTTACTTCAGTGTCTAATTATTATTAGTTTCCCATGTTCGAGCATTTTACGCTTTGGTGTCAAAGGTGGATTGCCTCCCTGCTACTTTTCTTATAAAACTCTCAGCACGTCATTTGGATGTATTGTTTATTATTCGAGATAGTCATGATGAGAAATACGCTACGGTTGTCCCACATCAAACCATGATGAGGATAGCATGGAGGAGATCCTTGTATCTTTCCCATACCACGGCAAAAGGTTCACCCGGCTTTTCGGAAAATTTTGAATTGCTCGCATGAGAGCTGGAGGTACGTCTTGAGAGGAAAAACTTGTTGAGGAATTCATTTAGCATGTCCTCCATGTAAGATTGAATTGAACAAGCAGATGAAACCCGATTTTGGCCTTCTCCTTTAGAGCAAAAGGGAATAGAACCATCTGATTAGAAGAGGTGATCCAGGTGGAGAGAAATGCCTTTGCAAACATCCTCAAAGTCCTCATGAATGAATAGGGGTTCTCGGGAATCGACCCCGCGATACCTGGTGAAGGCGGATCATCTCCGACTTCATGAGGAATTGATTAGCCTCTTACGGAAGCGAATATGAGTTTGTTGGTTCTTTGAGGTTGCAAAAATCTGGGTTCTCACATTAGGTAAAGGAAGCAGGGGAGCTCGATATTGAGGATTCAGCTAAGTTAACATTTCCCCCTCCTGTTCTGCGGGTGTTGCTAGGGAGTGCGACACATCTCACTCTTAATGAGTTCCTTGGAGTCCCTTGTGGTTATGGTATCCCTTGAGATTAAACGAGAGGTTGTTGATTCGGGATGGTCATTTGGTGTAGTTCTCTTGAAACAATGGACTTAATATGGGTTCTTAATTTCTTGGGTATAATTCTTACAATTGGGTTGCTTGTTGCGAGCTGAGCCGACATGCACTAATCTACTCCTTCAACGAGACCATAGATTTCCTCACAAAAACAAATTCAAAGAAAAGTAGAAATAGGTTTTTAATGCAATTGCAAATTACCTCTAACTCTCTTTAGATCATTGGATTGATCGCCTCCCCGGCAGCTTGGCGCGAAAAATGCCAGTCTTATTAGTATCTGAATTTATTCCCAAGCGTAGGAATTAAGGTTGTCTAGCATTGTAATCTTTGTGGGAGTCTGGGTCATCTCCACCGAGAGTGGTCTTTTGATTTGATCCTTAGGAACTATTCTCCAGGTGTGTGTATTTGAAAAGGAAATTATGGGGTTGTGGTTGGTTGATTGAGTAATTAATTAAATAGACTAATTTTAAAACAAGGAAGATGATTGATGGAGTTCTTGGGTTTCCCTATCACTATTGATCAAGTAATTCCCGCCTCTTATTTATAATCTCATCTAAGAGCCATTGTTGAATGGTCTTATTGAGGAAGATTTACTTTAAACGCTCTTTTCTGATGAAAAGCGATCGAGGATGGTAAACACTTGTTCATCAGCCAGAATTCGAACTCTTAAGCTTGTTTCTTAATCAATTGCATGATGTCTGAGGAAGGATCTCTCGTTCATACGTTGTCAGAGGATGCCAACTAGGTTTATAAAGTTTTCTACAAGTGTAACATCCTGCAATCCCATTGAAGTATAAAGGAGGAATTAAGGGTTATTACCTTGATCAGGGTGAGTTTCCCCCGTTAGAACCCCAGCATAAGAGATTAGAACTTCATTGGGATTATAAAACAAGTCAAAATTGATGAGGAATTATTCATAAAGGAGCAGGAAAGTCAAACTTCAATTGCAAAACCAAGAATAAAAATACGAAATGCGAAGAGAGGAAGCGAATTTGTGTGATCTAGCGAAGGTTACATGAACTTGAAATCCAAAATGCGAAAAGTGAAGTCTTCAACCCTACTCTCTAAACCACAGCCTAAACTATGATAAAGAACTACTCTTTTTATGAAAACTAAACCCTAGGAATCCATAGTTGCCCCTTCTCCACCTTCCCTTTGGCTTTTATACCCTTTTCCATTGTGATCTCGAGTTGATGGTTGAAGGACGATCGTACCCTTGCATTAGAATCGTATTCTTGCTCAATTCTCGTAAATCAAGACCTGATATTGCATATGCAGTTGGAGTGTTAGGGCGATATCAAAATCAATTATGAGAACTACTGGAGAGAGTACGCAAGAAAGTCATAAGAATTCTTTGTGAGGAACTAAAGATTATATGCTTATATAGACGAGGGCGGGCCAAGGCTTGGATCTGGTTGGCTATTCTGATGCAGACTTTGATGGCTGTGTTGATTCTCGTAAATCAACATTTGGGTACATTTTCATTATGGCTAGTGGAGCTGTTTCTTAGAGAAGTGTCAAACAGACTTTGATTGCCACTTCTACCATGGAAGCCGAGTTCGTCTCTTGTTTTGAGGCTACCTCATAAGTTGTATGGCTTAAGAGTTTCATTTATGAGCTTAGAGTTATGGTTCCTATTGAGGATTTTGTGACCTTCCGATTCTGTGTTCTTGGCTAAGAATAACAAGGTGGGAGTCAGGAAGCAAGCACATTGGCATCAAATATAGCCATTAGAACTGTGATAAGGAAAAGAAAGTAGTCATTGAATATATTAGTACTGAGTTGATGATTGCTAATTCTTTGACTAAAGGCATGCCACCAATGAAATTCAAGGATCATGTGGACATAGTGGGGATTGTTTCCTCTTTGTAATTGTATATATACATTCACTTTATGAAATTCTTAAGAATTCAGTTATTTTCTCATTTTCATGTGCACTTTAATTCAGTTGAGAAAATATATTTCATTTGGACCTAGAATAAACATAGGATTTATTCATTAAGTTTTCGTTACCACATTAAGTACTTAAGAAGTGAAATGCATTGTGATACATAGTTGATAATACTGTTCTTGGAGGACCTATCTACATGATTCGTGTATTTTGTTGCTGAATTTTGATTAGCTTTTGCACCCGAGTGGGAGAATGTAGATTATGAAGTGGTGCAACATTTGATCGCTAAGTTTAAACTTTTGAAATTCTAAAACTTGAATTTCAAAGCGGTGATGATTCATAATCGACATGATTCTTGATGGGAGAAGCTATAAATATATCTAGGGTCCTCTCTTGCTGCTTTGCTTGAAATAATTCATTTTTAAGAATACCATTGTATAGTGAGAGTAAAGTTAGGGAAAAGCCAGAAAGTTATTTGGAGGTTCAAAATTTCAGAGTTTTAGGAATTCAATGGCTGGAGGTATGTAAAATCCTATTTTGTTTCATGTTTCCATATTAGAAACATGTTTATGATGATGTTTAAATTTTACATTAAAGCCCCAAAAAATATTCTTCTAGGCTTATTTCCAATCATGAGACCAAAAATTCATCTTTGGGCCTTTGATGTAGAGTTCCTATGGCAAGAACAAGCCAAGTCGAATTAAATGAGAAGGCAACTATTGATTCCCTAAGTAAAAGTTCCTGCCATTATCAAGTTTAAACCTCCAACCTTCGTTCTTTCTCCACAAAAGGATATTTTACCTCCAAAGAATAACCATCTGACTTCTTCTCTAAGCAACCTAGGATCATCTTCTTTCATTCCTAGAAAGAATTTATTTTCACTTTCCAAAATAACCCCTTTTGGTTTGGAGAAAAGAAAAAGAACCCCTTTTACTTCATCTTCTTCATTTTCCTTCCTTGTCTATCTTTGAAACGTATTCAAGCTACTACTACATAACAGCATCCCACCACCACCATTCTTAATGGCCTTCTATTTGTCGACAACACTGCCGATGACGATAGCATCACTCATCTAACCAATGTTGCGGTTGGAATCAAAGCTGAAGCCGTCGACTGTTGTCGGATAGAAATTGTAGTCGAAGCCGATGATCGTTGTTGTCATTATGCTGTTGGAGAGGGTTACTAATTGCGCCATGTCATTACTGCGCCACAGTTCCAACCAGATCTGCCGTCAAAGTATGACATTGAGACACTACCTTCAACATCCAGCATAAATGAAGGCATCCAAGCTACAAACGCCATGGCTTGCACCAGTCATCGGCCATTTACTTGGCTGATCATCGTTCCTTTCATCGGATCTGTTCTTGCTACCGGAGACTTCTCGTCGACATCCTGATGAGTCCAAAAACTCATCTGATTTTTAATCCATTTTTCTGAGCATATTACAAGATAAATGTTGATTCATATGCAAAAATATAGATATTTTACTCAAATTTAATTTTGCAGAATAATACAGCAGAAGCGAAAATCCCAGCAAAAACCAGAAGAGATTAACCTATAAGTAGAAATGAAGTCGCAACTGAAAGTCAGAGTCGCGACAAGAAGCTGTTTGTTTAGTTAATTCCAGGTTACAACATCAGCAGGACCAGCCTTGAGGAAGAAATAGAAGGCTTATTCAAACGAAGTTGTAACTTGAAGTTAAGCTTGCGTTAGTGCAAAGCAACAAGTGAAAGAGGTTGCGACAAAGTATGGTTTAGACTAAAGATATTTAAAGTAGAATCTTCGATTAGCGACACCATTACGATGTCGCGGCGTAAGTGAATATAACTAAGGTGTAGGCGTCATCTGAAGTAGCGACATGGATAAGTCGATGAAGCCCTGAGGAGATCTGAAAAGTAAGTTGCAACTAGTTTTTAAATGAAGAACATCATTTAAGGTCGCGGCGATGCCCGTTGAGGTCGGCGACGAAGTAAGGCTGAGTCTCAACGAAAGATTGAAGTTGAAACCAAATTAAGAGTTGAAGAAAAAAGGAGGTCCTGACACAGGCGAAGCTAAGCGAAGTCCTTGCGAGCAGTTGCGACCATTTATTAATCGGGGACCATAAACGTGTGTGACCACTCATTAGTCGCGACACGAAGAAGAACTGGCCGAGGAAAGAAATCCATGTAACAGCTACTTTTGAGCAATTGGGACTACATGCAACGAAAGAACGGGAGGTCATGACATCATTTTGGTCGCCACCTAGCATAGAGGTTGGAAAGAAGAAACTGGTTGCAACAAAGTGGTGCGACGGAAGAGGAAATGAACATCAAAGAATTCGCGACATCAACTAGTCCTGACTTAAATTGAGAAACCTAAGAATGAAACCACAAACGAGGTCGCGAGCCGGAAAAGGAAGTCATGACAGAGCGTGGGTAGTAGAAACAAAAATGTGGTCAAAGCCTAAAGCCAGGGTGACGTGCGGTACTATGAAAGGAGTCTGACAAAGGCGAGTGCATTGACTCGAGTACGTAGAAGGAAAGATGAGCAAGGTCGCGACCTTAAGGCCATGGTCACGACATCAACTCTTGAGAAGCAGGCAAGCGATGTCGACCAACTAATCAAAGCGGTTGCAAGGAACACAGTCGCAATAGAAGCAACAAGGTCCTTGGCCCGAACAAGAATGACAAGGGAAATCAAGTCACGACACCAGCTTGAGGTCGCGACCTAGGACAGTAAACTGGGCTTTCTTTTAGGAATTCCACTTAGGTTTTGGGATTGGGCCCCGATTTCTTTTCTGAGTATAAATAGATAGTGTTAAAATAGTAAAGTAGCTTCCATCTTCACTACGAAGGGAGCAGAAGAGGAACTCAGTGTATAGTTTAGAGTAGAATTTTCTTTATTTTCATTTTTATTTTTAATTCTTTTCTGGATCTACTTCTGCTAACTGTGCAGAAACGATTAGAGCTGAAATTTTATTTATGTTATTTTCTTCTTAAAATTCTTTGCTGAAATTTATAAGAAATCTAGACAAATTCTGAGTTCATTTTCTCGGTTCATTGCGATTATAGTGGTTGTACGTGATCGTTGCTCCATTTCTTTAATCGCAATGCAGTAATTAGAATCTGAGTTAATACTAGATTTGAATTATAGTTGATTACAGTCTTTTCTCTAATCGAAACGTTATTTGGGTAGTGATTTACTTGCTTGGTGTTGTTTTTGAATCGATAAGTTCCCAATGGTAGTACCGAATACCATTTTGAGGAATGTATCTTGCTCTGATTTCAAGGATGCCCTGCAAAATACGAGATGGAAATTCGTAGTGAGGAAGCGTTCTTTTACAGTGACAGGCTACCATTGATGAACTGTTGAGCTCTGAAAGTTAATTTTGATAAATCCCCCATTCGCTCATAATTGAAGTTGGAGGGGAGTATTTAACAATATAAATAATCAGAGTTCCACACGAATCTAAGGGAAGTTCCCAACCCCGTGTTAGGTTAGATATAATCAAGGGAAAGGACGAACCAATAGATCTGAAGGATGAGCCACCGGTTAAGTTGTAGAACTTTTGCTAAAATCCTAAGAAGGAAAGCAAAAATTCTGTAGTCATCAAGAAATGGGTGTGAAGTATTGAGAAAGAAAAATACCCAAATCTTGCAAGAAAAGCAGAAATACAAATGGCGGGTAGGAACTTAGGGGATTTCGAGGAGAGTAAAGTTTCTAACCGGGTGAATGTGGAGGAAATCCAGCGCAGCATTTAAACGATCTTGGACAAATAAGATCCATGTCCTGATAGAACAATGTATTTTCATCACGAGGAATTGTTGTTTCATTTATAATTCAACGATGGTTTCGTTTCTAACCGGGGAGCAGTTAGATCAGTGTTGGTTCTTAATTTTTGTAGTTTATTTCGTATTCTGTCAATTTCTAGTTTTAGTTAACAGTCTAGGATTTATTATCTAGTCGATAGAATTTCATTATCAAATTCTTTTAGTCCAAATAGCATAGAACTTAAGTAGTTGGGGTACTTGATCTCTAATTCATGTCAATCTCTATGGGAATGATACTGGACTTGTTAGTTTTACTACTTGTATGACTGTACGCTAACGATTGTCATAGACTAAACCCCGATTTTAAAATCCTAAACATAAGGCAGTTGTTTAATTAAGCAAATTTATCAAAGTGACATGGGTGCAAGAGAAGTGTAAGGTTCTTGTAACTATGTACATTTGAGGGGTTTTTAGTCCATATAGAAAAAGGCAAACACATCCATTTACGAATCGTTGGCGACTGTGTCGGCTCTCTTCGTATTGCTACTGGTATGCGCTCCATTGAAAATGTCGTAACTTTCTTGACTTTCTTGATTTTCTTGAAAATCTGGTTCTTGATATCGATTTTCTTCTTGAATGAGAACATCTTGTGTAAAATTTACCAAATTTCCTTGATGAAAAGGGTCGGACTTTCTTTGAGTTTGATCAAAACTTTTCATAAGTGCCATTTTTTTCGAAAAATAATCTTGATTGCACTCTCAAAACAATTCTTTGATGCTATTCAGCGACTTCGAAAACTTTTCTTGAGTGCAGAATACGAAAATATTTATGAATGCACTCTCGAAAAAATTCTTCTGAAGCCGTTTAGCCATTTTGAACATTTTCTGAGGTAAAATTTTTGAAAATAATCATGAATACACATTTGAAAAAAATTCTTCTGAAGTTGTTATGCTTGTTTTGAAAAATTTCCTAACTGCATATACAGAAAATACTCATGAATAACACCTTCGATAAAATTCTTTTGAAGCCGTTTGATCCTTTCGAATATTTTCGAGTTATGTAACTCAGAACTATGCATGAATGCACTCTCAAAAAAATTCTTTTGAAACCGTTCGACTTGTTTCGAATTTTTTTTAAGTGCACATACTAAAAATATTCATGAATACACCTTTGGAAAAAATTCTTTTGAAGTCGTTTGGCCCTTTCGAATATTTTCTAAGGTGCAGAACTCGAAAATATTCATGAATGCACATTTGAAAAAATTCTTTGAAGTTGTTCGATTGTTTTGAACATTTTCTGAGGTGTATATTATGAAGATAATATTGAGTACACCTTCAAAAAAAATTCTTTTGAAGTTGTTTGGTTGTTTTCGAAAATTTTCTTTGGTGTAGACTTGAAAATCCTCTTGAATGCACTTTCGAAAAAAAAAATCTTTGAAGATGTTCAGCTATCTCAAAAAATTTCTTAAGTGTAGATTTAAAATATAAACATGAATGCAGTTTCAAAAAAAAAAAAAAAAAAAAATCTTTTGAAGTCGTTTTGTTTATTTTGAAAACTTTCTTGAGTGCATATTTAATGATTTTCAACAACCTTAGGCTGCGTTGATTGACCAATACTTCGACATGGCTACTAAAGACCAACTAAAGTCCCCGACAGCAACGCCAAAAACTTTATTCGACCAATTCTCCAACACGGCTACCAAAGACCAACTAAAGTCCTCGATAATGACACCAAGAACTTGATTAAGACCTTTTTCCTTATACCAAATTTTTGTCACTACTACTGGAAAGTTGTTTAGACTTCCCTGCAGTGGTGCTAAAAACTTGTTGTTTGACTAAAAATTATAAGATAATGTTTTCTGATGTGTATGTAATAATGAAAATTTGGTATTGGTCTAATTCTTTGCAAGTACATAGGTCATAAAAATAATATAGTGGATTTTAAGTCCAGATATCATTCCCATAAGGATTGATTCGAGATTTAAAGATCATCACTCAATTACTAAGATCCTCAAGTATTGAACTAAAAGTAAGGAAATTGATTTGTTTAAACTTAAGAAAGAATGATTAAATAAAATTACAACTGCAACTCAAGAATTCAAAATAAATTTGGATTGAGAGTTCACTGAAAGAAAGTTAACACTAGAAACATAGATCACTGTAATTATAAATTTTCGCATCATTTTATGGTATAGTCCAAATGCATTAGTTTGAACTAACTGGCTAAAGATGTAAGGTAGTATAGCTTGATTCCTCCACACCATACATTTTCACTAATTGGGATTCATGATCTTCCTGCATTTATGGGTTTAATCACCTCTTCATAGCAGATATATCTCTCTTTCTAAGAATCGCATTTTTCCTTTCCAAGATTTAACACTCAATTTTAAAGATTCAAGAATTTACCCATAGTATCTCTCATCCTTTGAATCTAATCAAAATCTAATTAGTATCTCATCCTTTGAATCTAATCAAAATCTCTATCTTCTTGATTAGATCTATGCTAACACGGGATCAAGATCATTCAATCAGATAGAGGAGAAACCTCTAATCAATTAAACTGATACATCATCCAACTAATCCTCACATCATGAGTAAATTAGTGATTTATCAAAGTAATCTTTCAGAGTTCATTAGTTCCATAATATTAGTCTAGCATACCTCCAACTAACTGCTCTATACTCTTAGGTATCTCCATCTATGTGTCACTCAGAGGGCCTCCTGGAAATCAAAGCAAGATACAACCATTTTCTGGGTACAAGCTACTAATATTAAGAAGTTCATTTCAAGAACAAACTAATTAGATAAATTCAAGATTTCTAACTCTAACATTCTTGTAAGTTGTGTAGAAAATAATAACTAATACCAATCCATTCCCAGAGGGAGCTCAGTCTTTCAAAACAGGATCACAAATACAGTGACTAACTGATAAGGAAAATTCATTGAAATTATAAGCAAACTGAAATAAATGAACTCTAGAAAATTTTTGGATTCCATTGAAATCAGATAGTAATGAAATCTAAATGTTTACAAAGAACCCAGCTTGAAACTTCAACTCAGATCACTGCTAGAATCCAAAAGGAATACTAACTAAAATGTTAAACTGAAACTAAATCGACGAAAAGAAATAAAAGAAAAATAATATACAACTGACACCCAGCCTACCCGTATATTCTGAGGGAATCGCTGGTTTCGCATATGGTCTCCTGGTGTGCTTCTATTTATAGATTTTCAACACTGGTCGCACTTCCGAGACCTAAATTGTGGATCCTCAAAATCAAGGTTTATGGCGTCTTTGCCTAACATAGAAAATTATGTCGCAACAAAGTAACTATGTTTGTCCTCCAGCTTTGTCGTGGCTTGCAATGTTGTGTCACGACAGTGTTTTGTACCTTTTTCTTGAATTATGTCGCGACGTACTTTGAAAATGTTGCGACAGAGCTCAATGAATCTGCCTTTGTGATTGTTGCTAAGATAAGGTCTTCCGTCAGCCACATTTCTTTCACATGCCTTGTAGCTGTTAATATTTCAATGGTATATCATACATAAAAAGCTTCATTACACAAAATTTCCTTCATGTTCTCTTCATTGTGTTCCGACATAAATTTCTATGTCGCGATAGAGTTTCTCAGCCCTTCAACCTTATTTTATGTTGCGACATAAGTTTGGAATGCCACATAGACACCTTTGCTCTTAACTGTGTCGCAGTCAAATTTCTAAAATGCTTACATATCTCTACAATTCTTTTCAGCCATCAATTAACAGCTCACATGAATTTCCATTGCCGTAATAGATATCTCTGTCTTCAACTCTTCATTATGTCGCGACATAAATTTATGTGTCATGACATTCTTTCTATAGTTCTCATCAACCTTTGTCGCGACAATAAAATTCTATATCGTGACAGAGTTCCCTCTTAACATTATGTTGTGGTTGTCGCGACATAAAACTTTTTTGTCGCGACATAGTCTTCTTGCCTTGCTATGCTAACTTTTGAACTTTATGTCGCGACATACTTTGAAAATGCCACGACATATTTCCTGCCTTGACCATGTCATTCTCTAAAATGTTTGTCGCAATATAAAAACCTTTGTTGCGACCAACTTGACTTGACTTGTCTCTTTAATCTACCATTTTCATGTCACGACATAGTTTTGTTGTGTCACGACATTCTTTCTTCCCTCTTTAGTTCTTTATGTCACGACATAGGTTTTGAATGTCTTGACAAAACCGCACTACCATTTGCTTTGATAAATGTCGCGATAGAGTAAAAGAATGTCATGACATTATTCTTCAGGAACTTCTCAGGCAATGTCACGACATAAATTTCTTTGTTACAACATTTATCATTCAATCCTTCTCATATTATGTCACGACAAAGTTGTGAAATGTCGCGACAATCTTTACTTCCAACTTGAGTCACTTTGGTCATTGCGACATAGCTCCATGTCAAGCACTTTGAGCTTTTGTTGGGCGACATTTTGATATTGCGCTCCGAACATCTCAAATTATGTCAGCGACATTTTCGGGTGATTAGCCAAATTTTCTTATTTTCTTGCTGGATTTGTTTCTTTTTCATTCAAAACCTCAAACACAAAGTCAGATTATTTCATAATTCGCATTAAAATGAATCATAAACCGTTAAAAAATGCAAGAAAAACGGACTAAAAATAGATCAGTTTAGGCCTCATCAAATTCCCCCAAACTTAAAGTTTTGCTTGTCCCCAAGCAAAGAAAACAAAATTTTGTTTGTCCTCAAACAATTCAACTTTTATTTTTTAAGGACATTTTTCTATTATACACTAAACATCTTTTTCTTGAATCCACAATTTAGCTCAAAAATAGGTTAGTTATAAAATTATGTTTGAACAAGTTTCCAATCCGCACAAGGAAGTATTTCACCACGTCCACTAAACAAAATAAATAATTCGATTAGTGCCCAAAAGTGCTATTTTTGAACCTCATTTATTATAGGTTTTGAGTGCTTTTTTGTATACTAATCATTCTAATTAACCCGATTTACATCAAGGTCCCTACTATTCTATCGATGGCATTGTGGCAAATTTTGCGCCATGTAGCTAATCATGCCAACATTGTCGAGTCGATCCAAAATACGAAGAACTCGAGTCAAACTTAACATCATAGATCGAGACTGAAGAAGAAAGAAGAGCTAGTAAAATCTAAGAAATAGTATGGATGCAGCAGGGGTGCAGTCGAAGGTGGAGCAATGGAACAAGAGTCGTGAGTAGAACAAAGGATTTCATGACGAGATAGCTTAAAATTTCAGAATCCCAGCGGAATTTTCGCTATGCACACCGCAAAGCAGCGGAATTTCGCTATGCCGGTAAATCAACGTTTCATAGCGAAATTTTTGCTTCCTGTTTTTGTGTTCAAACGACTCCGTTTTGGTTTTTCTCCTTTCTACCCTTGTAATAACTTATGTTTTGGTTTGTTTTTGTAATTTCCCTTGCTCTGCACACACTATATGCTTGCAGTCAAGCTTTGTAAACATCAATCATCATAATAAATTTTTGAGAAGCTAAATTTCTCGCTTTCTTAAGCTCCATTTTCTTCCTTTCTTTTTCATTTTGGCAAAGCCCAAACACCTCCAAGGATGACAACTCGGGAGGATGGTCACAAAACCCCTTCCCTCCTTTGTAGCGGGAAGGCCTGCGTGGATCTAGCTACTGGAGGTCCCCGCTCTTCATGCATACACGCCATCACCGTGTCCCTTTCTAACCGTAGGTTTTTATCCCTTCTCGAATCTCCTTTAATGGCTATTATTTGCAAGCTTTGTGTGGTTCAATGATGCCATTGCTAGATCCACTCGATATTCATTAGTTACCCCCTACGACCCATTGAAAGGGGAGTCCGTGAGACTCATTCTCTTCATTGTTTGTGACCACCGATGCGCTGATGCCATTTTTCACAAGGATAAATATTTGGGTTAGGGTTTTAAAGCTAAATGAAGATCCTAGCTGGGAATGACTATATGTCATCCTCCCCAACGCGAGGGAAACAACCTCGAGGGACCCCTGGGCCAGTTTAATCCTAAATCCAAAGACTCGACACTTCAAAAAAGACTTCTTTTACATTTTATTTGAATTAAATTTGGTTTTCCAAACAATACCTCACTGCTTTTTAACAAAGAACCTTAAAATCCAAACCGAATTCACCAATTTCAGCCCTCACTCGTTAATCATTCAGACAAAGAAAACCCATCCCCCGTGTTCGATCCTAGACCGCTTATATCAAGAGTAGAATGACTACGCATAAAGTAGGAGGAGATAAGAAACAAATTTTGTTGATTCCGGATCACCCACCGTGGCACGAATCAAATGGCGCCGTTGCCGGGGATGGTGGCTTAGTGCAAGTGGAGAGAGTAAACACTCATGGATCTTCACCACAAGTTACGTGAAATTTTCCTTTTATTTTTTCACTGTCAGATTTGTTTTTTTTTGTACATTTCATTATATAAAAAAAAAACCAAAAAAAAAAACAAAGGTCAAGTAGATTGTTGTTGGTGCTTGTCTTGTCTACGTAGAGGGCGGCCCAAGGTTAGAGTTTCTCAATCAAGGGTCTAATTGAACCCAATGGAAGAGGACAAGACGGCCAAGATGCGGGGCGGTGGGGTAACCCGGTTCATATATGTCCATGAGGGATTACATAAACTACCATGGCAAAGTCAAGAACCCGTGGAGAGGAACCCAAATGAATATAGGTCCAAGGAGGACTATAGGAAGCCAATGGATGAGTCTACCATATGGTAGTGCTTATGAACCATACTGGGGGAATCACACCAATTCCTCATGGGAACCAAGACCTCCACAATATGCTCCTCCCGAACCTCCATTTTATGCTTCAACTCCTCAAATACCTCAAATTTACCACAAATTAATCCCTCCCATTTGAACAAGCCATTTTGACCTTACCCTGATAGTGGATGACTTCTATGGCGTAGAAATAAGGGATGCCCATTCAATTGTCACCGTGAAGAAAAATTTGAACAAGAAAATAGACGTAATAAAATGACTTTCTGAGCATAAATGGACAACCTCGCAAGACTCCATTGAAACCTCATCAATCAAAGAACAATGTCCACCAGAGAGGATCACAAAGACACCACAAAGAGGAGCATATCAACAAAACAACACATCAGGCCCACAGAGTATCTTGAAACCCAATTACCTTAACCGATACGTGTGCTATTGTTTTTCCAAGGGAGAAGAAAGAAGAAATCCTTCTCTTTATAATTGAGGAGGGCAGTGAAACAAAAGCAAAGTGAAGAGCCCAAAAAGAATGTCCTTCAACCAATCTCTACAGACCGAACTCCCACTGCCACGCTCTTAAGCTTTCACCAAATGCCCACGCGCAGCCCCTCCACCGACCAAGTGTATATTCCCACCTTCACCCGCAACACAATCCAATAACCCAAAACACCATCTCTAAAAGCCACCCCATTTGCCGCCTATGCTACAAAATCCTTAGGAAGTTAGTGGCCATTGCAATGCTTTTGCCACTACATCAAAACAATGGCAATTCGCTTCCTACTCTTGATGGGCACAATGATTGGTTCGGGTGCGGGTTCGGGTTTGGAGCACCTGAACCTTGGCAATTCTAAGCTCCCCCCCTACTTTTTGTTTTAATTTTTCCTGTTTTATTTTATTTTATCGTATTTTATTTGGATTTCTATAATTTTTCTTTATGGATTTTCTCTAATTTTTAGTTAATTCTTGTTTTTAGATTAATTTTTACTCTTCTGCAATTTTTCTTAATTTTTCTTTTGCATTAATTTTTGCGCTTTTTATGCAAATTTTGTGCTCGGACAAGAATCGAAGAAATTGCAAGCAATAAATGAAGATGGGAAGTTTCGTAATTATAGCGAAAATTTCGCAATTTAGCTAAATGCTAAAATTTGATGGAATTTTTTGAAGTAGTTTAATAAATTTCGCTAAGCTGCTTATTTTTATTTTTATAAAAAAAATTTTATTTTTATTTTTATTTTTATTTATTTAATTTTTATATTTAAAAAATTGTCTCTAAAAAAAAAAAGGTTTTTATTTTTTATTTTATTATTTTTTATTTTTATTTATTAATTATTTTATTTTGTTTTAAAAAATTTCGCTAGCACAACACTCATAGCTTAGCTTAAAAAATTTTCGCTATGGGCCCCACTTTTGACCTCCAATTTTGTTTCGTCAACTTTTTCATCCGACCGTTTTAGGCTTCGTACCGTTTGGAAAGCTTAGAGAGTTTAGAATCCAAATATGGTCGAAGAACACTTTTGAAATTTTTATGAATGTGTAATTTTCAAAATGCTCCAACTCGGGTCACTTTTTCCTCTCTTTCTTCTAACTTGTTTGTTTGGAAGCCCAAACGAGGAATGAGGTGTCGATGGAAAGCCAGAAGTTCCCTAATCTTAAATGATCACATTCATCAAGGGAGGTAACACTTCCTCTTCCCTAATTTTCCAATCCGAGCCCCATTTCTGATTGTAATCGGAGATGTTTAGGTCATTGGGGAGAGAGTTATCAAGGAAGTGGCTTTTGTATTTATTATTTTGTACTATTTTTTGAAAGCCCATTCAGGATGTTCAAATGTTTACTGGGTTCTCTTCTATAAAGTCGTTATAATGCTAAATGTTTTACTTTTTCAAAATTTGGACCCGTTTTTGCAAAACTAAAATTTTCAGGTGTTGTGTTTGCCCATAAGTTGGAAAATTTAAACTTTGTCCAATTCTATTGATGTTAGATTGGTTCCATGCCTAATTGAGTGGACAATTAGTTGAACTCTTGTTGATTTCGACCTTTTTCTTCCACCTTTAGCTAACCACACACCGAGCACATTAGGTTTCAATGATAGGTTGAAAAACTGCGTAACCTCCCAAGCCTTGTATTACCTATCCTAGTGTTGTTGACTACCTTTAATAGATTAAGGACCCCTGTGGAAAGAAGACCAATGCGTCTTCGAAAAAAAAAAAAAAAAAGAAAAAGAAAAGAAAAAGAAAAGAAAAAGAATAAAAATTGCAACGCATTGCCTTGAAACCCGAACATGGTCCGAGGGGTATATGGTGAAAGCTTCAAAGCCCTGCCCTAAACCTTCACCGGTCGGGGGAGTCACCGACTTAGTGTTCGCTAATAGTGGATGGGGTGGAGTTTAGCAAGTTGTAGGTGCCGGAGTTTCAAATCATTCTGAGTCCGGTGAAACCTTTAGAGTTTCGTGGTCGAAGATCCTCATGGTCATGCCCTAAACCTTCATCGTCAGGTCACCGCTAATCCCCGCACATGGACTTTGGTGAGGTCGATTCTCAAAGATTAAAACTCTACAACGCAAAAGAATCAGGAATAAGAGGTGGGCCCCGACCATTTTAGGCTGGTTAGCATGCTAGGGCCGTGGTAGTAGCTAGGTCGGGGGAGAGTGCGCTTTGTGCTTTATCGCTGAGAGATGATAGTTTAAACATCAGACTTTGCAGTTTCTCGGTTAATTCACCAAGAAGGAGGCCCATTTAATACTCAATTTTGTATGGTACCATTCTCTCATGATAGTTATTGACACTATGATTGGATTATTCTTACTTAGGGTTGTGTAATACTCATTCACAACCTTTTGAAATATAATTTTTATGAACATTATTTTGTTATCGTCAGATGCTCTTTCTTTCTTTCTTTCTTTCATTGCTAAGTGGACTAGCAATGCGTAGGTTTGGGGGTGTGATTAGTGCCCAAAGTGCATATTTTTGAACCCTATTTATTATAGGTTTTGAGTGCTTTTGTATACTAATCATTCTAATTAACCCATTTACAATACTCAAGGCCTTACCATTCTATCAACATCGTATTTTGTGGCAAATTTGCAGCCACAGCTAATCATGCCAACATTGTCGAGTCGATCCAAACATGAAGAACTCGAAATAAACTCAACATCATAGATCGTAGACTAAGAAGAAAGAAGAGCATAAAATGGAAGAAATAGCATGATGCAGTAAGTTGGAAGGTGGAGCAATGGAACAAGAGGTCGTAGGAAGCAGTACAGCCGGAATTTCGCTATGGCATAGCTTAAAATTCGCATCCTAGCTTAAATTTTCCTATGCACAATGCTATTAGCAAATTTCTTAGTTTTAGTTAAATTTCGCCATAGCGAAAAATCACTGCTCATAGCGAAAATTTTTGCTTCGTTTTGTGGTTCAAACGACTCCGTTTTGGTTTTTCTCCTTTCTAACTTTGTAATAACTTATGTTTTGGTTTGTTTTTGTAATTTCCCTTGCTCTGCACACTATATAAGCTAGAGTCAAGCTTTGTAAACATCAATCACTTCATAATAAATTTTGAGAAGCTTCAGCCCCAAGCCTCGTTTCCATTTTCTTTCCCTCTTTTCATTTTTCATAGCCAAACACCCTCCAAGGATGACAACTGGAGGATGGTTACTGCCAAACCCTTCCTCCTTGAAGTGGAAGGCTACTGGGTGCAGGATCTAGGCTACTGGAGGTCCCCTGCTCTTCACGCAGGTATACACTGCCGTCACTGTGTCCCCTTTCTAATCAGAGGTTTTTGCCTTTGAACTCTTAATACATATTTGGTGTTTTTAGGTTCAATGGATGATTATTGTTAGACCCACTGATATTCATTAGTTACCCTCTATGACCCATTGAAAGGGGAGTCCAGAAGACTCATTCTTCACTGTCGGTGACCACTGATGGGCAGTTGATGCCATTTTTCACAAGGATGTTTTATTTAGTTAGGTTTTAAAGGTTACATTTAAGATCCTGCTCTGAAATTGACTATATGTCATCCTCCCCAACGCGAGGAAACAACCCCGAGGACCCCTCAGTTGCTCTAGAATCCTAAATCCAAAGAGTCTCGACACCTTAAAGAGACTTCTTACATTTTATTTGGAATTAAATTTAAGTTTTCCAAACAATACTCTCTCACGTTTTTAACAAAGAACCCTTAAAAATCCAAACTGAGAATTCACCAATTTTGGCCCTCACTGTTAATCATTTGTACAAAGAATACCCATCCCTGTGTTCGACCCTAGACCGCTATACTGCAGTAGCTTGACTACGACAGTAGGAGGAGTATAGGAAACAAATTTTGTTGATTCCGGATCACCCTACCGTGGCATGAATCAAATGTAAAGCTTGCATAAAAATGGAAAAATTGCCACAAAATGCGATCAGTAGAATAGTAGGGACCTTGATGTGTAAATCGGGTTAATTAGAATGATTAGTATACAAAAAGCACTCAAAACCTATAATAAATAGGGTTCAAAATAGCACTTTTTGGGCACTAATCAAATTCCTATAGTGTAAACAGTTCCATTATTTAACCCTGATTTGTGAGTGTGTGATGGTCTTCTCTCTTTTTCATCTTGGTAGATTAGTTAATCTTCTGAGACACTACTCAGATAATAAACTTCTCCTTGATTCTTCTAAGTCCCATATGCTTGTTTATCATATTACTCTCCACTAATGTAGGCATATACCACCTTCAAGATCAAATAGGTCTTTTAGGCTTGTAATGTGTGGCTTAGGTAATTGGGTAGATAAATAGACAATTTAGGCTCAAATTTACCCAGATTCCACTTATAACTCAAAACATTTGCCTTCATTCTTCATCTTTTACTTTTCCACTGATGTCAACTTTCAAACAACCCCAAACTTGTTTTGGTTCATCATTCTGCATACTCTCTTTTGTGGTGTTTTTTCTTGACCACCTTCAAACTATAAATTCAGTTCCTCATATTAGAAGCTTTTTTACTTTTCATTTTTTGTCAAGGCTTATGGAACAGTGCAATGTTTTATCTTTTTAAGTTTTCTACCACCTTTAGAGAACTTTGGGTTAGCAACTCTCATACCAGTTGGCATTAGGGTACTAGGAGTTGAAACACCTCTAAGAACTTAATTGTTCAAGGGAGGAAGGCTACAAGACAAAACTCATTCCACCTTGATACTTTGTATTTTCATAGCTTCTTTTACTCCTTATTTTTCCTCTTTCCTCATCACATTTGGTTTTCCTTTCTCAACCATTATTCTTATCCTCCTTACTATTCAAAATAATATTCCCCCAAACTTGTCATCTTCTATTATTGATGTACTTGTAATGTAATCTGGGCAAACAAGGGTTCTTTACTCTGGGATTAGATTTTAAGGAAGGATTTAGGCTTTTCATTTTTTGGTTGATAATGATAGCTTTTGGCTCAAACAAGGAACTAAGGTATATGCATATGCATATGCATATTACAAGGGTAGGTTTTGAAGGTTCAAACTTCCAAGAATGGCCTATAATTACTTTGCTAGCGGTATCGCTTCAGATTTCATTCACTAATAATCTAACAAGTTCTAGGACTTTGGGGAGATTAAATCTGTGATCGATCTCAGAAGATGACCCTAATCTTAGCAATAAATTTGCTCTTGCAGGTACTTTCACCACGTGCATTGTTTTTTCAGATTCACTATAATTCAATATATTTACAAAAACAGAATTATAAGTCTTATTTGTTCCATCATTTGTTTAAATCTTCCTGAATCTTGAAGTTCAACTTATTCAGTGATAACTTTAAAACTTCCTCTTTCAATTCATCTCATCCTACCCCAATTTCATCTATCTATTTCTTATTTGGTTTCTGGACATGTTGATATGCTAATTCACAACTCAAAAGATTATATTAATCAAGTCATTCAATTCAAAAAAAATTTAACATAGCACCAACAACTCAATTCGCTCATTATTTAAATTCCACCAAACAATCCACAACTCTATAACAAGAATATATTCAGAAAACCTACTTCAAGATTATCTCAGCAAAGCTACACAAACTAAAAAGTCATCATTCTTTATTTATTGAAGATCAAGCTATGAAAAAGAAAATAAACACAAGAAAAATGCAAGAGAAAAATGGACACGAATTTTTGCAATTGATTTTTCATTTATGTTTGCTTGTACAGGGAATTCAATTACAAAGATAGAAGAAGTGGAAGAAAACAGGGCCTGTCATTTCCTTTTTCAATCATACTTGTGGGAGAGGGATTTCCTTATTCATCAGTTAAACCTATAACCACAGAGTGAGGGAGAGAATTGTGTGATTCGACTGTGGTTATCTAGCCTTGCTACCTTCCTCTTTGTTGAAGGAAGACCACTCCATTGAGAGAACCAGTTTCTTAATAAGATCATCTTGTCTCTGCCCAATGGAATTTAGAACTCCCTTAAATTAACCCTGGGTAGAGTACATTTTGATCAAATTATTATTGACCATGTCTAAGCTCTCTGTCCATAATTTTTCCCTGTAGGTGAGGGTTGCTTCCATTTCCTTATCCCTCTTTTCTACGAGGAGCCTAATTTCCTTATGTTGTTCCTTATATAAGTATCAGAAGGCATCTGTCTTTTGCAACATATTCTGCTCCATTGCATACTCTCTCTCCTTCATTATCTCTAGTAGCTCCTTGTCTCTTTTCAGCTGATCTTCAATGAACACCTTTTCCCTTGCCTTGAGTTCTTTCTTCAATTCTTTTTCTCTTCTGTCTATCTTATCCCTCCACTCTTCATCTCTTTGTCTGAGTGCATTCTCTAAATTTTGATCTCTTCTTCTTAGCTCTGCATCCATATACTTATCTCTCACCGCAGCTGGACTTCAGCCGTCTCGTCCCTCTCCCGTGACTTCTACCATAACTTTCTAACATCTCCATCAATTTCCAGATGGTTTTTTGTCAGCTCGAGCTCAACCAAGCCTGGCGATTTCTCTTACATATGGGGATACATTCCGTATGGGATCAAGTTCTTTACCTCTTCACGCTTTTGGGCTGGCTTCAAATCAGACCGGGCTTATTTTCTCCGTCATCCCCTTCTTCTTCTTCTGTTTCTACTTCTTTCTCCTTGCCTATGTTCTTTGGCCCCTTAGTTATTCCAGTCAATGTCAGAGGAGAAGCTCTAGGGCATGTTTCTTCTTCTTCCCAATCTCCTTCCACACCTCCCAAGATACGTAGTCCGGGTATCAGCTGGGTTGACGTGGGTACTAATCCTCTATAGTTACTTCTGAAGCAGCTCAAAATCGAGTTCTCTATTATTTTCCCACACTAAATTTGTATCCCTTCAAGGTAGCATACAAGAGCATAGCCTCCTTCTCTCTTACTGTACTAAGGTGTTTGGATGGTAAAAGGACTAAGCAAATAAAGTAGAACCAAACCTTAGCCTTTCTGTTAATGAGCTTCTTGTAATAGATTCATGGGGATTTTTCCTTGTAGAACTCCATTTCCCTTTCCATCTGTCAGTAGATCTACTATCTTTTGGTACTCCGGCTCTTTCACCAATCTCTTAAACTTCGAACCCTTTTTTTCTCCTTTTCAGATTGAAAGTTTCATCTATCTTCTCCCTACTGAACGATATCCACTATCCTCTGACAAAACATGTGAAACCCCAAAAAATCCGAATTTTCGAAAGAAGGGTAAAATGGTAATTTCTGTCAAAATCCGAAAGAAATTTTTTGATCTCGAATGACGAAATAGACTTCACCGTTGGAATCGTCTCGCGAAATCTAGCTCCCACGTCGAATTTCGTCGAATTCCGAAACAGTTGGAATTTCACGTTTTTCAAGGCACCGAGAATAAGGCAGACACTGGGCGATCTGGCGGCTCAAGATGAGACACGTGTCGCCGCGGAGCAAGTCAAACAATGAGCCTGGCATTGGCTATAGGTGACATGTGCATCATGTCATCGAGAACCATATGGTATGGATAAGAGGATATGCGAAAATCCTAAGAGCCAATGAAAATTGACATGATACGAGGATTAAGCCATTGGCCCATCTTCGACCAAACAAAGGATGGGAGAAAAGAAAAGAGCGTAAAAGAAAGAGGAATAAAAGAGAGAGTTTGTGAGAGAGACTCACTTCTCTAAATCTCCCGACGAACGGACCGGCAAGCCAGCCGAAAGCAAGAGGAAGAGTTCATCCTCACTGAAAGCGGTCAGATGAGACCGGGGTCAGGAGTTTTTACAAAAACTTCAAGAGGTAAGGGTTTTCCTACTTGGCGAATCCTCGTTTCATGGTCATTCAAATGGTAATGGTTGTGTGAGGTCGTGAGTGGTCGTAGAACCGCCTTAAGACTTGTCCTCGGTGCTATTTTATGTTAGAGTAATGGTGTTGGTTGTCTTGGCCCTGCGGAATGTTCGTTGTGTTTCAAACTGTGGAACCGCTATATCAGGGTAGCATACATTAACCGGACTTTAGAACTGGTTTTTAGATAGGAAATAAAGGGAATTTGGTAGTGAGTCACACATGTAAATTGTAGCCACATCAGTGAACTTGATGTTAGGCTTTTGAATTTCTCAAATCGGACCTCTGTAGCCCAAGTTATGGTCTGCTTTACCTGTAATAGTCTAGTGGAGCGGGCGGTCGGGCAGTAAGGCAGCTGCTCGGTAAGTGCCGCTAAGCCTCATGTGTGACCTCCACTAAGGTCATAACTTCTTCATCCGAACTCAAGCCGGCAGCTATTAGACTCTATGGAAATCCCATTGAGTCAAGATTCAAATTTATGCCTATGGAAGGCATTGCGCTAGAGCCGGGCCGAAAGTGTGTTCCTGGCAAAGGTAGGCTGCTCGTAAGGTCGCTTACTATGTGACCTCCAACTTCTAAGGTCATAAATCTCTTTTTCGTCTAAACTTTTTCATGCTCTTAGACTCTATGAAAGCCCATCGAACAAGATTCCATCCCGTATGCCATAGGCGTTGGGCCCTAGAGTCGGGCCGAAAAGGGTGTCTTGACTGTAAGGTAGGATGTTCTAAGGTCGCGACCACAGGTGGACCTCCAACTTAAGGTCATAACTTCTTCATTCAAACTCTATTTTTGGGGTGTTCTCGACTCTATGGAAAGCCCATTGAGTCAAGATTCCATGTGAATGCCTGTGGAGGGCATTGGGTCTTCAGGCTATCCGGAGAGAAAGGGCGTTCGACGGTCGGGTAGAATTGTCGGGTAAGGGTGCTGGTCATGGGTGACCTCGACCCGGAAGGTCATGGCTTCTTCGTCGAACTCACGTTACGGTGTTAGGACTCTATGGAATTCCCATTGAGTTAATATTCCAAAAAAATTCTTGTGGAGGGCAGTGGGTGCTGGATCTGGACGGAAAGGGGCGTTCGGACAGGTCAGGTAGGCTGTCCGGGTATCTTTGCGCCTGAGTCGCCGGTGACCTCCAACTTCGGAAGGTCATAACTTCTTCGTCCGAACTCCGATTTGGGTGTTCTTGGACTCTATGGAAATCCCATTGAGTCAATATTCCAGAAAAATTTCTTTGGAGGGCAGTGGGTTCTGGAGCTGGACGGAAAGGGGCGTTCGGGCAGGTCAAGTAGGCTGTCCGGGTAAGGCTGCCTAGTCATGGGTGACTTACGAAACGGATGGTCATGAACCGTCAGAACTGATTTGGAGTGCTTGGGCTACATGGAATGCCTATTGAGTCAATATTCCAGCCAAATTCATGTGGAGGGCATTGGTTGCTGGCTCTGTCTGGAAAGGGGCGTTCATACAGGTCAGGTTGGTTGTCCGGGTAAAATTTTTAGTCATGTGTGACCTCGACTTGGAGTCATAACTCTTCGTCGAACTGGGTTGGGTGTTCTAGGAATATATGGAAATCCCATTGAGTCAAGATTCCATTAAAATGCCTGTGTAGGTCAGTGGGTGCTGGAGCTGGCTGGAAAGGGGTGTTCGGGCAGGTCGGGTAAATTTGTCCGGGTAAGCCTAGTCATGTGTGAACATCGACCCGGAAGGTCATAACTTCTTTGTCCGAACTCCGTTTCAGGTGTTATTGGACTCTATGAAAAGATAATTGAGTCAAGATTACATTCATATACCTGAGGATGGTAGTGGGTACTGGATTTGGCCAGAAAGGGGCTTTGGATAGAATGGGTAAGGCTGTCGAGATTGAGGCTATACCTAGTCATTAATGTGACCTCCCAGCGGAAGGTCATAACTTTCTCGTCCGAACTCCGTTTCGGGTGTTCTTAGACTCTATGGAAAGCCCATTGAGTCAAGATTCCATCCATATACCTGAGGATGGTAGTGGGTACTGGATCTGGCCGGAAAGGGCTTAGGGCAGGGCAGTAAATTTGTCCTTAATAAGAGTACACTTTGATAGAGTAACATGACCTCAGCTTTGGAAGGTTATAACTTCTTCATCAGAATAGTTTCAAGTGTTCTTGGACTCTGTTAAATCCCATTGAGTCAAGATTGCAGCCATGTTCATGTGGGTATTGAAATCGGGTGATTAGTCATCTTTGTCGGTTAGGTTGTGTGTTATGGCTTGTGTGAATAACATGCAGTGTGAATTTCGTTAATATGCATATGCATGCTTGAATTTGATAAGTGGAATGTAGGATATAATGGTTTGGAATTTTTATGCACTTTAATATAAATTTCCAAATGATACATGGATGAATATTCATGCACATATAGTTCTCATTTTATATGTAGCATGGTATAAGTAGGCAATGGCATAATTGCATTGCACATGCACGAAAACATCGCATGACATGGGTGTGAGTGCATGGTTGGGATCGACACTTTGTTAGGTGTTCAATGGAGTGTCATGGGTACACGGATGTGGATCAACACTGCGTATGGTGTTTATTAGTGGGCTCGGTTAGTGAGACAAAGTCTAAATGAGTCGCACTAGTTAAGGAAATGGTAAAGGATAATTATGTGTTGGGTATCAACAAGTTGGGATAGATTCCCCCTAGGGTGAATAACCCATCAATTATGGTCAGACATAGTCCCCAGCGGTGAAAGGCCGTAAAAGTATCTGGGTTTATGGAGCCCGTTGGTGCGACACCAGAAATCCATTACCATGAGCGCGTAGTTTGTAAATGAAAATTTTAAAAGATTAAGAAAAATCTTTGGTTGTCATCAGAAAATGACAATAGTTCACACTTGGCATAGGTAGGTGTGGGGGTGCGGTGTAGTGACTCGGGATATGGGGCGTGATGGCGCGTATGACATTCATGTAGACATTTTACTTAGATGTGTGTTCTTTGTGAGACCGTGCATGTGCGTAGGTGAGAGTAGCCACTTGTAAGAGATTATCACTTTTGGGCTTTGCTCACCCCGTCGTGGGATCCCCTTTCAGGTACACGAGAAGACGGCGCTCCTTGGTAGTGAGTGCGTTTGGATTGGCTTTGAGAAGCATTTTGTAAAATATATTAGAGCAATCTAGTTTTAATATATTTTGGCATGTAAAAAAATTAATAAAGAGTTGTATATTTCTTAGTAATTATTATAAGAAAATGGTTATTTGTAAGAAAAATAAATAGAAATGGGTCTCGATATATGAGACATGTGAGTGTGATATCGGAGCACCAGATATTCATAGGTTTCTACAGGTTGACGGGTTGTCAACGGGACCCCCGGGTTAGGGGTGTCACAAAACAAGTCTTTTCTCTCGATCCCGCATGTTTGGTAAATTCCTTAACTACATCCACAAAACCCGGGGAGCCATGTGCTCCGCAAGATAAGTGCCATCCTCTGTTCTTATTGACACACACGGGTGTTTCTTGAACCCCCTTTTGCCAGAGTCTTTGTTCTGCTTGACTTGTCATGAGCGAAATATGCAGCTACCCTGAAGCAAAAACACTTACTCTTTCTTTCCTGCAGTGCATTTGAAGCTTTGCTTGGCTCTTCTTTCTTTTCCTTGTTTCTTCAGCTTCTTGCTCAGTCTTTGTTCTTGTTTCTTCTTCCTGCACTGCCCTTGTTTGAACCTCCTGAATGGATTCTTCCTCAATATCTGCGTATTCCTTCCATTATCTCGTTCAGGTTCGGAATTAGGTTCGATGGCTCATACATGATTGGAGGCTGGTTTAGGGATTTAGGGTTTTCGAATGACTATGAGAGAGAAATTTGGTGAAGGTGGCTGAAGGGTTTGATGGTTTATGAGGAAGGTGGCCTTTCAAGTTTCAAAGTTCTCTATTTATAGGCCAAATGATTTGTTGTGTTTTTTTTTTTTTTTTAATTTGTCGTGACAAACACTAGCCTAGGGTTTATTTTTTTAACCTATGTCGTGACAAAGAGAAATAATGTTGCAACATCGTTATATTCGGTTCAAGTAAACCAATGTCGCGACATAGTTAATTATGTCACGACATATTTTCTTACAGAATGACAAAAGCTAGAACAACTTTGTCACGACAAAGTATATTATGTTGCGACATAATTTTCTGCAATGTATAAAAAGCTAGGGCAACCCTTGTCGTGACAAAGAAAAATAATGTCGTGACGAGCAAAAATAATGCTGCGAAAAAGAAATCATGTCGCGACAATACAGTGCATTGTCCTTAAAATCGCAATTTTAACATTTTTCAACCAATTAACACACAAATCAACATTCAATGCATTCATTGTAACAACCTGAAATATACCCTAACAATTTCGGACTTGTTTAGGGTATAATAAAAGTAAAAGTATATTTATCCGAAATAAAATAAGAAAGAACTTGGAATTAATCTGATAATTAAGGGTAAATTACTAAATTACAGATTCATGATAGGATCATAATATAATAAGTTCATATGCCAAAGTAGGAATAACAGTTCAAATCCAAGAGTAATAGGGTGGAGGACCAAGAGTAATAAAAGAAAGATATTAGAATAAAATAAGAAGAAAAATGAGTAGGAAGAGACAAAATTGGCAGAGAAGGAAGGAAGTTTCCTCCTTGGAGAAAGTGAAATAAAGGAATAAGACCAAAATAAATATCTCATTTTGAGGGTCTTGGAGAAAGGAGAGCAAACACGGATAGAAGAGAGAGAAAGGAAGAAGAAGAAGAAGAAGAAGAGAAAAAAAGAAGAAAGAAGGAAAAGAAAAGAGAAGGTTACAGGTATGGAACTATGATTTGGTATAGAAAAGTATGGAACTGTGAATATTTGTATGAATACACATGTCTTGGGTTGTATGGAACTATGAGTATAGTTTTGTCTGAAAACTATGGGAGTATGGAAATCTAGTTTTTGGACTAAAAGGTTTAGATACATGGTTTAGAACCCTCTATCTTGTGTATGGTTTGGGTTAGGAACTCTAAACTCATTTCTTGTAGGGTTGAGTTGAGAAGAGCTCTAAGGATCCTAGATATGTGTTTTTAGGAAAGGTCACAGTTTAAGTTGAACGAGAAAATTCCTTATGTTTGATCATATCATTGCTTTGACCTTAGAATGAGTTTTAGGTCAGAAATAAAGGGAATCTAGAAGTAAGTCCTTATATGGTAATTTGTAGCCACATCAGTGCTTGATGATAGGCTCTTGAATTTCTCGATTTGGACCTCTGTAGACAGTTATGGTCCTTTGCGAGATTATAGCTCAGTTAAATCTGGTCGAGATTCGATCGTCAGTTAAATTCGACTAAGCGTACCTTAGACGGGTTTTTGGGTCGGAAATAAAAATTTGGCGGTAAGTCATACGGAAATTGTAGCCCGCGTCAGTAAAATTGATGTTGGGCCTTTGAATTTCTCAATTCGGACCAAGTTATAGTCTTTGCTGCGAGCAGTCAAATGGGTGAAGATTCGACCCGTAGAATTCGTCAAATAGAGTCAGCGGACCTCGTCATCGCGAAGCTCGACTCGTCATGCAGGCTCGACTCGTCATGTAGAACATTTCGTCATGTAGAGTTTGGCTCGTCTGGCTCGGCTACGTCTGTGAAATTTAGGCTCGTCACTTCCGGTGCGGCTCGTCGATTCAGGTCATTTCGTCGAGGCGTGCGCGCTGACCTCGACGGAGGTCATATCTCCTTCGTTTGAACTCCAGGAGTTGGTGTTCTTGGACTATGGAAAGCCCGGTAGAGTGAAATCATCCATATATGCTGAGAAGATATTAGATGTCGGACCGGGTGTTAGGCCCGAGCTCGTCCTTGGTGCGACTCGTCGGTCAGATCAGCTCGTCAAGGTAGTATGACCTCGACCGGAAGGTCATATCTCCTTCGTTTGAACTCCAATTTGGGTGTTCTCGGACTCTATGGAAATCCCATTGAGTCAAGAATCCATCCATATGCCTGAGAAAAATATTAGATGTCAGACCGAGGTGTTAGACTGAGCTCGTCACTTCAGTGCAGCTCTTGGTCAGTCGGCGCTCGTCGAGAGCCCATTCTTGCATGACCTCGACCCGGAAGGTCATATCTCCTTCGTTGAACTCCGATTCGAATTGTTCTTGGACTACATGGAAAGCCCTTTGAGTGGGGAATACATTCATGTGCCCTGAGGAGGCTAGTAGATGTGAGCCGAGGTGATAGACCAAGTTTACCGAGGTCTGTCTCAGCTCGTCGATTCGAATTCGAGCTCGTCGAGGTTGACTACGCATGACCTCCAACTTCGGAAGGTCATATCTCCTTCGTTTGAACTCCGATTCGGGTGTTCTTAGACTCTATGGAAAGCCCATTGAGTCAAGAATACAGCCATACCTAGTATGATAAAAGTGGAACTCATATTAGGTCCAGAGATAAGGAAAAACAGTAAGTAGATAAGAACAAGAAATAAGAACATAAGTAGATTTAATATAGGTAAAATTGGAATACATGGTAGAAAGGAATATAGAAGAAAAGATAAAAAGGTAAATAGTTTGGACATGAAGGGTACCTAAGGGTATTAAAGAAGAAGTCTATGTTCTACACTCTAAGGAGATAGAAACGATCCCGATAAAAACAAGTAAAGCGTGTAGTATAGAAATGTATAGGTATATGTCATAAGATGGTAATAAAGTATGAATATATAAGATGTTACCGGGAATGGAGTACTGTACACGAATGATAAGCATGTATGAATATAGAATAAGGTAAATTCATACGCGATGATATGTTATATGCAAATGCTATATGCTATTATATGATAGAATATGATATGAATCTGAGAGTGAAGAGATGGAATATGAGTAAGCTAAAACATGAGCGAAATGTGATATAGAATAGACATATATGAGATGATATGTATGTATTATAGAGAAATATGGTAGCCAATATGAAGCTACGGATGAGAGCGAATGCAAACTAAAGTAATGATAATTTATATATTGCATAAGCAATCATGATAACAATAGTTAATCATGCTTATGAAATATGTACAGAAAATGTAATAACATTGATTGTATGCTTAGAACCTGGTAGAGGGATAGATAGGCATGCCTATAGGGAAGACCACGATTCTTTGCGACATAAAAAACGGAGAATATCGAGGCCCGTTTGGGTGATAACATAGATCCGTTGGATCGGTGACCAGAAAGGTCACCACGGCGCCCCTCCCGGGCCCTCACTCATGGATGGTTACTGTCTCGTACAATGACGATACTTCGCATAATATTATTCCTAAGATAAATACCGTCTCCGCATAAAGGATGATACCTTTGCAGAATATCAGGTAAGACAGGTCACCGTCTGCAGATGCTGATGATACTCAGGGTATATACGCACTGTACAAACAAGCTGGTCTTCAGATCGCCTAAGGTTTATGCAAATATGAAACATAAACCAAAATGAAATGAAGAGAATATATGATGATTATGAGAAGCGAGTAATCGCTATGCGATGATAAAAGATATAGCTACAAGTACAAGAAGCAAAGTGTCAATGACAAGAAAAGTATACGAACAAGCACAGACATGAAAGAAGAAAGTAATATGAAAAGTATACAGGAAATAAGAGGTGAAATAATATGATGAAGAAAGATATACACATCTTGAAATAGGTTATAAATAAATATATAGTCTAACGCAAAGTCATGGTATTATATGAATATATATACATACCTAACAGATTAGACGGAACATTAGAAACACATGATAGAAATGACAAGTGCTAATAAATACAGATAAGTAAAAGATGATGTTATGACAAATGAGAAAGTATGATAGGAAATATGTTAAAGACGTAACATGTGTATACATGTGATAGTAATGTAAAGATGATAAGTAATATAAAAGTTATATGCATATGTATAAGTCAGGATCGTCACCATCGTGGTTGTACATGCTGCGTTCACTAAGCGCAAAGCTTAGCACGTGTTCAACTGCAGGTACGCAAGGTAAGACAAGGATAGAGGACAGATTATTTACATCAATAAGAAAGGTGCCGCCTCGTAGATAGTGCTCATATCGCATCGCCTGCGATCTCTGGCACGTTTGTATTAGAAAACGCATGGCAGTAAACGACTCCAGATGCGTGTTATAGATGCGTCAGACAATGTACCCGCAGCTTCTTTTATATATGAAATCGATTCTTTTTACATTTACGTAAAATTGTCTAGATAACCACAAGACAAGTTCGCCTCTCGAGAAAGAATGTGTCACGACTAAGACGTATATAGCCCCGCGCACCGACTTAGCCATCCCCAATCTAAGGCCTGGATTCCGGAATGGGGCGTGATGATTCATACCATTCTAAATCATACTCTGTGAAGAGATACATGTCTACTGGAAAAGAACCCTTGTTCAAGTATGAACAAGGTATTCATTCCTTCATTCAACTTCATTAAATCATGATGATATTCAAAATATTCAAGGAACGTGGCACAACAGTTACTTATTCATTTTCTCTCGTCCAAATAGAGACTTCCAAACTTCAACTTTGCATTATCCTTAAATACAGTTAAAAAGAAAGACTCTCTTGTAGCACTTCTCAGATAACGAAGCTCGAGAGGATGAATGCTTCCAAATTAAAAATCCATCCCACTCTTCAAATTCTTCCAATGTCTCCAAAGTCAAACACAAAAGAACTAACTAATTATAAACTTAAAATATAATTCAAAAGCTATTCTACTAAATTATCAAAAAATAATTAAAACACAATCAATTAAACCAAATCAAACTATCAAACAATTTTAAAAATTTTCGTCATTTCAAGTGAGCAGAAATATGTTACATTTTCTTTAATATGCTTTCCTGTTCCCTTCAACCCTTCTGAATTCGGAGTCATTTATGCCCTCCAAGCTAATGCTTTGCATCTTCCATCATTTACTTTAAATTCATTTTCAAAATTAGATTTAAGTGTCATCGCCTCCAAAGTAGTGCAATTTGAAAAACCGTAAAGTGACCACTCCATCTCGACTTTAGTTTTCCCGGAAATACAGCCTGAATCAGAGCAGCAGACTAGCTCCCTTGCTTGAACTCTCTTAATTTTATGATCATGTCACTTTCGTCTTTATCCTCGTAGATTCGGCATTATCATAACCTTCATTCCTCAATCCTCTCCAATTCATTCATTCATAATCTTTTCTTCACATCTTGAGTCACAACAGTTTCGATGGCCCACATAGCTTTATATTCAAGTTTAAGAGAGACATGCTTTCCCAAATACAACTCAGATGGGACATTCTGTTGCGTTTCAGAAGAAACCTATAAGCCCACAAATGTATTATTCAGCTTTATGCACTGTAGCTCTTTCTACCCAGTTCACTGCTTTCTGTAATCTTCTTTATCTCCCATCGAAAATCTGCACTGTCGATTTCACGAGGGTGATAAGTCAATCCCATTACATGTCTTATTCCATATATGTTTCATGAGTTTTGCAAACACTTGTTTTGCAAACATCACTAATGATTGTTCCGGGGTGTTCCAAATCTACTAAAAATATTTCTTCGAAGGAACTCACCACCGTGTCGAACTACTTCTGACAAGCTTATATTATCACCCATTTGGATACATAATCCGCATCTAGGAGAATGTATAAATTTCCAAAATGAGGATGTGAAAGGTCCCATGGAAGTCGGTCCCATACATCAAAAATTTAAACTAATACTAAGATTCCTTACAGGCATCCATTTCTTCGCTTATGTCAGCTCGCTCTCCTATTATTTATCACAATGTTTCACCCATTCAAAATGTTTTGAATAGAGTGAGGCTAATAAAACTCACTGAGAATTTTATGGGATGTTCTATCTCCCGCAAAGTGTCCTCCAAATGGTGATATACTTACATTCATCATAAACCTGCCTGCTCGCTTATGGTACACATCTCCGGGATAATCTAAATATGCCCTCTTCCGGGAATAGTAGTGGATCATACCATATGTAAAATCTACTATCGCCTTCTAACTTTCTTTCTCACGGGTAATTAAAGTCAGAACTCTATCACATCGACAAACCGAGCCTCAACTCATGATAGTGGCTCCTCACGGGCTGGGGTCCCTCTTCGTGACTAAATTCTTGCTCTCTTCTTCCATCGTTTTTACTTCACGTGGTCGATACATTCTTCTTCTGCCTCCTAGCTGCTCATCAATGCATCTAGCTCCGCTTTTATGGCGCTCATTATGCCCGCCTATCACCCCACTTCTCGCCATCGCCGTCCTCAAGTCTCCAAATGAGCTCTATGTCATTGGCTAGGATCTTCAATCAACTGCTTTTGCCTCTCTCAACACTCTTCCTCTCAATGCCCAGCAATAGGTCATCAATTGGGTATATTCGAGGTGTAGTTCATGTAGTGGATAAAAGATGTCCATCCTGATATCAAATCTATTCCCATGTATGGGCATCTTTTAGCAAATCCTTATATCTCTCAGAATTAGAATCTTTCATCCTCTCCTCGCTTAAATACTATTATTTCCCTTCTCCTTTCTGTAGTAAGTAAGAGGGAAGAATATGCTCATAGGCCTCCACCAACTCTTCCTAATTGTTCATCGATCTATACGGCAAAGTTGATCAAACAAAGGCTACTACATCTCCGCTTAAAAAGGAAAGAGTCAGTCGATCACTCTTAGGTCTCACCCCATTCAGCTTTACTATATTTTCTATCCTCATAAATCTTCCCATATGCTCATCAAGCCTCGTCAGATGTCCACATACTGATGCCGCATCATTATGAGATCGCGCTTTAACTCCAAAAGTTGATAACTTATAGCAAGCTGTCTCACAACAGAGTAATTATTGTTCTAATGATCGGCCTCCAAAAACTTCCATAGTCCTTTTCACAAGGCCTTCGTTGTTTCTTCTCGGGCCGAGTGTTCACTTACTTTCCGCCCGCTATAATCGATTCAGACATTTTTTATTTTCTTAGATTTCTCGTTGTTCTTCCAATTGTGTCCAAGGCAAAGCACCCATGGTTTTCTTATGGCAAGATCTTCCTCGAAATGGAAAATACACTAAGATCAAATGAAATCAATGGAAAATAATCATATCAATCAAGCTCATAAAACATTTCAAGCACTTTACTCAACTACCGCAGCTTAAAACTACTAGATATTTCTAAAATTTCATAAAATGTATAAAATGTCAAAATTAGTACTCCTCTTCGTCGAATATTGATATTATCTTCCAAATCAAATCAATCCCCGGCAATGGCGCCAAAAACTTGATTGGCCAATGCTCCGACACGGCTACCAAATTACCAACTAAAGTCTCCGTGAATTTACGCTAAAAATTGATTCACTAACACCGACACTGGGCTTACCAAAGACCAACTAGTAAGTCCCCGACAACGAGCCAAGAACTTGATACACCTTTTCCTATACCAAATTTCTATCACCGCTATCGAAAGTTGTTTAAACTCCCCCAGAAGGGTAGGAAAAAACTTGTTGTTTGACTAAAAATTATAAGATAATAGTTCGATGTGGTAGCTTAGTTAAATGTGAAAATTTGTGATTGCTCTAATTCTCTGCAAGTGCACAGGTTATACAAGTAATACAATGGATTTTAAGTCCAGATATCATTCCCACGAGGATTGATTAGAGATTTAAAGATCAATTACCCCAACTACTCAAGATCCTTGCTATTTAAACTCAAAAGTATGAAATTGATTTGTTTAAAACTAAGAAAGAATGATCAAATAAAATTTATAACTATAACTAAGAATTCAAAATAAATTAGATTGATAGTTCACTAAGCAAAGTTAACACTCAATGATAGATCAATGTATAATTATAAATTTCTGCACTATTTGGCGACATAGTCCAACCATTAGTTCAAATCAACTTGTCAAAGATGTAAGGGTGTATAGCCTGGATTCTCCATACACCATACCATCTCACTAATTGTAGATCCATGATCCTTCCGGCATACATGGGTTTAATGAGTTACTTGTAAGATATAATCCTCTTTCTAAGAATCGGTATTTTTCCTTCCAAAGACTTCATACCCACCTCCTGGGGATCAAGAATTCTCGCCCCATGTGATAATACAAGCTTTCTCCAATCTTAATCGTATTCATCCTCTAATCCATCAAAATCTCTATCTCCTTTATTAGATCTATGCCAACACTGATCAAGATCATCTTAACCGTACAGAGGAGAAACCTTTTAATCAATAATTAAACTGACATACTCCATCCAACTAATCCTCACATCATGAAAGTAAATTAAGATCTATCGAGTAATCTTTGTAGTTCATTGGGCTTACATAATATTAGTCTAGTATACCCTGCAATTCCTCTATACTCTATAATCCCATCCCAATACCAGAGTTCTTAGAAACTTAGCAAGATAAAGTCATTTTCGGGTAGCTAAGCATTAATATATAGATAGTCTATTTCCAAGAATAAAACCAATTAGATAAATTCAAGATTTCTAACTCGACATTCTCAGAAAGTTATGCAAAATAGGGCAATTAATATTCCATCTCATTCCTAGAGGAGCTTAATCTTTCAAACGATTCATAAATACAATGACTGTTTTACTTAAAAAATTCACTGAAATTGCAAGCAAACTAAAATAAATGAAGTCCAAAAAATTTCCAGATTCCATTGAAATCAAACATTAATGAAATCTAAATGTTTACAATGAACCCAGCTCGAAACTTCAGCTCAGATCACTGCTCGAATCCAAAAAGAATACTAACTAAAATGTTAAACTGAAACTAAATCGACAAAAATAAGTAAAAGAAAAATAATATACAAATGTAGACTCTTAGCCACCCATATTCCAAAGTTCCTGTCGTACAAGGCTCATGTGCCTTCTCTATTTATAGATTTTCAAATTATGGGCCACACTTCGAGGCTTCCAAATTACGGATCCCTGCAAATCGCCCTGCTGGCGCCTTTCACATGGCTATAGAAAATTATGTCCTCAGACAAGGCAACTGCTCGTCTCCTCCATCTTCACGTGGTCATGCATATTATCCCCACAATGTTCTCAGACTTTTTCAATTATGCTACGACATATTTTCGAAAAATGTCGCGGTTGCAGCTCCATCACCATTCCTGATTGTCGCCATAAGTGTCTTCTTTGTCGCGACATTTTTCTTCATGCCTCAGCCAGCACATTGAATATCATCGGTAATGTCGCACATAAAAAGCTTGTCATGATAGTTTCTTTGCTTTCTTTCATTATGTCACACATAAATTTTTGTAAACAGAACAGAAGCCTCACCCTTCACCTTTGTTTTTATAAAAGCGCGTATACATTAATCCTTTCATTTAATCGTGTTGCGATAGTCTTCAAAATGCCAAGACATTCCGCACTTTTTTCAGCGCTTCTCGAATAATTAATGTCAGGATATACCCCATCATTTTATGTATATCTTTGTCTTCGCCTTCATTATGTCGCTACAAATAAAATTCTAAGTCGGCAGAGTTCCTCTCCTCAAGATTATAGTCAGGTCAAGCGCAACATAAAACTTCTTCCGCTGCTTATGATGTACTTCGCCTCGCTTTATGATGACTTCAACTTTATGTCGCGAAAGATGTTTTGAAAATGTTATGACATATTTCCTACCTTAACCTCATATTCTCTCGAAATGTTTGTCATAACATAAAACCTTTGTCGCACCAACTCGACTCGACTGCCTCTTTAATCTACCATTTTGCGTCACAAATAGTTTCATTGCGGTCGCCATATCGCTTTCTTCCCCTCTTCGCATCTTTATGTCGCGGATACGTTTTGAATGTCTTAACAAAACCAGACCACGAACATCAATGTCAATGCATCGGCAAAAATGTCGTACATTCTTCATGAACTTCCGTGCAATGTCGCCATATAAATTTCTTTGTCACATTTACCATTCAATCCTTCATATTATGTCACACAAAGTTGTGAAATGTTACGATAATCTTTACTTCCAACTGAGTTTTTGTTTTTTGTCTTGTTACATAGCCTCGGCTGTTACCTTGTTGGCGAAGACATTTTTGATATTATGTCTTGATATTCAAATTATGCGTCATGAAATTTCTATTTTTACCAATTTTTTCGCTTTTTTACCGATTTGCTTCTTTTTCATTCAAAACCTCGCAAAACACAAAGTCGGGTGATTATTTCGCAATTCTTCATTAAAAATGAATCATAAACTGCTAAAAATGCAAGAAAATGGATCAAAAATAGATGAGCTTAAGACTCCTACATCACCCCTCACATGAACTCGAGCCTTCAAGTGGGATTCAGGTCATGCACTCAAAGAATTTCTCTTGCCTACCCACTGAGACGACTTAAAGGTAGCTCTATGTCATAGACTTTTGCCTTGTCAACATTCTCAAATTTTCAGAGCGTGAGATTTAAACTTTGTCATGATCAGAATTTCTTAGGTTTGTTTCTTTAGAGCTGTGTTGGTTCTATGGTTTCTAACTCATCGATTAGTGACCCAAAGGGGGTATTCTATCAACAAAATTTATAGCCTAATACCTCATCACTTGCATAACATAGCTACTATAGTATGCTGGTTCTAGGATCAGCCCATGAGATGGGTTTTCTTCATCAAAATGATCGATAATGAGCTTAAACTAGTGATTTATTTCGATATCGTATTGTTATATAAAATAGTTGGTTTTGATAGTTAAAACTGAAAATAAAATGGATTAAATTAAGGAAAGAAGTCCTCAAGTATCAAGTCACTACACTTTAGGTTCCTTAGCAAATGAGGGGTTTTTCTGGGTCTTTCTTGTATCGGGGGAGGATAACATATAGTTATCTCCCCGACCTGTCTATTTAGATGCTATAAAACCCGACTTCACAAAACTTTGAAAAATGGCATTCACTTCCCATTAATGGTCTCACTGCAAGAAAAACATGTCCCTCGACTCACCTTCCAAACGGGCTCTGCAAATGATGTGTTCACCGGTAACATCAACGATCTAGCATTGGCGCATCTAGAACAGCCTGAAAGCTTACCAATATCAACCATTCAAGGTGACTTGAAGGGATCAAAACAGCTGAAGGAAAGAAACATTAATGACAAGAATACCGCTTTAAAATCATGAAAACCCTGGTTTGCCATGATGTTCCTTTGTTCAAAGGCCTTTATCATAATAGGGTTTTAAATGCACTCATCCTCTGGTAAATCATCCCTCACAGTCAGTTTGGCTAGTGAGAAAAAGAAAAACCTAGTGAAAGAAAACTGGGAGCTCTCGAACAAGCTAACAAAAACTATTTTAAATAAAAATAAACCCATCTCGCATTAAAGTCTCTAAGGGTGTTTATACCACCCAACCTAATACAAATTACCAAAAGATACATATAAACACTATTACATAGGAGAAAGTGGGAAAATACAAAAGAGTCAAAAGTCAAATCTAAGGCATTTTACAGTGGCCGCAAAATTTCACCTCGCGACCTGCAAGGTTGTTTCGCTTGTTCTTCCGCTTCAACTTTTGCCTCTTCTAGCTTCTAAGCTGTTCATACAATCGCTGGGCCTTCAGCTTTGAGCCAATTCTACCTCTGAGATATGTAGCCTTTGAAAATAACAAAACTCAGACAAAATTAATTAGTAGCCTTGCTAGGTCCCCAACATGTCAACTCGGGTCACCAGTTTATTACTACACAAAAAAGGCTCACTGGCATGGAGTAAGTTAAGGGCGCCAAGATCATATTCAAAATCACTCCCCCAACTAACACATCGCTAGTCCCTGAAGAATGAAGGAAAGAATAAAGCAATCAAAAGCAAGATGAGCTAAATATATATGCACAAAAAAAAAAAGGTTTTCCAAAAGCAATGAGGTGATAAAACCCAACCTTCAACAAAAAGTCATCAAAATTCTGTCCAATGACTATCTCAAGAGGAGTTTGTGCTATGAAAATTCAAGTATCAAAAGAATTTCAACTCCTAGAGAACCAACCTAAAACCTTCCACAAAAACCTAAGTGTTAACTTGATTAGTTTTCAAAAATATTATGCCAAACTATCCTCTCCCCCCAACCTAGCTCTTTCAGCTTCAAGAATAACCAAGAACCCTTACAGAATAAGATCCTATTTATTTCACAACTTTTTATTGTAGGTGCAATGCCATAAGTCTAATCTACAATGGTCCATGTAATCTGGTGGATGACTAACGAATCAAGGCTTCAGTGGCACTGTCATAAGGATCTTTCAACCACTAACTCTTCAGATTTCACCCCGGACTTTTAATAAGTTCGAGCATTCAACACTCACAACAGAGTAAACCCACCCATTCACCCATGTAACGAGCAACAAAGTCTATTCTGCAACCAATGGGCTAGTGGCACCGGCTTTAAAAGACTTTCGCCATACCCCTGACCATGCTCTGCTTCGCTGCAATGTCACAAATTTCTTCTTTTTTCTTTTTTTTTTGAGACACATTGGCAGCTTTCTCTATTTTTTTTTTTTTTTTTGAGATCACTGTCTTTAGGATCCCAACCTATTATAGGTGGTCAAAAGTACCAGGCCAGATTTTTGCAGAGCTTAGGAGACAAGGCAGTTTTTCAGATTATAATTGAAAACTAAAGTGCACAAAGGTGTGGTTAGTTTAAAGTGGAAGAAGCAAGGTTGAAGACAAGAGGGGTTTCAAATAATTCATCAACCTTATAAACATAACACCACTGTGGCACTGTCAGAAGACACCCGCTTAAGAAAATCCCCTCTATGAGAAATTGACGGGAAAAAAGAAACTAAGGAACTAAAAACATGGAAGGAAGCATGTACTAGAAACAAAAAAAAAAAGTACTATACTAAAAAACTAGCAAGCCATTCAACTATTCAAATAGACTAAGCCAAAAACAGAAGAACACTTCCTTCTTAACTCTTCTCCCCTTACCAAATGCTGTATTGTCCTCAATGTGCTTAGGAGGAAACTTAAAGGAGGGAAGTGATTCTCCTCCAAGAACGCAGGGGGTAAACTCATCCTCATCCCCGTGACTATGTAGGAACCGGGATGATTAGCCGCAGAGTGGTCAAGCCGGGCCGGGTAGGATCACTGGCCGCTGTGCTAGTCCGCCGGGCCGTCATTGAGAGAATGTCGGAGTCGCAGCAAGTGGTTTCAAGCACGGTTCCTCCAGGCTAACACAGTATCAATCAGCACTCTGTAGGAACATGCTTTTGCTTGAATGAAAGATGTTAAGCCCATTGTCATACAGTGTGAGTTGCATTACCCCATTCCTACAATATGATCGATTCGATGTAGCCAAGAATGGTCTCCCGAGTATGATAGGCATATAATTGGGCTCTTTAGTAGCCACAGCTCTCAGACAAGAACATTGAAAGTTCACCGGAGGTGAACTTATCCACCTTCACCAAAACATTCTAACTATGCTTTGTAGGGAATTTTCACTGGATCTATCACTAAAGATAAGGTGATTATGGTGCGCTTAACTCTCCCAATCCCAATTGCTTATAGACTGAGTAAGGTAACAAGTTTACACTGGCTCCCAAATCCAACAATGCTTTTTCTACACAAGTTCCCCTAATGTTCACTGAAATGGTAAGACACCCTGGATCTTCAGAATGTGACCGAGTCTCGCACTTATGACGGCACTCACCGTCCAAAAGGCTTTCTTATTCATTTAGTCCTCTCTTTACAAAGGCACAAGTCTTTGGGGAATTGCATATGTCAATTTTGTTTTTTTGATCATATCTAGAAGAGGAATATTGATTCTCATCAGTTTCGACTTCAAAAATCTCGATGAGTCGTTTCACTCCTTTTTACCTTTGAGTGCTTGAGGGAATGGTGGAGGCATACTCTTTTTCATCATGTCTTCTTTAATCACTATCATCTCCTGCTTCTCATCTTCTCCTTCTTGGGTTTTGTAAGGTGACCAAAAGACATATACAAATTTATGACACTATTACCAAAGGACTATTATCTAATCTTCTAAGAATCTAAGGCCATATAAACTTGTATAATTAAATGAAAAGACATATATAAATTTATGACACTATTACCAAAGGACTATCTAATCACTTTAACTACAGCCAAAACTTGTTTAAGATGACCAATTTGATGGCGGAAATATGGCCAAGGGAGGAATGTGTAAATATCAAAACTCGATTTGAAACAAAGTGGGTAAGTATACTCAAAATTGAAATGAAAAGTATTACTAAACACTTAACCCTTCCGCAAGTGCACGGCCATACAAGTAATACAAAATGGATATATCCAATATATCATCCCATGTAGATTCTCGCAATTTTAAATCAACGCCCGACTACTCAAGTCTGTAGACCGTTTGGACCATAAAGTGATTGGGTCCAATCTTAATAGCTTCTGAAATTATACAAAGTACGAGTAAAAATAAATGAACAATCAAATAAACTGAATATAAAGAATAAAGAATAAAGAATAGTTAAGAAAATAAATGCGGATAATCAATAATATCTTCGTAGGACACATCAAGTATACCGCTATAGTGAAGTACCAATTTCAGAGTTAATACTCGATAAAACTTCGAATATTTCAGGCTTTAAAATCATTCCGCGCTAGCAGCAGTCGGATCTCTCCACACTCCACATTTCATTATCTAATTTTTCCCGATTCTTTCGGGCTATCGTGGAACCAGAGTAACTGGCTTTTTAAAGGGATTTCGCACTCGCATTTTTCTTCGCAATACTTCATACCCATTTTGCGACTGAACCTTAGCTCCCAAGTTACCCACAAGGATATACAACTTCCAGTTACTTTCTCGAAATTAGAATGGGATCACCTTCCCCGATTAGATCTCGCCTAATAACCTAGATTTACCTCACTATCCGAATCGAGGTGAACTCTCGCTTGTTTAATTGATAACCGCTCAACTCACTACTTCAAGTGAGAAGAGGATTTATCCATAAACTTACAAAGCTCATAGATTCTCTAATAAAGAAAGTTAAATATACCTTCAAAGAAATGTTCATAACTCCTCGTGAATGTCTTCCTCGTGTCACCTGTGGCACCCCTTGAAATCGTAGCAATGAACAAATCTTAACCCGCATAATAAACCTGAGCATCAGATCCGTAAAACATTAAACCCAAACCGGCAATTCATAAACCGAATTACAAGTCGCCGGAAACGACCATAGAGTGATACTCTCAACAATATAAAGATTCACTAATGGAAGCCGGATCTTCACCACTCGACCACACGCTACAGATTCTCCGATCATAAGACACCGTAAATTAAACCTAAGAGTCGAATTTTAAATTGTCTCAAACGGAACATTCTAGTAATTGCAAGAATAGAATTTATTCAATGTCTTCAAAACTATAATATCCACCTTAAAAGAAAACTAAAACTGTAACGATAAATCTAATCTAATCTCTACCATCAAATATCAAGAAAAAGAAAAGAAAAAGAAAAGAAAAGAAAACTAAAAGGAAAATAAAGAAATATTTCACGCCTACCGACTGCCTCGTCACCGCCGTCATTTCTTTAACTCGGGTATCGCTATTTATGGTTTCGCCGCCCTAATTCCAATGCGCCTTTCAGGATTCCAAAAAGAAGTCGCCCATGTTTCGTTTCATGTCGCACATCGGGAGCATCTCTGGTCGCAAGATCATCCATGTCATGGCGATCGACCACGTCAGCGAAGATCAACTTAAGTCTCAACAACCTTCAACTGATAAATGTCGATGTCGCTGGTATATCGCATCCCTTTGTCGCCGACATCACTTTATGCCTCGCAGGTTCTTAATCGTATCTTCCCGACGCCGCGACATCGATATCTTGTCGCCACGATCACAAGTCTTCTCGCGCGCGTGTTCGCCAATCGATCGCTCATGATGTCGCTAATTCACCCTCGCTGCTGACATCACGGCGTCTTGAGGCTTCATCAGCTTTGCTCATCAACACGCGATAATGCCTTCGCGACCCCAAATTTCATCCTTCCAAACCTGTCATGGCTTCAAGGCGATTCTCTGTCAGCGACTTCCATCCCGAAGTCGCTGATCAACCCTCGCTGCCAGGCATCATTCCCTTGGGGCCTCGTTAATCCTCTCTCACCGCGGTCCGTGATTCCCCGCCATACCGCTGCTTATTTCTTCACTTATCCTGCATGTCGCTAATTTCATAGACTGGATCAAAGCCTAAACCGCATCAATGAATCAACCATTTGCTTCATTCGCCTTCACCCACTTCTCGTGATTTTTATTCCACCATTTGGTCGATTTTCCAATCTATTTCTTCTTCTTTTATACTCCTAAAATAACAAATCAAAGAGTTTCTTAATATTTCTAGATCTTAATTATTCCTTTGTAAATAAAATCAAAATGTAAAATGGACTAAAAATATGACTTTAAGCCCATCAAACTCCCCAACTTGTACCTGGCTGTCCCTACAAAGAAAGAACTGTTTATTCCTCAAACAAAAGGACATTTTTCTCGATTTGTTCCACAATCTTGATCATTCAACCTTCTAATCTAATTAAAGATATCATCAAGTATTTTGGAGTCGCCATAGTGAATGTATAAGGTATACTTTGAGCTACAAATTTCTTGATAACCGATGTATGTAAACAGCTTTATTTGTTAAGTCTTGTTTATGTGGTGTGTGCGTGCCGCAACTTACCCACTTTGAATCGGGACAAGAATTCTTCGAGTTTCTTAAACTGCTTATTAAAGTCCATAGCTTGTTTTTCTTATATCGGGACCCCACTAATATAGGTAAATTCAACCTTCAAAATCAATCAGCCCTTCAAAGTTTGTAATGCAGGCTCGGGTCGGGTAGGATGGATGGAATTTTTAGGTTCAAATTACCCAAACTCTTCCTCTTTCTTCAACCACGCTTTCTATTCCTCAGAATCCTCTAGTCGATTCCCTCCCGCCATCTCGGGGTATCTTCTGATTTTCTTTAAAATTGCTTTGTCTCCACCTCTAAATCAGATTTCTTGCATTGAACTCTTTCTACCACGCCTTAGAAAAGTCTAATGTTTTCATTTTTAAAGCCAACACTGAACTGATCCTTTGGTTATAGCTCCACTGTAACAGGCTGTGGTACAAAGTAGAAGCACCCCTAAGAACTTAATTGCTCAGAAAGAAGACAAGACAAACTTCTTCCTTAAACTTTCTTTCTCAGGTCCTCCTGCTGGATCTTCTTCTTCAATCTTTTCCTCAGATTATTCTTTATTCCCTCCAAAAATAAACTCCCCCAAACTGTTCCTTCCCTCTCCAGTCTTGGCACTAAAGGTTCATCACACTATAATAAGATGGTATTTAGGATTTCCACCTGCTTTGTTTCAAGGTAGATCTGCTTTGCCTCAAATCAGTAATTCATATACATATACATAAGCAGGCCATTTAAGTTCTGGCTTGTTCAAGATGGTCGTGACGGTCACAATGGTCTTACCTAGGATTTCGCCACCTAATACTCAAACAAGTTCTAGGACCATGATTCTAATTCCCAGTTTCCTAAATATCCCATTTTCACCAAAGTCTAGAGAAAGCTATCTGACCAGGTGTATTATTTTCAAGACTCAGGTTATCTAACGCTATTTTACATTAGTTTAACCAGTATTTTGTTACACTTCATATCCACTTTCGATTCTTCTACCCAACTTAATCCTAACAAAACAATATATAATCTAATTCACTTTATTCATGCCTCATTCTTTCAAACAAATTAAAATAGTAATGTAATGAGCCATTCTGATCCTGCAACAGAAAATAAATCCATACAAAAACAAAATCTAAAACATCAGATCAAACTAATCGGTAAATCAACAGAACTTTTTATTCTCACATCAAAGATTTATATCGTATGTTGTCTCATTTACAATCATTTTGACTAAGTTCAAGAAAAACCTCACTCCCGCCGCAACCTACATCTCTCCAGAGCCATGAGCCTCCCAGCCTCCAAAATCAGCTCACCAGATCTTGAGCTCCTCCAAGAATGATTCTACAGCCACAAAGGCCGCCTGAAATAAATCAGAGGGCCGTCACTTTTTCTGAGCTCTTATAGATGGGTTCTAAATTTAACCCTTCCTATTCCATTCCAATCAACTACTGACGCTGCAACACAAGTTGCGAATAAAGAATGAAACGGTTTTCTAATTCATTCATTCCATAAAAAACAAATAAGAGTAAATCCTCAGACTCTTTTTTTTTGCCTCATCCTCCTTTCTCTATTCTTTTACTGCATTTTCTGTTCTCAACTTTGTATAGCGGAGTTGCGCCTCGGGAAGAACAAGGTCATTTCTATTTCCTTCAATTCTTTCTATGGGCACAACGAGATTCTTCAATTTACGCCTTTATATTTCCAATCGACTCAGGGTTTTCATTGAGAATTTGATCGCTTTTCTGAATGTCTTAACTTTCCTCCATTATTCTCCTCAAACCAGAATATTCCACAATTATAACATCAAGAGATAAGTTTTTTGCTTGATTACACCATTTATTCTTTATAAAAATCAGAAATGGGCAATTGCTTCGCGGATTTAATCGAGACGGCCACCAGTTCAATGTCGATACCGTTTTTAAAGCTTCAGATATTAACCATTTGACCACTAAATCAAATATTATTTGTTTAGTTATGATCAAGATTTTTATGTCGCACCAAAATTTTGAGTCATTGAATGCCTTCCTTCTGAGGGCTTCGGTACTTCACTTCATTTGCACTTCTTTCCACTTCTTATCATACCCAAAGATTCTCTGCTAACCTTTCTAATTGTTAGTCCCAAAACAAAATTAATCCATTCTACAAGAATATCTAAATTGTTCAATTTCACCTAAAACGACTACATCTCGAGATTTATTTTATCATGCAAGAATTTGATAATTTCATTATGTCCTATATTCATACAGCATTCAACACACATAAAAACTCCCCAAACTTTTGCAATCGCTATATCAATATATAAAATTTAACAACATTCAAATCAAATGCAAGTAAAATAAAAGTTTGAGAGAAAAGAATAAGAACTCCCCTTTTTTTGATTCCAATCATGTTATATGTCATTCCAAATGTGATTTCAGAGAGGTTCTTCTCGTAAGGCCTCCTCTTTCCTCAACCACCCCATTTTAAATTCCCTGAATAAATCTTCTTTATTCACCAAATATATCAATGTATTCAATGAGTTTCTATAGTCGAAGCAAATATTCTCAAATTTATCTGATCTCACCTCTTTGCTCATATTCTCAAGATCTGGTATTCAATGTTGTATTCAGTACATCCTTCCGCATATATATTCTCATCTTCCCTATGTCTTTAATTAGTAATTTCCTTCTTGTTCATGGTGGACGGGGAGAATCAATGAATAAGTGATGAGCTTGAAACATCTATTTTTAGTCCATTCGATTTTAATGTAAAAGAACAATTAAGACGGTAATTATAAACAATCAACCAAATTGTTAAATGGCGTGAATTCACAAAGATAACTTTTCATAAAAGAAGTGCATGTGATGAGCCGCCAATGAGATAATTATTGGCAAGGCAGGAAGCAGCATTAGCGGTAAACCTGGGGTTTAAGCCAAATAATCAAAAAAAGGAGTCCAGTCGTAAAGAAAACTCAATAAACGGGGTTTACTGTTATCAGCGCGTCGAGCAAGAAAACTCCGTGAAGCAAACTGAAACTGCAGAAGAAGGCATCATGTCACAGATCGACGTGTCAATGTGATATCACAACAGAATTAGCAGCCATATATATCAAAGAGCAATGTTTACAAGATCAAATGCAAAGAGAGAGAAGGTCAGACATCGAAAATTCACAAAATACAACCGGTCGCCATGTGAATCACCGATAAGTACCGAGGATTAAACTCGTGGTTATAATGATGTCGCGACAAAGATCGACGTACCGCGATATGTTGACGTCGCTAATTTTGATGGAGGTCGCGATAAGAGAGAACCGCTTCATGTGAGTTTGGCGACGTTTATGCGATGAAGGCCGAGGTAACTCGCTATTACTGACGAGATCAAGTCGCTGGCGACCGCGACGTACCGCGCCTGAAACCTCGCAAGGGCAGAACTACGTCGCTGGCATGGATTGATGCCCGCACAACGCGAACCAACGCGGCGACCAGAGCCGGCGTCGGCGTCGCTGACATGATATCGTTGTTCGGCACCCAAGAGCAACCGCAGCTTGTAAGTTCCTTTTTGCCAATGTCACTACAAGATTTGATGTCGCTATATTTCCGGCCAAACCACGAAGCCCTCGCAGGATTACGAATACGTCGATAAGAGATCGACAGCGCTGGGCATCGCGGACCATCAATTCAAGGCTGCATGTATTTCAAGTTGGTGTCGCTGACAGAGATCATGTCGCATAAGGATGACATGTTCGCGATATGGATTTGAGGTCGCGACTTTAGCAAGAATCTCGCCAAACAATGGAAACTATTAGAATCAACGCGCCGGGATTAAAATGTCCCAACCGAGAGTCTTGTTAAATACTAAATACCCTAAGAGAACAAGAATAAGGATACGATTTAGAGGTCCGGTAGGTCAGCGTCTATTTTCTTTATTTTTCAGTTTTTTCTTTCTTTTCTTTTATTTTCTGAACATAGCGTAGATTAGATTAGATTTCATCGCTTTCATTTTTCAGTTTATTTTCCTGATCCTGGGTGTTGTTGATTTTGAGCGGTGTTTAACGTAATTCATTTTCAAATTCATTATCTGAATGCTCAGTTCGTATTAAATCGAATTCAACCTTCGCTCGAATTGCAATATCTTTTATGATTGCAGGAACGCTTTAGCGTATAATTCAGTAATCGAGGATCCAAATTCTTCCATTAGCGAATGTTATAAATAAATTATCTTTCCTCGTAGTTTTTCCGCTTGAATTTCGCTTTATGAATTTACTCGTGTCAGGGTTTACTGCTTTGATCCAAGACGCTTCTTATACCCGTTATAGTGATTTGTTCATTGCCCGATTTCAAGGAGGCCTCCGAAAGTGGTTACGCTGTAAAGGCATTCCGAGAGTTATGGAATAAATTGTCAAGGTATATTAACCCGCTATTCTAGATCTAATGAGCTTGCAAGCTTACTCATTTTCTCGATAAATCTCTTCCACTTGAAATCAAGAAAGAGTTGAAATGAGTTATCACTTAAACAAGGTAGAGTTCAATTTCAATTCGAATAAGGAGGCCAATCCTGGTACAGCCGAGATATAATCAAGGGTAGTGGTGATCTATTCTTAATTTGAGGTTACATCCCTGTTGTATATCCTCGTCAATCGATAACTCGAGCTAAGGTTTATTAAACACAAAATGGGTATGAAGCATCAGAAAAGAAAAATACTCCGTATTAAGAAATCCCTTTAAAAGTAGCATGGCACTGCCTTCAGAGAATCGTGAAAATTAGATAACGAAGATGTAAGCCTCGGAGAAAATCTCACCGTGATCGCTAAACACCCTATTATCAAACCCGAATATTCAAAAGTTTTATCAAAGATAACTGCGTGAATTGGTATCACTATAGATAGGTATTTCATGTCCCCTTCGAAGATAATTATTATTCAATGTCCAAGCTATTTTCTTAACTATTCTTTATTCTTTATTCTTTATATTCAAGTTTATTTTATCATCATTTTACTTTACTGTATAGTATAATTTCCAAATTTTTCTTGCTTCAGACCCTAATATCAACACTTTATGTCCAAGACGAGTCGAGTAGTCAGAAGTGATTTAAAATTCGAGATCTCTGACTTGAGATTCTGACTATATCCATTTTATTGATTGTTTAATTTGTGTACTTTAAAGATAATGTGCCAAAACCAAAATTGAAAATGATTAACCTAGGAGACTTTTGGTCCTACCGTTTATGGTGGGCCTTCAGGATTGGCAATAGTCCTTCGTGGTTAGTAACAAAATTTGTATACGTGTTTCGTCCTGAGGTCATCAAGTTTTATGGCGCACGGTGGATCTAAAGAATTTAGTAAATCAATATTCAGATTTAAAGAAGAAATGCTAGAATTGGACATTAGAAGAAAAGAACAAAAATAGTTTTCAAGCAGCTGGTTATTTTTAACCACTAACTCCTGCAATGTTCATCGAAGTATATTTGTTTGCTTAATTTCAACTATTAATGGGGAGTGTTTTGCTTTCAGAAACCTGATGGCTATTAACGACCGGACCACCGACTAATTGTAGAAACACTTCGCAGCCTAGTTAAGCCAAGGAAAGCGTAAAACACCACCATGGCAGATGAAAAGATGTAGATCAAACTCGGAGGGACACAGACAAAGAGCCAAGATTCTCCAATCATCGACATACCACGGAGGAATTTTGAAGCCGATCATTCAGATGAATATCAAGAATCGGATAAATTCGCTATCGATGCTAATGACTTAATCTTAAACCAAGATTATCACTATGGTTCAAGAAGATCGCCATCGGGTCATCCTGACCAAGACCAAACGAGCATCACCAGTATTTCAGATATTAATACAAAGAAAGTCAGGAATCTCGGTGAGACCGTGGTCATTAAACCGCATCTATTCTTCTCTCTAAGAGATACAACAGCCTACATGGTATGAATCTACAAGGTGGCTCCTGCGATACTGGGAGGAGAGCCGTGAGCCTATTCAAGTGATTCTTCCCATCACCACCCCCGAAAGGAGGAGGAAACACTGGCTTCAACAGGGTATCAGAATGCATGTGGCCTGGGAAAGATTCTGTCATTAGAAGATGTCCAATGGGATGTGATTCAAGACTCGCATAATGGCATCGCGCCTCAAATGATATCAAAGTGGATTACCGATAAGTCGTTATGCCGGAGCATTCAGGTTTAAAAAGTGCCAAGAGGCAGAGAGCTGGATCAAGACTCAAGCATTGCAATATGAAAACTCCTTCCAGTTTTCAAGAGCAGCTATGAAGAGAGGGTAGTGGGATCATGATTTGGCAGCAAGGATGACGCCCATGGAGCACCGATGCCATATGCACAGGCCGGGACAAGCAAGAAAGGAAGACACACACCGCCCATGAAGCCAGGAGCAACAAAGAGAAAGCACAAGGAAAGGGGCCAGAGTCATTCGAAGAACACCCTATGATGCCACAAGAGGTTGGCGATTTAAAGAGTCAAGAGCTACCATTTGTAAACCCACTAACTCCACAAAGACATTATCAATCTTTAAAGACTATGGTAACCATGAGAATCCTCATACGGGTGAGAGGGCTTCACAAGGCCCAAGGTACGCGACATGGTAATCTCAACAGTTATCAACATCACTGAGGTTCCAGCAGTTGAATAGCAAGGAAATGAACACGGTAAATGAATATCGCGGTCGAGGAGGGTCCAACTTTTGAAGATCGTATGTCGTGATCACGGGGATAAGAAGCCGTTGAACCTCCATGACGTGTGCCTGCGGTAGCTAAAGCAAATGCTACCAATTCTCAAATTTTCAACACCACCAATGCATCCTCGAACCTGAGACACAGCAAAGTAAATTGCCCTAACCCGCAGTTTAAGAAAGATATCTTCCTGGGCAGGCCAAAGAAATCCAGTGACTGTACAATAGATAAATGAAGTGGAAGGAAATAAAAGACGAAAGAAAAGATGACAAAGAACAAAGCAAGGAGCGTACTCAGAAGGAAGGAGGTATTTGAGAAAGAAAGAAGGAGCAGAAGGGAAGAACATCCATGAATCTGGGGATCAGTCCCATTTCCACAGACCGGCAGAAATACAAGAGGAGACAGCTTGTAAGGTTTTAAAACCCTCTGCATCCGGAGATCAAGATGCCTTTTATCATGCAGTAGTAACTCGATGCCACTGGCAAAATTTCCATGACATATCAGCAAGAAAAGAAAAAATATAGAAAGAATAGTTAATCTCACCGCCACTGCAAGGCGCATCGAAAAGAACTACCAAGAAAGATGAAAGACCTGGTGGAGTCACGATTCTCAGAATGCCGGAGAATCAATTCCGAAGCTCGTGACTCAGAGCTAGAGACACCTTGATGCCCCTTTCTGCTGCCAAGAAACTAAGTTCAGAGGCTATTCCCACCATCGTTACTTTTAAACGCATGGGATCGATGGTGAAACCCGATGAGTCTTAGAAGACGTGGCCGTCAATCGCTAAATTTGTTTTCCAAGACTTCATCATTCCGACATGGGAAGAAGATTCAAGGCACTCTGCTACCGGGAAGACCATTCCTAGCTAATGGAGTTTCCATTGACATGCAAAAGGAGTTCTTAATTTCGAGGGTCGGAGAAGAAGTCGTTTTTAACTTGATTCGCAGCAAAATATAAGACAGAGACAAGGAAAGTCATGATGTAGCATATTTTGTCTATACTTCCAACCCGACATGTTAACAATGATCAGATGTTCGGGCTTTTGTCACGAAAAGATGAATTTCAAGATACTAAGATGTCTATTCCACTTCCATACAAAGCATTTTCATTCTTTAGAAACTATGATGAGCTTGAAGCAAAAAAACAGAAATGATACAATGGGAAAATATTGAAAAAGAGAAATTCATCAAGAAACCAAAGGGTAAGGATTAGCTTGAAAGAGTTGCCACGCCATTTAAAGCGCATGCTACTTAGAATTACCAAAGAAACCAAAAGAATCATTTCACCGTGATCAAAGGATTTGAGAACAAAGATCGGTCGAAATATTAAGTGTTACGCGAATCGCTTAGCTTCGTCCAATTAAGAGTCGGCGGTATCGGCCCATCACCTTGTAATGGTAAGATTCAGAAGAACACCAAACCATCCTGGTAGAACAACAGCGCGATCAACAAAGACGGCATGAAGCAACAAGAATGAGGTACCCAAATCATAAATGTCGGTTTTATCTATGCGCCTTTATGCACTGGGTGAGCCCAAACGTGGCCCAAAGAAAGGCCATCGTGATCAGAAACAAAAAAACAATGATTCTGCACAACAGTCAAAGGACAGGATGGAGGGAAGGTATCACACAGGAAGTTTAGTCTAAAGAACTAAAAGACGGTCTTCAGCTTTCATCGATCGTGTGTTGATGTGTTACAGACACCTCACTTTATTTTCTCTCGGATGGCATTCTGCATTACAATCAGATTGCTATCAGACCTCGAGGGACTAAGAAGACCACTTCACATGCCCCATGGTACCTTCTCGTCGTATGATGCTGGCTCAGTCGTGTAATGCTCCTACTATATCCAAAGGTGTATGATGTCAATATTCCAGATTCGCTGGGTTAAGATGAAATTTCATGGACACTTCGACTGCATGGATCCATTTTTGATCAATGTTTAAAACATCAATCCTGAAACAGATTTCAAAGATGCCAAGACAACAAATAGCACTCGACCGGGAAAAATGCCATTTTATGGTGATGCACATAAGTTCTTGGCATAAAATTTCATACCGGACTAGAAGTCGACTAATCCACAGATCCATCAAAACTCTTTACCATCAACCACAAAGAAAAGGAGCAGAAGCTCTTACGCCGACGGCAGAGATTCAACAAAGACTTTTCAAAAATAGCCGCACCACTATGCGACATCGGAAAAGATACAAGGTTCAATTTCGATGACTTCGAAGATGCTTTCAAGAAATCAAAATCCAGATCGCGCTACACCTATACGGCTGGCACCAGAACGGATCGTGATTTGAAAGTCAACGCGGTGATGCCAGTGATTTTGCTGCGGAGTCAGGTCAAAAGAAAAGAGAAAGCAGCCTGTGGCCATATACTATGCTAGTAAGACCTTCAACGGCTACAAGAGAACTACCAATGTCTGGTGAGATGCCAGCTATAAGACGTTTCAGGAAAATTAGCAATACATTTTAGATCCTATGTAATTCACCGATCATGCAGCAACACTACTACGTCGTAAAAAGAAGCGTTAAGATCGAGCAGGTGGGTGTCAGAAGAGCATTGATTTGGAAATCAAGGATAAAAAGTGATGACAATGCGGATAGCCGATCACTGTCAAGAGAAAGAAGCAAAGATGTAAGAAGAAAATGTGATGTTAACGAACTCCTGCATGAGCATTGTTTAAGGTTTCTTCCAACTTCCGCGGGTATAGTCGATATTGTGAATTATCTCGCTTCAGAGTAATGTCAATCACACAAATGTAAGAGGAAACTTTAACCCGACAACAGTATTATATTCGGGACACCCAATTATTCAAAAGAGGTGCCACTGATAATAAGAAGATGTGTACTGTGAAGTGAACAAGGCAACATTTTAAATGAATGCCATGCATCACCATACGTACATTTTCCAGAGAAAGAATGTTCACAAGTGACATCTAATCGATTTTACCGCTCAATATCTTCAAGAGATCAGAATGGAGTATTAAATTGCGGTGATGTATGCCAAGATTTAAAATATCAAAGAAGAGGAATGGAAATGCCTCCTCAGAGGTGCATTATGGTGATACAAATTTGATGTAATGGGGAATAGATTTGATGCAAGGGGATCTTTTCTCACACTTCATTGGAAATCATACATATCGCTAAACAGATTACGTCAAAACGGGTGGAAGCAAGTTGGCTCGGCCCAAGGAATGATGCTAATACTGTGAGTTTCAGAAAGAATATTTGAGCAGATTTGGAACACCTGTGAACTATCATTAGGATGGGGAACCCACTTTGCAAACAAAATATTTGCAAAACTCATGAGCATATGATCAAGCATGTAATGAGTTTAGCTTCATCATCCCCGACCAATGAACAAGGTAAATTTCCAAATGTGAGCTCAAAAGAATACTTGAAAAGACTGAGTCATGCAGCGGATTGGTCTTCCAAACTGATGATGCACTTCAAGCTTACAGGATTCCATACAGAAACCCCCATCGAATGTCCCCATACATAGTTGTTTTTGTAAACCATGTCATTTACCTTCCTTGAATTAAATATGGCGCAATGTGGGCCATCAAGAAGTTAAACTTACGATTTATATCAAAGGAAGAAAGATTGCTCCAAATCGGGCTCGAACTGGAAGAATTGAATGAAGCCTATGATAATGCGTAGAATATACAAAGACAAGACAAAGAAATGGGTATGATCGTAGAATTTCGAGAAAAGAGTTCGTGAGCAGGGAACAGTTCATTGCTTAATTCTAGACCAAATTGTTTTGTGGAAATTAAAATCCAAATGGAGTTTCCGCCATACACAAAGGTGTCAAGTAATTACATTTGAGCAAGGATCGAGGACTCTGAGATATGAAGGAAGAATCTGTCAACGGATGAGGTTAAAGCATTATCAAATGTGGAAAGTAGTGGAATGAAGAACTCCAACCGTTCTTCTTATGGTGCAAGAAGTACTGGGCAGTCAAAGAAGTCCGCCAAGGACTCAAACCGAAAGCAACGGCGGAGGCAACCCATAAGATCACTTCATTTTAAGTTTTGAAAAATATTTTTCTTTGGCCACAGAAAATTAGGTCGTATTTATTTTTATAAAGATAGATTTAATTTAGAAATTAATGGTAGTTTAATTAGATTTTTCGATTGCTACATAAGAGCTTCGGCAAGGTTTAAAGACACATGAATGGCAAGGCAACTACAGAACAATTCCAAAGAACTGCAAGAGAAGTCACAATAATGAGAAAAGTGGAGTAATCCCTTTCCCAATCCAACTCTCAGAGATATACTTGAACTGATCATAAATCTTTGCTCGAGATGCCCGAAGAGCTGTCTAAAAGGGTTAGGAACAATAAGTAGAATCCAAGGTTCGAGATCATTGAGTTAAGGGCCATCAGACAGAACATGCCATGATAAGATGCGACAAAACATCATGTCGCGAATCGTTTTGAGTATGGGCACCAGTGAGTATCAGCGAAGAAGGTATATGTCACACCACCTGAAGTCGCGACAGAGACTAAGTTTCAAAATGAAAAAATGATGTCGTGAACAACCCCAACAAGGTAGGTAAAATAGCCAGAATAAAACAGACAAAAGATGTCAATATAATCAAATAATCCCTTAAAATTGACTCGATGTCGCTGATAAACTTAGTATGTCGCAATATAGTGAGTTTTTAATGCCATTAACTCACTAAAAAGCCCCAAACGAATGGATCTAAATAAAAAGAGGCGAAATCAAGTCGCGACGTGTTTTTAATACAATAATTAGTCACAAACATTTACTGAATTGTAATTTGGAAACTTCCTTATCATTCACTCCAAACCACATACAATATTCACCTTCTTCCTCCTTCTAAACTTGTCCTCGGAACCCTACTTCCAAACCTTCGAAAGCTTTCTTCCGTTTTGGGGCTGGCTGAAATTCCCACCCTAGTCCCAACCCAGACGAGATTACGAGTGGAACATGAACAAACTGTAAGAAGAAACTCGTCAAGAAGAACACTTGGGGACGGTAGATTCGCCGTAAAGAGTCAATCAGAGATATGGCTGTTTAAACACCGAAGCTCGGTGAACCCCTAAGAAAGCAGCGTAAAAGGAAAGGGAAAGGTGAGAAGAAGAAGAAGAAGTAGAAGATTTCGTGCTCGATCTAAGGCATCTCAAAGTGGAAAAATATTATGCCAACAAGGGCTCATTACTGCAGAGGAGATTCAAAAACTCAAGCATTCTCTTCAAGGGGAGATGATAGAGCGCAGAGGGTGGGAGAGCCCCCAGCACACCAAAAATCGTGTATACAAAGACTGTAAGAGAGTTTTATTCACCTCAGAGGAAGGAAGGATGGAGCGCTTTGTTGGAGGAGTCCTGGTTTGATATGAAGCTGGCGCCAACAGGCCAGGCACAGGCAAAGAATAAACATGGTTCCAAATTCAAGAACTTTGAAACCCGATTGGAAGATCGCTAAGAGCTCAACACGGTAAGGTGCACTAAACCAAGGAGAAGCGCCAAGAACATTTAACAGGGAAGCCCTCACCAGGAAGCGAAGGTATGGTTTTACTTCCCGGCTTCGCTTTCGTTCCAAACAAACACGGTGCACGCTGTTGAGAGAACAAGAAGTCATGGTCACGTATGCCATCCTAAAAGATACAAGATCAATGTAGGAGCTATCATTGAAAATTTAATCACGGTGTGTCATGAAGGAATAAAGAGGGTTTATTCCTCACCCAAAGAACAATCACCGGCTCTATGTTCACTACTGGGTGAAAGGAGGCATAACCGTGGCAAGAAGTACCTGTGATAGCCACCCACTCTTCCGACAGGAGTTAGCAAAGGACCAAGAAACCAAGAAAGCTGGGTGCTAGTAGAGAAAGAGATGAAGCCCCACTTAAAAGACTGTAGTGCCAGAGACTGCAGGGTCGGCCGATCAAGGAGCAGAAAGCACCTTAAAACTCACCGACAACAATGATTTGATTTACGCATAAACAAAGGCAGATGAAGGCGCTCTAATAGATTTCTCTCTCTCCATTCTCACGCCTCCCAGAATGTACTTCCAACATGGAGAAAGCTCAAGGGGAGCACAAGAGACTAGCCGATAATTTGGAAGCTCTCAATGCCATGCAAAAGAGAACGGATGAAAGAGAGAGCGATGGAACCTACAAAGAAGAATTCAGAGAAGCATTATAGTAAAGAATCATAAAAGAGATGAGACAAAGGGAGGAAGAGCTAAACAGAAGGAAAAGGAGCATGAGGATTGCAGCTACAAAGAAGAGACCAGTGGGAGTAAGAGTCAATTAAGAGAGGAAATGTGATGAGAAAATTTCAAGCAAGTGGGGTGGAAGAGTTTAAGAAAGAAATGAAGGAAAGAGACTGCTAATCACATGTAAACTCCAACTAAGTCATGAAGCTTTATAATACACCGGGCCTGAGCTGGTCTTCCCTAACTCCTCACATTGATAAAGAAAAGAGATACGTATAAGAAGCCAAATCAGAGCAAATCAAGGGCTTCGTTCTATACAAGTCTCTACTGTATGATTTGAAAACAAACTGATGATAGAGACAAGAAGCAAAGGATGTCAATCCTACAAAGCAGAAGATCGTATCGGAAATGGATCTAATTAAATAATAATCTCCAAATTTTTGTAGAGGTCAGGATCGAAATGGAGAATACAATGAATGGCTCGGGGGGAAGAGGCAGGATGAGCTTCGAACAAAAAGGTTGATCTCTCCAATGAGATTCAACAAGATCAAGTCAGGAAGGAAACTAAGAAGAAAGGAAAGAAGGGAAATGAAATTTCCTCCATTCCTAAATGCCTCATTTTAATAATTCTTACCTTCGATCCCCCTAATATCTTTCGATGCCTTCCAAAGAAAAGAGACTTCTTCCCAAATCACTACCTCTTCATCCCATTTGAATTGTATCCAACCGTTGCAATCAATCGTAAATAAAATGAGAAATTTGAATCGAATTTATCATAAGGCTATTATAACTCCGTTTGCTCAATGTCAGGTCGCTGCGGATGCAGAATGGGAAAATAAAGTAGAATTGGTTCATATTAAATCACGAGATGTCATGAGTCGAGTCAATGAAGCGCTAGATTATAAATGTCGAAATGTGTGAATGCGGCTGCAAGAATACGCTTGATTGAAACACGGCGTAAAAGTGACTTAAGTCTAATCATAAGTCCGTAATAGAGGAGTAATGAAATCAAGGAACAAAACATATTTTTGAGTAGTCAGGTATAACAATGAGTCAAGTGAATCCGCTGGATACTAAAGAGTTTAACTACTCATCAACAAAATGACCAAGGAACTCCTAATGGTTAATAATTTATTTCAACCCAGATTCTGTGAACTCGTTAGATTATTTGGACGAGGTTAAATCCCAAAGCGATACACCGACAAGAAACGATGCGCCATCTTCGAAAGCCTGAGCATTCAAGCCATCCCTATCTATATAAAGCATATACCTGTCTCCAAATTGATTTATCAAGCCTTATTTCTAAAACGCCAATTTAAACCTAACCCTTCCAAAAGAATCAATCTTTCCAAGAAAGAACCAAGATTACCCAAGAACCTAAGGAGTACAGAAGGAAACTGGCTCAGAAATGCCAAGAACCTGGCGAAAAGACGGTAAAAAGGGGAATGAAAGAAAAGGGTCAAAAAATGTAAATATAATGTACGGATAAGTTTTACTCATGTCAATTTAACTATTAAGTTCTTAGGGTGTTTCAACACCTAGTACCCTAATGCCATCCTGTAATGGAGTTAATAACCTAAAGTTCAGGTGTTAGAAAGCTCAAGAAGGTAAAACATTGCACTATCCTCAACGGGTGACAAACAAAGAAAATTCCCCAATGAGACTACAAATGAGAAATGGGCATACAGCCTAGTTTCTGAAGAAATCAAGGAGATGTCCCAAAATGAAGCTCGGGGGAGTTTATTAAAGAAACTACAAGGAAAAAGGCGAGTGAGAAAGAAGAGAGAAAAAGTTCGTGGTAATCTAAACCAAAAGTCTCCTTTCTATCCCATCTCTGCCTGGAGCCTCCAATACTTGCGCCTAAAAGACCTGACGATTCAAGGATTAAATTACTCACATTAGTGGAGATCAATATGAACAAATGTTTATGAATTTGGAAAGGCAACAAACAAAAGAAAAACCGGCGGAAAGACTCAGGAGTTCAGTGGAATAATTATGAAGATGAGAAAGGAAAACAATTTATTTTCAACAAAGATCCAATGATTTTTGCGGGTTTGTAAAACAATTTCAATAAATAGTTTTCAGATACCATAAAGAGTAGAAACCAACCTGAAATGGACTTGAAGTTAGATGTGTGCGTGAAACAATGCAATCCTCAGATTTCAATTAAATTGACTTCTACCGCAAAATGTACTAAAATGTCCTATTCGTTTGACAAACAATTTTTCTTTTTTTTTTCTTTTGCTTGGGAGACAAAGCAAAATTTTAAGTTCGGGGAGTTTGATGAGCTTAAAGTCATCTATTTTTAGTCCATTTTTCTCGTTTGATTTTAATGTAAAAGGAATAATTAAGATGCAGTAATTATGAATAATTCAACAACCGTTAAATGGCGGAATTCAAGAAAAAGAAGAATTTTTGCGGTAAAAGAAGCGCATGTGGACGAAGCGCATCGAGATAATCGGCCGCTGCCGCGTTAAAAGGCAAGAAGACGAAGGAACCGGTGTCGTGAAGTTTCGCAAAGAATCAAAATGCATATCCAGTCATGAAGAAGAAAACTCCGCCTAAACGGTTTACCAAGAACAAGGCAAAGCCGAGTTAAAGAAACTCCGCGTGAAGCAACCGTGAAAATGAAGAAGTTAAAGCGCACTTCATGTCGCGACATCCGACGCCGTTGGGTGGAGATTACTAATGAATTAGCAGTTAGCCGCGCGATATCGCGCAAGAAAAAGACGCCACGATAAAGATCACTAAAGAGAAGGTCGGACATCGTGAAAAATGGCGAAATAAGCAATCGGGTCGCCATAGAATCACCGATAAGCAAACGAGGATTAACCGGTTAATGACGCCGCGACAAGATCGGATGTCGCGACAGCCGGCGTCGCGACCGACGGAGGTCGCCGACAAGAGAATCGCCACGGCTACGATGCGCTCGCGAGATGAAGTCGAAAATCGGGCAAGTCATTGCCGCTGACAGGACTCGTCGCCGACATCGCGAGCGCTTACTAATAAAACCCGCGGCGTGCCGAACGATGTCGCGATAAGGGATCGGTTACGTCGGCCAACAAGAACCATCAAGTAAAGACCGCAGCCATGTCGTCGCTGACATGAGATTGCCGGGTCGCCACCCAAGAGCAATCAATGGAAGCCAGAGGTTCTTGCCGGCGTCACGATAAGAGATTGATGCTTTACATCATGAACGCATCGCTTCGGCGACGCATATATTGCGTTTGCCGCGACATCGATAAAACGCGAGTTATTGGACGGCGTCGGCGCGACTGAGGTCGCCATCAACAGCGTTAACTCGGGCCAGCCCACTCGGAAATCCACAAATCGGTCGCGTTGATAGGCTCAATCGAAACCCTAGTAATACGCTGTTACCCGTAGCAAACGCATTCTTCGCGACACACGGTAATCGGTAGTCGGTTATCATTTTCTTTATTTTCTCGCTTTCTTTCTTTTCTTTCTTTATTTTCGTTGTTTATAAGAGATTGTGATTGCATTTATCATTTATTTTTCGTTTTTTATTTTCCTGATCTGGGTGTTGGTGTATTTGAGTGGTAAGCCGACGTGTATTCTATTCTTTTGAATATGAGCCTGGAATGTTGTTCGTATGAAATTTCGAATACCCTTCGCAACAGTTATTTCCAGAGCGATAGGAATGCTGCATGCTGTACTCAATACCGAATTCAGCCATTATGAAGCGCTGTAGTTTACCTTCTCGTATAGCCTTACTAGCGCTTACAATTTACGTGTCGGGGTTTGTCGCTGACAATATCGCTGCTATAAGATTCAAATTATCGAGCTTTTCAGGTCTTCGAGTGACATGAGAAGGCATTCCTAGAGCATGAATACTGTTGGCAGAGTACATTCCTATTCAGATCTAATGAAGCAGACATTGAGTATTATTCTGAAATCATATGTTAATGAGTTATCACCTCCTAAATGCAGAGAGTTCACCTCAATTCAATATGAGGCTAATCCTGTTACCGAGATCTAATCAAGGAGAGGGTGATCTATTTAATTTTGAGAAGAGCATCCCTAAGTCGTATAATTCACAATCATAACTGAGCTAAGGTTTATAAACATAAACGGGTATGAAGTATCAGAAAAGAAAAATACCCAGATTGCTGAAATCCTTTGTGTGGCATTTAATTTCGCTTTCGAGAGAATCGCAGAAAAATGAGTTACCAGGCGGATTCGAGAGATCCAAATTGCATCGCTAAACACTCGATACATTTAAAACCCGAAGATCAAAAAGCTTATCGTATTAACTGCTGTGAACGCATCACTTAGTAAGAGTATACTCATGTGTCCTCTAAAAGATAATTATTCAGTGTCCATTATTTTTTTAACTATTCTTTTTATTCTTTATTCTTATATTCAAGTTTATTTTATTTGCTCATTTATTTTACTGCATAGTATAATTTCCAAATTTCTTGCTCGACCCTAATATCAATTATGGTCCAAATAGTACGAGTTTGAAAGTACATGGTAGCTTGATTTAAATTCTTAGATCTGTGGGATCGATATCCTGACTTATATCCATTTTATTACTTGTCGACCGTGGCACTGCAGATATCGTGCCAAAACCAAAATTGAAAATGATTAACTCTAGAGATTTTCGGTCTCAACAAGCTCTATGCAAGCTCGAGATTGTATAATAGTCCGTAATCAGGCAACAAAATTTGTATATGTGTTTTGGTCTGAGGTCATCAATAAGCTTCCATCACCGCCCCATGTTAAATAAGATTCATACGGGTGCAGTTAAAACCATTGGCAGCCTATATTCAGAAGAGAATGGGAACAATCGCAATCGAATAACTTCGTGTCACACCATTCAATTTAATCGAATCGCCTCGTAAATCATTCCAAGTGTCATCGATTTCGTTGAATGGACCAAAGAATCGCTCTTTGGTTGAACGCAATGCTGACTGTATCGCTCGGTGCTCAGTCGCTCTCGCAGATCTATCGTGGTCTCATCAGGCTAAATACTTATCTCGATGAAGGATTTCCATAAGTCCTACGATCCTCGCTTCTCAGGTACTTCCGCCGCAAAGCCAGCGATCGAACAATTCGCGAATCCTTCATCCGCTACGGTCACGTTCGGGCTTCTTTCGCCTTCTCAAGCTCTCGGAGTGTTCTCTCCAATTCAAAGGCCTCCGGAATCGTAGACTGGTCCTTTTTCTGCAGACAAAGGTCTTCTCCCCAAATCAAAGTACACCTCGCATCAATGATTTCACTGTCACAAATATTAACAGTGGTTTGTTGAAGTTAGTGGCCAAAATAACCACCGCTGAAAAAGTCATTTTTGTTATTTTTCTTAAATGTCCAAATTAGTATTTCCTTCTTTCATCCTAATATTATCTATCAAATTCTTTCGATCCCTTATGAATCTACTTCCACAAACTGTAAGGTACCAAAGACATATACAAAATTTATGACACTATTACTAAAGGACTATTATCTAACTTTAACGCCAATATAAAACTGTAACAAGACATATACAAATTTATGACACTATTACCAAAGGACTATTATCTATCCTACAGAATCTGGCCAAAAACCTTCTCGCTTAAGATGACCAATTTGATGAAAAATACGCCATGGAGTGGAACGGGTAAATACTCAAAATTGATTTAAACAAAAGTAAGTATACTCAAAATTGAAATGAAAAGTATTACTAAATTAACCCTTCTCGCAAGTGCACTGGTCATATAGCAATAAATGGATATAGTCCGTATATCGATCCCATAAGAGATCTCAAGAATTTTAAATCAACTACCCGGATTTACCAAGCTCCTACATTTGGACCATAAAGTGATATTGGGGTCCAGCTCTAAGGCCGGAAATTATACTAGCACGAAAAATAAAATGAAATTAACCAATTAAACCTGAATATAAAGAATAAAGCAAATAAAGAATAGTTAAGAAAATAAATGGACACCGAATAATTATCTTCAGAGGACACATCAAGTATACCGCTATAGTGAAGTACCAATTCCCGAGTTAATAATCATAAAACTTTTGAATATTTCCGTGTTTTAAAATCCATTCCAAAGAAGAAAGCCGGATCTCTCCACACCCACATTTCAATATCTAATTTTTCCCATTCTTTCAAGACAGGAATGAGATAACTACTTTTAAAAGGATTTCCTTAACTGGGTATTTTTCTTTCGCAATACTTCATACCCATTTTATGACCTGTAAACCTTTAGCTCCCAAGTTATCTGGCCAAGCAAGGATATACAACTTCTAGGTTACTCGAATTAGAATATCACCTCTCCTTGATTGGGATCTCAGCTAACACTGGATTGGTCACCATCCCGAATTGAGGTGAACTCTTTGCTTGTTTAAATTGATAACTCGCTCTAACCTGCTCTTGATTTCAAGTGAGAAGAGGATTTATCCAAGTAAACTTATTAAAGCTCAATAGATCTCTAATAGCAGTTAATATACCTTTCAAAGAAATGTTCATAACTCTCAGAATGTCTTCTCCTCGTGTCACCTGTGAGGACCTCCTTTGAAATCAGAGCAATGAAACAAATCTTAAACGGGTATAATAAACTGATATTCAGATCCAGAAAACATTAAACCCAAAACCAGAAGTAAATTCATAAACCTAAATTCACAAGTCAATGGAAACGACATGAAAGATAATTTCTCTGACTATAGTATCTACTTAATGGAAGCCGGATTCCTCAATTACTCGAATTACACGCTACAAAGATTCCTCCGATCATAAGAATAACCGCAATTCGAAACTCGAAGAGTCAAATTCCGTAAATTTTTTGTCCGAAATTCAAACATTCCGTAGTAATTGGTAAAAGAATAGAATTCAGATTCGCCTTCAAGCCAAAACGATAACATCCAATTTTAAAAGAAACGAAAACTAGAACGTATAAATCCACCTAATCTCTAACTATCAACATTGGAAGAAAGAGTGGAAAAAGAAAAGAAAAGCAAACTAAAAGGAAAATAAAGAAAATGAGTCACCAATCCTGCACTTCGCCTCAGGCTGTACCGCCTAAGCCGCTTTTCATCTGTAGCCAGCTATTTATGTGGTTTCTCGCTGGGCCCTAATTCCAATGCAGCTTTTGTGGATTCCAGTTAGTTGGCCCATGTTCGCTCATGTCGCGATATCATCTCTTGTCGCAAGACATCCATGTCGCAGACACCAATCTCTACCGCCGCGACATCAATCTCACGCCGCGACATCAACTTAAGTCTCAAATGTTTTCAATCGATGTCTTCCGATGTCGCGACATCGATCCCTTGGTCGCACATCACTTTATGCCTTTTGCGTGTTTCACTTATTCTCCCCGATGTCGCGACATCGATATCTTGTCACAATAGACTGCTCTCAAGTCTTCGCACCGCCAATCGATCGCTCGCGATGTCGCGACCTCAACTGTCGCGACATCGCCTTATGTCTTTGGAGGCTTCACGTTGCTTTCACGCGACTTTCGCCCTCCGTCATGGCAAATGCGCTCAGCTTAACCCGGGCCTATCCTTCCAAACCCGCTATAGCTTCAAGGAGATTCTTGTCGCTGACTCTCCGCCCCGAGTCGCGATACATCAACCCTGTCGCGACATCAATGATGTCGTCAGCGATCATTCCCTTAGCTTCTGGTTAATCCTCAGCTGCTTATCCGGTGATTCCTGTCGCGACCAGTTGTTTATTTCCTTCACTTATCCTGATGTCGCGACCTCATAATTCGATCAAGTGCTCTCCAAACTCGCATCAATGAATCAACCATTTGTTTCCATTCTCGCCTGCCCACTTCTCGTGATTTTTTATTCCACCATTTGTCGATTTTTCCACCGCATTTTCTTTCTTTCTTTATACCCTCGCAAATAACAAATTTGGTGTTGGTGAGTTTCTTAATATTTCGCATCTTAATTATTCCTTTACATTAAAATCAAACATAAAACTTAATTAAAAATAGATGACTTTTAAGCTCATCAAAGTTTCATCAAGCTGCTTAGGTATCGTCGTCACTTTTCCACTACTTGATAATCGCTTTCACCTCATCAATCTTAGGAGTAGGTTCATTAAAGTTAATCAAGTCCGGGTGGACTCCTTTGGGATTCTCACGAGTTCATGAGGGAAATTTCCTTTTTCGCACTCACATTGGACAAGGAGCCTCGAGACGGAGTACCGCAGTTGTTTATTTTCTCGAGCAATGTCATTTTGGAGCCTATCTATTCTTTTGTTCAAAGTGCTTTCCACAAAGATCAATTCTCCGATTCAATCCTAGTGCATTGATCAGTTTCATTTTCCACAAAGTTACCTACCACTTTGTTAAGGTTCAGGATTGCTTGTTCCACTGGAGAGGTTGATTATGGTTGAGGTGTAACACCCCAAAATATACCCTAGCAGTTTTCGACATGTTTAGGGTATTTTGTAAGAGGACTTGACTGTTTCATGAAGAATGCGAACATGGAAACGAGACCCGAATGAGTTATGGGCTTAAAAGCAAATGGCAAACTTAACCCAAATGGTTGAGCTGTCAAGGCCTTAGCAAACATGGAATTTAAAAGACCAAAATTGGTCTCATTTGGGGAGAGCAACAAAACGTGAAGGAGAAGGAGAAGAGAAGAGGAAGAGGAAGAAGAAGAAGAGAAGAAGAGGAAGAGGAGATCAAGCCAAAAAGGTATGGAAACTGAACCTAAGTATGGAACTTTGGATTTTGTATGGATCACATGGAATTTTAAGGCTTGTTATGGTTAATAGCTTATCTCCTAAGCTAGGGTTTTGATAGAATTGTATCCAAACCTTGGATTCTTGAAAATAGGGTTGATAAAAACCCCATATGGTACAAGATAATCATAGAATTTTTAGATTGGATTCATGGGTTAAATGTCAAGAAATTGAGCTAGGGTTTAGAATAAACCCTAACAAATCTTTGAGTTTGATTCTACATGGGTTGTCACCTACATTAGAGTTGTGTTGGGGGAAATTCATGGAAGATTTGTGAAGAAATATATGTAATTGAGAGGATTTGAGTAGAAAAGTGATCATAAGATGAATTTATGGTCTTGAAGTGTTTATGAGTATGAGTTGATCGGGGTTCAAAATATGGAAAATGGACAGTACCACATTTTCGACATTTTACATGATCTGTACTGGTACACATTGAAAGTGTACTGGCACACTTTGTGTTCTGGGTTATTTTTGGCCAATGTACCGGTGACACATTAGGGGTGTGTACCTAAGACACCCTGTTTCCGGTTTTCCTATTTCGACCGGGCTGATTTCGCCATAACTTTCTCAATTCTTATCCGATTTGAGTGATTCAAGTGGCCAATTAAAATAGACTTCAAGGAAAACCAATCCTAAAGAAATAGGTATAGTAAAATTCTGGCTCTAAATGGTCCAAAAACTCACTCAAAGTGGGGCCATGTGCAAGCCAATTCCTGCATCCATTTGATTATAGAGTATTCCCGGTTGATTCGAACGTAACTTAAGTTCCGGTGCTCTGAATTGGGTGATTCCAGTTGGAATAAAACCCTTAGCACCTTAGCTTTAAAGGAGTACAAAGATCCAGTGTCAAATATTGAGACAAGGCACTGGAAAATAAATATTTCAAACTGTCCTCGTAAATCGACTAGTTGGCATGAAAATGCCATAACTTGAGTTTGGATGATCCGATTGGATTGATTCCAATTCCTAAGAAAAATATATTCATAGAGGGACTAGAATACATGAATGATGTGTGGATAGACATCATATCATACAAGTATCCGAAATGCCATATGGAATAGGCATGAAACCTGAAAACGAACTGAAACGTGAACATGAACATGAAAAACAATATGTCATGATCACAGAATGTGATTAAGATGGCTTATAAGTTCTGAAAGATATAAGATCCTATGACTACCTAGGACGGAAGAATGAATGAGTGGACGCCCGTTGTTCGCACCCCGTTTGGTGTTCGCACTCCCCGTTGGTGCTCCCAAGACTCCCGCTGGTGCTAAGACTCGCCGCTGCGGTTAGCCACGCTTGATCGCGCTCCCAAGATTCCCGCTTGCAAGCACGGCGACTGCCGCGGTGAGCGTGCACGCCCCGGACGGGTGCTCCGCACCCTGCCGTGCTACGCACTCGCTATGGGTAAGGTGGCACGTCCGATGGTGCCACAAAGACTTCAAGATCGTATCGCACTTCGGTACTTATTGTACTACAGCCCTACCTTACTTTATAATCGGGTCTAGGTAATGATAGACATATGATAAGACAATCGAATAAAGAATAAGTGTAAATATCCGAATGTACCTCAGACTGCTCTGCGGTACCCACGGGTACCAGATCCGATTAAGTTCTGCGGGTACCTACCGGTACTCCCAGACCGCTTTAAGTTCTATCATACCCACGTACTCCCGCCGATTGTCTCCTCGTCGCATCACGTACTCAGATCCGATTGCTTCCCAGAATCTCCTACCGGAGTCCCGAATGAACATACGTCTGTTATAAGTATAAGTCTCAGATAAGAAGAAATCCCAAGAACTCCTACGGGAGGTCCAACAAGTATAAGTCCAAAGAGTACCAAGGGCACTCTCAACAAGACAATAAGTATAGTCCCAGTACCCACTCGTACTCTCGTGACGTAAAATAAGTGTAAGTTCTCAGAATTAAGTAAGTCCGGCTGCATTTCACGGGTACTTCCGTATAATGAACTGCGGATTTGCATCACGGCTGACTAATGTCCGTATCTGTAGAAGTCTAATCTGACCTTGTATGTGATATGATCTTGATCTGTTCCGACTCATCGTACCTACGGGTACCTTCGCAAAAGAATAAGATTCTAAATACAAGAATCAGTTCTTTAACACAAGTATAAGATCCAGAAGACACAAAGTTCGTGAAAACAAGTATGTTCCGTAATACCGCATAAGTTCCGTAGAATACCAGTATAAGTTCTCAGAATACCAGATAAGTTCGTAAGACAAGTATAAGTTCCGTAATATACATGTAAGATCTCAAATACATGTATAAGTTCTGTAATACATGTATAAAATCCGAAATACATGTACATGCTCCGTGATACCAGGATAAGATCCAAAATACCAGTATAAGTTCCGTAAGACAAGTATAAGTTCCGTAATATACATGTAAGATCTGAAATACATGTATAAGTTCTGTAATACATGTATAAAATCCGAAATACATGTACATGTCTGCGGATACCGTGATAAGATCCTAAATACCGCGTAATAAACTCGTAGTACAAGTAGAAGATCCGTAAGATAAGGATAGGCTCGTAGTACAAGTATAAGATACGGCAATTAATATAATTTGCATTACCTACGGTATCTCCGTATAAGCCCTGATAATGATAAACTCCGTAGTACCCACGTGGTACTCCCGTGATAAGCATGTGCATACGTTAACCTAGTTCTGTTAGATATGATACCAACACAAGTCAGTATCGTAACGTATATTTGATCAAGTAGTACTTACTGCACGCCGTATAAGATTAAGTTCCGCAAACTAAAAGATATCGCCCGCACTGCGGATAATTCTTCGCCGTACCTCCAACAAGTGTAAACTCCTGCGAGAATAAGTATAAGTTCCTGGTAAACTCCTACGTGGAGATTTGAGATAGATATAAATACCAATACCTGATTAGGTACCTTTGTATAAGCATAAGTTCTGTAAATCCTATGGGAGATCGAAATAAGTATAATTCTGAGACAAGTATCAGTATAAGTTTCGATATGTATGTCATTTGGGAGATCTGAATAAGGATAAGATCTGAATAAGAATAAGTCTGCTATAAGTATAAGATCCGACTGCTATAAGTATAAGACCCGGATAAGAATAAGTTTCTCATGAGTATAAGATCCAATAAGGATAAGTCTGCCATAAGTGTAATTCCTGAGTAAGTATAAGATTGTTATAAGTATAAGTTCAAGATCATTATATGAATCAATACATAAATATGGATCCAGGGAGACATACATCTCTGCTAAAAGTCACCAGTACAAGTAGACAAGAATTATTTTTGATGACACGAATAGGAACCCGACCAAATCCCGAAAATCAAGGAGTTGCGTAAAATAGATTTAATTGGGGACGCCTCGCTATCAGATATGTCTAAGTTTGCTCGAATATGATCCGACTTTGTTATACAATTGGATTATATGAATTACGAAGATTTTAATATCCGTCATGGCATGTTTATCATGATTCAGTTTAAATGCATGTGCATCAGTATAAGTTATAAGAAATGTTTCCCACTAAGCGTAAAGCTTAGAACGGGTTTTTAATCCGTGTAGGTACAGGAGAAGACATTAGCAAACATCCGCATACAGTTGGGCCAACACACTTGTAAGGGTTCACTACATGTAGGTTCCGCGCTCTCGATTTGTAAATGTAAAAGTTCGCTTGCAGGCGTAAATGGACTCAGAATGCATATGAGATTTTGACTCAAGTATAAGACGTACAACCACAGTATCGCCCGGTTTTAAAAAAAAATCAGGTAAAGAGTCCCAGTATATGTTCTCGCGTCCCGGAAATCGGTTCGGATCCTCCAATCGGGTCGGGCCGGGATTCGGGGTGTGACATGAGGTGGCTGAGAAATTGAAGCATACTATGGAGGAGCAGGGGGTGCATACTATGGAGGTTTTGGCTTTGTGAGAGATTCAGTGATTTCTCCAACTAAATGGGTGGTTACTATATGGTGCATTAGTTGATGGTTTGAATTGACCAACAATATTTGCTTGTTCCACCAACATCTCCTCATTGCCGGAATAGTTTGACATTGTTTCCAGACGCTTCTGACCGACAAATAAAACATGGCTTATTTGGCACAGGAATCTTAGTCACTGTCTACATCTCATGCAGTTTTCTCATCTCCATTTCTTCTAACCTTCTAGCTAAGGTTGAAACTTTGGCCTTCATGTCCGTGTCTTCGGGAAGAGAGTACATGCCACCCCTGATATTAGACTGAGGTCTCATTCTTTCCATCTCCCTCAAGCCAGCTCATCTCAACCTTGATGCTCTGGCCACATAACTCAGAAATACAAAGCTCTCCTGGCTTCTGCCCATGGAAGTCTCCTCCCACATAGTTTCCAGAAGTTGCTTCATGGCAGGAGAAATGCCATCATAAAAGTAGCTAACCAACAGCCATGTGTCAAACCCATGGTGAGGACAAGCATTGAGTGCTTCCATATATCTCTCCCAGCATGCATAGAATTTTTCATTTTCATTGGCTGAGAAGTTGGAAATCTGCCTCTTCAAGCTGTTTGTTCTGTGAGTGGGGAAGAATTTCTTCAAAAATTCAGCATGCATCTCAGTCCAGTTTCGAATGCTCCTTAGCCTCAGGGAGTTGAGCCAAAATTTTGTTTTATCCTTCAATGTGAAAGGAAAAAGCTTAAGCCTCATTAAATCCACAGTGGCAGTCTGTGTTACAGACCTCTTCAAACTCCCTTATGTGTGAATAAGGGTTCTCACTCTCCATGCCATGAAAAGTGGGAAGGAGTGGCATAATGTAAGGCCTAATGACCATCTTCTCAGTTGGAGGCACTATGCGGGAGGTTGCACTCATCCGAGGAGGGTGTATGTGGTCCCTCATGGATCTAAATGCATTGGGGTTCCTTTCCACTCCCTGGTAACTCTGATGTTCTTCAGGTGGAGGTTCCATTTGGTTTAAATTCATGCTCAATTCAGAATGTGATTGTTGAATACTAACTTTGACTAATCTGCCTTTTGAATTTCTAATCCAGTGGAACATAAACTCCTACAGGAAAAACAGGACAACACCAAAGAGAAAAAAGAAAATAATTCTACCAAAAGGATTAATGTTAGCTAAAAATATATATATAAACAGTGAAATGAAATTAAGCAAACTAGCAGTAAACTGCTAGAAAGAATGATAAGAGAAAGAAAAATTCACTAGAGCTTATGACTTAGGATCACAAGGTTCAAGATATCATTATTTGCACTAAGGCCCCATCCCAGAAACGAAGCCATTTGATTCGTGACCTAGTGGGGTATTCATCAGCAAAATTTATAACCTAATACCTCATACTAGCAAAACATAGCTACTATAGTATAGTGGTTCTAGGATCATTCCATTGCAGATAGGTTTTCTTCTATGGAAAATGACTAACAAAGGAGCTTAAACCGGTGATTTCATTTTTAGATATTAGGGTTGTTATAAAAAGAGTTGGTTTTGATGGTTAAAACTGAAAATAAAATGGATTAAATTATGGAAAGAAGTCCCTTAAAGTATCAGGTTTCTACGCTTAGGTTCCTTAGGCTCCGGGTCTTTTCCTCACATTGGGGAGGATAACATATAGTTATCTCCCGAATCGATTCTTCATTTAGCCATAAACCTAATTCCTTATTAAATATCTCGAAATGGCATTCTCCACTTCATTAATGTCTCAATCGCAAAGCATGTCTCCTGACTCACCTTCCAATGGCCTATAAATGATAACTACTTAACATCATCGATCTAGCATTAAGTATCTAATGAGTCAAAGCTTACCAAATATCAACCATTCAAGGTGACTTAAGGATTTAAACCTGTGAAAGGAAGGAAGAACATTAATGATAGTGAAAACCTACTTTAAAATCATGAAAACCCTTGGTTTGCAACAGGTTCCTTTGCCCAGTGCCTTTTACTTCAAGGAAGGAAGGGTTTTAGCCACTCATCCTCTGGGAAAACATCCTTAGAGGCTGTTTGGCTAGTGAGAAAAAAAGAAAGAAATTTTAGAGAAAAAGAAAATGGGAGCTTCTCGAACAAGCTTCCCAAAACTATTTTAAATAAAATCAAATATGTCTCAGACAGTCTCTAAGGTGTTTATACCACCCAACCTAATACAAAATAAAACACTCATTAGTATAGGAGAAAGTGGGAAAAACACAAAAAGAGCTCAAAAAGTCAAATGTAATAGACATTTTTGCAGGGGTTGCGAATTTGGCAAGGTTGCTTCTGCTGTTCTTCTGCTTAAACTTCTGCCTTCTTCTAGCTTTTGAAGCTCTAAATTGCAACTGTGCTCTTCATGCTTTAAGCTCAATCCCCACCTCTGAGATATATAGCCTTTGAAAACAACAAAAACTTGCACAAAAAATTGATTAAGAGGGCTCTAGGTCCTTAACATGTCAACTGGGTCAATTAGGTTGATTACTACAAAAAAAAGTACTCAAAACATGTAGTATTAAGGGCGTGAATCAGCACTATTTGGGTAGTAATCACTCACTCCCATCCTTATCATGTTAATCTAATCCTATCTTATGATATTTCTTCCTTGATTCATGCTAGCTCTAAAATCTTTTTTTGTTTTGCATTACTATTCTCCCTCATTTGCTTAGGCTAGAGTTTCGCATTACTCTCTTGGAGAAGTATCTTCTTCCACATACTTTACCTTTTCCATTGAGATCATAACTGAACTACTTCTGGGAAGAAGTTATGGCCTATGGTAAACCCAACTAAATCATAGGCTAAGGGCTCATACGGATGGGTCAGACAGTTACCAGGTTGTCTCGCATTTGCAGGACTTTCGATAGCATCAGATTGGAGCGCTCATTCATCTTACCACTATAGACACTTCACTTGACGTGGAATTGATGAGTGTTGCACTGAAATTCTAGCTCAAGAATATTAACTCTTTCCTAACCCCTTTTAGCCCCATTTCCATCACATTGAGAGATATTACCATTCTCACGAGCCTACCTATCCAAGGTGCGAATGTGCTGTGTCTGCTTGATATTTAGGATTCTTCTCTCTTGGATATAGAGGTTTCCTCTACCACTGAAACTTCATACTCCGCAACTATCTGGAAATGACATGACGTCATTGGGATTCCATCGACTGCCGAGCATGTCGAAGTTCTCAGGGTTCTCTATGCAACATGTATTTCTTTCCCAACCGGAACCGCCATCGAGCATTTACCTCGCGAAGACACTCGCTCTAAGTTGGCCTTATGCCTAGGCACTTTACTCTGGCCTCGATTTACTAAGCCATGAGTAAATATGTTTCTAATGAGCCTTACCATAGAGTTGGTGGTGCCTCGCGGGTCTATACAAATGTGGTTATTTTTATATTTCCCAAAGCTTCGAATAGGAACCTACTTTATAAGACTGGGACTTCATGCCGTTTACTTTCACGATTTCCATGCCCTTTGATGATCTTATTTCTTCTTGGGCTTGGTGGATTGAGCATTGGTACCCTTATTTTTAAGGCTTGATTTTGTACATATTTCAGCTTGGAATAAGATTTTGGCTTTATCTCAACCATATCTGTATGAATTTGAGAGTCATGTGGCCTCTGCTAGCGCCACTTGTAGTGTACTTATTTCAGGACGTTGCTTCACCTTTTCATCTTTACTGTTTGCATACCTAGCTAGTCTACAATCATACCTCCCTTGTCTTTGGGCCTGCCAGTTTGGTTTTCAGTAGTTTATCCCAGCTTTACCTCCTTTACCTTCTATCCAAATTAGATTTGAGCTCAGACAAACACCGGTTAATGAGTATCAAACCTTCATGCTCCATTAGGATTACCTCTTTATACTTGGCACAATCCTTCTCTTCTTGGTGGAATTTAGATTTTACGAGCTCCTTAGTTCTCACGTTTCACTACAAGGCAAAAGAATCATTTGCTTCATTTTTATTCATAAATTTACCTCATGTCGATTTCTATTTTTTTCATAGATTGACTTCTTTTCCCAAGAGGTCTACCAAGAAACTCAAGATGGCCAAGGATAAAAATATTGCTTCCAGTAGTTGACCTAAAAAGCCTAAACTTTCTAAAGATGTGAGGAATTCTTCCAACTTACGGCGATCGTCGTATCACGTACCAACCCATCGCCTTGATTTCTCCAATATTATTGATGATCTCATTGAGGTTGAAGAAGTGGAAGATCCCTCTAAGGATAGTGAGCAAGGGCCGACCCTTGGAGAAGAGACCTCAAGCTAGGATGATTCCCAGAATATTAGTAGCTCACCTAATGAGATAGAGATGACAAGACTCTTTGGATGAAAGGGCCACCGTTGTCAGAGAAAGCCAATATGAGCATACTTCTCAACTTACTCCTTCTTTGGTTTGTTCTTCACCTTTATCTTTCTCTTGTATTTTTCTTTTCCCTTGCCTTATATTTTCCATTTTTCAAGCTTCATCGAGATCAACTTTTCAAATAGAGGCGGAAATTGATTTATCTTTGGACTTGTCTTTCCTAGACCAAGCCACTTCTGGCCTCCAATCCTTAGTGCGTCCTTCTAGTGACTCAGATGTGGCTACAACTCGTTGTACTGTGAGCCATTCTCTTGGCTTGGATTTGCTTTCTTTATCTACCAGCCAGAAGGATGCTTTCTATGCAGCTCTAGCGATGTTGGCATTAGCTTCCAAAGTGCCTAAATCCAAGGTTTTCATTTCAGAGGCCTTAGATCAAAATTCTTTTATTTACCCTACATTAGATCGTGCTCTGAAATCAAACATGGAGATCTTCTCCAAGTTGGCTACCTTAAAAAGACAGAAAACAGAGTTTGAGCAGGCCCAACTTACCAAGAAACAAGCTACCTAGTGGTTGAGTGAGCTGTGCATTAAATACATGCTCACAGTTATATATTAGTCCTGATTAAAGAATTGAGAAGGAGAGCTAACCTCTTACTGAGCATCAGGAAGCCGTAAAGGCTCGCTGACTTAAGCATCTACAAAGAGTCGAGTCCTTAATAATTCCCAGCTTGATGCGATGAGGCAACAAGATTGGCTTTAAAATTATAGGAAATTGATGCATTTCGCTAGCATTGCCTTGGCTACTGGGATTCTCTCCGTTCTTTTGATTTCTCCATGATATGACTTTGACATTACTTAACAATCATGAACTAATAAGTGAAGAATTTGAAGGCAAAAACTCTAGAGGAATCTAGTCTCACTTCTTATTTTTGTAATGAAAGAAAATAGGAAATAAATAGTTTACAGATTTGAGATAATTCTGGAAAGTGACAATATCACCGGACAAAATTTCTCTTACAAGGAAAAGCGAATTAAAACCACCATCTAAATTTACCGGATTCGGGGTAATCATATGTATGGTATATTGCATTAATTCAGAGTTAAAAAGGAAAAAGGAATGCTAAATATGGAGAGAAACATGCACAAGATGAGCACGCGGGCTTGATTTTCAACACTTCGCCGTATTGTAGATGTTGATCATTGCAAGTTTTTCCGTCATATCTTCGTGGTTAACCCGAGCAAGAGCTGCGGAGAATGTCACCGTCGACAGCTTGTTGGAGTGAAGCTCGACTCTTGAAAACCCTTCTTCAATCTTTTCCGATAAAGTGTCGACTATCTCCACGCGGCTTAGTTCGATCATGATGAACCGGATTTCAGCGATACCGATGGCGCTGGTCGCCGCAGTATAAGACTATGGGATGCTTCCAACGGAACCCAGAATTTTTCTAACAGCCTGCTCAACTAGATCCCTCGGCAGATACCTTGCAGCCATAGCATCGAATTCCCCGCTGGCCTCAAGATCGCTACGGGCTACCACTGATTGCTTCTTGTTTTACTTATGTAAACCAATTCCCCAAACAAACGAACAATACCAAGTCGACCGATCACCACCGAACTCCGCCTTAACTGCATCCGAAAAATCAATCTCTTTCTTTGTTGTTCTTCGAAGAAGAGACCCCTTTTCCTAAGTGTCATTTCGAGGTACCTCAATATTCGGTCACGCTAGCTCATGTGTTTTTGGATTATTCATGAATCGACATACTACCGTAGAAGCCGATGTCCGCTCAGGATGAAAGATAGATGAGTTTCCCACAAGACGGATATCTTCCTTTTATCAACTGAGTACTCTACTACTTTCTTCAAGTTTACAAATAATCCATAGGTGTTTCGCCACATCCTAGCATCCCTGCTTTCATTTAGTAAATCCGTAACGATTATGGCCAGGAGACTGCTTATATCTTTCGACCTAGCACCTATTCGAGAAAGTACTCTTGAGGTTTCCAAGGTCCCGATTCAAATTTCTTTTGTCATAATTTTTTAAGTAGGTCAATTTTTCTTCATGATTACCAAATAAAATTATATCATCTACATACAATGATAATGATCATCTTTCCCTATGGGAAGTACTAATAAACAATGTGATCGGATTGACATTGAACTAATCCGTACCCTTTCACTACCTTAGTGAACCGTTCAAACCAGGCCCTAGGAGATTGCTTGAGACCATACAAGGATTTTCGGAGTCTGCAAACCTTGTTGAAATTCGATGTAGTCTCAAGCCCAGCAGGAATGTCCATGTAAACTTCTTCCTCTAAGTCACCATTGAGGAAGGCATTTTTCACATCGTTGGTGAATTAATCGAGATTAGCCGCTAAGGATAAAAGTACACGAACAAAGGTTGAAGCCGGCAACTGGAGCAAAGCCGATAGTCAATACCATATGATTGCGAATCCTTTAAGTAATTAACCCAGCCTTATACCCATTCACATTACCATCCGCCTGCACTTTACCGTGAAAATCCACTTACACTCCAACTCCGGGGCTTCTACCTCTCGAGGTCGCACTTCCCACGCACTACTTTCACGCCTAACTTCTTCATCGATCGCGCCTTCCACCTCTAGGATACTCAAAGCCTCGAATATCTCGAGGAACTTCTTGTATCTCCGTGATGTTAGAAGTGAATGCACGAAACGTAGGTGATAGCTATCATAAGAAATAAAATTCTAATGGGATCGAAAGTATGATCTAACTCCTTCTCAAAGCTATAGGTATATTAAGAATATCATTTTCTAACTCAATCAACAAGACATTCATCTATTAGGGAGCATTGCTACCGAATTTTGCTTGATTAGAACCCAGCCAACCTCACGGTTTGCCGAATCGCTTCCTTCCTCATTTCCTCTTGATGTGCTCATTATCCCACAAGTCAACAATGAACTCTAGCCGATTACACACCTTATAGAAACTTGATTTTTGAAGTGGGTGATGGGTGACTCACCAATGACTGTTAGTTCCAAACTGATATTCCCGAGCTCTAATTTCCTCGAATATCAATTTTGGATAAGAAGGTCGGGTTTCAAAAAACGTGACATCCATTGAATTGTAGAACTTTTCAGGACCGGAGAGTAACACTTATACCTCTTTTATTTGCAGAATGCAAGAAAGATGCACTTGAGGACCTAGGATCAAGTTTACTTCTATGTTGTTGATTGATATGAACAAAACAGAACACCCGAAAATTTTTTGTGGGACGTATGGATATGAGACGAAAGGGCCCGGGAAGGGATTTAAGGAGTGTTTGACAAGGTGTTTGGAATTTTAGTACCCTAGACGGCATCCTATTGATGAGGTAGGCTGCCGTAAGGACAGCTTCCCCCCAGAATAATTTTGGTACATTCGTAGAGAACATTAGCGATCTAAGCCACCTCTAACAAATGCCTATTTTCCTTTCTCGCCTATTCCGCTATTGCGGGGGTATCAACACATGAACTTATGAACTATCCCTTCTTTTGCTAGATATTCTCCTTAGAATGGAGTTGAAGTAATCCCTAGCATTATCAGACTTTAGAATTTGTATTTTTGATTGGAATTGGGTCTGAATCATATTTTTGAAATTTTGAAAATTTGAACTGTTTCGGATTTTTCTTTCATGAGGAATACCCACGTTAATCTAGTGTGATCATCTATGAATGAGACAAACCACCTAGTACCGGTTACATTTTTTATTCTTGACGGACCCCAGATATCGCTATGAATCATTGAGAATGGACTAGACGCTTTATAGGGTTGAATGGGAAAATGAGACCGAACTTGCTTTGATAATTGACAGATTTCACACTCAAAGGATTTTGGATTTTTATTAAATAATGAAGGAAATAAATGCTTGAGATACATAACATTGGGATGACCCCAAGCGATAAAGCACAACATAATTGCACTATCGTTATTTTGACATGAGGTCGAAAAAGAATTACCACCACTACCATTTGAGGCTGTTCTATGGGATCGGTGGTGCTCCTTAAGGATGCAGTCCGTGAGCATTCCTCAAGATTGCCAATCGCCTTCCCGAATCCAACCTAAATTCACAAAGAGGGACACGAAAATTAGTAATACACCTCTTCTTCCTTGGTGAGTTTACTAATTGATAAAGACATAATCCAAGTTAGGAACAAGGAGAACTGAAAGGAGAGTAAGATCCCGATAGCACACCCGAATCCAAGACCGCAACCTTGAAAGTGAAATCCATCTCGCTATTCGATCGTTAAATTATTCGACATGGGCTATATGTACAAAAAATTGTCGATCTCCACATATGATCAGATGCTCCTGAGTCCACGATCCAAGGTTTTTTATGTTTCTTACCAACAATAAAGGCGCTTAAAGAATTAATTTTGTGGAGCCAAGCAATTCCGAACTAATGACCCGATTGAAGATGTGCCAAGCTTGTGACTGTATTGGACATAAGAGGAGATAGTAGTTTCTGAAGCACTTCCATTCGCTTCCTTGTTAAAATGGCTAGCTTCACCTAGGGCGATCGCTCATCGGCAAATTACATGATTACCTCTGGCCCTTCTTCAAGTGGTTGACGGGAGCCTAACTCGTTTTCCATGAATCTTCCAACAAGTTTCTCTCGAGTGACCCGGCTTTCTGCAATGATCACACCAAGGTCTTCCTCCTTTGATTTTTTGACGGTTGTCAAAAGGAGTGAATTGGTCGCCATCAGAAGAAGAGGAGGATGAGTTGGTAGCCATTCCAAACGCTGGACCGTATTTAGGCATAAATGAAGATGGAGGAAGAAGAGACAGATTAAACCCGCTCCGATACTCATGAAAGAATTTGAAGGCAAAACCTAGAGGAATCTAGTCTCACTTCATTTTGTAATGAAAGAAAATAGGAAATAAATAGTTTGGCGTGATTTGAGATATTCGAAAGTGACAATATCAACGGACAAAATTTCATAAGGAAAGTGAATTAAACCACCGGTCCACCTTGGGTCGGATTCGGGGTAATCACATGTGATGGTATCAGATTAATTCAGGAAAGTTAAAAAAGGAAAAAAGGAATGCTAACATGAGAGAAACATGCACAAGCATGAGGCGACGTGGCTTGATTTTTCAACAATAAGGTTTTGATCAGGGAATTTTTAAACATCTATTTGCATTTTTCGCTTGTGCTCTTTCGCACTTACTTCTTTGTATTATCTGCTCGCTTTTGTACTTATAACCTATGATGACACAAATGATTGTCCCCGGCAATATATTCCCTTTCCTACTTACTAGGGTGGCCATATTGGCCTACCATTTTTGCTTGGTGGAAGGAGGAGAATTGAATGTCTTCTCATGACATACTTGACTTGTTGAAGATTCATTGAACATTACACTACATAGGCGCACTTATAGCCATAACATTGCATTAGTGGATTAAGGTGGCACTAGGCCTACCTTTGATGTAAAAGGATGTCAGGAATGCAATTGTGGAGAATCCCACTAAACACTAGCACAAAAATAATTTACACCATGACATCGCATTAGGTGGATCAAGGTGGCACCAAGCCTACCTTTTGATGTGTGTTGGATGTCAGGGAATAATGTTGTAACTTTGTTGTTGATTAAAAGTGGTCCTTAGACCTACTTTCTTTATTCAAAATATATACCGTGTATATCGTATATACATTGGATAAATTTGAATGTGTACCTTATTGAACAAATTTATATATTTGAGAAATAGTGGCATAAAAAGCCTATTGAATATATGTTTATCCAAAACATATAATAGAACAAGGTACTATGCTCGAAGAAACTTGAATTTTAAGAACACAAGGCTAAGTTTCTACTTTTCTCCAAAACATAGAATAGAACAAGGTACTTTGCTAGAGAAACTTTGAATGTTTGAGAATACAATGGCTAAAAAAGCCTACTTTTACCTAAAACATAGAACATTTCCCTAACATTATCCTTTTTAAGGTCGTGGAATCAGCCTAATTCTTTTGGGATGTTTTTAAAATTTCCCATATGGTGTGAAATACTTTCGTGTCTTTCCATTTATGAACCTCTTATGTGGCTCTCCTTGTAGGTTTGCTAATCAGTATGTGTTTTAGTATTTGATACACCTTGAAAGATCCCTCCCACGTGGGAGACCATTTGCCTAATTCTTTTTCTTTGGAACCAACTAGCAGTATAATCTTCCAAACAAGCTCTCCTACTCCAAATTTTTAATTTCTACAGGCCATGAGCCACTTTATTTTTCTAAATCAACATATAGTTGAAGGCTTGTATTTTTCTGTCATCTACTGATTCGAGTTCCATCATCATGGCCTCACTATACTCTTGAAGAGTAAGGCCATTTTTCTTGGAAACTCTTAGAGAAGGCACCACTACTTCCATTGGGAGTACTGCATCTTGTTCATAAGTCAAAGAGAAAGGACTTACCCTTGTAAAACTCGTTTTGAGAAGTCATGTACCTCCATAATGTCTTTGATAAAATCCAATGTCAGTCTCTAGGATTCTTCTCTAGCATTTTCTTTAGGATCCTTATCAACACTTTGTTAGATGCTTCTGCTTGTCCATTGGCTTGGGCATAGAAAGGAGTTGATCCGATGAGTTATATACCATAACTGCAAAGAAAGTACTCCATCTCACTAGTGAATATTGTCTTCGACGCGAGTGGCGATCATTGTGTGGAACTTCAAACCCATGAATAATCTGCTCCTCGATGAACTTGATCACATCCTTATATTATGTTTTCTTCAATGGTACGCTCCACCTCTTTAGTGAAATAGTCTCTGTGAGCAACCAGATGGAAGTTATGCTCTCGATGATGCTGATGAATCTTTCTAATCAAGTCCATGGCCATCCTCCGAATGGTCATAGCTTTGGCTATTGAATGTAATTCAACAACAAGGATCCTTTGTATGCTTCCATATTTTGGCAATCGTTGACAACCTTTGGAGTGTAATGTAATCTTTTTAGGAATGGTCGGCCAAAAATAGTCATGTTCCTAATTAACCAACACATCTTTACCTAGACACGGGCTCCACAAACTCCTTCATGAACTTGCTTCATAACTTCCATGTCAACTCGGGAAAGATAAGCACCAGCAATAACCCACCTTTATTGTATAACTCTCCCTCTCTAGTAGAACAAAATTTGAGCTTCGAGCCTTCTTCGTTATGTGGAGAACCCTCTTGTTTAGATTCTCCAAATATTCTTTTCAATTCTATTCTCCAATCTCCAACAATATTCACGCTATTATCAAGATGTCTATACCACACTTTCAAAAAATTAAAGCGGTGATTCTTCTTCTCTATCATGATGAGCTTATGGGTCAATTCTTCACCCATTTTACACCAGAGGCTATTTGAGTAAGCTCATCAACCTCCTGATTTGATTCCCTGCATGTGTTTAAATTCCACATTAGCAAAGGAGTGTAACAATTGAATGAATACAAAGAAGTAAGGTGCCAACAGCAAGCTATCGCACTTATACTCCCCGTTAATCGGTCAAGTACCACCGAGCATCTCCAATGACTCCGAACATCTTTTCCCAAGCTCTAGTAGATCTCTAAACCAATCACCAAAGCTTCATACTCGACCTAATCAAGGAGCATCTAAAGGCCGATTGAAAGACAATGTAGTCTTTACTCCTCTTAGGGAAATTATCACTATCCCTACACCTCACCTCTCCTCGTGTTTGAACATCAAATTTGAGGATCCAAGGTTCCTTTTTCGCTTCCATAAATTCTTAGCTCCACACTTTGCTCTATCCCAATCTCTAGTAAAGGATGATCAACTAGGAAATCTGCCAATGCTTTTCTCTTTACTGATTTCAATGGAAAATAAACCAAGGTGAATTTTGACAAAGCAAAGGACCATTTACCTATCCTCCCTATAATCAATGGTCAATTAACCATGTACTTCATAAGATCCATCTGAGAAACCACAAAGACTCGAGACTTGATCAAGTAATGTCTCAATTTAGTACATGCAAAGTACAAGGCCAAACATAGTTTTTCAATTAGGGTATATCTTGTTTCTGGTAGATTTAAGACCCTACTCAAATATATACAACCTACTCATTACCTATAGAATTTTTTTGTGTCAAAAGACAATCTATTGACTATCGTGGTTGATTAATATAATTTAAGTGGATGACTCCGTACGGGAGGCATTAAAATAAGAAAGTTTAGAGAGAGGTACTCTGATCTTGTCAAACGCTGCTTGATGTCATTCTTCCACAAACTCTTCCATATCTTTGCTTCACTGCTAGATAATTCCTTGGTTTTACCTGTCAGGTTAGAGATAAATCTTCTTAAATAATTTACTTGACCCAAGAACTTTTGGAGTTTCTTTTTTGTGGAGAATTGGCTGAAGCAATAGCTTTTGCTTTGTTTCTGTAACATCCCAAATTATACTCGGGTAGTTTTATGACATGTGTAGGTATAATGGAAGTTTCAAATTGGTAGTTTTCAAAATTTAGTTTGAAGTTATGGAACGATATAACCAAATTATTAAAGAGTCAAGGGTAAATTGGTAAATTGGTAAATTGGTAAATTGGGTAAATTAGGTAAATTGCCAATTAAGAACCTAAAAGAAATAAACAAGAAGATTATATGTCACAGAATTATGATAAGTTGATTGTCAAATTTAATGAAGCCGAGGACTAAAGTACAAGGCCAAAAACTTAAGTCAATGAGGCATGACAAGAACTTGTCTCTAGAATTTGCTCTCTATTCGTGGGCTTTCGGGAGCTAGGCATCCTAGTCGTGGTAGGGAGGAGACCAAATTGGTTTTCAATCCATTGTTCTCGCTCTCTTAGTTCAAGCAAAGAACAGAAAGGAAAGGAAAGGAAGAAGGAAGAGAAAGAAAACTGGTTTGGAAGTTTCTAGACATCAAGGTTAGAAAACATCCTAACTCCCATTATTTGTGTTTTATTTTTTTCTTTTTTGGTTTGAGTTGGTTTCGTTAGCTGGAATTGTATGGTGAAAAGGACCAAAATGTGTAAAGAGACATGTAGGTATTTTAGTGGGGAAGCAAGCATCCAAATTTCCCTAAAACTTATGCTTTGTTTTCTCAGCCATAACTTCAGCCTATGCACCTACAATTGATGATTCTAGTTGAGATGAAACCTAAGAACCAGATTTGCCAAATGTCTAGAAGATACCTAGATTTAAATCCTGCTTTAAAACCATGAAAAAAGAGCTTTGGCCAAGAAGATATGGATTTTGTCCCCTCTACGGGAGTAGTTCATGTTGTTTGCACCATATATTAAATATATATCAAGCCCAAATGAGGTGAATCAAACTTCTACTGAAACTAGACACCTAGGAGATTAAATTTTATGAAGAAAGTATGGTCACATAATGTCTCTATTTTTCCCATAAATTCGTCTAATTGAGAACATAATACTGTCCTTGGAAACTATTCAGGAATAGTCCGGAATTTTTGGCCATATCTCCTAATTTAAAGGTCCAAATGACCTGATCTATGATCCTTCGAAACTTAAGATATAGGTAAACATTTGTTAGAAGATCACTTTGTCTAAAAACCTCGTTTATTGGGTCGAAATTATAGTTGGAAATGAACTTAGGATGTGTTAGTTAATATTCTAGAGTCGCGATGCTTGGGTGACGTCGTGATGCTAGATTCATTAGAAGCCATTAGATAGACTGAAAATGCACAACCGTTGAGTGGTGCTGCATGCGGTGTTTTAGAAAAATCTCCTTTCTTTTATTTCTAGAGGCCATCTCTCTTTTGTTTGGACTTTGAATGGGGTGGGATCTTGGACTTATGCTAGCTAAGAATGTCTAGAATCCATCCATCAATATGTGCAAGCAAAGTAAGGGTATGGCACTATGAATTTTATTAAGACCAATATAAATGATCTGAAACACATATAATTATATGCCTACTTAATATAAGATAGTGAATAATAGGATTAGTGCTATTCAACACTTCATTCCGTACTAATCAGCACGCTTTGTTCCGTGCCATTTAGCACGTGTATTCAATGCCATTCAAGACTCCTCGCTCTTCCGGTACCATTAAGCGGGCTCCGCTACGGCCACTGCTATAAATGTACCGCACCTTGAGGCCTATTACACTGCATCCCTTTTATTCATTGTTACTGGTCTATGCAGGCAAACATTTATATGATGTGTATCTGAATAATGAACAATAAGAACATGAAAGTAACCAACTCAGATGCTAAGGCATAACTCTATTTTGTATTATAGTGTACCTACAAGTACCTTCGGTTATGACATTTCTATTATGAACTCCTACGGGAGAGATGAATAATATGATATGTGAAATAATTATATGGATGCATATATACTGAAATTGAGGATCATTGTAAGCGGTCATATATATACATTATGTGGAAAAGGTCTTGACACTACTGCAATGTCACGACATAGCCGCCACATCAGCTGAAAAAGGGAAGGAAATGATATGCCAATGTCGCGACATCATAATGAAATTGTCACGACATCAAGTCACGTCGCACATCACAACTAAATGTCGCGATATCAAAAGCAACCCGCAGTCAAACTACATCGCACGCCTAATGTCGCGACACGCCACTCCATGGCTACGACATTGGCTGTAGTCACGAACCGGCGTTTAATGTCGCCAGACATCGCCACGGCATGGCTACAACATTACCGTGAGTCGCCTAAATCGGAAGTTCAATGTCGCAACATCACAACTCAATGTCGCAACATCAGCAAGGATTGTCAAGTGGTGTTATCAGTTGACTAATGTCACAACATTACATCGTGGCGACATCAGAACAAGCCTCAACTAGTGAAGATATGTCGCGGCCCTCTAAGCTCAAACGACGAACTGCATCCCGAGACGCGAACCATTTCAAAACCATTTGTCAAACACATTTCATAAACATACTTATATATGAATATATGATATCATTACTAATACATTCATTAATATGAGAAATATACATCATATCATTTCTAAGATGGCCCATATCTATTCTTTTTAGTACAACATATTGATACAAATGGCACTCCATGCCTTTGTAACATACATTTACAAAATATTATTGAGTTCATCCCTTTTCACCCCAATAGTAAAAATACATTCCATGAAGATTTATACATATTTGATTTCTATACAAAATAATTACATGATATCATGAAATGTAGTGGTGTGCATGAAACGAAGTACGACGTATACTCTAAACCGTATGACAAAGGACTCATGCTTGGCGGTCTTCGCCCAGATACTCATCTACACGCACTCGGGCGTGAAAATCAACGCGCTAAGCATTTTCATGCTTAGTGGTTCTTTAAGTTTCTATTCTCATTTCATACAATCAATAGAACATATATATGCACATATAAACTATACACATTGCCCATATGCATCAATTAATCATCTCAATTACATCCACATGTTTATTTTCAAACAAAATTTCGCGGCTTGCTCATGTGATTCATCCACTATATATATATATATATATATATATATATATATATATATATATGTTATATATATATAGCTTAACATACATTCATTTTTTATCTCGTATATAAAAAACACAATGATTCACACTCTTTCATGTTTACTTATACTAGTATTTTTGTCATAACTTAATTCACACAATTTACACATTTGTTAACCATTTTGCCCTTAAACGAATCTACCGAAATTTTCTATGCATAGATAACTTAATCACCTGCATGATCCCGCTTCTGTCGGGTCGCTTAACACTTTAATAACTCATTACCGTCCCGGGCCGGCCACACTCGGTTATTTTTATATTTGCATTTTTGTGTACACTACCGATATTGTCTCGTTGGGCTACAGATCGATATGTCACCATCAATCATATCATTTGTAGCGCTGCTACATTTATCCTTATTAGTGTACCAATCTATCCTTAACTCACCATACTGCTAACATTCTCTTAAGGGCATTAATAATTAGTCATAGTAAAATAGATTATATTCACAAGAACGCAAGTTTACAACCAATATACCTACTTTACCACTCATGTTAACTATCCGATTAACCCATTTTTTAAAAACCACTTATTCCAAGCTCTGGCATCACTGCATAATAAAAGTTACAATATAATCTCATGTAAACACTATCTCGCATTCTGGGCCATAATCCAATCACTTTTCTTCATTTTAACTCACTTAACACATGAGTTTTACTTGACTATTTCAATTACACTAAACCTTAACAGATTTGGAAACATAATTTAAACACATACATGCAGTAATTTTGCACCAAAACCGAACCATACACACCAATACACATTCGACTACACATGATTCATGCATTAACATACAATGCCTTCCCTTTTTCATGTTAATTCACTTGAGATCAATTAACCAACACCCAAAGCAATTTATTTATGGTTCAAACTAGAAGCACACATGCAGATTTTATATCAACACTTCAGGTTTGATGACAAAATAAACACAACACCGAAACAAGAAGAGAAATGTGAAGAACAAACCAAAAGGGTTGTCCATTCTTGACTCATATTCCTTGAATCCCTATCTTAGCTCAGGTTTTATCATCACCAGCCCCTAATGCATCACAAATACGTCACAATCAGAGAACAAACAAAGAAAAATCAATCGTGAATGCATGGGTTTCTAGTTAGGGATGATTTCTACCCAATACACCTTCACTTGCAAAATTTTATGGGAATAATTGAGTCATATTTTACTCAAACTTCCTTCAATAAAATGATAGCTCTATGAGTCTATTTTCGTGAGAAATTGAATCATTACATTTTGGATCATTACTACTTAACCTATGGCCAAAACGCCAAAACACCAAAACTGTACCAAAACAGAGGATAACCCAGCAGCTTATTCATATTTTCACTTCGCATAAAAACAGGACTTAACTCTTCAGTTTGTTTTCGGGGTGTACCTTATATAATTTTGTAGGTATACCTCTGGTGGTTCTTTCCCAACAGAAATCACTCAATTTGATGACTAATGGGCTGCTATGGCCAAACAAAAACATGACACAACCCATAAATTTTCCTGTCTCTAGACTTTGTTTTGGTCCATCTCAAACACCAACGTGGTCGCTATTTCCTGACCGCCAGTCTCTATTTCTTCTGTAAATTTTCATCCATGAGTCTTATGCACTCATATCCAATGGAATCATCCAATTTGAGGTCAAGATGCCAATTTATGGCCGGGAAACAAAACATGGGTTTTTGAAAAACTTTGACAACAATTCCCCTTCAAAACCTATATTTTTTTACACTTCGTCTTTAAGACCTACAAGCCAACAAAACCAACTCAAAGCAATACAACTCGAATTCAAAACAAATTACCCAAAGATGGAATAGTTAGTTCTCCCTACACAAACGAAATGAGTTAGGACTTTCCTAACACCGAAAAGGAGAATCCATACAACCCAAATCCAAATAAAAACAAACATCAACCCAACTCTAACAAGTATAAATACATGAATGAGAAGAGTTGGAGTTCTTCCTAACCTCAAACATGAACAAATGTAGAGTTAGGATGGTTTCCTAACCTTTGGATTTCCTTGAAATACTTGAACCTAACTTCCTTCTTGATCAAGCAAAACTTTTTTGAACTAAATGGAGAGATAGCAAACCTCAATTGGCTTATCTTTCTCCTTCATGTGAACTCCTAGCTCCTAAAGTGAAATGCCCAATTCTAAGACCAATTTGGTCTTATCCCATTTCATGTATAAGGCCTTGCTTTGCAAATCTCATTTTTACTTAAGTTTTTCCATTTTGCATTAAAGTCCTTCATTCCATTTCTATTTGCACCATTTATCACATATTCAACTTTAACATGTATTCTTCTAAATTTTTACGACCCTCGAGTCCTTAATGTGACATTTTTCTATTTTACCCTTAACTCTTGTATTAATTCTTGTTTATCATTTTTCACTTAGTATTAAATTTTTCGAAAATGTAAATTTAAGTTATTTTATACCCTAAACATGTTATAAAACTATTAGGGTATAATTTGGGGTGTTACAAAACATCAAAGCAATGTCACGACATCAAAGCAATGTCGCGACATCAAATCAAAGCAACCTGAGGTGAGGTGTAACAGACTAATGTCGTGACATCGACAGCAAGACTAACAGGCAATGTCGCGACATCAACCAAGGCTTGAACACTGGAGATCTAAACATCCAATGTCGCGAAGATCGAACCAAGAATGCCTGGCTACATCAAACCCAAGTGGCCAAGGTGGTGAGACCAATCCAATGTCGCGACATCAGACCAGCAATGCCTTCAAAACATCAAGATTCAATGTCGCGACATCACATCAATGTCACGACATCAGCTTAAGGTGGTCAAGATGAACTTAATTGACTAATGTCGCAACACCATTTCAACAATGTCGCAACATCAGCTGAAATGATCAGAACCATAGGTCCAATGTCACTACATCAACATGACATCAAAGTTCGACCACAACTCAATGTCGCAGCATTAACTGAAGTAAGAAGAGTTGAAGAGCAATGTCGCAACAACAACTTAGTGTTGCTATTATCAACTCAATGTCACAAATATCAAAAAGGCAATGTCACGAAGAATGGGCTGATCTACAACATTGCATCTTAGTGTTGTGATATCATCAATGCATATCGATTGATCAATCAAATTTGAGAAACAGCTCCAACACCTTTCAAATGTCGTGACACGATTCATGCACTATTATCGACAACTCCGATGTCACGACATCACCACAACAATCACCACGACATCAGCAGCTAGGGCAGAATTTCTTGGCTTTTTGAAGTGTGTGATTCTCAATTGCTTAGGCTCCAAGACTTGAGCCTATAAATAGAAGCTCCTAGTGGATAAGGCGCTAAATCCTAGCCATTTTTCATCAAGTCTCTATGGCTTTTGGGGATAGTGAACTCATTGTATATTTTTTCTTTTTTCTTTTCTAATTTTTTAGTTTGTTTTCTAGATTTAGTTTTCTTCTTTCATATTAGAGTAGTGATATGAATTGGGATTCGGAGCTAGATGAATGTAAATCGAAGCTTAAATTTATGTCTAAATTTCAATGGAATCTGCAAATTTTTATGGAATTCATTTTTCTTCTCAATTTGATTATACTCTAATGAATTTGCTCGATCAACTAGTCATTTCAGATCCAAATTTTAGAGGCTAAGCTCCCTCTAGGAAGAATCTGTCTTTGGAATTATTATTTGTAGTGTTATAATGTTGTCTGGGGTATGAAAGTTGGAGTGATTTAATTGATATTATTCCTATATTGAGATGTTCTAAATATCAGTGTTTGGTAAATTCAGAAAGAGCTGTATCATCGTTTCGAATTTCAGAAATCCCCTTGAGTGAGACATAGATGGATTACTTGAGAACAAAGAGTAGTTACTTAGGGTAAATTATATTGATATTGTCTGAATCCAATGAACCTTTGGATCACTCTCTAGTACATCACAAGGAAGACTAACCTCGACCAAGGATCCCTCCTGGTTGACAGCAGGAGCGTGTTCCCAAGGCATATGATCCACCTACTAATCTAACGTTTAATTTAGAGAGGTTTCACCTCAATTGATAAGAATAAACTCAATCCAGTGTTAGCTGAGATTCTAATTAAGGAAAGAAGGGATTCTTGTCTAACATTATCGAGGTATCAATTGAGTTGAAAACGGCTTGTATAATCTTGTCTATGAGGATAAGCAATTTCCACCCCAAGATGGCCAGTGAAGTACCGAAAATAAAAATAATGATCTTAAAAGAGATCAAGTCCTACAAGTAGTTTTTCTAATTCATTATCTATAGATAGAAATGGTAAACTGGAGAGTGAAATGTGTGTGAGGAGAAATTCATTGCTACACTACCTTGCTCTTTGACAACTTCAAAGTTCATGTCTCATACTCTATATTTTATTTTGAAACCAGCAAATTAATGGACACAACACTGATTTCATTCCCAATGTTATTTCAGTCCAGTAAATTCTCTAATTCATGTATTTTAGAATTTCTTTAACTTTTTATTCAATTTCTTTTAGACATATAGTTTTTACGGAATTTAGAGGTTCAAATATCGATGAGCTTGAATAGAGAGGGTAGTTAATCTTTAGACTCTCAAAAATCAATCCTCGTGGGAATGATATTCGAACTTATTTTGTCCACTTTATTACATGTATGACTTGTGCACTTGCAGTGATTTAAACTAAAACCAAATTTTAATTCAAATCATTACTTATAAAGCAAAAGGAAAAATTTATATATTCAGTCAATCAAGTTCTGGCATTACTATTGGGGAGTGAATAATCTGTTGGTAATGCTAAGAATCAGTCATTTTTTGTCTATGTTATAAATCAATCAAACACTATATACTTAAAGAGACGTAGTGTTTATCCGTGTAGGTTTCGAAGAAGTCGTCAGACATGCCACACTGGCCAAGGCCAACTCGACGCAGGGAGTCTTCTTATGTGGGTCCTCTACTCCATATTCTCTTTGTAATAGAAATGTAAAGCACATTTGATGTAGTGAAACTCATAAGAATATAAGAAGTCAGAGACTTAAGCTTATATGTACTGATATTTTAATCACCACTATAGTGGTAATTCAACAAGGTTATGGCTCAGAGTCCTGGAGTTTTTGCACTCGGGCCTTTAAACAAGTTTATATCAATTATGAATCTATGCTTGAAATGGTCTCAAATCACGCCAGAAAATCAGGTTAACAGGTCTCAGCTTTGTGTGGCGTCCCCTCACTTGTTGTAGTCAGAAGTTAGTGGTATTAAAGCCAAGGTTTAGGCGTTTCAGGAACATTATTAGGTTAAAAATGTACCTATATAGCATTGTGTTAGCCTAATGCGGATGCCCTTGTTTTGTTTTTTATAGTGAATAAGATGGAATGACCTCAAGACATTGTTGAGGAAAGTGCTGAAAGTGTTAACCCTAAATATCAAGGTCCATCAGCCCCCGGTCCTTCCGAGCCGACTAGAGGTGAACATGACTTTCCTATTGTTTCAACCGAAGCGTTGTTCAAGATTTCTCAGGATATAGCAAGGGTCTTAGATTGACTTACAACCCCTAGAGCTCCAATTGATTTGGTAAGAAAGCATGGAGTAGAAGAATTCCATGGTACAAGTCTGGAAAAGTCAGATAAAGCTCAGTTTTGGCTTGAGAAACTGCAAAGCGGCTTCGGATTTAAGTGAAACGTCCTCGAACGCATGATCAAATGTGCGGTCTCACTTTTGCAAGGTGCAACTTATGATTGGTAGAAGTTAGTTCTAAGAAATCCAATGCTTCCAAACCCAATTACATGGGACTTCTTTGTCCAAGAGTTTCAGACGAAGTATGTCACCGATGATTATAAAGATACCAAATGGAAGAAATTCCTGGACCAAACAAGGGTATTCGACAAGCAAGAGTATGAGAGCTTAGTCACTTCAAGAAGTATGCACCAGAACCAGTTCTTACTAAAACCTTCCGATGTAGACAATTTGAGGATGGCCTAAAGAAGTCTATAAAAAGTTACTTCACAAATTACATCATCAAGTAGTGGTGAATTTCTATTAGTCAAAAGTAATCAAGGTGAAGATCGAAATCCAAAATGATGAGTTAGGAAAGAAATCCAAAGAGAAAGTTCTTCAAAGGTGGTCCCTTCTCAGGTAAAAGAGATAGAGAGTCTAAAGTTGAATCAATACATAGTTTTGCTACTAGAGGTAGAAGGCAGGGACCTACAATGACACCAGTTCTAGGGGCACTGAACCACAAGGTGAAAGACTCAATGCCTCGCACTTCCAAAATATCATTCCTGCATTCTGCACGGATAACTGGGGGGTGTTTCCGATGTGGAAGCACAGACCATCTTTTAGTAAACTGTCCGTGATGATCTGTAACTTTTAGAAATCCTCAAGGAAGTAGCAGAGGAGGATCAAATGTACCTCCACCAACTCGTGATGTGGCAGTAGGACGAGGTGTTAAGATAGAAAAGTATCGTGATCGTAAATGCAAATCGCCTTAACACTACAGTCCTAGCTTGAGCCTATGCTATGAAGGCTCGTGAAGATCAAGATGCACCAAAGGTTATAGCTAGTATTTTCTCTCTTTATGACATTAAATGCATGTTTTGATAGATCCTAGTTCTACACATTCTTATGTGTACACTGAGCACTTGTTTGATAAAATGTCATCAGTAGAGCAATTGGCATATGACATGCATGTTACTAGTCCCCTAGGGCATAGTATCAGGGTCAACTGAGTGTATAAGAACTGTCCTCTAGTGATCCATGATAGAGTTCTATCGAGCTAATTACTGCTCTTTCACAAGTTTGACTCGATATTGGGTGGACGGATTGGTTGCTTCAAATATCGGGCTATAATCGAGGGTGATAAGAAAGAAGGTGCTTAAATGTTTTGAATTCAAATGAGGGTGACACATGGTATCCGATCTCCCCCTTATCTAATGTAATTTCAGCTATGCAAGCCCGAAGATTTCTTAAAAAGGGATGTGAGGCCTTTTAGCATCGGGTGCTTGACTCATAGGGTCATAAAATCAATAGATATACCCCAAGTGGGTGAAAGAAGTTCCATATGTGTTTCGACAGTTACCTGCCTTCCACCCGAAAGGAAGTAGACTTGTCCATTGAAATTTTATCGATTACCCTATCTCTGTGGCACCTTACCGTATGGTCTAATTGAACTAAAAGAGCTAAAGACTCAACTACAAGAGCTATTGTGTATTAAAGGGATCTGGTCCGACCTAGTGCTCGGCCCTAGGGTGCGCTAGTTTTGTTTATCAAAAAGAAAGATGGCACTCTCCGGATGTGTATTAATTATCGAAAAATAAATAAGGTAATAGTGAAAACTAAATATTCGTTGTCGAGAATAGAAGATCTATTCGATTAGTTGAAATAAGCAAGTGTCTTTTCAAAGATAGACCTACGATCGGGATATTATCCACTTCAAGTAAATATAAGCCGAAGTTTCAAAACAAACTTTAGAACCCAATATGGTCATTATGAATTTTAAGTAATGCCATTTGGGTTGACTAATGCACCTACAAGATTCATGGACTTGATGAATAAATAAGTATTCCACCCTTATTCGGGACTAGTTTGTAGTGGTATTCATATAGATGACATCCTGTGTATTCTAAGGATGGATAGGACATGAACAACATTCAAGATAGTGTTAAGGAAAACATGAGAGAAAATAGTTGTTTGCAAAGTTAAGTTAGTGTGCTTTTTGGCTTAAAGAAGTGTCATTCCTAGGTCATATTGTGTCTGCAGATGGTATTAGAGTTGACCTTGCTAAGATCAAGCGATCAGATGTCGGAAACCACCTCAAATGTAACAAAGGTGAGAAGTTTCTTGGGTTTAGCTAGATATTACCCACTGTTTGTAAAAGGATTCTCCGACATAGCTCTACACTTACTAAGTTACTCCGGAAAGGGGTGAAGTTTGAATGGATGACAAATGTCAGTCGAGTTTTGATCAATTAAAGAAAATACTCGGTGAAGCACCGGTGTTGACTTAGCCTACTTCAGGTAGAGAATATGACATGTATAGTGATGTCAAGGATTGGGATTTGGGATGTGTATTGATGCAAGATGGAAAGGGTGGCATATGCCTTTAAGATAGATGAAACCGCACAGAGTAGAATGTCCACACATGATTTTTCCAGTTAGTAAGCATAGTTTTCGCTGAAAATATGTATGACACTACTTATATGGTGAAAATGTAGAATATTTACGACTGCAAGAGTCTTAAGTATCTGTTAACTCATAAGGAACTGAACTCGAGGCAACGTCAATGGCTAGAGTTGTTCAAAGACTATGATTACATAGTTGATTACCACCTAGGAAAAGCTAATGTGGTGGCCGATGCCTTAAGTAGAAAAGCGATTTCCGTTTTGTCCCTGAAACACTGTATATGGAAATTTGCATCCAATGGAGCCTTGTTAGCTCAATTAAGAGCTATGCCTGATTTAAGGCAGATGATGATAGAAGCTCAGAAAAATGATGTCAAGTTACAATAAAGGGTACAATTAGTCATAAATGGAGACAAGACTAACTATTCTATGGAAGAAGATGAAGATTTCTATTACAAGAGCAAATTATGTGTACGAACGTCTAGGAATTGAAAAAAACAGATGTATGAGTTTCACAATATCAGATTCACTATGCATCCTGGACATAACAAGATGTACCAGGATTTGAAACAATACTATTGGTAGTGAGGGATGAAAAGGGATATAGCAGAGTGTGTATCTAAATGTTTGACTTGTCAGCAAGTAAATGCTAAACATCAAGTACCATCCGATCTGTTAAATCCCATTCCAATACCACAATGGAAATGGGACAACATTACTATGGATTTTGTGTCCAGTTTTCCCCTCACCCAAAAGAAAAACACGACGAAGTTTGGGTACTGGTTTAATAAACTTTACAAAGTTCACCACTTACCAAAATTCAACTCGACTCATTCCATGGATCGGTTAGCTAAGTTGTAATGTGGAGCTAGATCGTTTCGCTACGGGATTCCACTATCAATAAGAAATGGATCACATCCACGCTTTACGCTGTTTTGAAAATAATTACAGTCAGCCTTAGGTACTCGACTGAATTTTAGTACAACCTTCCATCCATAAACATATGGATAATCATAAAGAGTGATTCAAGTGTAGAGGACATGCTTCGAGGTTATGTGCTAGATTTTTCTCGAAGTTAGATGCATATTCCCTATGGAATTTTCTTATAACAACGCTATCAAACTAGTATTAGCATGCACTCGATGAAGCCTTATATATGGCGCTGAATGAACTCCCGTATACCGGACAACCCGAACGAAAAGCATAAAGTAATTGGTCCTGACATAGTAAAAGAGACAGAAGAAAAAGTTCAGATCATTCAAAAAAGGTTAAAAGCTGTTAGTGATAGACAAAAGTTGTACGTATAATGTATTCCATGGAGAAAGATACTCCGATTTGGAAAGAAATGGAAACTGAGTCCAAGGTTTATTGGACTTTATGAGATTTTAGAAAGAATTAGATCATTGCATCGTTGCCCTCCTTCCGCAGTTGGCCAAATTACATAATGTGGTTCCATGTCTCAATGCTTCGAGATACCGTTTCATGAATCGCACATTCACGCGACAAGATGTACATGTGGTAATCAGACTTCACGGTGATGAAGAACCAAAGCCAATCTATCTCGTGAAGTGAAACAATTGCGAAACAAACAAGTCCCTCTGGTAAAAGTACTTCCCGGCAACCCATGCATAGAGAAAGCAACCGAGGAACCGACCACAATGAAGGCACAAGACTGCGAACTCTTAATTCAGGTATGAATTTTGAGAACGAAATTCTTCTAAGGGGAAGAGAGTTGTAACACACCAAATTATACCCTAGTACTTTTATAACATGTGTAGGGTATAATGGAAGTCAAATTAGCATTTTTCAGAAATTTAATAGTTAAGTGTGAAAAATGATATAACCGGAATTATTAAAGAGTCAAGGTAAATTGGTAAATTGCTAATTAAGGAACCAAAAGACATAAAACAATAAGATTATATGTCATTGTAGAATTTTGATAAGTTGATTGTCAAATTTAATGAAGTAGGAGGACTAAAGTGCAAGGGGAAATTTAATAGTTAAGTGTGAAAAATGATATAACCGGAATTATTAAAGAGTCAAGGTAAATTGGTAAATTGCTAATTAAGGAACCAAAACAATAAGATTATATGCCATTGTAGAATTGTGATAAGTTGATTGTCAAATTTAATGAAGTAGGAGAACTAAAGTGCAAGGGCTAAAAACTTAAGTCAAAAGGAGGCATGAGACAAGAACTTGTCTCTAGAATTTGTTCTCCATTTTGGCTTGGGAGCTGGGCATTCGGTCAGGTAGGGAGGAGACCAAATTGGTTTGCTCAATCCATTGTTCTTGGCTCTCTTAGTTCAAGCAAAGATGAGGAAAGGAAAGGAAAGGAAGGAGGAAGATAAAGAAAGCTCTGTTTGGAAGTTTCAAGACATCAAGGTTCGGAAAAAGATCCTAACTCTCCCATTATCTGTAATTTTTTTGGGTTTGAGTCAGGGTTTGAGGTTAGCTTGGATCTTTAGTCGGGGTTGGAAATTGTCTGGTGATAAGGACCAAAATGTGTAAAGAGAGACATGTAGGTATTTGTTTAGTGTCATTCAAATTTCCCTAAACCCGTGTTTTGTTTTTGGCCATAACTCGCCTACATACCTACAATTTGGATGATTCTAGTCGGGAGATGAAAACCCAAGAACCAGAGCCAAATACTAGAAAAGACCAAGATTTAAATCCTTCTCTAAGAACCACCTAAAAGAGTTTTGGCCAAAGAAGATACTGGATGTCACAATTCTACAAATATAGTTCATGTTGTTTGCACCATATATCACATCGATCCAATGAGGTGAATCAAAATTTATTGAAACTAGATACCTGTGGAGAGTAACTTTCATAAAGAAATTATGGTCACATAATGTCTTCTATTATTCCTAAGGCACCAGCCTAATTGAGAACACACACTGCCCTTCCAAACTGCTCAGATCACCCAGAATGTTTTGGCCATATCTCCTAATTTAAAGGTCCAAATGACCTGCTCTTATGATCCTTTTGGAAACTTAAGACATAGGTAACATTTTGTTAGTAGATCACTTTGTCTAAAAAAACCTTATTTATCGGGTCGAAATTGTAATTGGAAAATGGAAATTAGGATGTTAGTTAATATTTCGTGAGACGACGCCGGGTGACGCCGTGATGTCGATTCATTAGAAGCCGTTAGATAGATCGAAATGCACAACCGCGAAGGGTGCTACATGTGGTGTCTTAGAAAAATCCCCTTTTTTTATTTCTAGAGGCCATCTCTCTTTTGTTCGGACTCCGAATGGGGCAATCTTAGATTCTATGTGTAGCTAAGAATGTCTAGAATCCGTCCACATTAGTATAACATGAATGTTATTAAGACCAGTATAAAATTCTCTGAAACACATATAATCAGATGCCTACTAATACAGATAGTGAATAAATAGGACTAGTGCTATTCAACACTCGTTCGTGCTAATCAACACGTCTGCTTCGCAGGCTTATTTAGCACGTCCGTCAAAGGCTATTCAACACTCCCTCGCTTTACTTAGTACCACTAAGTGGGTTCCATTTACGGCCACTTCTTATTTTGTACTGTACCGTACCTTCGGGTACCTATTGTACTGCATCCCTCTTATTCATTGTTACCGGGTTTATGTGCAAACATTTATATCCCACTTCCTGTTATGAATAATGCTAAGGCATAAGTCTATTATGTACTGCAATGTACCTATGGGTACCTTCTGTTATGACATTTATGTTATGAACTCCTACGGGAAAGATGAATAATATGATATGTGAAATAATTATATGGATGCATATATACTAAAATTAAGGATCACCGTAGTTTATCATATATATTATCGCTATTCCCATTTTCCACTAAGTTACATGGCTTAGCACGAGTATTTCCATCCATGTAAGTCTCCCAAGAAGTCGCCAGGACATCTTCGCACTACAAGGCCAACTCAACAGTAAGAGCCTTCTTATGTGGGTCCTCTACTCCATATTCTCTTTTGTAATAGAAATGTAAATGTAATATTTGATGTAGTAAAACTTGTAAGAATATAAGTAGTTAGAGACTCAAGCTTATATGTACTGGATATTTTAATCAACACTATAGTGGTAATTCCATAAGGTTATGGTTTGTAGTCTGGAATTTTTATAATTCTGGCCTTTTTAAAACAAGTTTATATTATTTATGAATCTATGCTTGAAATGGTCTCAAATAATGCTTAAAATTGTTAAAGGTCTCAACTTTGTGTGGTGTCCCTTACCTATCACTGATGAGCTTTATAAAATAAACCAAACATTAGAGTTCAACCCTAATTATTGGAAGAATTGACTGGGAGGTAAAAAGCATTGAACACATGTGAAAACTCTTTGACCTCATTCGGGCCTTGGAAGGCAAAAACGGGTCAAACTTCTGGGCAACCCCTTATGTGGAGCCGCCATATTGATTTAGAAAGACTACGTAAGATCTTCAGAGGATTTTGCTTTTGTAGATTATGCTGTATTTCTTTTAGAAAGATTTGCTAGAGATTTATCTAAGATTTTATTTTATCCCTTTAGAAGATTTGCTTTATTTACTTAAAAGTTTGCTTTTAGAGTTGCTTATGTAATTTAGAAAGTTTATTTTCCTAGTTAAAGTAGAAGTTGTTTTATTTGCTTAGAAGCAAGTGGGCCTATAACACCCTTTAGTCATTTTTTTATTCATTCAAGTTTTAATAAAGTTTCAGATTTCTCTTTAAGAGTTCTCTCTATCTCTAGGATAGATTCCTCGAGGGCGTCTGTGGCTTTATACCTAGGTGGATTCTCAGCGAAGTCTTTGTTCTATTTTTATCAATCAAACCGTCCATAGTCGATCAGCGGCTCTTTCACTCCATCATCTATATTAGGATCTTTTCAAGAACCCAAAGAATTAACTACTCTGTGCAAACTCTACTCTCTCACCATCTCATCTTTTCTTTAAACTTTCCATAACCAAATTTTCAACCTCAACCCAAAACTTTCCAAATCTTGTTCCATACTACTAAAACCTTCCTAAATACCCTCTTTTTCCCCCTTATATACCATAAATACACCGTCTCTAACTTAGAAAATCTCTAAAGTTCGTCCATAACCAATTTTGGCCCTAGATCTTTACCCGAAACCCATATTTTGACTTATCTAAACTTAGGATCATCTTCATTGTCCCAACCTGTATCAAAGTGGTACGAGCTCAAGGATTGATGGTCGATCATAAGCAAAAGTGGTGTTCCCGTTCCGTAAAACAAGAGTCCTAATCATGGTTCATGATATTCAACCCCATTACAAAAAATGCGTTAAGGTCAGATCAATCTGTGGTTCAACGTCTACAAAAGCATATATGACTATCAATGATGATTGTAACGCCCGAAATACTCTACGCTTTTATAATATACCATGTGTAAATAATTAATTATATTTTCCAGTTTAAATGGCTAAAACGAAAAAAATGATAAAACCCTAAAATTTACAAGAGCCAAATAAATTTGGTAAAAATGTTAAATGAGGACTTAAGGGTCATAAATAAGTAATGTAAGTGCCAAAGTATAAATGAGGTGAAATGAAAGTGAAATGAAGCTTTAAAATTAAAAAAAAAGAGAAATGATGAATTAGTGTGTAGTCAAACATACCTTTAGTCATGAACACGGACAAAAGACCAATTCTTGGTCTTTGAATGCCATAACCTACATTTTAGGCAAAGGGAGAGGAGAGCTTAGGGCACACACATAGCTGGAGGAAGAATATAAGAACTTGGTGATTTTCCTCCATGGGGATCAAGGATTTAGGGTGATCAAAAAAGAGAAAGAAGAAGAAAGAAGAAGATTTCGAGAGTAACCAAACCCTAACTCCTTTTCTTGTGTTTGGATTAGTGGGAAAACTCCAAATTTGAATAAAAGTATTTTTATTGGTTGCCTAAGTTGTTTGGTTGTTTGATTGTTTGGTCCCTAAATGAGGAATTTAAGTACAGAAATGTTTGGTTTGTATCGCCAAAATTTTCAAAAATACCCATGTTTTTGTTTCTTAGCTACAACTTGGCCATCACTCATCCTAATTGAGTGATTCAAATTCTCGGGGTAAACTAGGACTTCTAGAAAAAAATCTTCCTAAAATAATTGTATTCAATTGACCCCATCGACCTAGAAATTCACAAAAACAGCTCTATTTTTGTGGTCAATTCCCGGTTCGCCTAATACACAAAAGGCTTGGAGCAATTTCGCATTTAGGCTATAACATGGCTATCACTCATCCGACCCGCTTATTCAAATTTCGGGTAAACTAGACTTCTAGAGAAATATCTCCTTGAAATAAGTGTATCCAAATTCTGGGGACTCCCATTGAACCCAAAAAATTGCCAATGAGGCTATGTTTTCGGTCAATTCTCGTTTAGTTCGATACGCTGTGTTTCGAGTAGTTTCGCATTTAGACATAATTTTGGCCATCACTCATCCGATCTGAGTAATTCAAATTCTCGGATAAACAAGACTTCTAGGAGAACAAATCTCCGAAATAAAAGTGTATCCAAATTCGACCCCATTAAACCTAGAAAATTACCAAAACGAGCCATACGATGCCTAAAAAGAATGATAAGAATGTCTAAGGATGAGGAAATGGGGAAAATGAAAGGAACAATGTACCGGAAGGGAGTCGGGTAGAAATAAGACCTAAATAGAAACCTTAGAATACCCAACTAATATATGATTGTCATTTGTGATGGATTAGGGGCTAACGAGGAGAAAAGCCCGAGTTGAGGTCTAGATTCCGAGGACAGAAATAGAAGTGCAACAAGATTTTTAGTTTGTTCCCCACTTCTCTCTCTCAAATTCCAAAGTGTTTGAATGATTACAAAATGATTTGAATGGCTGAAATGATTTATAAGAAAAAATACATTTGAGGTAAATTGATTGTTAAATGATTTGCATATGAAAAATTGCATGAGTATTGAAAATGAATTGTTTGTATAAATGTACATACTATACTGTATTTTTCTATGAATGATTTGAACGTCATTAATAGAATGTAAAATGAATTGTTTGATAAACAATACTATACTATATTATCAATTATTCAACGCCTAATGTATCGTTAACCGTTAAATTCGAAAGTCAATGGCGATTGATATACCAATAAGGGTCAAATTAGCAGTACTGCGAACGAACATAATGATGTGTCACTCCGATCCGTAGCCCAGCCAGACAATATTGGTAGTGTTCACGAATTGATTTTTAATAACCAGTCAGCAGCCTAACGGGACCGTACTGTGTTATAAAACAAAATGTTTTATATCGCTGGTGTACTTCAACCCGATCGCGTCGGATTCTCGCTTATCCCGCCAGACCAAAGTAGGTTAAATTCATTTAAGGGCAAATTGAAAGTTCTGATAAGAAAATTGTGAAATGCATGATTTGTGTTTTGAATGATTTATCAGATATGAAAGTGCATATTTGGAATGATCAAAAATTGTAAATGAATGTAGTATATGAAATGAATATATGTATTGCATTGCATTGATCATTCAAAAGGTTAAAAAACATTGTTTAGAAAATTGTATGATTTAGATAAATTGAAATGGAAGAGAGAACTATATAGAACCACTAAGCATGAAATGCTTAGCGTTGTTTCTATCATCGTGCGTGCACAGAGAACAAGTACGAGGACGAGACCGCAAGAAATCAGTCATCACAAAGTCACACCCGAGGACAAGTAAAGCTCCTTCACACGCATATATGAAATTATTATTCAACTCATTTTGTACAAACACTATTAAGTGAAAATCGAACTCGATTATGTTTTTGTAAATATTTGATATTGAAAATGGCTAATAATGCCGCATTGTATAAAGGTGGGAATTGACTAAACGGGCATGAAATGCCACATCGACGAAAAAAAAAAAAAAAAATTTGTGATCAAATGACGGGGTCCCCTTTTATGTTAAAGTGGGTATTTACGTATATATTTTCTACCGAGTATTTGAAATGTGTTTGAAAAGTAATTGGCTTGATTATTCAAATGATTCAAAATAAAAATAAAAATAAGTGAGGACCGCGCCCCGTCCGGCTCGCTTTCTGGGTCGGGTTTGGCATATGGTCGGGTCACAATGATCCTATGGCGACAAAGACCTTCATGGAAGGTGAAGGTGAGGAAAGTTTTGACGAGGGAATTGTGCTGCCTAACCAAGTTCGAAATTACTTGAGGCTTAAGAAGCCTAAAGACAAGCATTCAAGAGACTATGATTATGGAGGAAGGTATGAAGATCGATACCGTGAGGATGATTACTATGAGAAACGTGATATTCAAGATTCAATCCAAAGTTTGATATTTCAGAATTTGAAGGAAGAATGCATGCTAATGACTTCTTGGATTGGCTTAATACCATCGAACGTGTCTTTGGGTATTGTGATCCCCCCGAGCGGCAAAAGTTGAAGTTGGTGGCTATCAAGACGCGCAAGAATGCTTCTTTTTAGTGGGAAAATTTAAAGAGGAAACGTCAAAGAGATGGCAAGAAGAAGATCGAAATCAAAAGATGAAGAAAGAACTAAAAGGGAAGCCATCTTCCTTCCACATCACTAAAGATATCTTCTCAAAATTCTAGAATTTGAAGCAACATTATCCGACCGTGGAGGAGTATTTAGCCGAGTCAGAAAATCTAATGATCAAAGAGACTCAAGAGGGGCTAGCGAGCAATTCCATAAGTCCGTTACCTTGCTGGCCTGAAAGCTTCAAATTTCTAAACCTCGTTCAATTACAGCCATATAACACCTCTTCAAGATGTGATAAAGCTTGCCTAAAAAGCTGAGGCTCTAAAACAAGCATGGGGGTTTTACTACAACCTAAGTTAAAGAAGGATTTATCAAGAATTGGACGAATGGTGCTAAACCACCCTTAAACCTCAAGTAAAAAGTGAAGTGCACAAGCCACATCAAGAGTCTACTTTTAAGTCAAGACAGTGCTTTAAGTGCCACGGATTTGGGCATATAGCTTATGAATGTCCTAATCGACGAGTGGTTGCCCTAGTTGAAGAAGATGAAGCTGAGGAAGAAGACGTAGAAGGGGATGAGTTAAGGATGAATCTCCATGAATCTTACCATGGAGATAAGGATGAACTTACTATGCCCGACCATGGGACTTCCTTAGTTGTTCAAAGGAGTCTTAAGATTGGGGCAACTCCTAGTGAGGAGAATTGGTTGCGGTCCAATGTCTTTCACACAAAGTGCACATCTACGACGTGGATTTGCCGGTATTATCGATGGGAGCTCGAGAATCAGGTTTCCCTGTAGAGATGGTGGCAAAAGCTCGACGGAAGATGGATCCACACCCGAAACCCTATAAACTTAGTTGGCTTCAAGAGGGTAGTGATATCAAGGTAAAGCATCGATGCATTGTCTCTTTTACAATTGGAAAGCACTACTAGGACAAAGTATGGTGTGATGTTGTTCCATGGATGTTTGTCACTTGCTACTTGGGAGGCCATGGCAATATGATACGAAAGTCATTTATGATGGCTTCAAGAACACTTACGCATTCTGCAAGGATGGGCACAAAATTGTCCTGGTACCTTTGAAACCGGCAATTGCTCCAGCATCCAAACTTGAGGAGAAGAATTTTGTCGGTTTAAACTGAATGGAGAAAGAAATCAAAGCTAGTTCGTATGTGATGGCCTCGTTGTTGTCAAGAAACCGAAAGCGAAGGAGATCCTAAAGAAGTAGAGCCAATTTCTCGAAGAATTTGTTGATGTAGTACATGAGGAGTATCCCACATGGTCAGCTTCTATGAGAGATATTCAACATCAAATGTGCCTCATATCGTGCTTTGTTTTCGCTCTAATAAATCGCCTATAAGACGAGTCCTAAAGAAGAAGAGCTTATAAGGCAAGTTGATGAGTTGCTTGGACAAAGGGCTTATTCGAAAGATTAAGAGTCCTTAAAGTGTTCATGCCCGCTTAGTAGCAAAGAAGGGGATGGATCTGAGGATGTGTGTTGATAAGAGAAAGGCCAACAAGATTACTATTGAACATTTCCCATTCCAAGACTCGATGATCTCGCTGATCAGTCCTATGGTGCGCTCCATCTTTTCAAGATTGATTTGAGGAGTGATACCATCAAATTGTGATGAGGGAAGGAGATGAATGGAAGACGTACCTTTAAAACTCCTAGATGGGCTCTATGAATGGATGTAATGTTGATTCAATGCCCAATGCCCCTAGCACTTTTATGAGGTTTATTAATCATATCCCAAGCCATGCATTGAAATTTTATGGTGGTATACTTTGATGGTATTTTGATCTATATAAGATGAATTCATGGAGCACTTAGGAGCATCCGAGGTACTGTTCTCATTCTATGGAGCAACAATTATTTGCCAACTCGAAGAAGTGTGACTTCTACGCCAAGGCATGGACTGACGACCTCAAGAAGATAGGCTATCACACTGGCCAACCCCTAGCTCGATCCATCAAATGAGAAGTTTACATGGCTAGTCTCTTTATAGGAGATTTATTCGTGGATTTAGCCTCTACAATGGCTCCCGTAACCCAATGCCATGAGACAAATTCAAGTGGACTAGTGTCACGGGAAAAGCTTCGAATGATTAAGAAGAAGTAACCAAGCCCCATGTCTGGGCTTTACCTAATTTTCTCAACAAAGTGTTTGAAGTAGAGTGATAATCCAAGTTGGATTGTTATCCTTAGTCAAGAAGGAAGACCCATTGATTTCTTCAGTGAGAAGTTAAATGAAGCAAAAAGGAATTACTCCACCTATGATAAGGAGTTCTATGCTATCTATAGAGCTATATTCCATTGGAGTCAATACTTGCTTTGCAAACCATTTGTGCTCTTCTCAGATCATGAAGCACTAAAATTCATCAACCACCAACACAAGTTGAATTGAAGACATACGGCATGGGTGGAATTCTTACAAGTGTACAACTTCACAATCAAGCATAAAGCAGGTGTTCATAATGTTGTCGCAGATGCCTTGAGTAGGAAACATGCCTTAGTGACTTCCATGCAAGTCCAAGTAGTTGGATTCAATGTGTTGAAGGAACTATACGAGGAGGATGCTGATTTTTGTGAAATCTGGAAGATATGCGCCGACAAGCCTTTCAAGGGTTTTGTAAGGGTGGACGGTTTTCTCTTTAAAGGAAACACTTTATGCATCCCGTCTTGCTCCCTGAGATTGAGTATTCTGGATGAGTTGCATATAAGGCCAGGAGGACACTGGTGAAGCAAAACCTTAGCTCTAGTGAAGGCAAGCTTCTTTTACCTAAGCTAGAGAGAGACATTGGTTAGATTTGTCAAGTGTATTATGTGCATGACGGGCTAAACCAGTGGAAACAATGTGGGACTATATACACCATTTCCAATTTCAAATATGCCATGGAGTGAGTGTTAGCTTGATTTTGTGTTGGGATTAATGAACAATAAAGAAACAAAGATTCGATATGGTCACTGAGAAGCCTTTTCAAAGATGGCCTAATTTGCACCAGATGCAACAAGTCTAATAGATTTCTGTGTTGCTAGTTTGTACTTCAAAGAGATCAGGCGCTTACATGGTATT